>CM070021.1:5154740-5754740 GCA_036247105.1 Cirrhinus mrigala
TTTATTGGTGCCCCGATTTTGAACTTCCAAAATGCAGTTTACATACAGCTTCAAAGGGCTCTAAATGATCTCAACTGAGGAAGAAGGGTCTTATCTTGCGAAAGAACCGTTCATTTTTTTCGAAAAATTAAAATTTGTATACTTTTTAAGCACAAAAGCTCGTCTAGTACAGGCTCTGGGATGCACGTTCACGACGCTACGAATTAGTGATGGGTCGTTCTTGAAAGATTCGGAGAAATGATTCATTCAGTCGCGCATGTGCAACATCCTCTTAGGTTCTGTACTGGAATTAGTTCACCTGTTTCGAGTCTTCGGGTTTTTCCGAGTCGTTTGTTCATCTTATGGGGCTGTCACGTCACTCACGTGATGCTGATTTTGCTAAAATGAATGAAATTACTTGAAAAAAGACTTGTTCATTCTGTTGAACTAGACTCAAAGGTCCGAGTCTGTAAAATAATCGGAACTTCCCATCACTACTACGAATCACGTCTAAGTTCATTGTCTGTGTACTCCAACTCAAAAAGGTAGAGTATGTCGAAAAACTCCAACTTATTTTCTCCTACAACTTAAGAATCGTCCGACTTCGTTGTAACTTTTTGTTTGTAAACAGCGTTTGACTTACTTGCACCTTCTTAGTCTTAGTCTTCTTGCACCTTCTTAGCGTTCGCTTTGTAAACACTGGGTCTGTAGTTCCGCCTACCTTCTGCGTGACCTTTCGACGTGATTTAATAGTACGTAGCGTCATGAACGCACCTCCCAGAGCCTGTGCTACACGAGCTTTTGTGCTTAAAAAGTATACAAATTTTTATTTTCTGAAAGAAATGACAGATCGTTTTGCTAGATAAGACCCTTCTTCCTCGCTAAGATCGTTTAGAGCCCTTTGAAACTGCATTTAAACTACATTTTGGAAGTTCAAAATCGGGGCACCAATAAAGTCCATTATATGGGGAAAAATCCTGAAATGCTTTCCTCAAAAACCATAATTTCTTCACGACTCAAGACAGAAAGACATGAACATCTTGGATGACAAGGGGGTGAGTAAATTATTTGTGAATTGTTGTTCTGGAAGTGGAGTTCTCCTTTAATGCTGGCAACAAAGGAACCACTTAGATGAGAACTGTCAGGAGATTTATTTCTTAGCTTAAAAGAGGAAAATGGTACAAGAAGATTATTGAAAAACAAATTATTGTTTTAAGTGTGAAAATATAGCAGAAGTAGCACAGACATTCAAAAACAATGGACTTGCGACAAGGCTCCTGAAATAATCAGGTCTTCACTTTAAGTTTTCATTTAGTAATGAGTAAATTTTTGCTAGAAAAATAGCAGGAGAAATACCATGCAGGTTTCTCAGAGCTGGCAGCTATGAAAAGAGTGACGCTTTATCTCACAGAGACGCAGCCTGCAGAAGTGACATGCATGGTTGTTGTCACCACTAGAATTACCCACCGTAGCCAAAGCACAATAAACTCATTTAACCTCTTTCAAGGCCCATATTCACAAAATATAGACTTCTAGGAATCCATCCTCTGGTCTCAAGAGACCAAGTCAATCATTTCAGATCCAAAATGTTCTGGTGTTGCTAGAGGAGGAGTACAGTGAGAAGTGCCTGGTTCCCACAGTGACGTTCACCGGTAGTAAAGCTCTTGTATAGGGATTTATGAGTACTAAAGGTGCGAGGGAGTTTTACTTTGTCAAAGCTGTCTTGAATTCACAAACCACTGTGTGATGTAATACAAAAACTTGAAACAGAAGATGTTACCCTCTCCTCATTCCATGCATTATTGGGCATTTTTTCAACATGACAATGAAGATACGCTGAAAATCCTTCAGTGGACATGTATTTCACTCGGTCTTCTGTAGAGACAAGCTGAGCAAAACTCCCCATTAAAGACCAAGGCATTTAAGGAGGTCGTCCCCCAGGAGTTAAACAGGACAGATGTGAAAATTTGTCATAAACTTGTACTCTCAGTGCCAAGAAGGGTCAGGGCAGTATACTGAACATATTAAGTACTAGAATATTATACATTTGCTGAATTAAATCTAGGGTGTACTCATTTCTGCAATCCTTCATTTAAACAAAATTGGGTAATTTACTTGTTTTACAGGAAATATTGGCATATATTTTGTTGTTTTTATTAAGCATATGTTTAATACATTTAAATGTTGCCATCTTTCCACAAATTATATTAGTGATCATTAAGGAAATGCATCTTTTATATTTATTCAGAGAGGGTGTACTCATTTATGCTGTGCACTGTATATAGAATTTCCATAACTTGTTGCTGAACTTGATGTTTGTTAGTTAGTTAGTTAGTTAGTAACAAGTTTTTTCTGTAAACAATATTAAATGTCACTGATATTTTAAAGTAAAAAGAGTAACACAAGCACGTTAGTGCTATTAATTTATTATTATTATTATTATTATTATTATTATTATTATTATTATTATTATTAATTATTATAAATATGAGTATGTCTTGTATATACCTCAGAGCAATGAGTCTAACATTTTCAATTTATCTGATTCAACTTTGTGAATTTTCTGTAGGTTTATTGGCACAGTGGTGCACAGATCTCCTCTCCACATGATAAGGAGATCTTGCGCTGCATTGAGGAGAGTACTGAACCCTGGCCCGAGTCCTGGAATGAGGACCTAGTTGAAAGCAGCTCGTTACGGAGAGACCCTCTGGAGGACATCTGTCACTATTACATGGAAGAGCTAAACACTGTCTGCTTCCACAGGTGCAGTCTCTCACCTATACTATGAGAAATTAATGTCAATCTTTTTAAACGGTTTACATCCAAAAAATAAAGGTGCCAGGAAGCAACAATGACAGACAAAACATTTTTGTTTTCCCAATAAAACCCATTAGTGAAGTATTCTTAAAAGAAGCATTTTGGTACAATTAAGAGTGTTATATGACATTGAGTATGAAGAGCCTTTTTATAATCTAGAGATCCTTGTCTATTATAAAGAAGCTTTTGTGCACTGTGAATGTTCTTCATGAAACCATATACCCAAACCGACTAACTGTTTATGGTGCTTTTTAAAATAATTCCTAAAAGGAGGTGCTTGTGTATTTTTTTTTTTTTTTTTTTTTTTCCCTCAATATATGACATACTTATTGACTGATATATTTCAAAATATTAAAATTTTATTAGGTGATACCACCAATACCAGTGAAATTTTACAACTATATTTTAGCATAATTACAATTTTTATAAATTTCAGTACCCCTGCAAAAATAAATAAAAAATAAAATAAAAATAAAATAAAAATAATAATAAAAAAATGCTATTTTAAAAAAACTGATGTCTTTAAATTAAACTAGTTTAAAAAACGAATGCCATTTATATCAAACTCTTCTCAGTGAACTCACTGCTAAACATTCCCTAAAGAATAATCTTAAATCATTTTGTGTGTGGGTGGAGAATAATGTATTTGTTCAATTAAGTAATTCTTTTAACATTTAGTGGGTTATTTGATTTTGATTTGCTTTTTAAAAATACATTCTCTCAAAGGTCATAAGGTTGTTGCCCCCCACCCCCACCCCCTTTTTCTCATTGCAGAGAGCTTAACGCAAAGTCTCCCTTGAAGTTTGTGCATTCATCTTTCCATGGTGTTGGTCACAACTATGTCCAGAGAGCTTTTCAGCAGTTTGGCTTTCCACCTCCCATTCCTGTTCCTGAACAGAAAGATCCAGATCCAGATTTTTCCACTGTCAGTTGTCCTAACCCAGAAGAAGGAGAATCAGTTTTGGTAAGAATTTTTGTTTTCCTTTTCTTTTTCTCTTTGTTTGCACATATAATATCACCTTTGCAAAAAAGTCGGTTTGTGAAATTCCTGCTAGATATATCATGGCCAGCTGTAAGTGGTATTATTGGAGAGTTGAAGTATTTAGGAACAGCAGCGAGACATGAAGAAGAAGAAGAGCATGAGCATGAATCAATCCAGCTTGAAGCCATAAACCAGAAGACCACGTAAAGTCACTGAGTGCTGCGGTGCATGATGCTTAAAAGTCTCCAACGCTCTGCTGATTCCACAGCTGAAGAATTCCAAACTTGACTGCCATTATGTGCCAGTATCCACAGAAAAACTGTGGTGGTGGCTTCATGAAATGAGTTTCCATGGCTGAACAGCTGCGTGCAAGCTTTACAAGTACAATGCCAAGTGTCAGATAGGGTGGTGTAAAGTACACCCACACTGGACACTAGAGACGTATTCGGTGGAGTGATGAATCACACTTCCCTGTTTGACACTCTGGACAAGTCTGAGTTTGGCATGATGTTAGGAGAAAACTACAGTCCCTGTCTGACTGCTTTGTGCCAGTTGCAAAGTTTGGTGGAGGAGGGATAATGATATGGAGCTGTTTTTCAGGGGGTGGGTTTAGCCCCTTACATCTAGTGAATGGAAATCTAAATGGTTCAGCATACCAAGACATTTTGGACAATGCTATAGAGTTTGGAAAAGACCCTTTTCTATTCCAGCATGTCAGTGCCCCAGTACACAAAGCAAAGGCCAAAAAGATATGGTTGGATGAGTTTGGTGTGGAAAAACTTGACTAGCCCACACAGAGCCCTGATCTCAATTGCATCAAACACCTTTGGGATGAACTGGAACAGAGATTGTGAGCCAGGTCTTCTCGCCCAATATTAATACCTAGCCTTACAAATGCTCTACTGGATGAATGGGGAAAAATTCCCACACAAATACTCCAAAATCTTGTCAAAAGACTTCTCAGAAGAGTGAAAGTTGTTATTGCTGCAAACAGGGGGCTGTGTCTGTGTATTTAGATCCAAACAATGACCTCCTTGGTTATAGCTCAATGATGGGGGGGGAAACAAAAAACTAATATTGTACTAAGTCATCATGCAGACTTTGTCATTGACTTGTGTTGCACTGACTCTGTTTTAGGAGCTGTCTCTTCGTTTGGCTGAGAGAGAAGAGGCCCGCATTGTTGTGGCCACAGACCCTGATGCTGATCGCTTGGCTGTTGCGGAGCAGAATGACAAGTAGGTTATGTTATGATCATTAAAACCCTCAGCAGTAAAACATAGCAGTATCAATTCTACTGAACAGTATTTCTGAACACTCAAATCAAATGGTGTATAACTTGTGTCTTGGGGTTTTTGTGGGTAGTTGCACTTGGAAAGTATTCACGGGAAATGAGTTAGCTGCATTGCTCGGCTGGTGGATGTTGTTTAACTGGAAGGAAGCACACCCTGACCCAGCAGACACTGAGAGAGTATACATGCTGGCCACCACTGTTTCTTCCAAAATACTTAAGGCCTTTGCACGCATAGAAGGCTTTCATTTTGAGGTTAGTTCATATTTGAGTTTGGTTATTACTAAGACTCAAAATACCTTGAGCACAAAGTAAGATATAAGTGAAGATTATTAGATTTTTGTTTGCTACTGGCCACTGCCTAATACTGAACTCTTTTAACTTCACTCCCCTTCATCTTAGGAAACACTGCCTGGCTTCAAATGGATTGGAAATAGAATCCATGAATTAACAAAAACGGGAAAGGAGGTCATTTTTTCCTTTGAAGAATCCATTGGTAAGTGCATTTAACTGCAGACACACAAGTTCAAACTATGTCAACAGCCCTGTTAATTTTGTAAATATATTGGGACAGTTTAGATATTTCACACACAAATGTTGTCGTCATCAGCAAGTTTCGCTTTCTTTTGTGTAACACACAAGAAGAATCTATGAGAAATTGATTGTCACTGCAGTCCAGTGTTGTTTTAAACCCTACTGACTTTATATGGCAAAAATAATTCAAACGTTATTAAAAATCATCTTTTTGTTGTGCAGAAGACAGCTTCTACTTTCTATATTCCAGTAATTTCCCAAAGAATAAAGTCCAGACTTATTTGTTATTTAGTAATACGTCATACAATTCATGTTGTGTCGAAGTTTAAAACAGTTTGTATTTTCATGAATTTGAGCATAAAAACGTATGTAGAGGAATGAGAATGTTGTGTTTTGGTCTTTATTTCGATGCCAGGGTTTTTGTGTGGGAACATGGTTCTTGATAAGGATGGAGTCAGTACAGCAGCTGTTGTGGCTGAGATGGCTGCTTATCTACACACCAAAAACCTTTCCTTGAACCAACAACTAAACAACATCTATGAAATGTGAGTATCTCTTCTGCTACCCCCCTTCCCCCCTTCTTAAGTGTCTAATGATAATCCAGAGTATTTTAGGTGTGTACTTCAGGTGTATTTCTTTCACATTTTACTTTGATTGTATGTGTTAATTGTTCTCTTCACTGTTGTACCCCAGATATGGCTATCACATTTCCAGAACTTCCTATGTCCTCTGCAATGACCCACCGACTATTCATAGAATATTTAGCCGTCTGCGCAATTTTGGAGGTCCAGGTGTTTACCCAGAATTATGTGGTGATTACTGCATTACATACATCAGAGATGTGACAACTGGTTATGACAGCAGTCAGCCTGATAAAAAATGCGTATGTCAAAGCAGTTCTTCTGCATGTTTCTTGATTTTTAAGTCCGTGACAAACAGTTTGACTGGAATACATTTTGTTTTAACATCTCCTTTAGGTCCTTCCACTCTCCAAAAATAGCCAAATGGTCACATTCACATTTCAGAATGGGATTGTTGCCACACTTAGGACCAGCGGGACTGAGCCAAAGATCAAGTATTACACAGAATTCTGTGCAGCACCAGGAGAACGGTTTGTATCTTCTATTAAAGATTTCAAATGAATGATATAGATGAACAAGCATCCACTACTTTTGCAGTCAATTCATTAAACGTCTTTGCAAAAATGGCTCAGAAAAAGTTCTGAAAAAGTCTTTTTTTTTTTTTTTTTTTTTACTTTAATATTGTATACACATTACATATATTTGTGTGTGGCTTACATGTCCAAATGTATTTTGAGGCCACTGTGTTTTTATGCACGCTACCTGATTTTTTAAAAATTGTTGAATATAGAAGTCAAATAATTGCAATTTTTTTATTTGTGTGTGTGTGTGTGTGTTTTTCAATTATATTTTTGCAGTGATATCTCTAGTCTGAAGGAGGAGTTAAGAAAAGTGACCACTGCTCTACTTGAAGAGTTTCTCGAGCCTGACAAGAACAACCTGCTTCGTAGATCAGTGTAGCTTTATTTAAATAGTGGTAAGATCATTGTCTTCACGGGCATCATGTGTAAAACCAGTCCCGAAGGCCTGTCAGTGAACCGTCCTGTTTATGTTGTTTTATCACTGTGAAATAATTTGAAGCATAATTACTTTATGGCTCTCAAACAAAAAGTAAACATGACTGCTTATTCATTTTAGTGGTTTATATATATATATATATATATATATGACAAAAAATATTGTCATGATCATTATATTCTTTCACAACTGAATGTATCTTGCTCAGAGAAAGAAAACTGCAAAATGTTATTTGTGTAACATTTTTCAAGAAACTATCTTAGCTTGATTTTTGAGTGTCACAATATTACCATAACTTCTATTTTATTAGGCCGACGTGCTATGGTGCGATGTTTGCTGGTGTCCAGATTTCAGTATCACGTAGACAATATTTTAACCCATGGTCAGCTTGTTATTCTCAAAGGTTCTGCTGAGAGCTGCTGCTGCTACCTTTTAAAGCTCTATGAGCATGTGTGTTTGTTGTGCTCTCATAAACTTGTGTCCATCTGTGTTGATGCTCACATCCTTTATATAGTGTTATATGCATTGATAATCAGTAGGCAGGCAGGACAGTACCTGATTTTCTGCTTGCTTTGTAACGCTGGATACGCACAGGGTAATGAATGGAAGATTTGGTGTATTATTTTGAAAACGTTTGATTTCTGCTGAGTTTGGGCATATTTGACCTTTGTGGGTTATTTATACAATTAATCATGGGTTCATTGTGCAAACTAGATGAGCAAGGAATTGCACTCTACAGATAAAGACTAGAAGAAGGATTTTTTACTTAAACACCCACAAGAAAAAATTCTGAATAGAAACGCCGGTTGCTCTACTGTTTGACAGTTTTATTTCCTACCAGTTCTCAAGCACTGGTTCCTCTGCAAAAATAAATTATTTTGCCAGTTGTTTAGGTTTTAGTATGGAGTTAATTTTTTCCAAATGCAGTAATATAACTGCCCTGTTTATTTATTTATTTAGTTATTCTATTCAGTTGTTTAGTTGTTCTATTTAGTTGTTTTTCCTGCAATGAATTAGATTTATCTATGTCTCTGTCTTAATATTGAATTTGTGCCATTACTGCTATTTTGTTATACTGAGTGTATATTAAAATATCCTCAGTGTACTATTGTTTGATTAAAGACTATACTATACTATACTATATAATCCTGTTCAGATCCAAATCAGCATTCATAAAAAGAAATGTGAAATATTTTGGTGTTTAAAAGGGTTATAAATTTATATTTTAGTTGACCTCACTAGTCGAGAGGGTCAAATAGAGTGTGCCTGATTTTGGGAAGAAAAAAATATTTTTGTGTGAGTGATAGGTTTGGAAAACCAAAGAAAGAAACATTTTCTTAAGCGTAATATGTGTAAGTACAGAATGTTTTTACTTTCCTTCCTGCATTATTGTTTCAAGTGAAATATTTATTTGCAGTGCAGCTGTGACATTCCTTATATATGTATATGTACACCCCTCTACAAATAAATTGTTGTATTTGTGATGTGTTGTTACTCCTCACAATTACTATAGGAAAGCACAACAATCTTATACAATATTTTGGTGCCACTGATTACCTGGTCAGTTGGATGAAGTCCACCTTTTATGTTGCCAACCAGTCCACAAATACCCATTTCCACATTTAAACTGGGGGGGAAGCCCACTTTAGGAAGTGGGCTTTAAAATTTCGATCATGTCTGTACTGAAATTAAAACAAAATATGCACTTTTTTCCCCCTCAATATTTGGTCACTTTTTCAAAACTTTTTAAATTTTCAAACTGTCACAGCAGTAAATTTCATATCCACAATGCACTAAAACTACCAAAACGCTTTGCACACGTCTCAGATCAAATCATTCTTCCATAACACTAGCATATGTTGTCAAACCACACACATGCTTTGTCACTCAAAAAACAAAGACCTAAAAATAACAAGTAGCATTATACAGTGTTTTCTTCTGTAACATTTATTTACAAAACAAGAATGACAGCTCTCTACTGTTTAATTCACTGCAGTTTGGAACATTAGCCATGTTTACATAAAACCCCAAAAAAAATTTAAATAAAAACTGCTGCCTTTTGTATAAATGGTAATGATATTGAGTGACTTATTGAGTGATATTGAGTGGTTGTGCAACCGTTCAGCTACATTTAATTGTTTTAATAGTATATATACATACATTTTTCGAACTGATTCTTCCTTTAAGGGCACCTATTATGCAAAATCCACTTTTACTTGGTGTGTGAACACAACCACTCTACAATGATTAAAAATCCACCCACTAATTTTTAATCCCCGTTAAACCAAACCATTAGGCATGAGGTTTTAATTCTCATGTCGTTAAAGTGCTTAGCTAATGTTTTAACCTTATTTGTGTGTGTACGTATTCAAAGTATTTTTAATTAAACTGTCCGTTCGGTGGCACTAGCAAATGTATCCTTGTGCTGTCGATTCAGTGACAGGTCAGTGCAGCACGAGCTCTGTAACATCACACTGTTTTGTTCTACTTTCGGTGTGTTTGGCTTCCCATATGTACGGCCGAACACTGTTTTTTTGGCTCTCAGTCATGTTGCTTCTATTACCTGTTCATAGCTATAGGCATGCAAAGCAGAGATGTATATGCGTCACCCTCTTCTGAAGATAGGGCAGGAATATGCAGGTCATTTGCACTGAAAATGATACACACCAAAACAGCTCTTTTTCAAACATACCCCCAAAATGACATTTTCCACATTTTATAATAAATGATCTGTGGGGTATTTTAAGCCGATCCTTCATAGACATTCTGGGGACACCCAGTACCAATATCACATCTTGTTAAAAAGGGGCGCAATGAATGCCCTTTAACTTTGGAACAGAGGATACCTGTATGAGATGTTCCAAACCAGGAAGACCCTTTTAACACTATCAGCTCTGAACAAGACAGATGGTCAAAATATAACACGTTTGGATATCACAAATAAAATAATGTGAAAAATCATGAGTTAAAGCTGCTTTGGGTTGGTTTTCCACCAAGAACAAAGAGCAACTTAGACTTAGACTCCCTCCTGAGAGCTTTTGACCTTCCTCACAAAACTGAATGTCTTGATGGTTTTAAGGTTTGGACTTGCGATCACGTTCTTCCGAACTTCAAAGACATTCTGGTGATTGGGAGTTTTTTTTCCCCAGGTGGAAAGTGAAGAGGAGTGAAGAGCTAAGAGTGAGAGAGAGAGAGAGAGACCCAGCTGAAATCCTGTGATCTTTGGGGAATGGAAAGACATGGTCACAAGTCCTGGTGTAAGCCTAGGGGTCCCAAAGAGTTCTAGCTCATCCTCCTCTTCCTCTTAGGCTCTAAAAGAACCACAGTCTGCCAGGCACTGCTGTGCTGCCACGAACAGAGAGCCAATGGTGACTTTCACATTTGGAGGGAAAGTTTACGACTCTTTGTCTGTGAGCATGGTATTTTGCACATGGGATTGGGTGTTTATGTAAAACTACTAAAGATTCTTAAAACACTAATATGTTGCATAGGTATCAACATATAATATACACCATCTTTTAGATCATCAAAATATGAATCCAAAGAGACCAAACATGGTATAGATTTGGTTATACTAACTAGTGATCTATCAAAACGCATGCATAAAACAGTATACAATACAAAGGACAATTCACAAGAACAGTAGTAATACATAATGACCTGGGGATATGTATGATAGGGAGGTCAAAGAAAGGTCTGTCTGTGAATGAATAGGGGATGGTCCATTTCTTTGGGCATTGTCTGTCTTTCCTATGGGTGAATGTAGTAAGCGTTGCTCTGCCTGCATTCCTTTGAGCAATAAAACTCATTTTATCAGATGGTAGCGGAGGACTGGACGCTGCTATAGAAGAATAAAATGTCATCACCATGCGCTAGTGGTTAAAAAAAAACAAAAAAAAAACAAACGCATAATGAATCACACTTTGGCAGTTTTAGTTTTTATGTGTGCTGAAAAAAGTGAAAGTGGCGAAATAGGAAGGAATAAGAGCTTAAGGTAAGCAGTTTTAAGTTTTAGCGTCACGTCACGTTGATTTCATATCACATTTTTATTGGCTAGCCAGTAAACATGGGTCATGGCAGCACACACTGTGCAATGATCAGGCTGAATTTCTGACACTGTCAGGAAATTATCATAGGCTATCTTTGCTCGCAAGACTGTGATAACGACCGTCTTTGAACCTTTCTAACTGTACGATATAGGACCACAGATTAGGAGCCACGATCACAGAAATCGCCACGACTGTTTCACAATACCAAGCTTTTGTTTGGGACAGCCAAACATTTTGCAGTGTTTGCATAGGTTCTGCTTTATTCTCTTCAGTAATATACTCTGGGTCTAATAAAGGCTCAAATTGATAAGGCAATATTGATGCCATTGTTTACAATTCATCAGAGCACATGTAACTATCCATCATGGTGAGTGTAATGTAGTGAGGGAGGCATGAAGTGGGCGGATCCATCTGTAGAACTTAGAGACATGGTCAAAGAGGCAGGGTCAGACATCAGCAGACAGGTATGTAGGAGCAAAACACAAGAGTAATCCAAAGCAGACAGAGGTCGTTCAACGGCAAACGTAATCCAAGGCGCCAGGCGAAAGGGTAATCCGAAATAACAGGCTAGAGTTCCAAAAGGCAGGCGGCGATAAAGACAAAACGAGAAAACCAGGCGTAAATGCAAACGCAGAGAACAAAACAAGAACACTGGAAACTAGGTCGAGGCTTCGTATTAAAGTTAACACTATACAATACTCTGCGACTAGTGAGAGGAAGTCCGGGGTTTAAATAGAGTCTCTGATTGGACGCAGGTGATCAGTGCAATGGCTGATGAGGAACGTAGTCCGGGGTGTGGTGCAACTGTCAGTGTAATGTAAATGTGAGAGGGCGACATCTGGTGGTGAGCGGACCAAAAGTCACTGGCCAGATTCGTGACATAGTGACAGGACGGGCAGAGAATCCAAAGAAAAACGCTGCCCCTTTTGGAGTTTCTGCAGCCAGAGCTGCCACCTCCGGGGGCACTGGCGGAGACTCATGGACAGATGCGGCCTCTGGAGCAGACTCGTGGACAGATGTGGCCTCTGGAGCAGAATCGTGGACAGACGAGAACACAGGAGTGGACTCGAGGACAGACGAGACCTCAGGAGCAGACCCGTGGAAAGATGAGACCCCTGGAGCAGATTTGTGGAGAGATGAGACCCCTGGAGCAGAGTCGTGAAGAGACAAGACCTCTGGAGCAGACTCGTGGAGAGATGAGACCTCTGGAGCAGAGTTTGCCGCCCAAACGCACAAAATGGTGACCGCCATTAGGGGAAGAGCAGCAGCGGGTGGCAGGATTTCTTTGATGATTGGGCTTGTAAGTGCTGATGCCACTGGAATGCCTGCAGCCCGCACCGACACTAGTGGTGGGTCCAACACACTGGCCATCATGATAGGTCGTGACCTTGGGGTGTCAGACGAGACATGGTGAGGCTCTGAGAGGACAGACGAGACATGGCGAGGCTCTGGGAGGTCAGACGAGATGCGACTTGACTCAAGACGACCAGCGGAGATGTGACTTGACTCTGGACGACCAGCTGAGACGTGACTTGACTCTGGATGACCAGCTGAGACGTGACTTAACCCAGGAACAACAGCAGTAACTTGATTTGGCTCATGAAGATCTGCTGTGACCTGACTTGGCTTGGGAAGATCAGCTGTGACTTGACCTGGCTCGTGAAGTTCAGCGGTGACTTGACCTGGCTCATGAAGATCAGCGGTGACTTGACCTGGCTCATGAAGATCAGCGGTGACTTGACCTGGCTCATGAAGATCAGCTGTGACTTGACTTGGCTCATGAGGGTCGGCTGTGGCTTGACCTGGCTCGTGAAGATCAGCTGTGGCTTGACCTGGCTCGTGCAGACCAGCTGTGGCTTGACCTGGCTTGTAAAGACCAGCTGTGACTTTGCATGACTCAGGAACAGCAGCTTTAACTTGACTTGACTCAGGAACAACTGCTGTAGCTTGACTTGACTTAGGAACAAGAGCTGTAACTTGACTTGAGTTAGGAAGCACCGCTTTGACTTTGCTAGACTCAGGAACAACAGCTGTAATTTGACTTGACTCAGGAACAACAACTTTGACTTTGCTTGTCTCAGGGAACACACCTGTGATGTGACTTGACTTGGGAAGAGAAGCTCTGACCTTACTTGACTCAGGAAGCACAGCTGTGACATGACTGGACTTAGGAAGAGCAGCTCTGGCTTGACTTGACACAGGAACATCAGCTGTAACAAAATTTCAACTCAACACAGGAACCACGTGGGTATCAGCTAACACATCATCAGCCCTTTTTATAAATGGCTCTAAATGGGTCTACTCCACCAAACTACTGTTATAAGCATGAGCCCCGTCAGATTGGTCGTGGCGGTGGTGTTGCAACAATATATAGTGATATTCTCAATGTAACTCAGATAACAGGGTACAGGTTTGATTCATTTTAAATACTTTTGCTTAATGTTACTCTATCAGATATGCAAAAGAAATCTCTCCTATCTCTCGCTCTAGCTACTGTGTATAGACATTTTGGACTATCTGTAGCTTGTTTATTGAAGATGCGGGACAACCACCTAGTAGTGCATTACAACAGTCCAGTTAATTTTGATAAAGTGCTAATTGTCTGAGATTTTAACATTCATCTTGATAATACAAATGATGCATTAGGACTTGCGCTTACTGACCTAATAAACTCTTTTGGAGTCAAGCAAAATATCACCGGGCCCACTCATCATTTTAATCATACGCTAGATTTAATTATATTGCATGGAATTGATCTTACTGATATAGATATCGTACCTCAAAGCAATGATGTTTCTGACCATTTCCTTGCATCGTGCATGCTGCGTATTACTGATATGAACTATATGGCTCCGCGTTATCGTCTGGGCAGAACTATTGTTGCCTGATTTATCACAACTGCTCTGTGTACCCATTAATACACAGGATCTAGACAAAATGACTAGCAATATGGGCACCATCTTCTCCAATTTGTTAGAAGCTGTTGCACCTATCAAATTGAAAAAAGTTAGAGAAAAACGTACTGCGCCATGGTACAACAGTATTACCCATTCTCTCAAGAAAGAAACTCGTAATCTTAAGCACAAATGGAGAAAAACTAACTTGGAAGTTTTTAGAATTGCATGGAAAAACAGTATATCCAGATATAGACAGGGTTTAAAAGCTGCCAGGGCCGAGCAAATCCGCAAACTCATAGAAAATAACCAAAACAATCCAAGGTTTTTATTTAGCACAGTGGCTAGATTAATAAATAATCAGATACCACCTGATCTAAATATTCCCTTAGTTTAATAGTAACGACTTTATGAATTTCTTCACTGATAAATTAGATAACATCAGAAATGCAATAACAAATGTAGATTCTACAGAGTCTAATACATCAGCTTCTTTCGCCGCACCAAAAGAAAAACTGCAGTTCTTTACAACTTATAGGACAGGAAGAGCTTTATAAACTTATCACTGCGTCTAAACTATACACTGTAAAAAACATGGACATAGTGTCCGTGACGTCACCTGTAGGTTTCTGAAGTGCATTTCTGAAGCTCTTAGTGGGCGGGAGTTGGCCGTCACCATCTTGGAATCGCGTCACTGCACGTCACTCCTGGATAATCGAAAATGGGCAAAGAGGTGGGACACGGGTGGAGCTGGTTGCTGAAACCATGCCCACCTAGCGTGACGGTGGTGACAGCAGCGGCAACCCACCTGTCACTCAAGTGGCCACGCCCTAAATTATGCAGAACTTTAAGGCCTAATATAAATTAAACGGATGAGTTATAAAAAAAAAAATTCACCCCCCTCACAGTTGACATGAAGGGCAAAATTAGCTATATAGACCAAATCCACTTTTTGTACCAGGCTGTAAACATTTTTTTTTTTTTTTTTCTGCTGTAAAGTTGGGCATTTTAACATGGGGAGTCTATGGGATTGACTCCCTTTTGCAGCCAGTCTCTAGCAACCAGTCGATGAATTGCAGTTTTAGTCACTTCCGTGTTGGCTTCAAGAGGGAGACCAGGCGGTTGCCGCTTGGTCTAAACCAACAACATGCCTATTAGATCCTGTACCAACTAAATTACTGAAAGAGTTGTTACCTGTAGCAGAAGAACTGCTTCTCAATATTATTAACTCATCGTTATCTTTAGGTCACGTACCAAAACCATTCAAGCTGGTGGTTATTAAGCCTCTTATTAAGAAACCACAACTAGACCCTAGTGAACTGGCAAATTACAGACCCATTTCTAATCTTCCGTTTATGTCTAAAATTTTAGAGAAAGTTTTATCTGCTCAACTGTGCTCCTTCTTGCAAAAAAATATCTATGAAGAATTTCAGGTTTCAGGCCCCATCATAGCACAGAAACTGCACTTGTTAAAATCACTAAGGACTTGCTTCTTGCATCAGACCAAGGCTGCACCTCATTGCTAGTTTTACGTACTAGCACTTTAGTTTACTATAGCTATAGTTAACACGTAGTTTTACGACACTATAGATCATGACATACTAATAGATCGACTACAAAACTATGCGGGTATCCAAGGGCAGGCTTTAAGATGGTTTAGATCCCACCTGTCCGATCGCTACCACTTTGTTTATTTAAATGGGGAGTCATCTCAATTATCACCAGTCAAGTATGGAGTGCCACAAGGATCTGTCCTAGATCCTCTGCTATTTTCAATATACATGCTGCCCCTTGGTAATATTATTAGAAAATACGGGATTAGTTTCCATTGTGTTATGCTGATGATACTCAACTATATATCTCAACACGACCAGATGAAACTTCTAAATTATCAAAGTTAATAGAGTGTGTTAAAAATGTAAAAGATTGGATGACCAATAATTTTCTCCTATTAAATTCAGATAAGACAGAGATTTTACTTATTGGACCAAAGAAACAGTACACAGAATCTCTTGGCTTACAATCTACAACTAGACAGATGTACTGTTACTTCCACTACAGTCAAAAGTCTGGGTGTTATATTAGACTGCAACTTGTCTTTTGAAAATCATATTTCTCATGTTACAAAAACAGCATTCTTCCATCTTAGAAACCTTGCCAAGCTATGAAACATGTTACCTGTTTCTGATGCAGAAAAGCTAGTTCATGCATTCATGACCTCTAGACTGGACTACTGTAATGCACTACTAGGTGGTTGTCCTGCATCTTCAATAAACAAGCTACAGATAGTCCAAAATGCAGATCATATTACCCCAATTTTAAAGTCTCTGCACTGGGTACCTATTAGGTTCCACATTAGCTACAAAATATTACTTCTTACCTATAAGACCCTTAACGGTTTAGCTCCTGCATACCTAACTAGTCTTCTACCACGCTACAATCCATCATGCTCCCTAAGGTCGCAAAACTCTGGATTTTGGTAGTTCCTAGGATAGCAAAGTCCACTAAAGGAGGTAGAGCTTTTTCGTATTTGGCTCCAAAACTCTGGAAGAGCCTTCCTGATAACATTCGGATATCAGACACTCTCTCTCTGTTTAAATCTAGATTAAAGATGCATCTTTTTAGCCAAGCATTCAAATAATGCATCTCATAAACTTTTACTGCAGTTACATCTGATCAAATGCACATTATTAATCTTTTAGCTCTGGTTGAACAAATCTTTCTTTGTTTCGTTTGAACAGCAGCTACATTAATTATGTTTCTATTTGTTCTCTGTTTCTGCCACAGGATTGACATCCCGTGGTAACTAGGAATTCACAAGCTTCGGTCTGGATCCAGAACACTTAAGAAGAGATGATGCCAACCCCTCAGAGGACTCCAGATGATGCCAACCCTGAAACAACATACAGCACTACCGAATTTTGCTACTAATTTAGAGTGTTCTTTGTCTGTTTGATTATATCATTAATTGGTCTTTACCATACACCTCTGCCATATGTACATCAACTTGACATAGTCACCACTAGTAAGCTACTACTAAATATATTTAAAAAAATTAATTTGCTGTAAAGTTGCATGGCAACGATATGTATTGTGAAAGGCACTATACAAATAAATTTGAATTTAATTTAATTTAACTTTATTTAATTTAATATGTTTGATTGTCAAATGATAAGGCTACAAAAAAAGTATCCATTTCATTAACCGTTGACTTGCTGCTGTGTCCTCACTACTCAATAAATCGGCAGAGGGAGTCACACATTACACAACCTTTCAGTAGGAAGAATTACTGACATCTCTGCCTTGTCTACAAACTGTTTTGCAACCAAACACATTCTCCAAACCAATCTTGGAGGTGAACCACATAAGAATGTGCTTCTGCATTAACATCTTGTGCAAGGCCCGATTCAAGACTCATAGATCCAAGATCGACCATAACCCACCATAACTTTCTTGTGTGAACTGAAGTGTTGCAAAACCCGACTTCATCTCGGCCGGAGGGATAGGCCCTCATGCTTTCTTTGCCAGCAGGACCACGATCCCTGCATGTAGAACAGGGGCATCTTTGGTTACCTCTGAGGTAAACAGGATGCTGCTGAACCAAGGGTCAGTGTCCACCTGGTGAAATGAATCACATAGCCCAGTCTAATGGTCTAAATGAGTCAGTGGGACAGGCTGGGAAACACTAGCCAGGATCCCAGGATTCGTACAAGCAGCACCAAAGGAACAACTGATGTGCCCATGGAGGGGGAGTGGCACTTACCTGACTCCATGGATCCCATGAAGGACCGGTTAGAGACACATGAGGAAGCAGTGTGTCCTCGAACATGACCTCTTGACTTATGATGAATGAGGGGGGCTTGACATTGTGACTGAGGTGTAAAGTTAGGCCTCACCCGAGCAGATGTAGATGCCGCAGGGGGACACCCTTGGCGACAAGCAGACTGGGGGCCAGTCCACAGCAACTTGGTGGGAGCAGTATCATGCCAGGGCGAAATGTTTTTGATGGCCTCCGTCTGTTTCTGGACTGCCAAAACTGTTGGGTGAAGTCCTCGACAGTGTCACCAAAGAGGCCAGCTTGTGAGATAGGGGCATCAAGAAAGCAACGCTTTTCTGAATCCCGCATCTTAGGAAAATCCTGGGTTCAAATTGCAGTGGTGCTTAACTTAAAAATACACTGTATGTCCTGCAGGTCTTGTGCTTAGCATGAAGAACCATGGCAGATGATTTCAAAGAGAAGAATTATTCTTTCTGATTGTTGTTAGTTAATTTTTGACTTGATCATTCCAATATGAGAAATCAGTGTTGGCATGACTCCCTTTGTTCCTGCTTTGAGTTGGTGGCGTGGCTTAGCTGGTCAAAGTGGTCGGAGTGTGCTTTCTTCAAAAATGTGCAGTGCTTGGAAACTCTTGTGAGGGGTAAACTGAGCCTAAGGAGAGAATAAGTTGAACCACATGGGGTTAACCTGTGATTTTATGCTTAAACTTCGGTAAAACTGAACATTTTCACTTCATAACAAAGGATTATTAAAATATTAAATTTTTGCTGGATTTTATGGTGGATTTCAGCCGTCTTGCCATCACCGCTTCTTGCGACAACGCGACCCTGAAGTCATTGTTCTGGATTGGAGCAAACTATCATCATCTGGATGACCTCCCAGACACCACAGGGCTTGAGTGGAAGGAGGCTGTCATCAGGTTTCTGGAGTGTCTACCCAAATACCCAGAGCCCAGCCAGCCATCACCCCACTGCATGGAGCCATTGCTCGAGCTATCACAGACAGAGAGCCAGAGCATGCTAAGCACAAGAGGAGGAAGAGCCAGCACAAGAGGAAGTGACTGCCATCACCCCCATAGCCTAAGCCCAACTACACGTCTGAGTAGATACATGAGTCTAGAGTATGAGGGAATGGAAAGAAGCCCCGCTCACACTCCTGTTGCTGAGGATGAGCTGTAACTGGCCTCTGCAAAAATTTCAAACGTTTTTTGAAGATGATGACGTGAAAAACATGTCTCTGACAGTTACACTCCCACCAAATTACTATAATTTATGATGAACTTTATGTTAATGTTTGAATAAATGTAGCAATTTCACAAACCAAAAATTAGAACCATATATCTCTGACTCTTCGTTCAAGACTACCATGGACTCCCTTGGATTTGTGACACTTAAAACTCAAGATCAGACATTACATCAGATTTATTTGGTCTCTACAAGTACCACTAATTTATGAATAGGACGTTCAAGAATTAATAGATTAGTCAGTTGTTTACTTTTTTTCCCTTAACTTCCTATTTCCTACTTGTATTTTAGCCTTTCGCACCAGTCCATCTTCATCTGCACAAACATGAGACGGGTGACCATGCTATCTCTTGGAAGGACTGCTGGGTGCTTTGAGTTAAGAGGTAAGGAAGCTTTCTTCAATTAATTTAGCCAGCTACTCCACTGTAGCATTAACTCTTTGGGGAGTGGATCATCCCATGTAATGCCCCTTTGGCACAAAAAAAGGAATATGTGTTTTGTTCTGCTTGCATAGTATGAGAAACTGTGACTGTTGCAGGCGGTCTTCATGAAGTGGTGTTGGATGATGTTTCTTGCATATACTACAAGTAGCTTTATTCCTGCAATCCTTTGAATTGTGTCCTTTCCCAAGACAGCCAAAGCATAAGTTATTGTCTAACACATACTTTCTCTTGTCCTCCACAGACTTACTGGTGAACGCTTGGCATTTGTGAATGGAGTGGCTTTCCTCCTAACACCTACAAGTGACTGGGTTTGAACCTGAAGGTGCAGTGTTGACTTTATTGGATCTGTTTGGATCAGCTGAGTTACTTACCTCAACACTATGTTTTAGACACTATTCTTGATTTATCTGATGTTTTACATTAGTGATGAATGCATTAGCCTTTGAGTGCTTGACTTCTCTAGATGGCGTCTCTTCAGTGAACTTTAGGACATGAAAGGACATTACAGGGTTGCATGCTATTTCTGCTTCTTGTGCCAAGAAATTAGCAAACTCTTTCAAAGTAGGGTATTCCTCCAATCGTCTCAGCTGCATTGTTACATGCCAATTCCAACTGTAACAGAGTGACAGACGTACGAAGCGGTCGGATTCATATGCAAAGCTAACATTGAAATGAGACAGGGTCAAAATAGCAGGCAGCATCAAACATCGGCAAACAGGTATATTAGGACAGGACACAAGAGTAATCCATGACACAGGCGAGGATTGATCAACGGCGAATGTAATCCAGGGGCAAGGCAAAAGGGTAATCCGATAAACATGCAAGAGATCCAAGGCAGGCAACGAAACAGACTAGACAAGATCAACCAGGCGAGGAAACAAGACTAGGATGAACAGACTAGAAACACACTGAACTAGACTAAACGAAGGATAAACAAAGAGGCTCTGTACAGTTGTTAACACAATGAGAGTGCTTAGGAAAAGGAAGTCCAAGGCTTATATAGTGTTTGATTGGTTGCAGCTGTGTGTGTGTAATCAGTGCAATGGATGATGGGAAATGTAGTCTGGGGTGACATGCAACAGTCTGTGTAGTGTGAGAGTCAGTATACTGAGAGGACGACATCTGGTTGAGAGTGAACGGAAGGCCACGGACCAGATTCGTGACACCAACAAGACGTCAGCCAATCAGGGAGTTTTTGTAGCATTTTTTGATTCTCCTCACAGTTGTTTAACACCTGAAGCCCTTTGATGTGTGGCATGCCATTACTGCAGACTGTCAGAAAATCACTGAATTGTCTCAATTTAATGGAGTCTCTCCAGCCAATCTTTGACCAGTTATTAAATTTTTCTCTGAATGCACACTGGATTACAAATGGATGGCCATACTGAGAATTCAGTGCTTCCCATGCTTGATCATAGGCTTCATCATCCTTTCTGTAGAAGCTTCCTTCCAACACAGACTGTGCTTTACCACTGACATATTTTTGTAAGTAGAACAACTTAGCAGCTGGATTTGTGCATCGTCGTTCTATTAATGCCTTGAAACTTGTTCTCCGCTCTAAGAACTTAAGTGAGTCCCCTGAGAAAACGGAGGGCTCAGGTGCAGCAAGTCTGCTGAGAAATATTGTCATGTAGGGCTTGTACTATTGATGCTTCACCATTAGTATGGTTTGTCTGTTTTTCGTTATCTGTCTCACATGCTTGTTCTTTCTTAATTTCCTTAGAAGATGCTAAAGGACAACTGGCTACCTCAATGCTTGCTGCTCTACTATCATTACAGGACTCACCCGAGTCAGCTTCAGAGTATACCTTAAGCTTTGCAGTTATTACTTGAAGATCTCTCTGATTCTCCAGTCTTTGAGTAGCAATAGCCTCCATCTCCAGCTCTGCTTGCTTTGCAGCCAACTGTGCGGCACACTCTGCTCTTTTTGCAGTGATGCTCTGCTGTTCTGATGGGCAGCTTGAGCGGTGACTACGAATAGACTTTGAGCTTGTAGTCGAAAATATTGACTGAGCATATTCTTTGTCAAGCACCATATTAATTCTTGCATGTTGTGCATTGGCATCAAATTCCTCTTGCCCCACTGCACTCATTCGCACTTTCATCAGCCTCATTATATCCGCTGTACAGGAAACCATTTTTCTTCTAATCTCAGTAAAAGGAACTGATTGAGATCTTATAAGCTCATACACATTTTTTACTTGAGTTTACATTTCTTCTATACTTTTTATCAGGTAACTTAAGTCTTGGTCAGAGCACTCACCCTTCGGTATGTGTAGCTTTAACTTGTTCTTTCTAGCTTTCATACAACTTAATGAATTTACTCTCTTTTTGAGAAACTTCTTGCTGCTTAAGCTCCTGCATTTTTGGAGTTAACTTTCTCTCTCGTTAAGATTTCCTAAGTTCACCTCTTCTTGTAGTGGCAGCAGTAGGTTCTTTCATTGCTGACTGAAGTGAATGTATCTTAGAGTGAATATCACCTATGAGTGAGTCTAATCTTTCCCTTTCAATGTCATAAGTTTTAATTGTTCAGTTAATCTAGTCAATTCTCAATTTGCTTTCTTGATTCACCACATTGTGATTTTTTCTCCATGGACTGACACTTTAGTACATGGTTACTTAACTGTTACTCTCAATCAAAAATACCCTTAGAACCATTGACAACAATGTCACTGGTAAAGCATAAACAACAATTCCCTAACAGCACACATACGTCGGGCCGACGTCGGCCCGATTTACAAAATTCCATCTGCACGATGTCGCTCAGGGAGCTTTTGCTAATCGGGAAGATATCGGCGCAACGTCTGCATTTGATCGCAAATGCTCTCCGGCCGATGTTCAGATGATGCAGCTGTAAATCCCGGCTTATCTGCATAGGCACTCACTGGCGTTTTGCTCATCATTATTCTACCAGACCACCCGCGGCAGTATAACAGTATAACCACTCTCAATAACAGTTGCAAATTTATTAATATTTTTAATGAACATTTCATTTGTATATTTTGTTAAATATACAAATACATTTATATTTATCAGATGCTTTTATCAAATGTAAAATACAAATGAGAAGCATTCCATTCAATTTGTACTCTTTCAAAGATTAACCATGGTTTTACCACAGCATTGAGTAAAACCATAGTAAAAACAAAATCAACCACAGTTTCACTACATTAGCAATGGTTTAACTATGACTGTTGCAGTAAAACCATAGTAAGTACAAAAATATCCATTACTACAGTATTTGAAGTAAAACCATGGTTAACTGTTATAGAAGCACCTTTCCAAATACTTATTTCAAAGTAGGTTTAGAGAAAATACAATTAAAAAAATAATCTTTAATTACTGAGACTTACTGGGGAAGATCTTCTGGCAACAAAGTAATGTCCATATGACAGCAGCTTAAACATATACAAGTCATGTTCAGTACTAGTAATTATCTATTTGTATTGCCACATCAGAATCTAAGACTATCTTCATGCAAAAACTGAGTTACAACAATACAAGAACGACCAATCAAACACTACAGTTAAAATGTTTTAAATTATATGACACAAATTCTAAAATCTTTTTTGATAAAATATTACTAAAGTTTCTAGTCATGTGCTCACACACTGTCCTTATTAAAGGTTAGGTTTAACAATTTTCAATCCAATTTGTATTGTTACAATGTTGGAAATACATGTAAAAGAACAATGTTTATTCTTTCTCAGAGATACGCAGTTTATTTGTCAGTAAAACTTTGCTGCATGATGCAAAACAGCATTTTGATGATCCAAAAAGAGTGTTTTTGCCATTTTGTCATTTCCTTTTCATCATCCTACAGAGTGTTGCTTACAAATAAAAGGGGATAGGTACACATAACTCAGCTAAATATTAAACATTGTTCATTTACAAATATTAGAAACACTGCAATAATACAAAGCAGGTTGAAAAGAGTCAAACTTACCCTTAAAGGCTATATAAGGATAATATTTGTCAGTTTTGTATGTCCAGTTGCCATTATCTGAAGTCTTGTTGAGTGTTGCCATCATCTGAAATCTTCACAAGTAAGGCTGGATCCAATCTGGAACTGACATAAACTCTAGTAACCTTGGGATGGGCATCCAGAGATAGAAACAGTGAAGCAAAAGGAGAAAGATTAGTATAGCAGCTGTTCATATTATTTCAGACAAAGGTGATTTATTTAATCACATATAAATGTAGTGCAATGTTATGAGATGTGTTATATGAATACTTGTCTAAAAATGTGTATTTCATGTGTATTAATTTAAACTAAAAGATTGTGCCTGAACATTATCAGGAAGGCTATTTCAAAGTTAAGGAACAAAATACAAAAACACTCTACTTTCTTTAGTGGACTTTAATATATCCTCGCTATTATCAGTAGTCCACAGTTTTGTGACCTTATTACATTACATAGCTACTGTTGCCCCTATTTTGCTACGATCTGGTTTAATCACAATCAGAATTTTTATTTACCCTTGGTAAATATATAATTTGCTCTCAGTATTCAGGCAACAAACACAGTCTCTAGAGAATGGACTACGTATGTCACCGTCTCATTTAAATGGTTAGTTCACCCAAAAATGAAAATTCTGTCATTAATTACTCACCCTCATGTCGTTTCAAAACCATAAGACCTTTGTTCATCTTCAGAACACAAATTAAAATATTTTTGATTAAATCCGAGAGCTTTCTGACCCTGCATAGACAACAATGCAACTACCAAGGTCAAGACACAGAAAGGCAGTAAGGACATTGTTAAAATAGTCTGTTACATCAGAGGTTCAACTGTAACTTTATGAACCTAAAAGAATACTTTCATGTGCAAAAATAACAACTTTATTCAACGATTTCTTCTCTTCTGGTACAGTTTGCCGCCATTATGGAGAATGTAGTGGACATGAAAGAGTTAATGTGTTTTTGTCTATGTCAAGTGTTTGTGGTGGAGAGTCACAGGGTTATGTGGGAATGAGAATATTAATCACCTGTTCAAAGCAGGGGCGATGTATTCTTTGTTGATCAACATAATACAACAAATCTGCCATCAGTCTGTGCAACAAAGAAGAACAAAAAAGATAATTTTTGCCTTACCAACATTTTATTTTTGTTGCGTCGCAATTGCATTGAGCTTCTGTTTTAGCCTCTCAGAGGTGTTTGGTAACTACAGAGTAGCCGCTACAAACAGTATCATGACTCATGCGTGTAATGCTGCTGATGCACGAGCTGCGCCTTGTTTACAAGCAGAGGAAAACACACACATGCATCATGGTACTCTTGATAATGACAACAGACTGTCCCAGAAGGGAAGAAATCATTTAACAAAGTCATTATTTTTGTTTTCTTTGCGCACAAAAAGTATTCTCGTAGCTTCATAAAATTACAGTTGAACCACTGATGCTACACAGACAATTTTAACAATGTCTTTACTACCCTTCTGTGTCTTGACCATGGTGGTACCCTTGCCATCTACGAAGGGTCAGAAAGCTCTCAAATTTAATCAAAAATATCTTAATTGTGAAGATGAACTGAGGTCTTAGAGGTTTGGAACAGCATGAGGTTGAGTAATTAATGACATAATTTTCATTTTTAGGTGACCTATCCCTTTAAGTGGGAGGAAGATTCATTTGGAGGAACTGTAATTTGCAAAAAATTTGCACCTTTCAGAAGTCTGTATATTCATAATTTTTTTTACATCTTTGAAAGAAGTCTTCTGCTCACCAAGGCTGCATTTATTTGGTCAACAATGAAGTAAAAAATAATATTGTGAAATATTATTACAATTTAACATAACAGTTTTCTATGTGAATATATTGTGAAATGTAATTTCTGTCATCAAAGCTGCATTTTCAGCATTATTACACCAGTCTCCGGGGTCACATGATCCTTCAGAAATCATAAGGTGTGTTCAACTGAACGTGGTGCTGCACAGATCGAGCGAAATCTGATGCCAAGTCTCTTTCACGTGTGGCATCAAGGTACCACAATAGTGCTCAGAGAGCAGACAGGTAACTCAGCCGGTGCAGTCACAGAGCAGAAAGTCTCCAACTTGAAATGTCCGTTTTAACTCTGTCACCAACTTCTCTCGGCCAGTCTCATTGACTGCCGCTTGTAGCCAGGGTTCAAGTCGAACACACCTATTCAAATATGCTGGTTTGCTGCTCAAGAGACATTTAATTATTATCAATGTCTTATCATTATCAAATGTTAGAGCAAACATTTGTTTTTTTTTTTTTTTAATAAAGGCTGTAATTAATAAAAAAAAAAAAAAAAATCCTGGAAAATATGAAGCAGCAGAACTGTTTTCAACATTGATAATAATCATAAATGTTTCTTGAACAGCAAACCAGCATATTTGAATAGGTGTTTTCGACTTGAACCACGGCTACAAGAGGCAGTCAATGAGTTTTGCCGAGAGAAGTTGGGGACAGAATTGAAAACGGACATTTCAAGTTGGAGACTTTCTGCTCTCTATGACCTGTCTGCTCTCTGAGCACTATCGTGGTACTTTGATGCCACACGTGAAAGAGACTTGGCGTCAGATTTCGCTCGATCTGTGCAGCACCACGTTAAGTTGAACACACCGTATGATTTCTGAAGGATCGTGTGATCCTGAAGACTGGTGTAATGACGCTGAAAATGTAGCTTTGCATCACAGGAATAAATTACTTTAATTATATTAAAATAGAAAACAGTCATTTTAAATTATATTAATTTCACAATATTACTGTTTAACTGTAATCAAATACAAAGTTCTGGTGGGCAGAAGAGATTTTACTGTCAGAAATTTTGAAACCTTGGAGCTTCCCATCTGTTGTGGAGGGTTTATTTCTGTCCTCCTGAAATCACAGAACAATTTTTATCAATATTTGTTTACCTCAAAAGATCAAAACACATTTGAACTTGTTTTCAGCCATTACAGTTAAATAAATTTGCCTACTTCCAATAACCCATCAACAAATAGCCAGCAAAACATTTACACTTCGGTGATCCTGACATATACACAAGAAGATTTGATTAAAAGCCCAAAGTTTCATAAACAATAACTCAATCTCTAGAGTTAACCTATCTCGTCTGTGAGATGCTAACGGACTTTTTCGAAGACATTAAACCATTTCTATAAAGTAAATATTAGGGATGCACGATATTATCGGACCGATATCGGAATTAGCCGATAATGGCTTTAAATGTAAATATCGGCATCGGCCCGATATGAAAAATTATGCCAATATGTCTTGCCGATAAGAGGAATATGTTAACTGGCATGTGCTGAGGGATTAGATCACGTCAGCAGTGTGGCTCATTCTTAAAGCAAAGTTTTGCCTGAATGGGGAAAAGATTTACTGATTTGGATCGCTGCATTTAAACTGAGAATGCACATACAGAATGACGCGTAGCAATAGCACGTGCAGTGGCAACAGCGGCCGTTGGAGAAAGCGCGCAGTCATTTACTGTTGGCTGTTTCATATCCAGTCACTAGATCGCTAAATGCACCTTTTAAATGGTTTCGTGGTGCCCTTTGTTGTATTTTGAAACACAATGGCAATGTTTGCAAAAGACATGATCGGCATTTAAAATAAAATGATCCCAAATGTAATTACGGCGTACGGTCAGTGAATTGTCTTTCTCCGGCGGCAAAACACACTGTTGCTCATATGAAACATTTTTTACGTGAATATTATGACACAAGTGAGGTACAAAGCATTCTTTATAAGATAAATAATTGGTTACCAGGCAAATGTTAGTAGCGACCATGCTTTTGGATTCATGCCTTTCGAGCCCATACATTTAAAGCCATAAGCGACTATTGTGTCCTGTTTTGCCGGTTGGTCATGAATTGCCACGAACTTAATAATATTTATAGTTTCTTTTTCCAAATCATCACCGTCTCACCCTTTAATTTCGCAGGTTTATTTTCTTGTCCTTCACTTTTAATCCACGTTTTCGTATCCTGAACTGTGGTAAACTGCGGGTGGGAAATAAAAGATTTCGTGGCAATAAATTAAGAATTCGTTAATAAGACTTAATTCGTTCCCTCACTTTACAAATTAATAAATTAATAAATCGTAGGAACGAATTAACAAGTTGTAGGAAATTAATTATGTCTTGTTCGTGTCCCGCAGCCCTGTCAAAGCGCAGTGCACTATATGAAATAATTATCTGGGTAAATTATAATTAAACATGACATAGTGACTACATTTCTATTACTTTCCATGTTGAATGCTTTTGTATTGCAGGGCTCTAGACTGCGACCAAAACAGTCGCATTTTAGAGAAATTTTTTTGAGAATGTGCAAGTTAAAATTTGACGTGGTCGCATTTGTACGAGTGCATGATCTGCAGTGCTTCAAAGCGTCTCCTCCATACAGTGGGAGTTATAGAACCGTGGCACATTGTGGCATGAGTCAGAGTTCACTGATCACGCGAAGAGGCGCTTTCAGTGTGAGCGCTTTGGGTGTAGAGCCTGGTTTATATTTGCAGTGTCTGCACAAGCGCGGTGGTGATGGCAAAAATGACGCGAATATTGAGGAAATGATGGCGAATGGAGGATTTGGTTTTCAAGTAAAATAAAAGACCGCTTGTTAAACCAGAGAAGGTAAACATGTTGGTATGTTTTGCTGTTTACCTCATGTTAGGCTATAGAGGCTTTCTTTTAATTACTGTTTTATTTATTTGATACCTCAGTGTTTGCTAAATGTTCCGTAATTTATTATTCGGTACATAATACAGCATTCTTGTAAAAACTAACTTTCCAAACAAAAGGATATATATCGGTATCAGTCAAAATGAGATGAAAAATATCGGCATATCGGATATCGGCAAAAATCCAGTATCGTGCATCCCTAGTAAATATTCAACAAACATGTCAATTACAAGTAAGGAAGGAGTCAGGAACAGTTTTATGTAACATTTGTATGATTTAAGGCACGTTAACTTACATAAAATAAGTGACAACAGCAGTGAGAGAGAGTTTTCCTGTCAGGTGTCATATTGCCGCCCCGTTGCCATGGCAAGTCACGCAATATTTAAATAAGTAAAGACCTAGAATTAAAACAGTACATTAATAATTCAGTCTCATTAAATCATTATCCAATAATGAATTTAAAACTCATTTAGTTCAAAAAGGAACTGCAACAATAGCTCACTGTAGAGACGTCATAAATGTTCACTAAACAAAGTTAGTTGGAAATGAGCCAAGTCTCAAGCAGAGCTCACTTCAAAGTCTTTTCCCCTGTACTACAGTGCACTGAGTGCTTATTAGTTACTAAGTGTCAGATAATTGACAAAAATATGATTTTTTTCCCCCCAATTTAACCTGAAAGCCAAAGATGGAGTCGCCTTCTCGCTGGTGGGTTGCTAAGAGACGAATAACCGTCCACATTCAAACAGAAGAGCGCGGCATCCGCCTCCAGTCGTGAGCTGACCTTTGATGAGCTGGCAAAACAGAGCACTGATCCAATACACCCGCCTATGCCTGGCCGATCCTTATTAGACGTTATAGTTCATGAGGCCAACGTTCTGCTCACGGGCCGACATCGGCCAGATGTATGTGTGCTGTCTGGGTTAGGTTGTAATGATAAACCAATTAAAGCAGTATATTATAGACACTTTCCCTTTTTTTCCAAATGTCAATAAAGATGTAGAGATGGGATGGTCAAACCTGCAGTTAACTGCAGAGCAGAACTCTACGATGGCGTAAACACTGTACTCTGAAGCCTGTAGAAAGGATACTTGCAAGGCTGTAGGCTACTCGGATGAACGTCGCCCTCTACTGGTTGTGTCGCGGTACTTTCCTTGGCTGTGACAGCTATGAAACGGCAAGCCTCTTCTCTTCTCTGACGCCTTCTCTGCCAACGCGTTGTTGCCGCGATCATGCTTCCTCTTTTTCTCCGAGGTCTTTTACCACGCGATCTCGCTGTCTCTGCTGCATGCGATGCTCCCGCGATCTGGCTTTCTCTGATGATCCGACCTCTTTTCTGTAGGCGATGCACCCGCGATCTTACTTTCTCTTCTTATCCGACCGGTACCGTCCCACTCAGAGCTGTCGGCTTTGCTGCCGTTATGTTTTCATTGTAGCTGCACTGGTCTAGAAAAATGATAGCCATGCTTCCTACTCATGTCTTTTGCAGTTTATTTGTCTCTCTTTCTTTTCTCTCTGAGTCCTTTTTCACAGTCTCTCATTCCAATGTCCGCTGATATGCATATGAACGTGCGTCATATCCGAATCAGATAACATCACTCTTTACACATAACGTCATTCACATAAACTGATATAAAACAGCATTATACACAAAATGCAACAGACTTAAACATGAATTACCGTGTGCGCCCTCTTAGACCATGCATATTAATGAACTCTGTATCAGGCTGTTTATCGTTAGCGCCTCTTTGGGTGCTTCTCAATATCCCTCCTCGTCTCCTCGCTCCTCCGTCCTCCATCCTATGACCCGGAAACCTATCGAGCTCAGCCACCTCGTAGGACATCTCAATTCTCTAATTGCACCACGAGGAGGCGAGGATCGAGGAGTGAGGAGGCTGCCTGAGGAGTCATGAGCGAGGATACACAGGTGTATCCTTTGCGGAAGTTTTTTATCAACTAAACGTGACGCATGTATAAATTCTCCTCCCCCTTCACATCTGTCGTAATAATTTACATTTGTATTTTACCTTTGCAGTTTAAATAATGTAATATATTTAAACTGGGCATATAGCTTTATTCATATTTATTATGAATGCCTTAAATAACGAACTTTAACAACATATGGGCAGATCCCTTTAGCGCAGCTGATGACGCTTTGAAGTGACGCTTGAGTGGTCAGGAATATTCCAATGTTTATCCTTTGATTCCTCCATCCTCGCGTCTTTTCTTGCATCCTTCCCTCGTATCCTGAAGGGGTGGAGCTAAGACGGGAGGAAAGGAAGCAAGGAAAGGAAACGAGGATGCACAAATAAGAAATGAGAAGCACCCTGTGTCTCCATCTTAGTTCGACCCATAATGCAATGGTCCCGCGCTCCACTCAACCTAAACATGTGATCACTTACGCTTCAAAAGTTAATCTTTCTTAAAGAGACCTCGAACTTAAAACATTTTAAGGGTGCACATTCTCTGCTTATGACATAAATGTGTACAATGTGAAAAACATGTCTCTGACATTAACACTTTCTAATGCACAAACACACATGTTCAGACACAAGAATCATGAGACCTAGAATATACAATAATAATAATAATAATAATAATAATAATAATAATAATAAAGCTTAAATGTAGCCAATAATTCAATGGGGCTTTCTCCATCAAAGGGTGAGTAAAATGACATATTTGATATGTCTTAATTCTTCAAATATGTGTGGTCATATCACCAATTTTTTAAATGGCTTTTAATGGTTGCTTAGAAACAAGGAGTGGCTTAACTTCCCCAAAGGCTCAGATCACTCCGTTCTCCCCTATTCTATAGAATTACTTTTTTTCCTGTTGACAAAAGATATACACATCTGGATGCGCAAGCAGAGCAGAGGCAGCGCAGAAGCAGAGCGTGAGCAGTACGCGCCCCTTGTGCTTTCACACTGGCAGCGTTTGTCGCGCGCAGCTGAACCGCGGCTTGTGTACGGCCGTGTTCCCCTCTGTCCAACACACACGTGAATATAACATGCTGTACATAGGTAGTTTACAAGATAAAAATATTCTTAGAGTTAGTAAGTGCCTCTAGTTTTAATAATGTAAACAGGCCTTTTAAGCTTGAGCAATAACAATAAATTATTGAATACATTTCAGACAAAGGTCGTCTTAATGATTACCAGTTTGGTTAATTAAAGCAACAGTTTTTTAGTAAAGAAAAGAATATGTAAAAGTAGGGTATTTGGGGTAAAAATCGCCCCTGCTATTGGGGCTTAAAGGCACAATAATTTACAAGATAATTAATAGATGACTGACTTTTCCATTTGTTGACATGACATGGTTAGATTCAGATGGTAAATATCACATATTATGTATAATATTATAATACATAATATATACATATACATAATATTATATTATAGAGATAATCACCATGTTTATAATGAAACCATCATATTTAAAAACATATTAAACATATCATTTATAAAAAAATATATATCATTTGTTGTTACTGTAAATCTATATTAAATTATTATGCGATCTCCGTCAATGCTTTTAGAATCTTCACTTTTAAAAATGATTTTGTTTCTGTATATAATGATATAATTATTGATTGATTGATTATTCTATCAAAATAAGCAGAAAATAGTACAAACTTTGCTAACGCGATTCGATTGTTTTGAAGAAGTATTAACTTAATATTTATTAATAACATTAAAAAAAAAAAAAAATAAAATAAAAAAAATAAAAAAAAAAAAACATTACTTTAGCTAAAGTAGGACCCACGCTGGTGAGCCATGTTTGTTAAACACGAAACTCACTTGCATGATTTTATGGTAAAATTATTATATAAATTGTTATTTTTCATGTTAATCAGGTCAATTTTGATCAAGAACAATGAACTGTGGCTTTATTTCAGCGTAAGCGGCGCTGCAAAAATAGACTCGGCGCCGAAACGATCGCGTCTGCCGAAACGACCGCTTCTGCTCTGCTCTGCTCGTGCTACGCGCTGCCGCGCCGCCACTGCGTGCGGTGTGAATGCTCTAATCTGTTAACATGGGCGCCGAAAATAATACGCGCTGCTCACGCCCTGCTCACGCCCTGCTCACGCGGGCAGTGTGAAACCAGCGTCAGGATTTGCATTTATTTGATATAAAGTATGTAGACAGATATTTTTGAGCCTCTAAACTGAATCCTTATTTAAAAAAAAAAAAAAAAAAAGTAAACAAGAGATAATAACATGCAAAACATTCAAATTAATACAGTTAATAAAATGAAATTTGATTTTTTTTTTTTTTTTAATTATTGGAATCGATTTACAGTTAAAATAATTACTGAAACTATAAAACACTTTACTTAAAACCTTGTATATATAGTGCATTATAAAAGTATTTTCAATGCATTAATTATGCTTTGTAATGCACCTTATAATGCATTGTATGATCTCATGAATAATTGAAGAGCTCAGATGCAAAAATTCAAATTCAAATTCAAATTTTATTTGTCACATTCACATACATACACGGTACGACATGAAGTGAAATGTATTGCACGACTGCCCCAACAAATTGACACATTAAGAAACAGTTAAGTAAAACAATTTAAGTAAAAGTAAAACGGCAAAATAGAAGTTGAATATGAAAAATAAGTACAGTATATAAATATAATAATATAATATAATTTAAAAAAGTAAGCTAGCAATAAAAATGAAACTGAATAAAAGGAAAATAGATGAATTATATAAATAAATAAATAAATAAAAAGTTAAGAAGTTCTGTGCAGTGCAGTATAAGTGGAAGTGGGTAGGAGGCATACAGGGGATAAATGGTATGTAAATTCCACTCATTTATCCCCGCGCAGGCTTCTCCCAACTGCAAATGGGTAGTGCAAATGTGTGTGGATGTGCAAAACGGATCAGTACTGTGTGATGTACTGGTTGAGAGACCGTATCGCCTGTGGGAAGAAGCTCCTCCTCAGTCTCTCTGTGTTGGCCTTCAGGGAGCGGAATCGCTTTCCTGACCTCATCAGAGAGAACAGTCCATTGTTGGGATGGCTGAGGTCCTTCACAATCTTCCTGGCCTTGGTCCAGCACCGTCTGCTGTAGATCGAGTGCAGGTCAGGGAGCTCTGTGTGGATGGTGCGCTCAGCTGATCGCACCACCCTCTGTAGGGCTCGTCTGTCCTGCATGGTGCTGTTCCCGAACCAGGTTAAGATATTTCCCGTCAGGATGCTCTCTATGGTGCAGGAGTAAAAGTTCCTGAGCACCTTGGAGGGCAGTCTGAAGTCTCTCAAGCGTCTGAGGTGGTAGAGACGCTGTCGGGCCTTTTTCACCACGGTGTTGATGTGCCAGGACCATGACAAGTCCTGCGTGATGTGAACACCGAGGTATTTGAAGCTGTTCACTCTCTCCACTGGGCTCTCGTTGATTATGGGTGTCTGGTAGTTCCTCTCCTGCTTAGTGCTGAAGTCCACTATCAGCTCCTTTGTTTTGCTGACGTTTAGAAGGAGGTTATTCCTCTGGCACCAGTTCTCCAGATTTCTAATTTCCTTCAGGTAGGCCGTCTCGTTGTTATCAGAGATCAGGCCCACCACGACGGTGTCGTCAGCAAACTTAATGATGGTGGTGGAGCTAGTAGTGGCCACACAGTCATATGTGTACAAAGAGTACAGCAGGGGGCTCAGAACACAACCCTGGGGGGCTCCAGTGCTGAGAGTGAGGGAGGCTGAGAGGTGTCCGCCCATCCTTACTGCCTGTGGTCTGCCAGTTAGGAAGTTACAGATCCACTGACACAGAGATGAGCTGAGACCCAGATGTTCCAGCTTGGTGGTGAGTGTGGAGGGAATTATGGTATTAAATGCTGAGCTGTAGTCGATGAAGAGCATTTTAACATAATTCCCCCCTCTAGTGTCCAGGTGAGTGAGTGATGTGTGGAGGAGATGAGAGATGGCATCATCTGTAGAGCGGTTTGGACGGTAAGCAAACTGTAGTGGGTCAAGTGTGTCTGGTAGAGAAGAAATGATGAAGTCTTTGACCAGTCGCTCAAAGCACTTCATCACTACTGAGGTGAGGGCTACAGGGCGATAGTCATTAAGGGAAGCAGGATGAGGTTTCTTTGGGACAGGAACAATGATGGATTCTTTGAAGCATGTGGGGATCACCGACTGAGATAAAGAGAGGTTGAATATCTCTGTGAACACAGGTGCTAGCTGGTCTGCGCAGGCTCTGAGAATACGACCTGAGATGCCGTCTGGTCCTGCTGCTTTCCTGGTGTTCACTCTCTTGAAGGCTCTCCTCACGTCATGCTCGGAGATGATGAACGTGTTTCCGGTGCTGGCAGTGTCTTCATGTCTGCAGCCGTTAGCGCCGCTAGCATTAGCATCCTTAGCGTCTTTGGCTGCAGCCTCGAAGCGAGCGTAGAAAGTGTTTAGCTCGTCTGCCAGAGTCACGTCCGCGTTCATCATACCGGATGTTGGTGCTTTATAGTCCGTTATTGTCCTTAGTCCCTGCCACAGGCTCCTAGAGTTGTTCTGTTGGAGTTGTGACTCTAGTTTCCTCCCGTAGCGCTGCTTCGCCTCTTTCACCGCCTTCCGCACGTTATATGACGCTGCCTTGTACGGGACCATGTCCCCCGACGTAAGTCCCGCGTTGTAGGCGGCGGTGCGAGATCTCAGAGCGTCGCGGATGGTTTTATCCACCCACGGCTTCTGGTTGGGAAACGTTCTGATAGTAGTTTTCAGTGCGGTATCATCCGCTAGTTTCCCAATGAATCCCACAACCGCTTCCGTAAACACGTTGACGTCATCGGAGCTGTTCCGGAACATGTCCCAGTCAGCGTCATCAAGTGCGTCCTGTAACGCGGCCACCGATTGGTCCGTCCAGCGCGTGACCTCCCTCTGAACCGGAACTTCCCGTTTTAGCCTTTGTTTGTATTTTGGCATGAGGAAGATGGCGGCGTGGTCAGATTTCCCAAACGGTGGACGAGATTGTGCTTTGTAGGCGTCCTTGACTGTAGTGTAGCAGTGGTCCAGTGTCCTATCGCCCCTGGTGGGGCAGGTGATGTGTTGATAAAAGTTCGGTGCTGCGCGTTTGAGGTTGGCACTGTTAAAGTCCCCCGCCACAATGAGCGCAGCGTCCCGGTGCTGAGCTTGGTGCTGTGTGAGTGCTTCATGCAGCTCGCATAAGGCAGTGTCCGTGTCTGCTTGTGGTGGAATATAAACGGCGCTGATTATGACCGATGTAAACTCCCGAGGTAGATAAAAAGGACGACACATGATGGTCAGTAGTTCCAGGTTGGGTGTGCAGGAGCGTGCAAGAGGAACAACGCTTGCGCTGTTGCACCAGCTGTTGTTCACCATTAAACACACGCCGCCTCCCCTTGACTTCCCCGAGTCCCGTGTCCTGTCCATGCGGTGAACCGAGAAGAACTCTGCCGGCTGGATGGCGTGGTCCGGCACCGCTGGGTTCAGCCATGTCTCGGTGAAGCAGAGGAGATTGCAGTCCCGAATGTCTCTCTGGAACTTTGCCCTGGCCCTGAGGTCATCGAGTTTGTTTTCCAGTGACTGGACATTGGCAAGCAGGATGCTAGGCAGAGGAGTGCGGTGTGCACGGGCTCTCAGCCTGTTCCTGATGCCGGCTCGTTTCCCACGGGGCCGCCGCTTCGCGTCGCGTCCTTTGTTCTCCCTCCGGATCTCACTCGGCCAGCTCGGTTCCGGAGTTACAAACGTCGAATTGTGAGTACATTGTACACCAATAGAAACAAGAGTGTCTCTATCATATTCAATGTACCCAATGGTGCTGATGTAGCCGGTTTAAAAACGCTGAAAACTAACTTAAAAAACAAAAAAACGATAAAAGGGGGTCGGAGCAGTTGCGACGGCAGCCGATCTCACCGGCGCCATCTTGAAAGATGGCGCCTCCAAATCCATCTGACGTATTTCTTTAAAATTAGCATTTCTTTCTGGCTACTTTGTATAGATTTCTGTGGTACTTCTGATTGGCCTCAGGCTGGAATTTAGGGAGTTTGAAGCAAAAGTATTTGATGGATGTATACTATGTGTCAGGAGCATTCACTCAGTATCATTATCTCATTTTTGACTGAGATGGGTTTTAGCTGGTTTTGCATCTGAACTCTTCAATTGTAAGCACAGCTTTAATATGTTATAATACATTGTAATCTATTCCTTGTTATAGGGTACAATGGGGCTAAAGGTGCCCTGGGGTAAAGGGCACCTTTGATATTATTTTCCTTTAAACCACTAGATAGCAGAAAAACATGGTGAAGCACTTTCCAAAACATACGCTTTTCAAGATATGTGTGCAAATTTGACTAATCCTTGACATTATCGCAGGCTGCAGCGAAAGTCGAGTCTGTTCTTACTTGATCTAATAATTTGATGTTTTTAAAATTGTTGTAGATTTAAGTAGCAAATCAGAAATTTTTGAATATATCTTGAGACAAAGGTCTTCTTAATGATTTTCAGTTTTGTTTAAGATAACAAAAGCAGCAATTTTTAAATAATGAAAGAATATGTAAAAGTATGGTATTTGGGGTAAGCGCCACTGCTGTTGGGGCTAAAAGGCACAATAATTAACATGATAGTTAATTAAAGGCTGACTTTTCCATTTGTTGACATAACATTGTTAGATTCGGATGATAAATATTATACTGTGTGTCCTTCTTAGAGATAATCACCATGTTTAAAATGAAACAATCATATTTAAAAACATGTTATTAATCATATCATATAATAAAATATCATTTGTTGTTACTACTGTCTGTACACTACTGTCTCAATGTGAGGAGGAAGGCGCAACACAAACGATGCAATGTAATGTAAAGGTTTTAATTTAATCCACACAGGTAAATCCACACAGGTAAATCCACAAAAGGGAGCCAAGAACACACATACTCATTGACGAGACCGGACCACAAACACTGAACTGAAAGCAACTTATAAAGATAGGCTAATGATAGACAGACAGGTGCAGGTGATTAACTAATAATGAGAATAACAAGGACAGGAACAGGGACACCATAAATGGGCACATGAGGGAAAAACCAATACAAAATAGTCTAGGGGTGTGACAGTTCCCCCCCCTCCCGGAAGGCACAACCTCGCGCTGTAGAGAAAAAAACAAAAAAGGGACAGACGGAGTGGACTTAGGAGGTGGACAAAGGAGTGGACGTGGGATGGCGACAGGAAGTCAGTGTAGGAGGAGGGTCTGGGGAGGGCAGACTCCGGGGAGGAGGACAACAAACAAAGTCCAGGGTGGTGACGATGGAGGGAGGAGCCAAGGAGGAGACAGAAGGCTCCAAGGTGGATCAGACGGAGGAGGGAGCCAGGGTGGAGACAGAAGGGACTTGGAGCAGGAGGAGACCACCAGTTGGGACCCAGGCCGCAGCCATGATGGTGGCCCACGGCAGAGCTGACGTAGGGAGGAGCCATGGTGGAGGAAGGGCTGATGACTCCAGGGGACGACCGACGGCGGTGGAGCAGGTAGAGGTGGAGCCCGAGATGGAGAGCCGACGAGTCCAGACGACACAGAGGATCTGGAGGGCCAAGGCAGAGTCCAAGGCTCAGGTGACCGAGGCGGAGATCCGGAGGTCTGCAGCGGAGCCAGAGCGACAGAGGACTGAGGCGGAGCTGGAGGGAGGGAGGAGCCCTCAGGAGTCCTGAGGCGATGGTGGGTTGACGACCAACCAAGGCGGAGCCGGAGGGACGATGGAGCCCGGTGGAGCTGGTGGGCTGACGGACGACAGTGGAGACGAGGGAGCCAGGAGCCATGGTGGAGTCACTGGGTCAGAGAACCAAAGCAGAGTCCAGGACATTTATATTTACATTTACATTTATTCATTTAGCAGACGTTTTTATCCAAAGCAACTTACAGGTGGGGAATACATCAAGCGATTTGTCCTAAAGAGGCAAAACAACTTAGGAAATGCTCATAATACCATATAACAGGCATTGTTCAGATAAATACAAGCTAGAAAGGGAAAAGAGTAGAATAAAGGATTTTTTTTTTTTTTTTTCAAATAGTGTCGAAAGAGATGGGTTTTCAGCAGTCGCTTGAAAGTTGTTAGGGAGTTGGCATTCCGGATAGTGGTGGGAAGATCATTCCACCAGCCAGGAACGGTATAAGAAAATGTTCTGGAGAGTGATTTTGTGCCTCTTTGTGATGGTACAATGAGGCGTTGCTCACTGGTGGATCTCAGAGTTCTGGAGGGAATGTAGATTGGTAGCACTGAGTGGAAGTAGGCGGGCGCCGAGCCTGTGGCTGTTCTATATGCAAGCATCAGTGTCTTGAATTTGATGCGAGCTGCAATTGGGAGCCAGTGCAGGGTGATAAAGAGATGTGTGACATGGGCCCTTTTTGGCTCATTGAAGACCAGTCATGCTGCTGCATTCTGAATCATTTGTAGAGGTTTGATTGTGCATGAGGGAAGACCGGATAGAAGAGCATTGCAGTAGTCCAGCCTAGAGATGACCAGGGCCTGGACAAGAAGTTGTGTGGCCTGCTCTGTTAGAAAGGGCTTGATCTTTATAATGTTGTGTAGGGCAAACCTGCAAAATCGAGCAGTTTTAGCTATATGGTCTTTGAAAGTCAGCTGGTCATCAAAGATTACACCAAGATTTCTGGCAGAACTTGATGGAGTAATTGTTAATGTACCTAAATGGATGGTGAAATCATGCTGTAGAGTTGGAGTGGCAGGGAAAACAAGGAGCTCAGTCTTTGCCAGGTTGAGCAGTAGGTTTTTTCATCCACTCCGTGATGTCCGCCAAGCAGCCTGAGATCCGTGCAGCTACTGTTGGATCATCTGGTTGAAATGAAAGATAGAGCTGTGTGTCATCAGCATAGCGGTGGTAGGAGAAGCCATGTGCCTGTATGATGGGCCCCTAGTGATGTAGTGTATATGGAGAAGAGGAGGGGTCCAAGAACTGATCCCTGAGGAACCCCAGTGACCAGATGATGTGCTTTGGATACCTCCCCTCCCCAGGCCACCCTGAAAGACCTACCTGTGAGATAGGATTCAAACCGGCGAAGTGGAATCCCTGTGATGCCCAGTGATGAGAGGGTGGACAGGAGGATCTGATGATTCATTGTGTCAAAAGCAGCAGAAAGATCCAGCAAAATGAGTACTGATGATCTGGAATCAGTTTTTGCAATCCGCAAGGCTTCAGTGACTGACAGTAGTGCAGTTTCAGTTGAGTGGCCACTCCTGAACCCTATGAACATCCAATGAACTGTTCTGCACGAGAAACAGCGATACCTGGTTAAAAACGACTTGTCCGAGTGTTTTTGCTATAAATGGAAGGACTCAGAGGGATCCCCCAGCCACGACACCGATGGAAACTGGCAGACCCGCGGCGAGCCCACCGCACAGATGGTGGGCTGAGGATGAGCAGTGGGGCTGTCAGGAGACAGAGGTGGCGTGGCTGAGGCAGGGATGAGTGGATGAGGAAAGAGAGGGAGGGTGGGTGGGAAATCCAGGCAGGCAGACAGGTCAGGGCAGACTGAAGGTTCAGGGTAAACTGATAGTTCGGATGATGGTGGAATTAAAGGGAGCATGTCTGCATATATATCCTCATCAAAGTTTATCAGGTCCTTTTGTCCCAGTTTCAGTATTTACTTACCCTCAGTGGAGGTGCAGTGGGCGGGGCCTTCCTCTGCATCCTCATGCGCCACGTTGAATTCCTCCCTCGCAAGCGATGAAGCCGGCTCTCACAACTGGTCGGACGTGATGGGCTCAGGCTCCGGGTCGATGGCTTGTCAGTCACACTGGGCTTTGGCTCTCCATCTCAGGCTGATGCTCCACGCTGTGGGGTGATGTTGGGCTGGGCACTGGGTCAGAAGTGGGGCTGGCAGGGGCTGGGTCAGTGAAGACTGACAGGACACCAGCACCCACTCCACATAGGCGGTGAGGCTCTCTCGAAGACCTTCCCCAGACAGCTGCATTCGTGTGGTTGTGTTAACTCCCGTGTGGTAGAACGAGCAGAGGTAGCTGTCCGGGTAATGTGTTAAGTTGGCTAGAAACACAAAGTCCATGGTGTGGTCCTCAAGAGAGCGGTCCCCCTGCTCCAGCAGAAGGACGAGGACAGCAGGGTCATCTATGACAAAAAAAAACAAAAAAACAAAAATAAAACAAAAACTGACACATAACGCAAAAAAAAAAAATGCGGGGTTAACATGCCGCTAACTTTTTTAAAGTTCTGGTCTTCTGTCACAACACATGAGGAGGAAGGTGCAACATGACGATGAAATGCAATGTAAAGTCTTTAATATAATCCACACAGGGAAATCCACAAAAAGGAGACAGGAACACACATACTCATTGAAAGGACCGGACCACAAATACTGAACTGAAAGCAACTTATAAAGATAGGCTAATGATAGACAGACAGGTGCAGGTGATTAACTAATAATGAGAATAACAAGGACAGGAACAGGAACACCATAAATGGGCACATGAGAGAAAAACCAATACAAAATAGTCCAGGGGTGTGACATTGTCTATATTCTAGAATGTATATTATTATCTATATTAAATAAAAACTATAATCTATATCAGAGGTGCTCAACCCTGTTCCTGGAGATCTACCTTCCTGCAGAGTTCAGCTCCAACCCTGATCAAACACACCTGAACCAACTAATTAGGACCTGAAGGAGCACTTGATAATTACATACAGGTGTGTTTGATCAGGGTTGGAACTAAACTCTGCAGGAAGGTAGATCTCCAGGAACAATGCTGGGCACCCCTGATCTATATTAAATTATTATGGGATCTCCAATGCTTTTAGAATCTTTACATTTTAAAATTATGTTGTTTCTGTATTTTAAAATATGTTTTATATTAACATATTTTAATGACTATATTTACTGGACAAAATAAGCAGAAAATAGCACAAACTTTGCTAAAGTGTTTGTTTTGAACAAGTTTTAACTTAGATATTCTTAAAAAAAAAAAAAAAACGTATTTTAGCTAAAGTATTTGTATCAATATTGTGTGCCTTTTACCCCATGCTGGTGTGTGGGGTAAAAGGCCCCCCTTGTCACCTCATACATTTATAAGATCTTTCATCTGTAAATAGGCTACTGTAGTTTTGTATTTGTGTACTTAGTTAAGTGCTAGCAACTTTTAGCAGTAGCCAGAAGATTAATAATAGCTACTGTAAACTAAACTAAATTAATTACTATCATCACTCAAAATACTATATGCTAAAGGACATCATTATTATCTAATGTTAAGTTACAGTAGTAATTTAGCAAACTAATGTTATAAGATATCGTTTTATAATAGGTTTAGAGGGAGCTAAGTGTAACGGGGAATGAGAGGCAAGAGGCGAGCGGATCCATACGCAAGCTTTTATTGAAGGGGCGAGACAAAGACATGGTCGTACAGGCAGGGTAAAAGCAGGAGCAGACAGGAATATCACAGGCAATCGTAGAGAGTAATCCAATAACGAGAGGTAGTCCAAAAAGGCAGGCGGCTAGACAGTCGTAAAACGAGATAACCAGGCAGGAGAACAAAACACTGGGAACTAGGAACTAGGAACTAGGAAACGCTAAACTATGGGAAGACAGCAATACAACAATCCGTGCCTTGCACTGGGAAAGTTCGGAGCTTTATAGGAAGCCTGATTGGTCACGGGGGCTGACGCAATCAGTGCGGTGGAGGATGGGAGATGTAGTCCGAAGTGCAAAGTAACAGTCAGAGTGAAATGGAAAGGTGAGAGTGACATCTGGTGGTGAGCGGTCCGCAGAGCACCGACCAGATTCGTGACACTAAGGCAGATAACAACACAACCTTTAAGACAATTTAAACCAAAAACCATGGTTACTGTAGTTAAACCATGGTAACCACAAATTAACTATGGTTTTGCTATGCTAACCATGAAATTTGTGGTAAATTTTGGAAAATGTACTCATGATAATGCAATAACATGTTTAGTATTAGATTTTTTTTTTCTGTAAAAATATTGTCATGATGTAATTATTATTGTACTAATTTTGACATTTAGGCAATTTATAAAATATAGTTTTATTAAATCTATAGTATTTAAGTCATTTTACAATAAAACAACGCATGATCATCATGTGATACCTTAAACTGAACTAAAATAAAGTTATGTTATTGCAAACTGAATACAATGAGGTGGTTGTTTTGCAAGAAGGTGGAGACAGTTCTGTTCATAACAGTAGATGACTGATGGGAAAAGGGTTTCAGAATTTGTTATCAGTGAATGGAATGGCCTGGATGAGTGTGAGATTTCCTGGCCTAAAATTTGTGTCCAAGTCCTGCCCTGTTCTACAGGGTGGTTGTTCAGCCTTGATACATTCATTAGCTAACACAATTTTAAATATAAGTTATTTTGTATTAATGTGTCAATATGATGTGAGATCCAGTTACAAGCGTGACACTAAAACAGGCAGTAGTAATGGGTACTTTTTACTTAAGTACATGTCAGAGCTCATACTTCTTTATTTTAACTTGAGTAAAAAAGTGTAGTCAGTACTTCTACTTTTACCAGAGTATCTGTACTTCTACTTAAGGGAAGGATGTGTGTTTTTTTGCCATTTCTGATCAGTATAAACGTATATATTTTTCTGCAGTCATACACTTTGGGCACAGTGAAAAGCACTTTTTTTTTTTTTTTTTTGGATGTGCCTTTAGCCCCGTTGTACACTACCATTAGAAAGTGTAATGCAGCACACAACCAACAATCCTTCATATATTATTGTGCATTTTAACTTTGGTTAAAATTATTTATGAGAAAATAAAATGCATGACAGCGTGCATTATAAATGCCTTTATAATACATCATACATTACAAGGCCTTAAGTAAAGTTTTAACAAATTTTGTTAATAAGAATGTCAACTGAATTAAAACAGCTAATTATTGAAATGAAAGCAATAAAAAGCAACAAAAACAACAATCATATTAAGTAAATTACCTTGTTTTAAAAAGATAAGTGACTGCTTAATTGACCAATTATCTTCAAATTTCTTTAATCTTTGTTGCCTGTGTAACAGTATCAAAACAAAGCAGGCTATCTGGAGACTTTTATAAGATGTCTAATTTTTTTGCGGATACCAGGAAAATTTAGACCATAAACAATAGGGTTAACAAAGGGTGGTATGACAATAAATTCCAGTGAAAGGATAACAGCCAACCCTATAGGAATTTCCCCATTCACAAACCGGCTCAGAGTGAGCTCGCAAAAAACAGCAACTGAGAAATTTAAAAGGATTGCTATGTGTGGAATGCAAGTTTGATACGCTTTGCTCCTAAACTCTTGTGAGCTTCTTTGACAAATTATAAGAATTTTGACATATGAATATAATATAAAACTCAAAGGGATAAAAATTGTTGTAATTGTTAGAATCAGGCCATAAATATTATTAATATTATGGTAGACACAAGATAGTTTGACAATTTCATAGTTGTGGCAGTATACCTTAAACAATTTTTTACCACACATTTTCAGCCTGGCAGTCAAAAGACCACCAATACCAACAAAAATCATTGGATAAAGCCATGCTATAACTATTAAAAGAGTTAGAAAACGTGTGGTAATTATGTGGTTGTAATGCAAAGGTTTACTAATTGCTACAAGCCTATCAAATGCCATTAACATTAATATTGTAAGCTCATAAGCTGCGTATGAGTAAATGACAAAACTCTGTATGAGGCAAGCTTCATAGGAGATTCTGTGTGTATCATACAGCAGGTCTGTCAGTAACCTTGGGAAAAAGCCAGCTGTACCATATACAGAGTTGATGGACAAACAGGAAATCAAAATGTACATGGGTTGGTGCAATGTCCTTTCCAGAAATACAGCAAGAATAATAAGGACATTAAAGTATATGACAACACAGTAAAAAATCAACCCTAAACTGAAAAAAGCATATTTTATGCACCCAAGATTTTCAAACAACATGAAGTAAAAATATGTTTCATTTTCCATTTTCCTTACACAAACGATACTTTCATTGACCTGAGGAAGAGAGAACACATTATAATTCATATAATTTTTACACCAAAAAATAAACAATGTTTATCACCTTTGAATGTGTTTAGCCACATGGAATTTAATGTGACCTTAAATGTAAAGTCTTCAGTTAAACTAGTGACTTAATAATTAAATGAATGGCTAGCACAGTAATAATTAAGCTGTCTCAGAAACACATTTTACAAACATTACAAACATTGTAAGAAATACCTTCTGATATACACTCTGAAATGAGCATCATGGCATCTTCATGAAAATTGCTGCTAATGAGTTCTGTTTGTGTTGTGTCACCAGCACACATAGGCTTTCATAGTATCGAAACACAGTGTTGGAGGAGGGAGGCTGTGCTGGGGGGGGGGGGTTATATCAGTTATTTGCCTTAACGCAAGTGTTTTCAAGAGTGGAAAGGCAAAGTTCTCAGGAGATTTCACTCAGAGAACAGCCACCATCAACTGTTTTATGAGTTTTTTTTAACTGTTTGATGAGTAGGCTAATTAACTTGCTACATATTTTTCAGTGCAATATTTTTCAATACAAATATAAAATACCTTTTAAAAATGTGAATTCAACAGTTTTTATTTCCATTCAGTATTTTATTTGATTATTTGTTTAGTTAAAAGTAGTTCATTTGTAAAACATTGTACAGTAATGGCAAACAGCGATACAATATTTAATTTAAGTTCATCATTTTAATAGTACCAGTTGAAAAGAAGAGTACAGTAAACAGCAAAAAACATTGAACAATTGCAAACAGCAATAATAAAACAGATCAAATGCAAACAATAACCTAATAAATATAAATAAATGATGCATTGTGTCTCAACTGTACCCTGCTGACCAACTTGAACATTTCTCTAGATTTTACGATGACCTTGCATGACAGAAAAGTCATGCAATATGTCAGTTTTTAGAGCACAAATTAAACTTTACAAAAATTTAAGTTAACTTAAATTTCATGTAAGAATGAGGAGGTGGAAGGGAGGTGGTAAAGTGAAAAACTTTCCTTAGGCCATGTCCACACTAATATGTTTTAGTTTGAAAACGCATCTTTTTCTCTCCATTTTGGCCTTCCGTCTATACTTAGATGGCATTTTTGTCAAGGAAATCTGAGCTTCCAAAGTGGATACATTTGAAAATGCCGTTTTCGCGTTGCAGTGTGGACTGTGAAAATGGAGGCTTTTGAAAATGATGACGCATGTTTAGTCACGTGACGCATATTATACCAATACATATCTATGTTTATACCGGCAATTGACTACGAATAGACTTGAATATTCTTTGTGAAGCACCATATGAATTCTTGCATCATATGCATTAGCATCAAATTCCTCTTGCCCCACTTCACTCATACGCACTTTCATCAGCCTCATTATATCTGCTGTTACCGCTGTATAGGAAACCATTTTTCTTCTAATCTCAGTAGAAGGAACTGATTGAGATCTTATAAGCTCATACACATTTTTTACCTGAGTTTCCATTTCTTCCACACTAATTCATCAGGTAACTTAAGTCTTGGTCAGAGCACTCACCTTTGGTACATGTAGCTTTAACATGTTCTTTTCAGCTTTCATACAACTTAATGAATTTACTCTCCTTTTGAGAAACTTGTTGCTGTTTAATCTCCTGCATTTTTGGAGTTAAATTTCTCTCTCGTGAAGATTTCCTAGGTTCATCTCTTCTTGAAGTGGCAGCAGTAGGTTCTATCATTGCTGACTAAAGTGACTGTATCTTAGAGTGTATATCACCTATGAGTGACTCTAATCTTTCCCTTTCAATGTCATTAGTTTGAGATTTTAATTGTTCATTTAACCTAGTCAATTCTGCTTGAATGATCTCAATTTGCTCACTTGATTTACCACATTGTGATTTTTCTCCATGGACTGACATTGTAAATGTTTTAGCAAAACGTTTTAGTACATGGTTACTTAACTGTTACTCTCAGATCAAAAGTACCCTTAGACCATTCACAACAATGTCACTGGTAAAGCATAAACAACAATTAGGTTGTAATGATAAACCAATTAAAGCAGTATACTATAGACACTTTCCCTTTTTTCCAAATGTCCATAAAGATGTAGAGATAGCACAGTCAAACCTGCAGTTAATTGCAGAGCAGAACTCTTCAGAACTCTGTGATGGTGTAAACACTGTACTCTGAAGCCTGTACTTGATACTTGCAAGGCTGTATTCTACTCGGATGAACGTCGCCCTCTACTGGTTGGGTCGCGGTACTTATGCAAGTACTTATTACAAAATCAAGTGTCCAATCGACCGACCGACCGGCTAATTGAACATCCAACCGAACGTCTTGTGCTTTGAGCATCTTACAGGACTGGCGACCCACGTGACGAGGGGGGTGTAAAGGGTGGAGTCTGGCGGCTGCACTCACTCCCCGCCTAGGTCCGTGGCATGAGGGGCGGTGGCTTCTGCTAGCGGCGTCGTCCACTCTGGCCACGGCACTTCCTAGGGCGGGTAAATCGGCCCGGCATCCTGGCCCGCAGCCGTCTGGGTGAGGTTCACGTCCCGACCGCGGGTCCAGCAGCTCGTCCGTTTTGGCGGTGCTGGTTTCCTCGATGCACCCTTCCTGGACCCACGAGGATGCCAGCTTGCATGCACGTGGAAGAGACCATCAGGTGTGCCTCATCACACGTCGCCAGACCTGGCTGTTTCGGTGCCACTCCTCTCTCGCACACCCCTCCCATCGGGAGCTTGGTGAAGGGCGGCAATTACCGGACAGGGTGACGACGATAATTAGGGGGGAAGCAGCCGACTCGTCACACTATACAGACATACAATACAAACATAGTCTTTAATCATGTATTTCTGTTTATTTTGTTTTCAGATTATTGTAGCATTCATATATCATAAATATACATATATACATAAACCAACAATTTTTGCTTGTTTTCCTTATTATGTCCACAGGTATGTGCTTAGCCCTACCTTCCCCTGCACTAACCATGCCACCTGCTCATAAGCTATGGAGATAAAAAGCTTCAGTATGGTCTTCAGTGACTGTTCTTTCTCTGAGTTTCTAAATGTTTGTCTGTAGAACATAGTAATACATTTCCTCATTGTTTGTTAAATATAGCCTATATGTATACTACGTTTTCATCAATGGTTACATTTATGTTAAACTTTTTTTGTGTTTTATTTATTATCGTGTTTTACCAACAAAGGTTTATTTTCAAGGTTAGAGCTCTGTTTTAGCATTATTCAACAAATCATAGGTGCAATAAATTAGCAAGTTGTAGTACATTCAGGGTAATTAGATCAAATTTAATTGATTCAATATGGAATCGAATCCAAATGATTCGGAATTGACTTGATTAATTGATTCAGAATTAATAGTTTACACTTTATTAACTGTTCGTCCAGCGAAAAGTTTCACTTAGTATATCTTGCCAATTCTGGATGTTTATATTATTTCCGTGGCCATCGGATTATAATATAAACAGTATTAGGTTGCTATGAGCTAGGTAGCAAAATCTTGGCACAGGCAGTAACTTTCGTGAACAAAAACAACAAGACATTGTTCTTTCCAAGGAAACAAGAATTTATTGAACTACTCTAAGATACATGAACTAAACTACTAACAATTACACACACATACACACACTCACACACGCATGCATATGGTTCAAGGAATGAGAATTTATGGAGTTTGAATGGAATCCCAAAATTTCTAGTATCTGCTACTAGTTCTTAAATTGCAACCTGAGAGCAAACACAAAAAGCAGAGATTTGACTTTTAGCTGCTTAAGGAGATCTAGCACCAGTTCAGCAAGAGATTAAGGAGACCTTGTTTTACTTGCGTTCTGGCCGAGTTTTCCTCTGGGTGCTTGTCTTAGCAGAGGGAATCACGCCACTTCTGATTGGTTGCCTGGTTCTGTAAATTAGTCTTTTCCTGTATTTCTTACATGGGTCTGACTGAGGCTAGTCAAGAAGGTGACAATAAAGCATGTTGTGGCTTCACGTGGTCCCAGCAGAGAACAAGAGTCCTTTGTCCTCCTGATTTTATTAGTTTATCGATGGTTCACCCCTGGGGTGAGAAGTCAGCGTCGGGCAACTGGTCATGTAAGCTTCCAATCTGTTTTTATGGTCATCCCAAATGGCTCACAGAAGACTCTGAGTTGTTCTCTTCTCTGAGGCCTCGCAAAGTTGTAAGTCAAAAAGAGTATTAAGGATAATATATAAGACGCAACATTTGAAGCTTTATTAAACAAGTTAGCTATTGCCTTAAAAACGATTTTGCAATGCTCCTCACTTGAAAATAATTTACAAAAATGTAAAAATGTACTTTTCATTCAGACGTGTACTTTTTTATACCCACTTGTTATCAGTCAGCTTTGCATATACCCAGTCTGATGTGCATCATTCATTAGCCAAAATCATGACAGTCCACCACATGAATAGCTAATCTGATCACACGTGAATAAATGCAAATATTCCCTAAAAACAGCCATTAAAGACACTGAGGCGGTCAGGACCATGGCGCCGGCTTCCTTTGAAATATGATTGGCCCACGCCCGCTTCATCCCGCACCCCAGTCAGAAAGGATGCCCACAGTTTTCATCCAAGGATTTTTTGTGAAAAATATTTAGCGCTTTGAAATTTTTACCGATATGTGTTACCGATATACCGATTATGCTTTTCTCCGTCCGCAGCACTGCAGGTGTGTGATGTGGCCATGTGAATCTTCACGTTCTGTTGTGTATGCAGCTTTTTGCGTGTATAAAATTAATACCTCTGAAACAAATTTAGGTATTTTAATAGGTCACAGCCACATAATTTAATTGTAATTTAACATAATTTTGTCGGTTAATGGTTAATAATGGCTTAACAACCGTCGGTTGTCACTTAGGAGAAATGAAATAACCTAAATGAACATTCCTGTTTCCAAAGCAGTCTAATAAAAGTTAAGCAAAAAAAACAAAAAAAAAACTGCACCTGTTTATGAATTGTGAGGAAGTCATTGACGCATCCGGAGACGTTGGATCCATTCGCAACAACTTTATTTGAACAGGCAGAGTAAACAGGCGTGGTTCAACAACGGCGCACAGGTGTGGTGAAGACAAACCGAAAGGGTAATCGATAGTCCGTGCAGAAGGTCGGGGCCGGCGGCGATCAAAGGGGTTAATCCGATAGACAAATGAGAGTCGACAAAAGGCAGGCAGCAAAGGTTCACACACACGATAAACAGTCCGGTTGGCAACAGGTAGGCAGTCTGAGAAAAAAAGAACGCTCAGGATTGCTAGCATGACTAAACAAAACTTTGCGAGGAAGCGCCGGCAAAACGCTTCTAAAATGGCCGATGGGGGGAAGTGAACGACCCAGGTACGGGGTGATGGGAAATGTAGTGTGCTAAAAGTCCGGTGAGGGTTCCCGCTGGCGGCGGTTAGAGGGAGCCACAGAGACCGCGTTTGTGACATGAATATTGCTTGATGCTCAAGTATCTAAACAGTCTATTGGCCTAATTAAGCAGGCTTACAAAAAAAAAAAAAAAAGACACTTGTTAATAAAATAATTTTATGTAGGCCTATACAATTAATAACATTTTGTTTTTAAATGGATGAACTAAAAACAGGCTACTATAATAGGTGTGTCACAATACTGGTCATGAGGCAGACACAGAAGGTTTAAGTATAATGCTTCATTTATTAAATTAAAAAACAGGATGACTTCCTAAGAGTAGTCTCAAACATAAATATGTAGAAGTTCGTTCAACAAAGGTAAACAGTTCTTGTCTGAATTCCTCATAGGATATAGTACATGACAACAAAGGATTGAAGAAGCGTGGGAAGCAGGAACAGGTAAGTCAAAAGCCAGGACAGAAGCTTGCAACCTTGAGACCAGCCGACGAAGGAATAAGGTGAGTGTGCTTATATGTGGTGCAGGTAAGTGGGTGCAGGTGGTCCTTATTAGAAGTCAGGTGACTGTGAATGGGTGTAGGTGGCTGGTGTGACTGGTGAGGTGAGTGTGGCTGGTGTCTCCGTGACAGTACCCCCTCCCCCACGGGAGTCTCCTGACGTCCATAACCGACGGCGAGGAAGACCGCGCCCCCTAGGAGCAGGACGGTCCGGGTGGAGTTGATAAAAGTCAGAGAGCAGTGATAGATCCAGGATATCGTCTCTATCCACCCACAATCTTTTCTCAGGACCATACCCCTCCCAGTCCACTAGATACTGGAGCTGGTCGCCTTGACGCCGGTGTTTAGGATTTCTCGGACTCTGTAGATGGACTCATTTGGATTGATCTCGGGAGGAGGAGGTACTTAGTTTTCTGTGGAAGGGGGGAGAAGAGTACTAACGTGAGGCTTGAGGAGGGACACATGAAAGGTGGGTGCAATGCGTTAATGAGCCGGCAACTGTAATTCATAGGAGACCTTGTTGATTTGAAGTGCAATAGGGAATGGGCCGATGTATCGGGGACTCAGCTTTCTGCTGGGCAGACAGAGACGGTCCCGAGTAGATAGCCACACCAGGTTGCCCGGTTGGTAGGAGGGGATGGCTGACCGGCATACTCCTTACGTCTCCGTACTGCCCGCTGGAGATAGACATGAGCTGAGTCCCAAACCCTCTCGCTCTCACGGAACCAGTAATCTACCGCTGGAGCGTTCTCCTGACCAGGGAAATAGCGGTGGTTGGTATCCTAGAAAACATGTTAAACCTGTGGTTTCCTGATGCAAGGAGTTTTGCGCGTTTTCTGCCCAGGGTAGATACTGGCTCCAGGTGTCCTGATGCTGATTACAGTAGGCCCGGAGATAGTGCCCGATCTTCTGAATTTTACATTCAGTCTGGCCGTTCGTCTGTGGGTGGTAACCTTGAGGATAGCCTGACCAACAGCTGGAAGAAACCCCGCCAGAGCCTGGAGATGAATTGTGGTCCTCTGTCTGACACAATGTCCTCGGGGATACCAAAGCTGTGGAACACATGTTGGAACAGAGCTTCGGCCGTTTCCAGAGCCGTGGGTAGACTGCGCAGGGGAATGAGTTTGCATGCTTTGGAGAAACAGTGGACTACCACTAGGATAGTGGTATATCCTTTGGAGGCAGGTAGGTCAGTGACGAAGTCCACCCCTAATTGGGCGAGGTGGGGGTAGTGGCACTAATTTACCCTCAGGCAGACAACGTGGTGTGGACATGATGGCACAGACCAAACAATCTCTGATGTAGCGGGCAACATCCCGGGCCATACTGGGACACCAATAGTGATTCTGCAGGAGCAAGAGGGTATGTTGGCTGCCTGGTTGCCCAGATCCCAGAGAGGTATGAACTGAGTCCAGAAGGGTGAGGCAGATAGAGGTGAGTACATAAGTCCTCCCTTCTGGAGCTCCCGGCAGAGCGGCTTTTTGTGGTCTGTTATCACCTCAAATGGATGTTTAGCTCCCTCTAACCAGTGCTGCCACTCTTCCAGGGCAAGTTTGATGGCAAACAACTCCTGGTTCGCGATGTCATAATTTTGCTCCGCCGGGGACAGTTTTTTGGAGAAGTAAGCACATGGATGGAGTACATGGGGTTCACCTTTCCACTGGGACAAGATGGCTCCCACTCCCAGGGTCGAAGTGTCTACCTCTACCACAAAGCGGAGATTGGGATCTGGATGAGTGAGAGTTGGTGCGGTACAAAAGGCAGTCTTTAACTGATGAAAGGCAACAAGGGCTGCTGGTGTCCAGGTAAGTGTATTGGGTTTCAACCCATAGGGCATCACCCGGTACTTGTAGCGCCCGGAGGGAGTCTTGAAAGCAGTCTTCCACTCATCACTTTTGCGGATACAGATCAGGTTGTATGCACTGCGCAGATCCAGCTTGATGAAGACTCTGGCTTCTCGCAGTGCCTCCAGAGAGGCAGGGAAATGAGGAAATGAGGTAAGTGGCACCCACGTTCCTTATTATAAGTCAGGTGACTGTAAACGGGTGTAGGTGGCTGGTGTGACTGGCGAGGTGGGCGTGGCTGGTGTCTCTGTGATAAGGTGAAATTATGAATGAAAACAGCTCAAGGGCAACTTTTTCTGCAGTACACCAAAACTTGTGCAGCAATTCGTTTTTTAGGGTTGACGTCATGACGCACCCCATTTTATTGGTAAAAAGCCACCCGTGACCTTTCTTTCTTTTCTTATCCGACCGGTACCGTTACACTCTTGAAGCTGTTGGCTTTGCTGGCATTATATTTTCACTGTAGCTGCACTGGTCTAGAGAAATGATAGCCATGCTTCGTACTGATGTCTTTTGCTGTTTATTTGTCTCTCTTTGTATTCTCTCTCTCTATATTTTCAGCAGACACCATGAAAACTACAAGTAATAAAGCATATAATATTCAAAATATGCATTTCTCAGGGTCCTTTTTCACAGTCTCTTATTCCAGTGTCCGCTGATATGCATATGAACATGTGCGACATATCCGAATCCACCCAAATCCATGACTCTTCACACATAACATCATTCACATAAACTGATAAAAAACATCATTATACACAAAATGCAACAGACTTAAACATGAATTACCATGTGCGCCCTCTTAGACCTTGCAGATTAATGAACTCTCAGGCTGTGTATCGTTAGCGTCTCTCTGCCTCCATGTTAGCTTCATGTTAGTTCGACCCATAATTAGGGCTGGGAATCGATTCCAAAAAGAATCGATTCCGAGACATTGGGAATCGAGAGTTGATTCCAAAGGTTGGAATTGATCGAGGGGGAATTGACTTCCCATTCAGAACTGTTTTCAGTTCAACAATGCTTAAATATGGGCGCCTCTCAAACGAACAGCTGCATATCTCAGCTGCTGTCATCAAACGTCAGTGAACGTCGATTCAAGAAAGTAAACTGAATGAAAAGAGTTGGTTCTGAGCATGTCTGAGTTTGAGGATGCAGGCTTCCATTAACCACTCATTAATTTGCCTCTTGCTCACTAATAGTGATTAGAAGTCTGATTTGTTTTCACAAAAAGGTTATTTCGGATAGATTGTTTTAATGAACCAGTTCAAAAATGAAAAAAAAAAAAAAAAAGTTAATCATCTCGTGTTCGAGATCCACCTATGTGCGACAGCACCACAGCCGTGCCACATATCAACCGCCAAGGGGTGATGCACTCCTCCAAGCTTCATGCTCTAGCTCACAAGCTGTTAGTATGGAACAGGCGACCCATGTCCCAAGCATTTTGAACAGGGATGCAGACCTTGTGTCGAGGGGGAACCCACTCTATGGAGAATGGCGCCTCCATCCTCAGATAGTGGATCTGCTATAAAAGAGGTTCGGTCGGGCTGCCGTCGATCTTTTCGTCTCGTGCAAAAACACCCATTGTTCTATGTTCTTCTCGCTACAGGATGACAATGCCCCCCTCGGCATGAATGCACTGGCCCACCCACGGCCCAATGTGCTGCTTTACGCTTTTCCTCCACTCTGCTTGATATCTCCAATTCTGGTCAGGGTGAAAGAACAGAGCCTGACTCTGATTTTGATTTAGGCCCAGGTGGCCTAAATTTCCATGGCTGGCAGAGATGGTTCCTCTTCTGTATGCACAGCCATGGCACCTCCCATTACGCACGGACCTCCTGTCTCAAGCAAACGGGGAAATATACCATCCGCACCCAGACAGGATGGCTCTCTGGGCCTGGCCTGTGAGAGGGCAAATTAAAACACATTGGGGCTCCCCCCTTGTGTTGTTGCTACGATGCAGAATGCTAAAGCTGCCTCTACACGCTCTCTTTATGGTTGCAAGTGATGTGTTTGAGGGTTGGTGTGAGGGGCGTCAGCTGATATCACATCAGTGTTTAGTCGTCGACATTTTGAGTTTTTTGCAAAACCTTATCGATGGTGGAAAATCTTTTTCCACTATTAAAGGTCTATTTAGCGGCTATCGCTGCTTGTCATGTTGGGTTTGATGGCACTACGGTGGGGCAGCACCCCCTTATTCGTAGATTTATGAAGGACACCCACCATTCTCTTCCAGTCACTAGAAAAGCAGTTCCAGGATGGGACCTCTCCATAGTGCTGGAGGCTTTGTCTCAACAGCCATTTGAGCCCCTGGGAGATATTCCCCTTAAGCTTCTGTCTTTCAAGACAGCTCTGCTCCTGGCCTTGGCTTCAGCCAAATGTGTCAGTGATTTGCATGCACTTTCTGTTCATCCCTCATGCACTAAATTCTCTCTTAATGGAGAGAAGATTTTTCTCAGGCCTAACCCGGCCTTTATGCCTAAATGCTTCCCAGCATTCACGTGTGAGGTGCTTGAGCTTTCAGCTTTTCATCCTCCTCCTTTCTCCTCTGAGGAGGATCAGAGGCTAAATGCTCTGTGTCCTGTTCGTGCCCTGCGGGCTTACATCAGCAGGACCAGCCCTTTCAGGAGGAGTGATCAGCTCTTTATTTCTTGGCCCCCCCGAGCACAAGGAATCCCATTTCTAAGCAGCGCCACGTAACTCTGGTTCTCTGAAACATAGAGTGGAGAGATCCACCAAGTTTGCCCCGCTTGTGTATGCTCACTGAGGAAAGGTAGCATGTGCAGGCGCTTTATGCGCTCAGTTTAGGGGCGGTCCCTTACCTGCCATTGGGCATGTGCTCCTGTCTGTCAAGCTAGACTTGGTGCAATTGGATGCTTCTGCAGAGGTCAGGTATGGATGCCCTTCCCATAGGTGGATCTCTCCACTCGATGTTTCAGAGAACTGGGGTTACGAACAGTAACCTACTGTTATTTTACGGTAACTGGCTTATATTGTCCACATGAGCACTGCACATTAGAATGACGTGATTGGGTCTTGATCCTATTTCCATCTTAAATAAAATGCTATGTTTGCCCTTTCTATCAGCCTGTGATAATTCTGAAAGAAAGCGCCGAGAGCACAGATAAGTGGCTGAGAGCGTGTCTGACTGACAGATAAACCATGAAAGCTTATATCAGTGTTGTTGTTAATGTTCTGGTTATTTTGTTTCCGTGTACAGTTTGTTAATTTTGTGCAAAGCATACGCTTGAAATTAACATCATTCAGCTGAACTGTACACATCTTGTTTCATTCATGCAATAAACGCATGTCCACTGTGGAGCTGTGAGGTATGACTAATTTCATGGGCAATGCAGATAAAAAAAAATAATTTAAATACAAAACAAAGCTTCATATTATAATAAGGTTACTTTCTAAGACCTTTATATCCTACAGTAATGGTGAAATTAGGTTCCTCCAATCTAAAAAAATAAGAATCGAAAAAGAATTGAAAATAACAGCGAGGATTCGATTCAGAACCAGGAATCGGACACGATTCCAAAATTTCCGGAATCGAACAGCCCTACTTATAATGCAATGGTCCCACGCTCCACTCAACCTAAACATGTGATCACTTACGCTTAAATAGTGAATATTTCTTAAAGAGACCTCGAACTTAAAACATTTTAAGGGTGCGCATTCTCTGCTTATGACCTTGAATTTAACATTTTTAACAGAAACATAAATGTGCACAACTCTGTGAAAAACATGTCTCTGACATCTACACTTCCTAAAGCACAAACTTTGCAGCTACATGTCAACTAATTCTCATTAATTTGCAGCTACATGTCTACTAACTCTCAGAGCAGACTGTTAGGTTAGGTTTATGGTTAGTAGAATAAGTTGACATATACTTGACATATACTAGAATGTCTAAAGTGGACTATCAAAATAAAGTGTTACCCTGAATCCTTATTTAAAAAAAAAAAAAAGCACAGCACAGTTTTAGTGTGTTATAATACATAGGTATTATAGGTTACAACGGGGCTAAAGGTGCCCTGGGGTAAAAGGCACCTTTGATATTATTTTCCTTTAAACCACTAGATGGCAGAAAAATGTGGTGTAGCACTTTCCAAAACATCCGCTTTTCAAGATATGCGTGCAAATTTAGCTAATCCTTAACCTTATCAGGGGCTGCGGTGAAAGTCGATTCTGTGCTTACTTGATCTAATATATTTGATGTTTTTTAAAAATTATTATGTAGCAAATGAGAATTGTTAATTTTTTTTTAATATATCTTGAGACAATGGTCTTCTTAATGATTTTCAGTTTTGTGTAAGATAATTAAAGCAGCAATTTTTAAATAATGAAAGAACATGTAAAAGTATGGTATTTGGGGTAAAAAGTGCCACTGCTGTTGGGGCTAAAAGGCACAATAATTAACATGATAATTAATAGAAGGCTGACTTTTCCATTTGTTGACATGACATTGTTAGATTCAGATGGTAAATATCATATGTTATGCTGGGTGTCCTTCTTAGAGATAATCTGTCTATAAATACTGTCTGTATTCTAGAATATATTATCTATATTAAATAAAAACTATAATCTCTATTATGGGATCTCCAATGCTTTTAGAATCTTTACATTTTAAAATGATATTGTTTCTGTAAGTTAAAATATATGTTTTATATTAACATGTTTTAATGACAGTATATTTATTGGACCAAAAAAAAAAAAAAAAAAAAAAAAAAAAAAATATATATATATATATATATATATATATATATATATATATATATATATATATATATATATATATAAGCAGAAATTAGTACAAACTTTGCTAAAGTGATTGTTTTGAACATTATTAGACATTATTAGACTTAGACATTATTTAAAACAAATAAACAAACAAACAAACAAACAAACAAAAAAACATTATTTTAGCTAAAGTATTTGTATCAATATTGTGTGCCTTTTACCCCATGCTGGTGAGCCTCTTACCTTGTGTGTGAGGTAAAAGGCCCACCTTGCCACCTAATACATTAAGATTTTTAAACAAAATGAACAACTTGTATAATTTATTTTCACACAAAATCTGTTGCTCAATAAATGATCAGTACAAATGTATATATTTTTCTGCAATCAAACACTTTGGGCACAGTGAAAAGCACATTTTTTCTTAGGGTGAGCCTTTAGCCCCGATGTACCCTACGATTAGAAATTATAATGCAGCACACAACCAACAATCCTTCATATATTATTCTGCATTTTAACATTGGTTAAAACTATTTATGAGAAAATCAAATGCATTACAGGATGCATTATGACCTTTATAATGCATCATACATTACAAAACCTTAAGTAAGGTGTTACCAAATTTTGTTAATGAGAATGTCAACTGAATAATAGATGCTAATTATTGAAATGAAAGCAATAATAAAAAAAAAACAACAACAATCAAATTAACTAAATTACCTTGTTTTTAAAAGATGAGTGACTGCTTAATTGAACAATCTTCAAATATCTTCAAACTTTGTTGCCTGTGTAACAGTATCAAAACAAAGCAGGCTATCTGCAGACTTTTATAAGATGTCTAATTTTTTTGCGGATACCAGGAAAATTTAGACCATAAACAATAGGGTTAACAAAGGGTGGTATGACAATAAATTCCAGTGAAAGGATAACAGCCAACCCTATAGGAATCTCCCCATTCACAAACCGGCTCAAAGTGAGCTCGCAAAAAAGAGCAACTGAGAAATTTAAAAGGATTGCTATGTGTGGAATGCAAGTTTGATACGCTTTGCTCCTAAACTCTTGTGAGCTTCTTTGACAAATTATAAGAATTTTGACATAGGAGTATAATATAAAACTCAAAGGGATAAAAATTGTTGTAACTGTTACAATCAGGCCATAAATATTGTTAATATTATGGTAGACACAAGATAGTTTGACAATTTCATAGTTGTGGCAGTATACCTTAAACAATTTGTTGCCACACATTTTCAGCCTGGCAGTCAAAAGACCACTAAAACCAACAAAAATCACTGGATAAAGCCATGCTATAACTACTAAAAGAGTTAGAAAACGTGTGGTAATTATGTGATTGTAATGCAAAGGTTTACTAATTGCCACAAGCCTATCAAATGCCATTAACATTAATATTGTAAGCTCATGAGCTGCGTATGAGTAAATGACAAAACTCTGTATGAGGCAAGCTTCATAGGAGATTCTGTGTGTATCATACAGCAGGTCTGTCAGTAACCTTGGGAAAAAGCCAGCTGTACCATATACAGAGTTGATGGACAAACAGGAAATCAAAATGTACATGGGTTGGTGCAGTGTCCTTTCCAGAAATACAGCAAGAATAATAAGGACATTAAAGTATATGATAACACAGTAAAAAATCAACCCTAAACTGAAAAAAGCATATTTTATGCACCCAAGATTTTCAAACAACATGAAGTAAAAATATGTTTCATTTCCCATTTTCCTTACACAAACGATACTTGCATTGACCTGAGGAAGAGAGAACACATTATAATTCATATAATTTTTACACCAAAAAATAAACAATGTTTATCACCTTTGAATGTGTTTAGCCACATGGAATGTAATGTGACCTTAAATGTAAAGTCTTCAGTTAAACTAGTGACTTAATAATTAAATGAATGGCTAGCACAGTAATAATTCAGCTGTCTCAGAAACACATTTTACAAACATTACAATAAATACTCTGATATATACACTCTGAAATGACTGTTCTGTTTGTGTTGTGTCACCGACACACATAGGCTTTTATAGTATTAAACACAAAGGGAGGGGGGGTAGGCATTCAGGAGATTTCTCTCAGAGCCACCATCAACTGTTTTAATGGTGAGTAGGCTAATTGACATGGTACATATTACATATTTTTCATTGCAATATTTTTCAATACAATTCATTGCAAATGTAAAATACCTTTAAAAATGTGAAATCAGCAGTTTTTATTTCCATTCAGTATTTTATTTGATTATTTGTTCAGTTAAAAAAAAGTCATTTTAATAGTACCAGTTAAAAAGTTGAGTACAGTAAACAGTAAAAAACACTGAAGAATTGCAAACAGCAATAATAAAACAGATCAAATACAAACATAATAAATAAATGGTACACTGCGTCTCAGCTGTACCCTGCTGACCACCTCGAACATTTCTCTAGATTTTACAATGACCTTGCATGACACAAAGTCATGCAATATGTCAGTTTTTAGAGCACAGATTAAAGTTTACAAAAATTTAAGTTAACTTTAACAGTCTTGTAAGGATGAGGAGGTGGAAGGGAGGTGGTGAAGTAAAAAACTTAACTTAGGCCATGTCCACACTAATACATTTTTGTTTGAAAACGCATTTTGGCCTTCCGTCTATACTGAGATGGCATTTTTGTCAAGGAAAACTGAGCTTCCAAAGTGGATACATTTGAAAACGCTGTTTTCGCATTACAGTGTGGACTGTGAAAACGGAGGCTTTTGCAAAAGATGATGCATGTTTAGTCACGTGACGCATATTATACCAATAGATATCTATGTTTATACCGGTAATTGACTACGAATAGACTTGGAGCTTGTAGTCGAAAATATTGACTGAGCATATTCTTTGTGAAGCACCATATGAATTCTTGCATCATATGCATCAGCATCAAATTCCTCTTGCCCCACTTCACTCATACGCACTTTCATCAGCCTCATTATATCTGCTGTTACCGCTGTACAGGAATCCATTTTTCTTCTAATCTCAGTAGAAGGAACTGATTGAGATCTTATAAGGTTATACATATTTTTTACTTGAGTTTCCATTTCTTCTACACTAATTCATTAGGTAACTTAAGTCTTGGTCAGAGCACTCACCTTTGGTACGTGTAGCTTTAACTTCTTCTTTTCAGCTTTCATACAACTTAATGAATTTACTCTCCTTTTGAGAAACTTGTTGCTGCTTAATCTCCTGCATTTTTGGAGATAACTTTCTCTCTCATGAAGATTTCCTAGGTTCATCTCTTCTTGAAGTGGCAGCAGTAGGTTCTATCATTGCTGACTGAAGTGACTATCTTAGAGTGTATATCACCTATGAGTGACTCTAATCTTTTCCTTTCAATGTCATTAGTTTGAGATTTTAATTGTTCATTTAACCTAGTCAATTCTGCTTGAATGATCTCAATTTGCTCACTTGATTTACCACATTGTGATTTTTCTCCATGGACTGACATTGTAAATGTTTTAGCAAAACGTTTTAGTACATGGTTACTTAACTGTTACTCTCAGATCAAAAATACCCTTAGACCATTCACAACAATGTCACTGGTAAAGCATAAACAACAATTAGGTTGTAATGATAAACCAATTAAAGCAGTATATTATAGACACTTTCCCTTTTTTCCAAATGTCCATAGAAATGTAGAGATAGCACAGTCAAACCTGCAGTTAATTGCAGAGCAGAACTCTTCAGAACTGTACGATGGCGTAAACACTGTACTCTAAAGCCTGTACTTGATACTTGCAAGGCTGTATTCTACTCGGATGAACGTCACCCTACTGGTTGGGTCACGGTACTTATGGCGTGTACCCCGTGCCAAAATCGTGCCTCCGATTAACCGACCGACCGACAGACCGACCGGCTAATCGAACGTCTAACTGAACATCTTGTGCTTTGAGCGTCTTACAGGACTGGCGACCCACGTGACGACCTGACGTGACGTCAGCCTCATGAAATCAGTTGATTCTTTTTTAAATATAATGAGCTTAACTGGTCTTTAGAGACTATAAATGAACATTACAACCATTGCAACAACTAGATCTACATATTTCATACCTAGAACAATACTTAGTTTTTTTTTCTTCTGTATTTCCCCCAATAAGCATTTAGATGTGCCATCTGTGGTATACTTCTAAATAAAAAAAAACTTCATGGCAGAAGGGTCTACAATCTGTTCATTTTTCAAAGGCAATGTGCCTGTTTGTGAATGTGCCTGTGAATGTTTACTAAGGAACCGATCACACCAAACGCATTTTTTTACGTCTGAAAATGCAAGGCGCACCACACTGCCTTTTTTTTTTTTGGTGACTTTTAAAAAAGAGCAGTGTGTTGCGGTTTTTTATGTTGCTAGGCAACCGTCAAATCAGCCGTCCTGTCAATCTAATCAAAGGATTATAGCACGAGTGCTCTAAAATCTTTGTTTTTTAGCTGTTAAGTAAACTGTCATATCAGCAAAAACCTTAAAAAATACAGCTCCGGGTAACTCGCGATAGACACCAAAAGTTTCTTCTCCATCATTGCAGTCTCCGGACTTTTTAAGCAACGGTAAAAAAATGCCTAGCTCTTCCCTGAAACTCTAGATGGCGCAGGCTGATGGGTGTTAACGTAACTGATGATATTCACAGCCTTATACCACTTGGCACAAGCTGATTGGTTCACGTCGCGTACACAGCCAATGAGTTTGAACTTTTAGCTTAAAATGGCTGGTCGGCATTCACTTGAGCCTTTCACAGCAGCGCGCTTTGAGTTCCTCTGAAACTCAACTAGATAAGTAAACATTTTTACTCATATTTTAGGGGTTTATTGCGTTAGTCAGCGTACATTTCTAAAACTATGAAACATACAGTCGTAAAACTATGCGCAGGTTGTTCGCGAGAGAAGTAATGTTACTTACTAAGCATGTCGTGTTCAACAGCAGCAGCGGTGGCTTATAGTTCATGTTTGTGAAAATACATCCTCTAGTGAAACAGTAAAGTGAAGGTGATTACCCTATTTGCCCAAAACATTTTATGTTTCAGTATTATCTTGGGCATTCTCATCTATTTAAGTGCGAATGGGTTGATTTCAGAAGATGCACGCCACACTGGCATTCACAGTTTAAGTCAAGGTTAACCTGTTTTATGGAATTCCTTAAACGTCTTATTGTCATCAGGCTACTTATTAAACCAGAACAACTTAAATGAGCAAAATAAATAATATACCCACTTTTATTATACGTGTACTCGTGGCGCATTGCAATCCACTTCAGAAGGGAGCGCTCACTTTTAAAGGGGCCACATCTCTATTTCGTTACATTTGGTTCAGTCATAGTGCAGTGTTTATTGTAAAAGTCATGTTTAGTGGTAGTTTACAGATAATAAATCAGTAATTCGTTTAAATATAAGGATACTATTACCAATAATAAATTGGTTAGTAGCCCTTTTACGATGCAGCATAATAGTACTTTTAAACTTGGAATTTTCTATTTGTTTATTCAGCTGGGCTCATAGCAATTCTAGTACTTTAATAAAGTGTAGCAGCAGTATCCATAGAAATTCAGATTGCATTATTAGCAAATTATTAATAGCTGCATGCATAGCAATTAAATGATTTATTAGTAGCAGCAGCAGGTAAACCATAGTTGAAGTTCAATGGCTAAACATGGATGTTACGTCAACTCTTCAAGTGAGTAGGAATTATTAGCATTTTGTTTATTTATAAAGGGGCTATAGCAATCATAAGTACTTGTACAGCTGTAGCAGCAGTATTGCTATTCAGATGCAATGTTAGAAATAGCAGTAGCATGCTTAGCAAGCCAAATTATTATCGATAATATAGCAGCGGCAGCAGGAAGTGCTTTAGTCGCAAAATGTTCGTTTAACATAATGGGGTAAGTAACTCTTTACTGTTGTTACAGAGGAGGCTTCCGTACCGCCTCCTCCGCACCACCAGAGGGAACCCTCGCCAGAATACTGATTCGGCCTCATTCGGACTCCAACTCCCATAACCCCTCTTGCCTGGGACTGACACGTCACACACACACCTGCACCTCATTACGCACACACAGTATAAAACACACACGCACACATCACCTCCCCGCGAAGTCTTGATTTGCCCCGGCTGTCACTTCTGAGCGTTATTTGTGTATTACTGGACTGCTTTCTCGTTTCTCACCTGGACTGTTACTCGATTGTGATTCTTCTCTGTGTACCTCGACCCTTGGATTGTATATCGGATTTGTATCTCTGCCGCCTGCCCCGACCCCCCGCCTGGTTCTCGTTTCTGAGTCTGTCTATTCCCTGTGGACCCTGTTTGCTGTTGTTTTTGACCCTGCCTGTACCCGACTTCGTTAATAAAAGCTGCAAATGGATCCAAACGCTTCCGCTGATCTGTCACAGAAGACTTCGCCACACGGTGATCCAGCAGCTGTGGCTCAATTGTCATCGGAGCTCTCTGCCCAAGCCACCCAGCTCGCGATGCACCACCACCAGCTAGCACGCCTGACAACACTCACTGAGGAGCTGGTGAGAACCTTGCAGGGCCTGCAAATTACCCCTGCAGCAGTAACTCCTGAGCCTAGCATGCCGCCTCCAACTCCCGCTACTCCTGCCGTCACGAGCCCTCCAGCGCCCACCAGTCCTCGTCTCGCCTTCCCAGAAAAGTTTAACGGCGATCCAACCAAATGTAAGGGCTTTTTACTACAATGTACATTGTTTGTAAATCAACAACCAGCTCTATATCCCACAGACTCGAGCCGTATAGCTTTCGTTTGCGCTCTGCTAACCGGAAGAGCTTTGGATTGGGCGACGGCGGTATGGAGGACCGACACTCCAGTTCACACCACCTTCGGCGATTTCTTGGCACACTTTCGCCAGGTTTTCGAACATCCCGCCGGAGGAAGAAGCGCGGGTGAGGAGTTATTAAGCTTATCGCAGGGAAGGAGAACGGCAGCGGATTACGCCCTATCCTTTCGCACGCTGGCCGCCCAAACAACGTGGGTAGAGGACACCTTAAAGCTGCTTTTCCGTCGCGGTCTTAACCACGAACTCCAGTCGGAGCTGGCGTGCCGCGATGAGGGTCGTTCGCTCAACGACTTTATTGAACTCACCATTCAAGTGGATAATCTCATTCGTACTCGACGCTCCCCACGAAGCATGACCCCGTCTTTCACTGAAACCCACAATTCTTCAGAACCCATGCAGATCGGCAACACTCACCTTACTCCGGAGGAAAGAGAAAGGCGCATGCAGGATCATCTCTGTCTCTACTGCGGACAGGCGGGCCACGCCAAATCCACCTGTCCCATCCGTCCCAATCGTGCGGTGAGTGTAAACACTTCTTCAACCATCCAGCTACCGGTAGTCTTGCATGTCGCTAATCAGACGATAACAACCACTGCATTAATCGATTCTGGCGCCGCAGGAAATTTCATTTCTGCCGAGTTCGCTCGGAAACATAATATTGCCCTCACCCCGTTTTCCTCTTTTCTGGCAGTGGAGGCGCTAGACGGCCGACCCCTTGGTGAGGGGAGTGTGCAGAACGTCACTGAAACCATCCGCATGCACATCGGGGCCCTTCACAAGGAATCTATCCAATTCTACACCATTCAATCTGCTCACCACAAACTGATTCTAGGACTCCCCTGGCTGCGTAAACACGACCCACATATCGAATGGAGAGAGGGGAGATTACTCCAATGGGGCGACTTCTGTCTGAAGAACTGTGTCTCCACCATCCAACCCATTGTCCGCCGCGCACCAGCGCCTCCAGAGGCCGACGTCGAAACGGCCAAACTACCCGCTATGTATCACGACCTGAGATTGGCCTTCAGCAAGACAAAGGCGACACAACTCCCACCACATCGCTCGATTGACTGTGCCATCGAGTTACTGCCAGGACAGTCGCCCCCTAAAGGTCGTATTTTCCCTCTCTCCCAACCTGAATCGCTTGCCATGAGGGAATACATCAGGGAGGAACTAGCCAAGGGATTCATTCGTCCATCCACGTCACCGGCTTCTGCGGGATTTTTCTTCGTAAAGAAGAAAGACGGAGGCCTACGACCCTGCATTGACTACCGCGGCCTTAATGAGGTAACAATCAAGTTCCGATACCCACTACCACTAGTCCCCTCAGCTCTAGAACAACTTCGTCAGGCGAAATATTATACCAAACTGGACTTACGCAATGCCTACAACCTAATCCGCATCAGAGAAGGGGACGAGTGGAAAACGGCCTTTTCAACCACTAGTGGGCACTATGAATACCGGGTGATGCCCTTCGGGTTATCCAACAGTCCGTCGGTCTTTCAGGCCTTCATGAATGACGTCTTCCGGGACATGCTGGACAAATGGGTCATCGTGTACATTGACGACATCCTGATTTTTTCCAACTCAATGTCTGAACACATCCAGCACGTCAGGTCAGTTCTCAAACGTCTTATTCAATACCAGCTCTATGCCAAACTCGAAAAGTGCGAGTTCCACCAAACCTCCACCACCTTCCTCGGATACATCATCAGCCAGGAGGGAGTCGCTATGGATGATAGAAAAGTGGAGGCGGTTCTACGCTGGCCACAGCCCCAGACTCTCAAGGAGTTACAGAGGTTTTTGGGGTTTGCAAACTTCTACAGGCGGTTCATTAGGGGATTTAGCACGGTGGCAGCCCCCCTGACAGCCATGACCAAGCGTCAGACCGCCCGGCTAAACTGGACTCCCGAAGCATTAAGGGCCTTTGATGAATTACGAGCACGATTCACCTCAGCACCCATACTACGTCACCCAGACCCCAATCAACCCTTCATTGTGGAGGTGGATGCCTCCAACACTGGAGTTGGAGCTGTACTTTCCCAGCGACAAGGTAACCCAGCCAAGATGCACCCTTGCGCCTTCTTTTCTCGCAAACTGACACCAGCGGAACGTAACTACGACGTCGGCAACCGCGAGCTGTTGGCTATGAAATTGGCCCTGGAGGAATGGCGACACTGGTTAGAGGGGGCTAAGCATCCTTTCACTATACTCACTGATCACAAAAATCTCGAGTACCTCAGAACAGCCAAAAGACTCAATCCCCGGCAAGCCAGGTGGGCTCTATTTTTCACCAGATTCCAGTTCATTGTGACCTACCGACCAGGGACAAAAAACATCAAGGCAGACTCTCTCTCTCGTCAGTCCGAAATGCCCACTCGTCCCGAACGCCAGGAGACTATACTCCCAGCTGCTCTACTGCTAGCACCAGTCCAGTGGGACATTATTACCGAGATTGAGGATGCCAATCAACAATCATCCGCCCCACCAGAATGTCCAGCCGGAAAGCTGTTTGTCCCGGAGGCCCTCAGAGAGCGAGTACTCACCCAGGTTCACAGCGTTCCCAGCTCTGGTCACCCGGGCATCGATGCTACAATCCATCTCCTAAGGAATCGTTTCTGGTGGCCAACCCTCGCTACGGAAACCATCCAATTCATTAACCGATGCTCTGTCTGCCAGACCTCCAAACCCTCCAAGCATCTGCCAGCTGGTTTGCTGCAACCATTGCCTTTGCCACAGCGACCTTGGTCCCACATCGCCATAGATTTCATCACCGATCTACCAAGTTCACAAGGTAACACCACTATCTTCACTATCGTCGACAGATTCTCCAAGGCTTGCCGCCTCATCCCCATTCCGAAGCTCCCGTCTGCTTTGGAGGCCGCTGAACTCCTTTGTAACCAGGTCTTCCGGTTCTATGGTCTCCCCGAAGACATCGTGTCAGACCGCGGACCCCAATTCACCTCCAGACTCTGGTCGGCCTTCTTCAAACTACTCAACGTCAATGTCAGCTTGACCTCCGGCTACCATCCACAGTCGAACGGCCAGACAGAACGCCTAAATCAAGAAGTCATAAGATTCCTTAGAAGCTACTGCTATAGTCACCAATCCGACTGGAGCCGTTACCTCATGTGGGCCGAATATGCGCAGAACTCCCTGACTAAGCCCTCCACGGGCATGACCCCTTTTCAATGTATCCTCGGTTTCCAACCGCCTATGTTCCCCTGGACAGATGAACCAGCCGATCTCCCTTCTATCAACGACTGGTTTCAGCGCAGTGAGGACACATGGAACCAGGCTCACGTACACCTCTCACACGCTGTCAGAAGACAGACCCAGTTGGCAAACCTGCATCGCCGCCCAGGCCCTCACTATACCCCTGGTCAATGGGTATGGCTATCCACCCGTGACCTACGCCTCAAACTCCCATGCAGAAAACTCAGTCCCAGGTATGTTGGTCCATTCCAAATTATTAGACAAATCACTCCAGTATCCTTCCGTCTCGATTTACCTGCTAACTATCGTATTTCTCCCACTTTTCATATGTCATTGCTGAAACCCGCTGGGGGTCCGGAGGAGGCGTCGGAGGAGGAAGCCGGTCCACAGACCTCCCCCATCTTGATCGACGGCGAGGAGGCCTATCGGGTGCACGAAATTCTGGATTCTAGGCGCCGGGGAGGCAGACTGCAATACCTGGTCGATTGGGAGGGGTTCGGTCCGGAGGAACGCTCCTGGGTCAACTCGGATGATATCCTCGACCCCTCTCTCACTGATGAGTTTCATCGGAGGTTCCCGGGAAAACCGGCCCCTCGACCCCGAGGTAGACCCCGGCGCCATGCACCTCCTCGCGTCAGGAGCCGCTCGCAGGGGGGGGGCTCTGTTACAGAGGAGGCTTCCGTACCGCCTCCTCCGCACCACCAGAGGGAACCCTCGCCAGAATACTGATTCGGCCTCATTCGGACTCCAACTCCCATAACCCCTCTTGCCTGGGACTGACACGTCACACACACACCTGCACCTCATTACGCACACACAGTATAAAACACACACGCACACATCACCTCCCCGCGAAGTCTTGATTTGCCCCGGCTGTCACTTCTGAGCGTTATTTGTGTATTACTGGACTGCTTTCTCGTTTCTCACCTGGACTGTTACTCGATTGTGATTCTTCTCTGTGTACCTCGACCCTTGGATTGTATATCGGATTTGTATCTCTGCCGCCTGCCCCGACCCCCCGCCTGGTTCTCGTTTCTGAGTCTGTCTATTCCCTGTGGACCCTGTTTGCTGTTGTTTTTGACCCTGCCTGTACCCGACTTCGTTAATAAAAGCTGCAAATGGATCCAAACGCTTCCGCTGATCTGTCACAACTGTGAAATATGATATTTTATTACTTTTCCTTATTTAACAGGGCTACAGGTAATTTTGTGAACTCTCAAGCGAAGTAGGTTTTATTTTGACTGTTTGCTGTTTACTAAAAAGGGTTATAGCAATTCTAAGTACTTTGTGCAGCTGTAGCAGCAGTATGCTTAGTGATTTTTATAGCAGCAGCATGCATAGCAGATTCAGATAGAGTGTTAGAAATAATATTAGCAGCAGCATGCTTAGCAAACTAATTATTTTGCTAATATAGTAGTAGTTAAAAGTACTTGGTCTGATTAAATTTCAGCGATTTTGCATGGATGGTCTGTGAACTCTCTAAGCAAAATTAGGCATTTCTATTACTTGCTTATCCAATAGGGTTTACAGCAGATTCTGCAGACTCTGTCTGCACAGACTTCATTGTGTTAGCTATTTAATAACGGGCCTTATAGCTATTCTTAGTACTTGTGTATAGCTGTTTAGTTTGCAGTGTTGGCTAATTTTAATAGCAGCAGCATGCAGAGCAGTTTCAGATGCAGTGTTAAATAACCTTATCAGTGGCATGCTTAGCATCATTGTTTCTAATATAGCAGTGACCGCATATAGTACTTTTAGTTGCATAAAATTCCAGTGAATCGCATGGGGTAAGTAATGTGAAACTCTTCAAAGTGAAATGGGCATTATTGGTTGCATTTGCTTGTTTAATAGAGGCTTATAGCAATTCTAAGTACTTTCGTGCATTTGTGTTAGCAGTAGGTTTAGCTATTTATAGTGTTCTTTGTCTGTTTGATTATGTCATTAATTGATCTTTACCATACATCCCTGCCATATGTATATCAACTTGACATAGTCACCACTAGTAAGGTACTACTAAATATATTGTAAAACTTTAAATTGCTGTAAAGTTGCTTTGCAACGATATGTACCGTGAAAAGTGCTTTACAAATAAATTTGAATTGAATTAAATATTTAGATCTCATTTAGTGAATTTTAAAAGTAGCAGCATGTATATCAAATTCAGATGTGATGTAACAAATAATAATTGGTTTGCTATGCAGATGCTGCTAATATTATCTTTCCAATATAGCAGCGGCAGTAGGAAGTACCTTGGTTGAAATTTGATAAGATAACACAAAGTGAATAGGCGTTTTATTACTTTTGCTTATTTAACAAGGCTTACAGCAGATTTGTGAACTCTCCAAAGCAAAATAAGTATTATTTCATTGCAATGTTTATTTAATAATTTTTTCATTGTTTATTATAGCAATTCTAAGTACTTTGTGCAGCCGTAGTAGCAGTATGCATAGCTATTCAGATTGCAATGTCTGCAAATGTTATAGCGTGCCATATATAGCAAATTCATATGCAAGGTTACAAATAATAATTTTATCAGCAGCATGCATAGCAAGTCAAATTTTTATTGCTAATATAATGTAGCAACGGCAGCAGAAAGCGCTTTAGTGATAACTAATAGATGGTAAATTAACTCTTAAAGTGTAGTAGGCATCTTATTACTTTGATTATTCAAAAGGGTTTACAGCAGATTTTTGCAGCAGCAGTAGATTATGCTTCGCAGATTCTGATTAAAATATCGTAACTGCAGCAGCTTGCACAGTAATTATACTACAACATTGTGAATAGCTTTAACAGCTCACGTTGGCGTCAACCCTGTATTAGTGGAAAATAGAACTTGCATATGTCACGGGGTGACTAAATTTGTAGGAATAATTAGATGGAGTAGGGGAATAGGATAATAAGGGAGGATGAGCCATTGGCTCTGGGAAGTTGGGGGGGTGTGGCCGAGTTGTGCTTTTCTGTTTTTAGGTCAACGTGCACAGGTGGAGAGGACAGCATGGCCGGGGAAAGGTGTGCATCGTGAGTGGGGAAACGAGCTCAGCCGTAAAGATTATAGACGAACGGGAAAACGCCACGGTGTAAGCTGCGAGTGGAAAGACGGAGAACGAGTTCTTGGTGCAGACTGGAGATCTGGAAAAGGGGATTCAACGGAAGGAGGATAGGTGACGCGTGTTTCACATGATTACTGCAGCTGCCGGACGTTCGTACTAGGAAATTGAGAAAGCCGTGTTTGTCTACAGGGAGGGGCGAGTTACTCGCTCCCCTGGCCAGTTAAGTGCTCTTTCTTCACCGCTCTTTCACATTGACGGGTGTGTCTGCCAGGAACTGATTGCATTGTCGTTGTAGCGGATTGTGGATGAGCCGGTGGGTGCTGCCGTCGGATCCTAGCACGAGGAAATCGAGGACGTTTGTGTTTCTACGGGGAGGGGCGAGTCACTCGCTCCCCCAGCCAGTTAAGTGCTTGTTCCACTATCCCTTTCTCCGAGTTCTCCAGTGTATTTGTGGGGCATTGATTACGTTGTTGTTGTAGTGTGACGGACACGCCGCTGGATTGGGGTCTGGTCGATTGTGAACAAATTTGTCCTTTTTTGGGAGAATTTTAACCCTGACTACTTGATTAAAGACTGAGAATTGCACGCTGCATACGAAAGAAGTGTTGCCTTTGATCATCGGACTCGAACTATTTGATCTGTGCTGTCATTTACCTTGGATGAAGTGAGTTAACAAAGTGAAATTGTGTGTCATCTGTAGCATTGATATTTTTTTTCTTGTTGTTGTGTTTATTATATTAAGTTGTTTGCTTACTACTATATTTTGGGCCTCCTATGAAGGACTGAAGTAGAGCTGATTTACATCGGGAGTAATAGGAGCTGGAGTAATTTGTCTGTAGTGTGTATTGTGTGGGTTCACTTTGCACTTGGAGTGATTATTCGCTTTGTAGTGTGAGCAATTGGTTAGATTTTCTTTGTGGGTTTTTTGTACAGTGGTTCCTCTCCAAGACAGCCATTCTAGCCGATATAGTAATAAGCATTTTGTGTATTTATTTAAGTGAACGTGTGTCCTTCTATTTAAGATTAATTTATTTGCATGCTACTTACAAAATTTTACCTAAACTTCTTAGTGCAAATGTTGTAAAGGTATATTGGGTGTAAGATTCGCCTATTGCCCTTCTATCTATTGAAGATTAATCCTACCTAATGCTCCGTAACCATTCTCGACTGTCCAGTTTTTAATTGTGTAAAATAAAGAGACTTCTGTGAAAGTGGTGCTCCTGTGTCATAATTGAAGATCTTAGTTGCTCCCCAGAGTATCAAAAAAGGGTTGGTGTCTTGGTGATTGGTGCCTGCCTGTGGCAAAGCTACTTGTATGCCTAATTAACAGAGTTTGCAGCAGTTTTGTTTTCTTTGCGCAGTAGCCGCAGCCTGCATAGGCATTTAGTCATCAAGAATAATACATTTCTCAGCAGCAACATTTATAGCATTTCAGGTCACAAATTTTATGTTTACAATTAATATAAATAGCAGCAGTATGTATAGTGAAACAATAATATTACAGCATAGTTGCTGCAAAGCAGACACTGCATTAAAATAAAGTATTAAAGGCTTTTGAAAAAACAAAAAACAAACAAACAAACAAAAAAAAAAAAAACTATTTGCTCAGGCCACCCGAGCCTAAGCCAGGTGGTTGCTGGGGGTTACTTCATCTATCAGCCTACAGCATAATTCCTTATTGTTAAAGACACACATAGTGTGCGTTTCACCTAGGTAAGTTTGAGCTATTGGCTCAGACACACATAGTTATTTAGGTCATTAATTAATAAACCTAAGGGTACAGCACCCAGGTTCACATTGCTAAGCCACTAATCTGGGCTTCACTAGCCCAGAAACACATTAACTCAGGTCACTAGTTTAAGCTATCTGGTCAAACGATCAAGTACACACAGCAATAGTCCACTAGTGTTAAGTCATTCGGCAAAGCTGGCCCAGGCTCACATAGATAGCAAACACGCGGTGGCTCTTTGGAGCAGCAGCAGTACATATGTCTTGGCAATAGATCATTTTCTTATCTAGCACCCAAACTCTGGAACAATCTACCTAAAACTGTTTGGGATGCAGACACACTCTGTCAGTTTAAATCTAGATTAAAGACCCATCTCTTTAACCTTGCTTTCACATAACACATCAACATATTCCTATAATTCAAATCTGTTAAAGGATTGTTAGGCTGCATTAAATAGGTCAACCGGAACCGGGAACACTTCCCATAACACCCGATGTACTCGGTGCATCTTCAGAAGAATGGCATCTACACTAATATTAGTCTGTTTCTTTCTTATTCTGAGGTCACCTTAACCACCAGATCCAGTCCGTATCCAGATTAGTTGGTCACTGCGGTTCCCCAGATCCAGTCCGCCCCCCGACTGAGCCTGGTTTCTCCCAAGGTTTTTTTCTCCATTTGTCACCGATGGAGTTTTGGTTCCTTGCCGCTGTCGTCTCTGGCTTGCTTAGTTGGGGGCACTTTTTCTTCACATGATATTGTATTTTATTTGAACTGAACTGAGCTGGATGATGACATCATTGAAACCATTGATGAACTGCCTTTACCTGAAAATTGAGTGTTTACTGTTGCCCTTTTGCATTATTGATGCACTATTTCCTATTTAATACTGTACAGCCGCTTTGTCACAATTCTGTAATGTTAAAGGCGGTATATAAATAAAGGTGACTTAATTTGACTTGATATTGGAACGGTGTTAAATCTGTGGTTTCCTGATGTAAGAAGTTTTGCGTGTATTCTGCCCAGGGTAGATACTGGCTCCAGGTGTCCTGATGTTGATTACAGTAAGCCCGGCGATAGCGCCCGATCTCCTGAATTTTACGTTCTGGACCTCCCGGCAGAGCGGGTTCTGTCTGAGTGGCAGCACGGATTTGATCATCCAGACTCCACTGAATAGGACACAAAGATGGTAGGTGGAAGAATGGGCTCGGGCATGTCTGGGGTAGGATCAGGTTGATGTATGCGAGAGAGAGCATCCGCTTTGAGGTTCTTATTGCCAGAACGATATGAGACGGTGAAGTGGAATCAGGTGAAGAACAGAGCCCATCTAGCCTGTCTTGGGTTGAGACATTTGGTGTTTTGGTGGTGATGCATCTACCTCTATCACAAAGCGGAGATTGGGATCTGGGTAAGTGAGAGTTGGTGCCGTACAAAAGTCTTTAACTGATGAAAGGCATCAAGGGCTGCTGGTGTCCAGGTAAGTGATGTGAGTGGAGCGGACACTTGACTGAAGTTGGCGATGAAGCGACGGTAGAAATTGGCGAATCCAAGGAATCTTTGCATCTCTTTGACAGTTCTGTACTGCATCCACCTTCCCCTGATCCATCTATACTCCTTCGGGAGTGATCACGTAGCCGAAGAAGTGCACAATAGTTTTGTGGAACTCACATTTTTCTCCCTTTAGGAATAGGTGATGCTGACGGAGGCGTTTGAGTACCTGGGTGACGTGGCTGTGATGTTTTTCAAGATTGGGTGAGTATATGAGAATGTCGTCAATGTAGATTATTATGAACCAGTTGAGCATGTCTCTGAAAATCTCGTTCATGAAGTTCTGAAAGATAGATTGAGAGTTGGATAACCCATAGGGCATCACCCAGTACTCGTAGCGGTCTTCCACTCATCACCTTTGAGGATACGGATCAGGTTGTATGCACTGCGGAGATCCAGCTTGGTGAAGACTCAGGCTTCTCGCAATGCCTCCAAAGAGGCAGGGGTCAGAGGAAGGGGATAGGCAAATGTGGCGATGTGGTGGAAGGTGGGTTGCCGCGACCTTGCTGAAGACATCCTGGAATGCCAGGTACTCTCCTGGGATTTGAAAGGAGCTCTGTAAAACACTCTGCTTGACACCTCTTGCTCCATCTAAGAATTTTCCTGGCAGTCCAATGGATGTCTGGATGGTGTTGGGTGAGCCAGGGGCATCCCAGGATGATATCCACATTAGCTTCCTCCAGCACCAATAATGTGAGGCGTTCAATGTGAAAGCATCCGATACTGAGGGTGAGTTCTGGCGTACGGTGGTGTACCAACCCTTTTCCCAGTGGTTTTCCTTGAATAATCGAGATCTGGTAAGTGGTAGCGTTGGGTTGTCGAGGGATTTTGGTCCATGCAATTGCCTGAGGCTCCGGAATCCACAAGCACTTTTACTGGAAAAGATTGGTTGTTGTACATTAGAAGAGCATCAATTTTAGGTACATTTGCAATGTTAGGAGTAATATGGACTGTCCTCACTGCTGGGCATGAAGGGCGGTTAGGGCAGGTACGCCATAGATGATCCTTTGCTCCACAGTAGAGACAGAGGCCTTGGGTAATCCGGCTGGATCGTTCAGCAGCTCATAAGTGGTAACGACCAGTTTTCATGGGTTCCGGTACTGGAGGAGGTGTGCTCGGCGAGGTGGCTGCAGCGGGGGCATTCTTGATTTGACAAGCTGTAAGATGTTGGGAGATGTGCAGAGCTTTTTGGAGAAAACTTTCCAAGCCCACTGTGTCGTCGTATATAGACATTTGTAGTCTCAATGTTGGATTGTAGGCGGAAGAGTTCATCGTGCACAGAAATGGCGGAGGTTGACTTGCCAAACACATCCTGGAGATGGTCCACAAACACATCCAGGGAATGAACTAAAGGACTATGAGAATTCCAAAGTGGCTCGGCCCACTGCAGCGCTCTCTCGATAGCAGCGAAATGATAAAAGCCACCTTAGCTCAATCATTAACAAACTGTTGTGGTTGAAGGTCAAAGTAGAGCAAGCATTAAAGGAGGAACCCGCTGCAGGAAGCCGCCTCTCCGGTGAAATTATGAATAGAAACAGCTCAAGGGCAACTTTTTTGGCAGTCCACCAAAACTTGTGCAACAATTCGTTTTTTAGGGATGACGTCATCACGCACCCCATTTTATTGGAAAAAGCCATTTGGGTGAAAAAAAGCTGAAGACAGCAGATTTCGCAAAGGTTTTTATTCTTATTCTTATTATTTTACGCATATTCTGTTTGTCGAAAACAAAACAAAAACCTGGCTGAAAACTTGGCTAGTAACAGAAATGCCTCAGGGGAGGCACGCAGAGTGGTAAAATAATAATTACTTATTGATTACTAATTTGAATTAGCACATTTTAACAAAAACAATACCTTAAATAAATTAAGAGTATACCAACTTTTCCAGGCACCACTACACCGCTGTGAATAATATAAAAATATCAAATACTTAAATTCAAAAGTGAATGTTAAAAAAAAAAAACATTTAATAAGAGAATATATATATAAACACAGATTGAATCCTAAACATAAAATCTCACAAATGAACGAATGTCAAAGTCCATCCAACGGTACGCCACTTATCCTTTGGGCTGGACTGGATCACAGTATCTCGTGCTGATATGCATATGAAAATGTGCAACATATCCGAATCCACCTGAATCTATCACTCATTTCACATAACATCATTCACATAAACTGATTAAAAAAATAAAAATAAACATAATTATACACAAAATGTAACAGACTTAAACATGAATTACCCTGTGCGCCCTCTTAGAGCATGCAGATTAATGAACTCTCAGGCTGTGTATCGTTAGCGTCTCTCTGCCTCCATGTTAGCTTCATGTTAGTTCGACCTATAATTACAGCTGGGAATTGATCCCAAAAAGAATCAATTCCGAAACGTTTGGAATCAAGAGTTGATTCCAAAGGTTGGAATTGATTCCATGAGGGGGAATCAACTCCCCATTCAGAGCCATTTTTAGTTCAACAACGCTTATATATGGGCGCCTCTCCAACGAACGTCTGCATATCTCGGCTGCTGTCATCATACGTCGGTGAACGTCAATTCACGAAAGTAAACTGAATGAAAAGAGTTGGTACTGAGCACGTTTGAGTTTGAGGATGCAGCCTTCCATTAAGCACTTATTAATTTGCCTCTTACTCACTAATAGTGATTAGAAGTCTGATTTGTTTCCACGAAAAGGTTCTTTCGGATAGATCATTTTAATGAACCAGCTCAAAAATGAAAAAAAAAAAAAAAAAAAAAAGTTTTTTTTTCATCATCTCGTGTTCGAGATCCACCTATGGGAAGGGCATCCGTACATGACCTCTGCAGAAGAATCCCATTGCACCAAGTCTGGCTTGACAGACAGGAGCGCATGCCCAATGGCAGGTAAGGGACCACCCCTAAACTGAGCGCTTAAAGTGCCTGCATGCGCCACCTTTCCTCAGTTGACATTTGCTTCTCGCAATCTCTGCATCTCTACACAGCTTGGTTGGATTATATTGTTCGCTTGCCTGTCTTCAGGAGGACATCTCGAAAGATCAGCCTCCGCCAGACGTGACTGTCTTTATTTCAGCCAGCAGGTCAGTGGTGTTGCATCCGGAGCCGCCCTATCTTGTCTTCAGGCTGCCCGCCTTTCATCGTTTTTCTCGCTTTTGCTCCCCTTTCCGCGGCTGCCCGCCACAGATTTTTCTCTGTTTTTTGCAGGTATGTCACTCTCAGCTGCTACTGAGGATGGTTCATCATGTGCCTGCCCAGCCGCATGTGGCGCGCTGATCGCTGCTAAGGATCTTCACCGGTTCTGCATGGGCCTCAAACACGCTGAGGACACTTGCAGAACCCCAAAAATTCAGTCATTGTCTTAGGCTGCTTAAGAAGCTCCTGCAGTGCCGTCTTAAAGTTGCCACGACACAGTGCGTCGAGCTCTGCCTTTCCGATTCGGATGGGGGACACGGCAAGGACGACGTGCCACTGGAGTCCTCCCCGGGCACAGCATCTCTCTCTCTGACCAGCCCTATCCAGCGTTCCCTGAAGACGACATCTTCAGGGGCAACCTCCCATTCACCGATTTGCCGGCTTGGGGTCTCCGAGAACTAGGAGGCCATCCCGCCCTCTTACGTTCCTCAGGCTAACGCCATAGCAGCCTTACCCCAATCCATGCTCCTGGATGCATGTGAACAAAATGGATCGTTTTTCTGCCTCAGTTCACCAGGCCGCATACAAATCCTCGGCCTTGTCTGTCAGGGCGCTTAATGTTTCCTCTCTTCTCTCTGCGTACCAGGCGGAGCTTTTGGATGACTTAGATCAACAACTAGATAAGGGATTGCCTTCGCCTACCCTTTGGAAGGAGATTCTCACGGTTAACGACCTCGTCCTCCGGAATGCGTGCCCGGCCGTCCAAGCCTGCAGGCGTTCCATGGCACTTTCCGGTGGAGCCTGGCCAGGCTCTATTAGGCCGCACCGTCACGTTGATGCAGCAACAATGCGACGACAAAAAGGAGGACGAGGCTTTCAAATTGTGATTTGCATGCACTCTCTGTTCATCCCTCGTGCTCTAAATTCTCTCTTAATGGAGGAAAGGTTTTTCTCAGGCTTAACCCGGGCCTTTATGCCTAAATGCTTCCCAGCATTCACGTGTGAGGTGCTTGAGCTTTCAGCTTTTCAGCCTCCTCCTTTCTCCTCTGAGGAGGATCAGAGGCTAATTGTTTTGTGTCCTGTTTGTGCCCTGCGGGTTTACATCAGCAGGACCAGCCCTTTCAGGAGGAGTGATCAGCTCTTTATTTCTTGGGCCCCCCCGAACACAAGGAATCCCATTTCTAAGTAGCGCCTCTCTCATTGGCTCATCGAAGCCATCTCATTGGCATATGAATCTAAGGGAGTGTGGCCTCCAGAGGGCCTTAAGGCACATTCCACTAGAGGCATGGCAGCCTCCTCGGCCCTATTTAAAGGGGTTTCCTTGCAGGATAGTTGTGCCGTTGCAAGCTGGGCCTCTCCACATACATTTGTCAGATACTACCGGCTTGATGTTACCCAGACTCCGGTAGCTCACTCTGTTTTAGGTGTAGGCTCTTTGTAGCTTTGTGCCTTGAAACTTGCTACACCTTTTAAGCTTTGGTTGACCAGCCTGGCTTATTCATGTCATTCAGCAGGTCATTTGTACCCTCCCCCGACACCATATTATATGTTCATATGTATATATGTGTGTTTCATGCTTTTATGGCTGGTAGTGCGTGCTCACTTTGTGGGGGGTCAGATACTTGGTGACATGTCAAACACCGCCTTCCAGGTGACCGTCCTCTGGCTTACAGGGCCTTTCTGTGAGTGTACTGGGCAACCGGGGAGCTGTCCATATCTCCAATAGGTGGATCTCGAACATGAGATGATGAAAGAGAACAATAGGTTACTGTTCGTAACGCTGGTTCTCTGAAACATCGAGTGGAGAGATCCACCAAGTTTGCCCCGCTTGCTGCACGAGAAGCGAATATGCTCACTGAGGAAAGGTAGCATGTGCAGGTGCTTTATGATCTCTCCACTTGATGTTTTAGTGAAACGGTTACGAATAGTAACCTATTGTTATTTTACAGTAACTGGCTTATATTGTTCACATGAACGCTGCACAACAGAATGACATGATCAAGGGTCTTGATCCTATTTCCATCTTAAATAAAATGCTATTTTTGCCCTTTCTATTAGCCTGTGATAATTCTGAAAGAAAGCGCTGAGAGCACAGATATGTGGCTGAGAGCGCATCTGACTGACAGATAAACCACGAAAGCTTATATCAGTGTTGTTGTTAATGTTCTGGTTATTTTCTTTCAGTGTACAGTTTGTTATTTTTGTGCAAAGCATAGGGTTGAAATAAACATCATTCAGCTGAACTGTACACATCTTGTTTCATTCATGCAATAAATGCATGTCCACTGTGGAGCTGTGGGCTATGACTAATTTCATGGGCAATGCAGATAAAAAAAATAATTTAAATACAGAAATGTATCATACTTTTTAAAAACAAAGCTTCATATTATAATAAGGTTTTTTTCTAAGACCTTTATATCCTACAGTAATGGTGCAATTAGCTTCCTGCAATCTAAAAAAAACAAGAATCGAAAAAGAATCGAAAATAACAGCGAGGAATCGATTCTTGGAATCGAATCCCATCGATTCCAGAAGGAGGAATCAGACTTGATTCCAAATTTTTTGGAATCGAACAGCCCTACCCATAATGCAATGGTCCCGCAATCCACTCAACCTAAACGTGATCACTTACGCTTCAATAGTGAATCTTTCTTAAAGATACCTTGAACTTTAAACCATGCTTATGTTGAATTTAACATGTTTAACAGAAACATAAATGTGCACAACTCTGTGAAAAACATGTCTCTGACATTTACACTTCCTTAAACACAAACACACGTTCAGACACAAGAATCATGAGTTAATAATAATAATAATAATAATAATAATGAATTGCAGCATAAATGTAGCCAATTATTCAATGGGGCTTTCTCCATCCAAGGGTGGAACTTCTTATCTGATGTCTTCTTAAATGATAACTCTTCAAATATGTGTGGTCATATCACCAATTCTTTTAATGGTTGCCTAGAAAAAAGTGGGTGGCTTAACTTCCCCAAACGCTCAGATCACCCTGTTCTCCTCTATTCTATAGAATTACTTTTTTTCCTGCTGACAAAAGATATACACATCAGGATTTGCATTTATTTGATATAAAGTATGTAGACAGATATTTTTGAGCCTCTAAACTGAATCCTTATTAAAAAAAAAAAAAAAAAAAATCACAGCACAGTTTTAATATGTTATAATACATTGCAATCTACTCCTTGTTATTGGTTACAAAGGGGCCTGGGGTAAAAGGCACCTTTGATATTATTTTCTTTTAAACCACTAGATGGCAGAAAAACATGGTGTAGCACTTTCCAAAACATCCACTTTTCAAGATATGCATGCAAATTTGGCTAATCCTTGACATTATCAGGAGCTGCAGCGAAAGTCGATTCTGTGCTTACTTGATCGAATATAGTTGATGTTTTTAAAAATGATTTATGTAGCAAATGAGAATTGTTAAATTTGTTAATATATCTTGAGACAAAGGTCTTCTTAATGATTTTCAGTTTTGTTTAAGATAATTAAAGCAGCAATTTTTAAATAATGAAAGAATATGTAAAAGTATGGTATTTGGGGTAAAAAGCGCCACTGCTGTTGGGGCTAAAAGACACAATAATTAACATGATAATTAATAGAAGGCTGACTTATTCAATTGTGGACATGACATTGTTAGATTCAGATGGTAAATATCATATGTTATGCTGGGTGAATTTCTTAGAGATAATCTGTCTATAAATACTGTCTATATTCTAGAATATATATTATATTATCTATATTAAATAAAACCTATAATCTCTATTAAATTATTATGGGATCTCCAATGCTTTTAGAATCTTTACATTTTAAAATGATATTGTTTCTGTAAGTTAAAATTGTTTTGAACAAGTGAAAAAAAAAAAAAGTATTTATATCAATATTGTGTGGCTTTTACCCCATGCTGGTGAGCCTCTTAACTCGTGTGTGAGGTAAAAGGCCCAACTTGCCACCTAATACATTCAGATTTTTAAACAAAATGAATGACTTGTATGATTTATTTTCACACAAAATCTGTTGCTCAATAAATGATCAGTACAAATGTATATATTTTTCTGCAATCAAACACTTTGGGCACAGTGAAAAGCACATTTTTTCTTAGGGTGAGCCTTTAGTCCCGATGTACCCTACGATTAGAAATTATAATGCAGCACACAACCAACAATCCTTCATATATTATTGTGCATTTTAACATTGGTTAAAACTATTTATGAGAAAATCAAATGCATTACAGGATGCATTATGACCTTTATAATGCATCATACATTACAAGACTTTAAGTAAGGTGTTACCAAATTTTGTTAATGAAAATGTCAACTAAATAAAATATGCTAATTATTGAAATGAAAGCAATGAAAAACAACAAAAACAACAATCAAGTTAAGTAAATGACCTTGTTTTTAAAAGATGAGTGACTGCTTAATTGAACAGTTATCTTCAAATATCTTCAAACTTTGTTGCTTGTGTAACAGTATCAAAACAAAGCAGGTTATCTGCAGACTTTTATAAAATGTCTAATTTTTTTGCGGATACCAGGAAAATTTAGACCATAAACAATAGGGTTAACAAAGGGTGGTATGACAATAAATTCCAGTGAAAGGATAACAGCCAACCCTATAGGAATTTCCCCATTCACAAACCGGCTCAGAGTGAGCTCGCAAAAAACAGCAACTGAGAAATTTAAAAGGATTGCTATGTGTGGAATGCAAGTTTGATACGCTTTGCTCCTAAACTCTTGTGAGCTTCTTTGACAAATTATTAGAATTTTGACATAAGAATATAATATAAAACTCAAAGGGAAACAAACTGTTGTAATTGTTACAATCAGGCCATAAATATTATTAATATTATGGTAGACACAAGATAGTTTGACAATTTCATAGCTGTGGCAGTATACCTTAAACAATTTGTTACCACACATTTTCAGCCTGGCAGTCAAAAGACCACCAATACCAACAAAAATCATTGGATAAAGCCATGCTATAACTATTAAAAGAGTTAGAAAACGTGTGGTAATTATGTGGTTGTAATGCAAAGGTTTACTAATTGCTACAAGCCTATCAAATGCCATTAACATTAATATTGTAAGCTCATGAGCTGCGTATGAGTAAATGACAAAACTCTGTATGAGGCAAGCTTCATAGGAGATTCTGTGCGTATCATACAGCAGGTCTGTCAGTAACCTTGGGAAAAAGCCAGCTGTACCATATACAGAGTTGATGGACAAACAGGAAATCAAAATGTACATGGGTTGGTGCAATGTCCTTTCCAGAAATACAGCAAGAATAATAAGGACATTAAAGTATATGATAACACAGTAAAAAATCAACCCTAAACTGAAAAAAGCATATTTTATGCACCCAAGATTTTCAAACAACATGAAGTAAAAATATGTTTCATTTCCCATTTTCCTTACACAAACGATACTTGCATTGACCTGAGGAAGAGAGAACACATTATAATTCATATAATTTTTACACCAAAAAAAAATAAACAATGTTTATCACCTTTGAATGTGTTTAGCCACATTGAATTTAATGTGACCTTAAATGTAAAGTCTTCAGTTAAACTAGTGACTTAATAATTAAATGAATGGCTAGCACAGTAATAATTAAGCTGTCTCAGAAACACACTTTACAAACATTACAAGAAATACCTTCTGATATACACTCTGAAATGACTGTTTTGTTTGTGTTGTGTCACCAGCACACATAGGCTTTTATAGTGTCGGACACAGGGAGGGTGGGGAGTGGGGGGTTCAGGAGATTTCACTCAGAGAACAGCCACCATCAACTGTTAACATGCTACATATTACATATTTTTCATTGCAATATTTTTCAATACAATTTATTCCCAAAAATTTGGGAAATCAGCAGTTGTTATTTCCATTCACTATTTTATTTGATTATTTGTTCAGTTAAAAGTAGTTCATTTGTAAAACATTGTACAGTAATGGCAAACAGCGATACAATATTTAATTTAAGTTAATTTTAATGGGAACAGTTGAAAAGTTGTGTACAGTAAACAGTAAAAAACATTGAACAATTGCAAACAGCAATAATAAAACAGATCAAATGCAAACAATAACCTAATAAATATAATAAATAAATAAATGATACATTGTGTCTCAACTGTACCCCGCTGACCACCTCCAACATTTCTCTAGATTTTACGATGACCTTGCATGACACAAGTCATGCAATAATATGTCAGTTTTTAGAGCACAGATTAAAGTTTACAAAAATTTAAGTTAACTTTAACAGTCATGTAAGGATGAGGAGCTATTCAATGTGGAATGGAGGTGGTGAAGTGAAAAAATTACCTTAGGCCATGTTCACACTAATACGTTCTTTTTCTCTCCGTTTTGGCCTTCCGTCCACACTGAGATGGCATTTTTGTCAAGGAAAACTGAACTTTCAAAGTGGATAAATTTGAAAACACTGTTTACGCGTTGCAGTGTGGACTGTGAAAAAGGAGGCTACTAAAGATATTTACCTTGTACACATACTACAGTCCTAAAAAACACGAGTGAGTGCGATATGGACGCGTCAGTAGGGCTGCACGATTAATCGCACGATGTTGTGAGGAGCGCTTAGTCAATGAAGCCGGTACGTTGATTAGTAGTAAAGCTCCGTCACGTGCGTTCAGCTGGAGCGGCAAATAATACACAGAGCCGTACATCCCTGACAAGCTACGCCAAATCGCGCTCAAAATCGAATTCGCTCCAGCTGAACGCAAGATGGCGATTTACCTTTTCTACATAAAATTCAACATTTTTTTTTTTTTTTTTTTTTTTTTACTCTGCATCTACAAAATGTTGAAGATAATCCTATTTAAATCAATGTGATAAATGAGTTATCTCAAAAGTAATCTAAAAGTAATCTGATTATATTACCTAAAATGTGTAATATAACGGATTATGATTACAGTGTAACGGGACTCTTAGGAAGCGTGAATAGATCCAAGTGCAAGCTTTATTATACAGATCGTAGTCAAGACAGGCAGGGTCAGACACCAGCAAACAGTAACATCCAGGGAAAGACAATAGTGTAATCCAGAAAACAGGCAGAACGTCAAAATACCAGTGAGCAGTCCAAGTAGCAAAATAAACAAGGCAATGAAACAAGGCAAAAACTATGACTAAGAAACAAAACCGTGGAATTAACAAAACAAGGCAATGAAAACAGGGAAAACACTTGGTAGAGTCCACACAGGCAAAACAATACTTCATGGGGCCTGTTTGGTATGGGCCTCCTTAAATGGCCACCAAACAGGAAGTAACCATAGAAGCAGCAGAGGGAGCGGTAAGAGTCAGTCCATGGGTGAGGGCTCCCTCTGCTGGCGTGGCATTACATACAGTTTTTGTCATATAATCTGAAATCAGTAACGGATTACAGTTTGTAAGTAATCTACCCAGCTCTGTTTGCATATGTAACTTTTTATTGTACATTACAAAAATAAGCAACGCTTCATAGGCTTATCTATATAGTTATTGGCTGCGTCAATTGCATCTGACATGTTTTTCACTGAAACGCCACCAGCTCTGAAATTCTGGGTTTAAAGAAAATGTTGAGTTTCCTACTCGTACTAACGACTTTGTGGTGGCGTTCATGTGCGTTCAGATCGTAAATACAATCTATCTGACATAACTTGAAAGCACCATTAGCAATAAACTGCTAGCAAATGTTAGCAGTAGCAGTCAATTACTGCAAAATTACCAAAAGGACATAACTATTGTAAACCGTAGAAATTTAGCACACAAATATTCACATCATTTTATAACAGGTTTAGAGGACGCTAAGACAGACAACAACACAACCCTTATGAAAATTAATCGTGATTTTACTAAAAATAAAACCAAAAACCATGGTTACCATAGTTAAACCATTGTAACCACAAAGTAACAGTCGTTTTGCAACACTATACTACTAGTTTCTATAACTACTATAACTACTAGTTTCTCCATGGTATTTGTAGTAATACTCTGGTTATACACATGGCATCAATCAATCTGCCAAAAAAAATATGGTTACTATAGGCCTAATAAAACCATGGTTAATTTTCCTTAGGACAAAACATGACCCATGATAATGCAAAAACATGTTCAGTGTAGTAAAGGGGACTCACGTCACCAATGACGCTGTGATTTTTAGGTCACACGTCACTCAAGGTGCGGATGTGAGTATATCAGATGACCAGTTACCACCTTGCTTGGTTCAGTGGATCAGTCAAAGACTGTTAATTCGGCAATAGGTTCAATAATTTGAGAACTGCACTCTGGAGGGAGTTGGTCAACTGATTTATCTGAAAGTTTAGTGGTTTTGCTAGCTAGTAGAGCCTTGGATCATCGACACAAGGAAGACACAATTGTAATAAAATTAATGAAATTTATTAACAATAGATATTCAAGAGTAAATACAACAACTAGTGATAAAACCAATAAATGAATATGAACTGCTAATAGATAATTGGCAACCACATATGAAAAAAAGATATCAAATAAATCATAAAGAAAATAAATGGTGTGAATACAGAATGGCAGAATGCAATGCTGTTGAGCTGACTGTAGCAATGGAAGAGATTTCTATGGTAATGTTGCTTATGGAAAACCACATAATGGCTCTGGTAGACTTAACGATAAATAACTGCTTATTTATCTTTGAACAAACAATATAGCTATCGTTTGTAATGCTGACCCCAAGTAAGTGTTATCTAAACAGGTTAGAAAACATAGGCTGCAGGTATAAACTAAGCCAAGGTCTTTAAGAAAGAGGTTTGGTAAGTTTATAGCTACGTTCCACGTTGTCGGGTGATCAGTCCGGTGGCAGAGACATCTTCCACTGGTGATCGCGTACAGTGGGGAGGGCACAGAGCTGTGTTCCGGTAGCCGTCGATGCGGTGACCTGGAGAATGCTGAACTTCTGTTGTGCCAAAGCGGTCCTTAGCACATGGACCGGGCAGCTGGGTCAGATGGGTCTTCACAGGGTCCTTTGCAGCCGGGCTGCGTCGTCGAGGAGCTGTGTGTTTCAGGCAGTGTCTGCCTATGCGGAGGTCCTTTGCAGACTGGGCTGCGCTGCTTTCGGAGTGACAAGAGTCAGACGGGGTCCGTCACTGCTGGGTCCTTTGCAACTGAAGGGCAGGTGAATGCAATATAGAAGGTTACTCAAGAGCTGAGCTGAACCTTAGCTGTCTTGAAGTCTCTTTCCTCGTCAGGCCAGAAACTCAGGACGTTGTATCTGTAAGTGTCCTTTCCCTCGCAGGATTGGAACTCAGAACACAGATGGTCTGTTACAGTCTCTCTGGATGAAAGACTCAGAACGTTGTTGATCTGCTGTTGTCTCAACCTTGTCGGTGACTCAGAACAAGGTGTGTCTTTTGGAAGGGTACATTTATCCCTTTCTGATGAGGAGGAGATTGGAATCTGGCACCTCTCCATTCCAGGAATGTGATTGGCCGCTTGTGTCCGTGGTGGCCATGGTGTTGCCCGCCCTAGTGTGGAACTTATTTGCATATAGTAGAGTACAAAGTTAAACAGTGTCTTTAACATTTTACCCATGCAATATTTCTTTACCAAACCTCTTTCCAATTATTATGCACATCACGAGGAGCAAAAAGAGTCCAAACATGATGGGAAACTGCTAAATAATCGCTCATTTATACCGTAATATGTTATTAGGCCTGCTTCCGTGAACTGTTATGTTAACAGTCAATGGCCATCAACATAAACCGTACTTTATGTGAGGGTGACGTGAATTACGGTTAGGGTTACGTCAATTTAAGTTCTCCAAACATAGGTATGAATGGTTTTGAATAGATCTCTGTGGCCTTTCTTTGTTTCGGCCGCTACTGTTGCATCCAGAGTTCTGAAGGAATTTTTATAGCAGTCATTCCTAAACCTTAGGATTGGTGAGGGTCAACCCATAGTCCAATGAGAAGTCCTCTTTTAGGTGGTTGTGGGTGCAGAAGGTCTCCCTCCCTGTCCTGCTGGAGGTGTCTGGCAGTTGTCTTGGCATCTTATCTGATGTTTCTGAGCATTTGTTTATTCTGCTCCACCAAGATCCAATCACAGTGTGGCACATCTCCCTCCAAACCTGGCAGTTAGGAAGGGCTCTGCCATAAACTGATCCTTGGAATGCCATCTTGACTGTTGTTCACTACATCAGTATTAAGATTTATATATTCAAGATGTAACTATTTTTGTACTAATGTTGACATTTAGGCAAGATAAAATAATAACTTTGTCATGTTACACTGTTGAGGAAGCACACAGGGGGCACGAACAGACGTAAACAGTCTTTAATAGGCAAACACAGGGGTAACTCCACGACAGGAGCAGGAACCAACACACGTACATCACAAGTAGACCCGACAGAGACAATATGCAAAGACAGGAACTTAAATACACAGGCTAATTGGGAAACACAGGTGCATGGGATTCATAATCAAACTAAACGAGGACAGGAACATGACCAAATAAGGAAAACCAGGAAAAGAGACAGGGCAAAACAAGACAAAACAGGTCCATGATACTGACAAGCACATGGTCCTAACAGAGATTGTCTTAAGCTGGGCTCACACTACAGGATTTTTAGCCCGATTTTGACCCGATTTTCCCCTCCTGAGAATCGGAGCAAAAATCTTGTCGAGCACCTCGATCGGTCCCGATGTTCGGCACGGATTATCTGGTAACGTGAGGCATTCACAGATCGAATCTTGCACCTTCCGATCTGCTAATCGGGGCCACCCCAATCATATCAAACATGTTTGATATTCAGGATTTTAAATCGGGATGATCACGACTATGATTACGTCAGTACTTTCACAACAGCCAATGCGCGACCGCAGCTGCTGTATAGTCCATTGGATAGAGGAGATGGAGGAAACTGCTTTTTATTGTAACGCCACGCCAGCAGAGGGAGCCCTCACCCATGGACTGACTGTTACTGCTCCCTCTGCTGTTTCTATAGTTACTTCCTGTTTGGCAGCCATATAAGGAGGGCCATGACAAACAGCCATTGCAAAGTATTGTTTTGCCTGTGTGGACTCTACCAAGCGGTTTTTTTTTTAACCTGTTTTCATTGCCATAGTTTTGCCTAGTTCCATTGCCTTGTTCTTTTGTTACTTTGAACTGCTCTCTGGTATTTTGACGTTCTGCCTGTTCATTGGATTACGCTTTTGCCTTGCCCTGGATATTACTGTTTGCTGGTGTCTGACCCTGCCTGTCTTGACTATGATCTGTTTAATAAAGCTCGCATTTGGATCTATCACGCTTCAGAAGAGTCCCATTACACTTATGTTTTTGTAGTAACGCTGTCTGTATAATATGTTGAAAACATACCATAACCGCATGGAGCAAGGAAAGCTCTGGAGTGAAATCGTCTCAGTTTTCAACATAGTAAGTGCATAAAGCTGCTAGCACACTAACCAACATTTGTAAATTTGTAAACATTTACAGAATACTTCAACCCCCCCACAGATCCAGTGGCTTTCTGAACACAGATCCACCATGGATCCAGCATCACGCCTCTTCCGCCTCCGCCAAGGTAACCAGTCTATTGACAATTATCACTGATTTTTGTGAGCTGTGTTATTTGGTTCGTTCCTGCCATTCGTTCCTGCCTACCTGGAGAAAAAATTCACTGGTCACTAGAACAATACATTGACTTTGCTCTTCGGTTGGCTGGTTCACCATTTACTGTGGGGGTAGCTGATGAGGAACACTGCTATCCTCCAGTATCTGCCAAACCTGGTAAATTTTCCATCATGTCTGGAATTATTCAAGTCACGTCAGAGCCCTCTCATGCCATGCCTGCCAAGCCAAAGCCTGCTCAAGTCACATCCACCAAGCCAAAGCCTGCTCACGCCATGCCTGCCGCTCCAGGGCCTGCTCACACCATGCCTGCTGCTCCAGGGCCTGCTCACGCCATGCCTGCCCTTCCAGAGTCTGCACCTGTCATGGCCGTCCTTCCAAAGTCTGCACCTGTCATGGCTGTCATCCCCAAGCCAGTCCACAAGATGGCCGCCATCCCAGAGCCAGTCCACAAGATGGCCACCAACCCCGAGCCTGTTCACAAGATGGCCACCATCCCCAAGCCTGTTCACAAGATGGCCGCCACCCCCAAGTCTGTTCACAAGATGGCCGCCCCATCTGAATCCCCAGCCAAGATGGCTGCCACACCCAAAGCAAATCAAGTGATGGCTGATCCTCCGGTGTCAAGTCAAGTCAGGGCTGCACTTTCAGTGCCAAGTCAAGTGACAGCTGTGTTTTCTGAGCCACGTCAAGTTACAGCTGTTACTTCTGAATCAACTCAAGTTACAGCTGTAGTTCTTGAATCAAAGCAAGTCACAGCTGTTCTCCATGAGTCAAGCCAAGTCACAGCTGAATTGTTCCTGAGTCAAGTCACATTACAGCTGTTGTTCCTGAGTCAAGTCACATTACAGCTGTTGTTCCTGAGTCAAGCCATATTACAGCTGTTGTTTCTGAGTCAAGCCAAGTTACAGCTGTTGTTCCTGAGTCAAGCCACGTTACAGCTGTTGTTCCGGAGTCAAGTCACGTTACAGCTGTTGTTCCTGAGTCAAGTCAAGTTACAGCTGGGTTGTCTGTGTTAAGCCAAACCACAGCTGATCTCCATGAGCCAAGCCAAGTTACAGCAGATCTTCATGAGCCAAGTCAAGTTACTGCTGTTGTTCCTGAGCCAAGTCAAGTTACAGCTGACCTTCATGAGCCAAGTCAAGTCACAGCTGGTCTTCGAATCAAGTCATTGTTGATTTTCTGAGTCAAGTCAGGTCACGGCAGACCTCCCTGAGTCAAGTCGAGTCACAGCAGACCTCCCTGAGTCAAGCTGACTCACGGCAGACCTCCCTGAGTCAAGCTGACTCACGGCAGACCTCCCTGAGTCAAGTCAAGTCACGGCAGACCTCCCTGAGTCAAGTCACGACAGACCTTCTTGAATCAAGTAGAGACACAGCTGTGCTCCTAACAGAGCCTCTTCACAACATGGCTGCTAGTGTAAAGCCCCGCCAAGCCACGGCCGTCATGCCAGAACCTCACCAGGTCCCGTCTGACCTTCCAAAGCCTCGTCACGTCTCAGCTGACCTCCTAGAGCCTCATCACGTATCAGCTGACATAACAGAGCCTCGTCAGGTCTTAGCCGCCTTTCCAAAGCCTTGCCAGGTCTCGTCTCAGCTCCCAAGCCACGCAGAGCCCACGCTCCCAAGCCACATGTCCACAGCGTCCACACCCTCAAGACCGGCAGGCATCCCACTATCTACTGTGCTGCCTGTAATGGCTGTTGCCATTTTGAGCATGTGGGCTACACACTGCGCTCCAGAGGCCTCGTCTGACCACGAGTCTGCTCCAGAGGCCTTGTCTGACCACGTGTCTGCTCCTGAGGTCTCGTCTGACCACAAATTTTTGCCAATGTCTCCAGAGGTGTCAGCAAAAGCTGTAGAACCTTCCATGGAGGCGGCGTCCATCCATGAACTCACTGCCACGTCGGCCCGTGAGTCTACTCCAGAGATCTAATCTGACCATGAGTCTGCACCAATGCCACCGGAGGTGGCGGCTCTGGCTGCAGAACCTCCTATGGGGGTGGCATCCTCCTATGAACTCTCTGCCTGTCCTGTTACGGCCATGGAGTCCACCGACGAACTCTCTGCCCGTCATGTCACAGGCAAGGAATCCAAGGAAATCGTCCATGAACTCTCTGCTCTGCTGGGGATGTCATTTGTTCCACTGTGGGTATCTTTGCTCCTGTCTGCTCTGCCTGCCCCGCCATGGCTCCCTGTTCTGCCTGCTTTGCCTGCCCTGCCATGGCTCCCTGCTCAGCCTGCTCCGCCATGGTTCCAGGCTCCTCAGAATCAAACATGGTGGACTTCTGCTCCAGTGCTCCATGGTCCAGGTCCTCCAAGGTTCCATTGTCTGCCACAGCTCCACGGCCCAGGTCTTCCAGTGTTTCACTGTCGGCCACTGCTCCACGGCCCAGGTCCTCCAGTGTTACATTGTCTGCCATTGCTCTACGGCCCAGGTCCTCCAGGGTTCCACTGTCTGCCACTGCTCCACGGCCCAGGTCCTCCAGTGTTCCACTGTCTGCAACTGCTCCACGGCCCAGGTCCTCCAGTGCTTCACTGTCTGTCACTGCTTTACTGTCTGTCACTGCTCCACGATCCAGGCCCACCTCCTCTGCATGGACCTGGCCCTCAGTCCCACCCCCTGTTTTGCCTCTGTTCCCCCACCCTCCTGGACTGTTGTTGTTTTGAGCGCCAGGAGTCGCTCCTAGAGGGGGGGATTCTGTAACGGCACACCAGCAGAGGGAGCCCTCACCCATGGACTGACTGTTACCACTCCCTCTGCTGCTTCTATAGTTACTTCCTGTTTGGCAGCCATATAAGGAGGGCCATGCCAAACAGCCATTGTGAAGTATTGTTTTGCCTGTGTGGACTCTACCAAGCGTTTTCCCTGTTTTCATTGCCTTGTTTCATGGTCATTGTTTTTGTTTCATAATCATAGTTTTGCGTTGTTTTCATTGCCTTGCTCTTTTGTTACTTTATACCGCTCTCTGGTATTTTGACGTTCTGCCTGTTCATTGGATTACGCTTTTGCCTTTCCCTGGATATTACTGTTTGCTAGTGTCTGACTCTGCCTGTCTTGACTACTATCTGTTTAATAAAGCTCGCATTTGGATCTATCATGCTACAGAAGAGTCCCGTTACACTTATGTTTTTGTAGTAACGCTGTCTGTATAATATGTTGAAAACATACCATAACCGCATGGAGCAAGGAAAGCTCTGGAGTGAAATCGTCTCAGTTTTCAACATAGTAAGTGCATAAAGCTGCTAGCACACTAACCAACATTTGTAAACATTAGTTGCTGAAATGATGAGCTGTTACGTAAGATCACATGAGGCGCTCCCTCCGTCATGATAATCTTAATAATATCTTGTAGTGTGTGTGATGCGTCACAATTTAAAAACCTTGTAGTGTGTGCATGTTTAAGATTTAAGGGAAGATAATCTGCAAAGATTCTGCTTATGTGTGCTCTGCAACCAGATTTCAATATTTATTTTAATATTGGACAAATCGTAACAGCTAACTTGGATCACGTGTCCCTAAATAACCACATTACATAATCACATTACAGCCTGGATGTCATTGAATTTCAGTCAGAGCTGTGCAACACTCAACTGCCGTTGAAGTGCCATAAGCTAAATCCCACCTGCTGCAAAAAGTCAGTGACTTCTCTTATAAAACAGCATTTATTTTTGTAAACACAAAAAAATAGTTAAATCCAAAAGTATTGTTTAGTGTTGAAGACTATCAGATAGGCTGTAGATTCATTAAATGATAAGCCCCCTGATAGCACAGGTACATCTTGGAGACGTCTATTTGATCTGCAATATGTCTATAGGACATTTCCTATCAGATGTCAAATAGACATCTATTAGATGTCTTTAAGATGCTTATAAATTAGAATGTATGTAAAACTGACATCTTACAAACATCTGCCAGATGTTTGTACACAGCAGATGCTTTCCAGATCAAGTGATGTTTCACAGACATCTTGCTGATGGACATGTGCTATCTGGGCCATTTCTTCTAAAAAGCTGTTTCTTTAGCATAGTAAAGCCTATCCTCCATTGACATCCATTCTAAAAAAATGGCCTCTGGTCTCCTTTCCCACGTTCTGCCAGACTGGAAGCATTAGCTTTAGCTGTTATGCTTTTTCGCTAATGGTTGCAGGCTTGCCTTCTAGTGGCTTCGGTCCTAATGTACAGTAAAACTTTTTTTTTTTTTTTTTTTATTCTAAAAGAAATGTATACTATGTGCAAATGAGGTGGTTGTTTTGCAACAAGATGTGTTGATAAAAAAGTGACAGGTACAAGAAAATTAGTGAAAAAAGTAAACACACACACAAGAGACAGAAAGATGTCAGGGAAAATCAAGAGACTAAAAAGAAAAATGGAAGTTCAAGAGATAACGTTCAATTATTTCACGTGACCCCAGCCTAGGGATTTAAACTTTTTTTAATGTGATGATGATGATGGCCATACAATAATATTGTTGTCCGTGGTTTCAAAATTTGTTGTGGGTGTATGGGATGGCCTGGATGAATGTGAGATTTCCTGGCCTGAAATTTTGTCCCAGTCTGCCCCTGATCAGTATTAATGTCAAAAATTTATTTGAATATAGAGTAAACGATGAGCACCGCCATTACAAATTCTAACTTCCGATTGGATGCTCTTCTGTTCCGATCTCCATAGGAACCCATTCAACCCATCTGTTTTTAATGTAGCTAACGTCAGCAGCTTTGTGTCATCTACATCCTCTTTAAATTTGAAGAGTGAGGCACTGACTAGTCTTAGCCTCAAACGTCACGCCCACGGAACACTGGCTAAACGTCTGATGCATAAGGCATACTTATGGAAACACTTCAGGAGTTTCAAAGTCATCATCGGATTGGTTAGATTATACAGGATTTCCGGGAGATGTTTGTGTCGCATTCTTTAACGTTCTGCCTGGAAACAACAATGCCGTAGCGCCAAACACCCTCACGAAAGAAGAAAGTCATTGTGTTTACAACTGTGACAACAGGATCAATTAAATGCTGGATTTTCAAAAGTATGTGAAAAATTTTAAGTTTGCGGCATAGAGTCTTTAGAATATGTCCGAGAGTTTTACACACCAGTCCGTTATTGTGGTGACATTTCCGTGCTCCTAAACATGACGCAGCACAAAATAAAATGTGATTGGCTGCTGTACCTGTCAGTCATATACCCTCCTGGGCGGGCCTTGGCCATTCAAAACGGCCAAAGTTCCCAGACCTTCTGCCGTCAGTCTGAAGGTCTGGCTACGTGAGACTAGGCACTGACAAATGATGGTCATTGCGACATTGCAAAGTAATGGCGCTATGGAGCCATGTGCTTTTTAAAAATATTTTAATAGGTTTAACATTAGATTATCAACTCAGAATATACGCTAATTTGACCAGAAACACTGGAGACCGGAAATGCAAAGCATTCCTCCGGTTAATAGTCAGGTGTGACTTCCGTGTTTAGAAAAAAGTCAACACATTAAATATTACATATTACAAGCCTTTATTTATATTTCTCTATATTGTATTGAAATAAAAATTCACCATCGGAAATACAGTAAAGCAGTGTCATTTCTCTACATAAGACGAAGTGTACATTTTTTTTTTTGTTATGGCCTGATTGAGCCGCCTCTTCAAGGTGGCGCAAATTCTGTAGCATGACAGTGTTCATAGGAGTAAAATGTTATGCATGCATGATGATGATCATTAACTGCTTCAAAATGCACGATGTTAATGAAATCATTGTTGAAATCGTTGCAGTTAGCCTACTGTATGAATAAATAAACAATATAACAACATAATTACATAAACAGTGAACTATACAAGGCGAATTAAGGTATATGCACATACAAAGCATACATATTTATTCAGATTCCAGAATGACCACTTTGTCATTTGTATTACATATGTTGAGGGTCTCATTTATCTGATGTTCATCATGTTCCATCTGATGTTTGTTACTGTAATTCTTTATGAATGTTAGGGGAAACTGCAGATATTAAACAAATAACTGTTTACAGGGATACTTAAGATATAAAAACGCTGACTCATTAGACAATGTTTTCTCATTAAAATCATACAATTTCCTATTAATTCATTAGAATGTTTGGGAATACTAGGGAATACCCAAATGGAATACTTTTTTTTTTTTTTTTTTTTTTTTTTTTTTTTTAATATTATATAACAACTAGGGAAACATTTTTATTACATTTGGTACATTTATTCTGGTATTAATGTTACAGACAATGTCTGGTATCTGATATATTTGTTATCTGAGAAGTTCTGACCCATGTCATGAATGCAAACAGTTATCCAGGCTAAATAAGAAATTACATTTATAATAAATATATAATTGTGCCAAAGATTTCCTGGCAGTAAAACACAGTCTCAAATTCACAGGTTCATAAAATATAATGTACAATACAATCATACAGTCATTGAATATTGTTAATATTCGGTCTATCATCTATTACAGCTATTTGGAAGCTCTTATAATCCATAGAATTTTTTTGCGAATTTCAGGAAAATTTAAACCATAAACAACAGGGTTCAGGAGGGGTGGTACAATAAGGAACTCTAGTGAAAGAATGATAGACAGCCCTATAGGGAGCTCCAAAGTCGCAACCCTACTCAAAGTGACCTCGCAAAAAAGAGCAACTGAGAAATTTAAAAGGATCACTATGTGCGGAATACAAGTTTGATATGCTTTTCTCCTGAATTCCAGTGAGCTTCTTTTACAAATGATAAGAATCTTAACATATGAGTATAATATAAAACTTAAAGGCATGATAACAGTTGTGGTCACTATGAAAAAGCCAAAAACATTATTAACAATGGTGTTTGCACAAGACAGCTTTACAATTTCCCAGTTGTGACAATACACCTTCCACAGTTTGTTACCACACATTGCGAGTTTGGCATTTAATATACCAGCAATACCAACACAAAGCATTGGATAAGTCCAGCTTACAGCTATTAAAACAGATAAAATCCTGGGGGTCATTATGTTGTTGTATTGTAATGGTTTACAGATTGCTACATATCTGTCAAATGCCATTAGCATTAATATTGTATTTTCATTTGATGCATATGAATAAATGACAAAAGCCTGTATAATACATGCTTCACGGGAGACTGAGTGTGTATCAGACAGCAAATCTGTCAGTAACCTTGGGAAAAAAGCTGCTGTTCCAAAAACAGAGTTAAAAGATAAACATGAAATCAGAATGTACATGGGCTGGTGCAATGTCTTTTCCAGAAAAATGGCAATAATAATAAAGGCATTAAACAATACAATAGCACTATACAGAATAAATCCCAAAGTGAACAAAGCATATCTTATGTAACCAATATTTTCAAACAACATCAAGTAAAAATATGTTCCATTTTCCATTTTCCATTAAGCAAAGAACAGATTCATTGACCTGAGGATGAGAACAGAAAAAGTTAATGTGATCTTTATGTATCTTAAAAATAAACAGTTTTCATGGATATCAGCTTTGTAACAGCGTTTTAAATAATACATCATGTGAATATAAGGTACTGTATGAATTATTCAATCAGTTAAACAATATACATATAATTGCATTACCAGAAATACCTTCAGTGATATGATCTGAAATGACCCTCACTTCATCTTCAAATAATGTACGCATGTGCAGAGAATTAGCTCTACTTGAGCTGTAGTTTAGAAGAAATAAGAATCACCAGTAAATGCTATTTTTTATAGTATAAACCATGTCTCTGGAGACCTCTCTGCTGTGGCTTGATTTGCATGAACAGCACAGACTGTTAACAACAAACTACTGTTAAAAAAAAAAAAAAAAAAAAAAAAAAAAAAACATGTTGCTACAAAATACATATTTTTACACTTTTTTTCTCAATACATTCTAACATAAAAATTTGTGTTGGGTGAAAATGTGCGGTGTGGTGGGCAAACAACTAATGAGTTCTGTGAGCCTTTAGAAAGGCATTTCATTAGAAAACAGTGTCAACATAATATTTAAAGTGTCTGAGAGGATCTACTTTCGAGTAGATTTTCAGACAAAGTTGTACCTTTTTTTTTTTTTTTCTCCCCTCAGTTGTGTTTGTCTTTTAGATGGCAAAGGTTCTGTCATGTCATGTCATGTCATAACATATCCTTCGCCAGCAGGTGGTGATATTGATCTGGGTATAATTTTGCAGTGTGTGGCCCATGCACACTGCCTAATATTATGGTTATGGTGTCAAATGATTTGTGCTTAAAATCATTCTCATTGTAATCTGTATTTCCTTGGTGTTGTGTCTTTTTGTTAAAGTAAACTGTATACAAGTAAGTAGTTCTTTTCCCAATTATGAATCTTGTTTAAGTTGTAATTATGGTGGCACAATGTATGAAATTTGCCTACTTCTGTAGATATCATTCTACTTAGCACTTTTATATATTAATAATAAAATAGTTGTGGTGTTGATATGCCATTATGTCATTAAACACTGATTTATACACTGACCAAAATTATAAATGCAGCACCTTTGTTTTTGCCCCCATTTTTCATGAGCTGAACTCAAAGATCTAAGACTTTTTCTATGTACACAAAAGGCCTATTTCTCCCAAATATTGTTCACAAATCTGTCTAAATCTTTGTTAGTGAGCACTTTTCCTTTGCCGAGATAATCCATCCACCTCACAGGTGTGGCATATCAAGATGCTGATTAGACAGCATGATTATTGCACAGGTGTGCCTTAGGCTGGCCACAATAAAAGGCCACTCTAAATTGTGCAGTTTTACTGTATTGGGGAGATCCTGTGGTCTGAAAACCAGTCAGTATCTGGTGTGACCACCATTTGCCTCACGCAGTGCAACACATCTCCTTGGCATAGAGTTGATCAGGTTGTTGATTGTGGCCTGTGGAATGTTGGTCCACTCCTCTTCAATGGACAGCGAAGTTGCTGGATATTGGCAGGAACTGGAACACGCTGTCGTATACGCCGATCCAGAGCATCCCAAACATGCTCAGTGGGTGACATGTCCGGTGAGTATGCTGGCCATGCAAGAACTGGGATGTTTTCAGCTTCCAGGAATTGTTTACAGATCCTTGCAACATGGGGTCGTGCATTATCATGCTGCAACCTGAGGTGATGGTCGTGGATGAATGGCACAACAACAGTCCACAGGATCTCGTCATGGTATCTCTGTGCATTCAAAATGCCATCAATAAAATGTACCTGTGTTCGTTGTCCATAACATACACCTGCCAATACCATAACCCCACTGCCACCATGGGCCACATGACACACGCTGTCTGCCATCTGCCCTATACAGTGAAAACCGGGATTCATCCGTGAAGAGAACACCTCTCCAAAGTGCCATACACCATCGAATGTGAGCATTTGCCCACTCAAGTTGGTTACAACGATGAACTGCAGTCAGGTCGAGACCCCGATGAGGACGACGAGCATGCAGATGAGCTTCTCTGAGACGGTTTCTGACAGTTTGTGCAGAAATTCTTTGGTTATGCAAACCAATTGTTGCAGCAGATGTCTGGATGGCTGGTCTCAGACGATCTTGGAGGTGAAGATGCTGGATGTGGAGGTTCTGGGCTGGTGTGGTTACACATGGTCTGTGGTTGTAAGGCCAGTTGGATGTAGCGTCAAATTCTCTGAAACGCCTTTGGAGACGGCTTATGGTAGAGAAATGAACATTCAATTCACGGGCAACAGCTCTGGTGGACATTCCTGCAGTCAGCATGCCAATTGCACGCTCACTCAAAACTTGCAACATCTGTGGCATTGTGCTGTGTGATAAAACTGCACATTTTACAGTGGCTTTTTATTGTGGCCAGCCTAAGGCACACCTGTGCAATAATCATGCTGTCTAATCAGCATCTTAATATGCCACACCTGTGAGGTGGATCTCAGCAAAGGAGAAGTGCTCACTAACACAGATTTAGACAGATTTGTGAACAATATTTGAGAGAAATAGGCCTTTTGTGTACATAGAAAATGTCTTAGATCTTTGAGTTCAGCTCATGAAAAATGGGGGCAAAAACAAAAGTGTTGCATTTATAATTTTGGTCAGTGTATCATTCTCTGCTGTGATAATATTCCATCATTGCTTATATAATTTTAGGTGTAATTATTGTCTAATTAGGTTAGAAAAAAAGTGGCATAATGAATTCTTTCTTTCTTTTCCATAAACACTGATATCCTTCTTTATGCCCTCCCACTTAGGAGAAGACAGGTAGAGGTTGAAGGTCCAGTTGAATGGGCAGACCTTCTGGTCTGACACAACCATTGCCGCATCAAGGGACATCTTCAGTGCTGCTTCAGTGCCAGTGAGCTGAATTTGACAGTACATAGTCTAAAAAATATATTGTGCAAAACTATGGTGCTCACTGAATTGAATCAACCACATCCCTGTAAGTCCTTTTTGGTTGGATCCACCAGAAAGTCCAGTAGCTTCTTGTAAGTTATTTGTTGAAGTGGATAGTTAAGGGTTTGACAACCTTTCAACACATTTTTTTTCTCTTTACACCATATCTCTCTCTCTTGCTCTCTTGCTTGAAACTGGCAACTTGACAAATGATGATAAATAATGGTAACCATAAATCAGACCAGACCAGTCTTGTGACCATGGGCCACATTTAAAATGAATGAATAGATAAATATATTTTGAAAATGTGTAGGCTTTTTTCCCCCACTAGTTATTGTTTTGCAATGTGTAATTGAAACACTTTATAAAACACATTTTAAGTTTACCACAAAGTATTAAAATATATACTCTAGGCTACATGTTGTTGAGAGTGTTATGGAGACCTATAATTCTGCGGAGTGCAACCCTCAAACATGAGCTTTTTTTTTTCTTTGGCTTAGTTAAAGGCTGAGGTATAGTAGAATGGCACAGTGGCTTAGTAGGTAACACTGTTGGACACCCAACAAGATGTCCAATTTGACCCTTGACTGATCTAGGCCTTTTCTTCTTCTTTTTCTTCTTCTTCTTCTGTGCGTGCTGTTTACTTTACAGTCCAATCTCCGATGCTGCTTTGGGATTGGATTAGATGCGACTTAGATTTGGGGGTTAGTTTTGATAAAATTTACTTAAGGCTGGTATTCTGTCCAAGTGTGTGGCTGGTTACATGTTATTTATTGACTGACACTTGGGTTAGTTATTGTGTGCCATATTCACTAGAAATCACAATGCTGAAAATTCCTCCTGATGTGGAAATTTAAGAGAAACCCTTAAAAATTAGATAAATGTTTTAATTTTAAGACTTGTACATTTTTCACCCAAGAGTAATTCACCAAACTCTAAGAGTGACTGAAAATGATTCGAAGCACACTTGCTCATCAGTCTGCATCTCAACCAAGTAAATATACTGGATTTTTACAATGACATGAAACTTTTAGTAAGTTATTAGCTGAAACACAAAGATGTCTTCTTAGCTTTGTCTTCTTTTCTGTTTTATCCATTGACACATGCTTACAGATTTTTTTTAACCTAAATATATTGACAAAATAATTTAATTCATTAGAGGCAACTGAATAGAATTAGACATATGTAAATAATACTTGATTATGCTGTGTTTGTATTTCAATTATTGCTACTTCCCACCGTTTGCCTGCTATGCTTTGCTACAAATTGCAGGATGATTTAAAAGAGCGTGTTCATAAATAGTGACATCATCCAAAGGATGATGATCAACCCTGCCTTATTACATTAAAAATTCCTTAGAAAATCTTCCTCTTAAGAGTTTTGTTAATTGGTTTTAAGCTCAAAGTCCTAGGTAGTTATGAGGATACCTAGTGGTAAAATAAAAATCTTTATGAATACAGCCCCATATCTTGACCAAAAAAGGGTCATTAATCTGTGCTGCATGTGGGTTGATAGAAACGTATGTGAACCAGTTTTGCCAGAAAACATCCTCAACTATGGGATTGGACAGATATAAGTAGCTTAGAGGAGCTTCAGAGGAGGAGATGGGGTGGTGGAGGGATTGCAGAAAATCTGATGCTGGTGCACCAGTGACAGTTACTTATATACACTTGTGATAACTAGGGATGCACAGAATTATCGGCCGAAAATGGCATTTCGGTTTTCAGCTGAAATAATAAAAACATCCGAAAATATGAGCCCCCCAAAAAAAACAAACAAAAAAAAAACACAGCCTGGGCCCACCAATGACGGAGAGCCAGAGCCTGCCGCAACTGATGAGCCATCGCTGCAAGGAGTGAGAGAGCTGAGGAATGGCGCAGAGCCAGAGCTGCGTGTGCCATCAGACCAGGTGCGAGGGCTGGCAACCACGCCAGCCACAAGGCAGAAAGCCATGGCCAGTGAGATCGTGGAGAGGAGCTCTGCCCACTGCAACATAGCAGAGGGTGAGCTGTCAATGGAACTGGGTAAAAGAAAAGCAGAAGGAGACCTAATAGACTATGATAGAATAGGATGTTGTCCTGCCCCCTCTCCTCCCTCCTTCTGAGCCTTCTGTCACCCCTGTTCCCACGTCCAGCCCAAAGAGGGCTGCAGTTCTCACATCCTGCCCAGAGAGGGCTCTCGTCTCCATGCCGTGTCCAGAGGGGGCTCCTGTTCCTGAGTTTAGCCCAGAGAGGGCTCCTGTTTCTAAATCCAGCCCAGAGATGGCTAACGTTCCTGAGTTTAACAGAGAGAAGGCTCCTGTTTCCCTGTCCAGCCCAGAGATGGCTAACATTCCTGAGTTTAGCAGAGAGAAGGCTCCTGTTTCCCTGTCCAGCCCAGAGAGGGCTCCTGTTTCCAAGTCCAGCCCAAAGAGAGACTCTTCCTAAATCCTGTAAAGAGAGGGTTTCTGTTCCCATGGGCAGCCCCGAGATTCCGGAGGCTCACAAATGCCCACCTTCTCGCCTGCTCCTGCCTCCTCCTCGGCTGTCATCTGGGAGCCCCTCTGCTCACCCTCAGCCCATCATCTGTGCAGTGGACTCACCGCGGGTCTGCCAGTCTCCATCTGTGTCATGGCTGGAGGATCCCCTGTCTCCATCTCCAGCCAGAGAGTCCAGGGCTCTGCCTCAGCCCATTGACCCAGCGGCTCCACCATGGCTCCTAGCTCCCTCCTCTCTGCCATGGCCCGGCAGTCCACTGGCTTCGCCGGACTCCCTCATCCCTCCGGGTCTGCCTTGGTCTGTCGTTGACCATTCTGCGCCTCAGGACTCCACTCCTCCGGCTGTGCCTCATCCCCCTATCCCTTCGACTACACCTTGGTCCTCTGTCGCTCTGGCTCCACCCCGGCCTATCAGATCCACGCCTCCGCGTTGGTCCTGGAGCCAACAGTTCCACTTTGTCCCTCCGGATTCTCCTTGTCACCCTGGCTCATCGGTTCTCCGTCTCCGTCACCGTCAGTCACCCCCCTGGAGTCATCAGCCCTTCTTCCTCCATGGCTCCTCCCTCCGTCAGCTTCACCATGGGTCATTATCATGGCTGTGGCCTGGTTCCCGCCTGGTTCCTTAAGCTCCAAGTCCCTCCTGTCTTCTCCCTGGCTCCTTCCATCCGTTTCCACCCTGGACTCTGTTCGTTGTCCTCCTGCAGTGTGGCCGTCCTCCTCCTGAGCCTCCTCCCAGGTTCCCACCCATCCCTCCCACTGTTGTTTCTATGGCATGAGGACGCGCCTTCTGGGAGGGGCGATATGTCAGGAATATGGACCTGTTTGTAGTGTTTTCAACGTTGTTTCTGTTCCTGTTCCTGTGTGCCTTATTTGGTCATGTTCCTGTTCTCGTTTTGTCTGATTAGTCATTCTGTGCACCTGTGTTCCCCTGATTACCCCATGTATTTAAGTTCCAGTCTGTGCATTCCTCCTTTGTCGGGTCTACTATGTGATGTATATGTGTCTTCTCCTGTTCCTTGTGTGGATTTACCCTAAGTTCTGGATTTATTAAAGACTATTTAGCTTATATACGTCTCCGTCGTTCCTTCCGGAAGAGTTCATGACAAGTGTTATGTCATAAGTTTTTAATAGACTGAATTTGTATTTAACATAATCATAATTTAATAAAAAATTTCAAGTCAATAATTATAGCGCTTTCACTCACACAGTTATTCAAACAGCAATGATTTATATATGGAAAATGAATCTCTTACTTACATCATACATCAGTATGTTCTTGTTCATGATGAGAAAATTTACGAGAGTGCAGAATTCATTCAGCGAGCTTGTGCACTGAACAAAACTCTGGTGTTTCAGCCATGACTAATCTGATCACCTTTGATGGCCATTGCATTCATAAGCTCAATAAAACCGTGTGTGATTGGCTATAAAGCACAACAAAATGCGTCAAAAGAAATGTGATGCAGCATAAGCAGATCTGAATTTAATGAAGCAATTGCTACTTTTCATTTTTACTTTTTTTCAAGGACAGCAGTAATTGATTTAGTATTTGTTACCATTCCAGTAACTAAATGTAATTTACTTTACAGGACCTATTCAGTCTAAATCGAATGTGTTGGGTGGTTATTTCCCCATTCTAGCTAGAACATGACGACTGCGCAAATGTATTTTTAAATGTCAGGGTTTTTTTTTTTTGTTTGTTTGATTTTTTTTTTTTCTTTTTCTTTTTCTTTTTGTAACACATCTTTTATTGTGGTATTGTTGTTACGGGGAAGAATAAAACAACCTAAATACTTAATTGTAATGCAGGACACTGTTGACGTTTCGTTTACAAAGCTCCCAATTTCATGACTGTCACCCTAGATGACAGTTGTTGGTTAGCAGTAAAATGGTCATCTAACATCAGTAGATAATTGGATCATGCTAACTAGCCAAATTTGTGACCGTAATTCTATAATCACATTGATTTTGGTTGGAGGTCACTCGTTTGAGATGTGACATAAGATGCTAGCTGTACACCAAAAAAAGTCTCAACTGTATGTTTTGTTTTGTTTATTCTATTAAAAAATTAAAATACAAATAAAAAATAAAAACACCCTGGTCAATCACAGAAAAAAGAAAAACAAATACTTTACACTCAGGCCTACAGACAATTTAGAATATTAATGTGACCTGCATGTCTGCGGACTGCAGTACCTGTAGAAAACCCATACCAAACAAACAAATTTTATTAACATTTCCTTGTGCATTACCCTGATCAGTGTTTCTTGTGAGCTTGTGAGTCTTGTGATGGTGAGAATCATTCCTGCAAGTGCTCCACAAAATACACATTATAACATTTATGTCTTTTTCTTTCTATAAAAATCTATAAAAAATGAGAGGAAAAAAAAATAAAAATCCTTGAGTGTCAATTTAAAACTTTGATTACCTGAACTGAGTCAGTAGGATAAGAAAAACAGTCATTTGGTTACAGAAAGATAATTGTATTATGTTGGATGCCTTTGACAATGTCTGTGTACAAGAATGTTTATCTTCGATTTTTGTTACTGGATTACATATGTAGCCCTTGCTACATAATTATTAATTTTTACAGAGAAAGTACTAGTGAAATAAACTGAAATAAATAGTTGTTAAAAATATATAAAATATATAATAAATAAAGTTAATGCACTAAAAGTATGTGCATACCAAGCAATAATGATGAAAATCTTAATGAAATATTTCTACAATCACAAACAACAGACTATATAACAATAAAACTGTCTGAAAACTGTAAAACAGATATTCACTTGTGGCTGAACATGAATTTAATTCAATATTGATCTACCACGATACATCATTTTATAAAAGCAATAGGCCAGTTAAGAGTGTGCAGTGCAGATTTTACTGTGATTAACTGTGGTTTAGGCACTCCACTAAACCAGCAACCATTTGAAAACACAGAAAGCATGGGGTCTTTCGAATTTCTGAAATTAGTCACTTCGAAATTCCTACTTTTTTCTTGAAAAACAGTCGAATAACTTGCTGGCGTACTGTTGTCAGATTTAATCCATAAATAAGGGGATTTAAAATGGGTGGTATGAGTAGGAATTCCAGGGCCATGAAATTCCGCACACCTTGTGGCACATTTTTTGAGCCATAACGGCTGTACAGTACATCAAACAAAAATGCAATAGTCACATTGATCAGTGAAAGCAGATGTGGTACACATGTTTGTATGAATTTATGTCTGCCCTCTATTGACTTCAAGCAGTTTCTTATCAACTGAAAATAGGAGAAATATATCAGTACACCATGTCCAATGTATACAAAAATAACAGTGTAGCCAAACACGTTATTTACTGTTGTAGAAAAACAAGAAAGTTTTGCAACTGCCCAAATCTCACAGTATAACTTTTCAATAGTAGAACCACATAAAGTGAGTCTGGCTGTTAATACAATTAGAACAGATATGAAAAAACTGGGGGCCAGCCAGCAGAAAAGAATCCATTCAAGAACTCTCTGACTGGTCATTACTGAATGATACTCAAGTGGTCTACATATTGCCACATACCTGTCATATGCCATCACTGTTAATGTTGAAATTTCACACAAGGCAGATGAATAAATAACAAATATCTGAATCATACATCCAGAATAAGAAATCACATGATCTTCAGATAATAAATCATACATGAATTTAGGGTAGAATCCAGCAGTGCCATAAAGTGCATTTATACACAAATTGCATATAAACACATACATTGGCTCGTGAAGCTTCTTATATGAGATTATAGTGAAAATTACAGTTACATTACAAAACACCATAAGAGGATAAAACAGTGCCGTAAAAGAAAAAAACACAAATCTGTTTTCCATTGTTTCATTCAGACCTGAGAGTGTAAATACTAAGACACTGGACTCATTCTCCAGTGGTGGTTGCACCTGGAATAACATTTGTGGAAATGAATATCAAAATATCTAACAAAACTCATATATTGTTTTTGTTGTTGTTGTTTTCATCTACAAAACAGTGGAAATCTTACCATGTTCTCCGGCATGTTTCCTGTAGTGTTTTGTAAAGGTTTGATTTGGTTTGATATATATGGATACTGGTCTCATGCTAATTGCCTTGATAACAAACATTGAAAACAGTTTTAACAAGCTCTCTAAAGGCTTCTTTTCTCTTAAGTTAAAATAACTGCCCACAATCTGTGCCACTCTGTGCCCACAGGTAGAATTTTACTTATGTACAATTTAAGTTGCCATTCATGTTCCTGCTATAATGTCCAACACTAGATAATTATGACATCTGTAATACATAATTTAACAACATGACTGCTTTATTTTGTTCAAAAAGAATGTAAACCTGTGGTATGTTTACCTGGTTTCCTGCACAAAGAAGTCACAAATTTTCATCTGATGTTTAATCCAAGCTTTTTCCAAAAAAAAAAAAAAGACAAATGCTGAGTGTTTGTCTGCAAGTTGTGAAACAGGCTTTTTTGCAGGATCCCATTGTCCAGCTGGAACAAAATATGAAATTATATTGCAGATTTGCCTTATTTTCCTGTTTACTTCTGTTTTTGGTAATATTTATTGCAGTTTCATATGTAAATTCCTGTCTGGGTAGATGATAATTAACTCCAACACAACCACCACTATCATGTTATCATGGCCCTTGTCATACAGACCGGAGCCAGACTCAAGTTCACAATCAGATGAACAACAAATGATTACTTTTAAAAGACAGAAAGAAAAGGTCAAACATTTATATGTGTAGCCTTACATAAGAAAAGTAAATAAGATATTAATACTTTTGGATTATCATTTTTATCTGTTGGGTAGATTGGACATTTGTAGGGGTTCAAGCGCTAAGCGCTAAAACCCTATTGTCATTGTTAGAATGGCCAAGGAAAGCAATCTCCACATAAAACTGATCATGCAGACCAAACCGTGGAGGGATAGTAGTACTCACACCACCGACAATACCTATGCAATCATTTGTCCTATAATCATGAAAATCGCTGCGCACGGTCTTGGTCCAAAGTGCCACAAGTGTCTATAAGGACAATTAGATATCTAAAAAAAACATGGTCCGTGTTTAGGAAACATTGACTGATGAATTTTGCGCACCTATTAGACAAGGTTAACAGAGGGTGAAAAAAACTGGGTGGGCCTGTTTGACTCACGGCCGCAAAGGTCTGTGAGATATTTGTAATAAATCGGCCACTGGTGGCGATATTGCATTTTTCAAGGGCATAAACAATTGTGACGTCACTTGCAGTCTATTTTATTTTATTCTATTTATTTATTATGTTTTAATTGAATCTCTCAACATTTTACAACAATAGCCAGGTGGTGAAGACAAGAAAAAAAAAAACTAAATTACAATGTCACTCGCAATCGCCACTTGCACTACCTGCAATGTCACTTGCAATCCACACAAATCGTGCGTGTTGGAGACAATGGAGACAAGACGCTGTGGTGGTTAAACGATTAAAACGTATTTAATAGCATAACGTACAGGGTCCTGCAAGTCATATAGGAGATAAAGACAAAGACCCTGACGTTTGCATTTTGTAAGTGCAGACCTTCCTTCAGTTTCCAGCAGCAGACATATCTGCCACATCCCAACAGCAGGCATAGGCCACTTCACAAGCTGATGGTTTCTAAGTACAGCAGAGTTTCTTTTTTCTCTCTGCAGTAGAATTACCATGACAAGTTCTTTATTACTGGATGAATCATTTATTGTTTACTAACCACTGTGAGACAAAAGAAAAGAAAAGAAAGTAACTTTGCAACTACATGTCAACTAATTTTCATTCATTTACAGCTGCATGTCTACTAACTATCAGAGCAGACTGTTAGGTTAAGTTTAGGGTTAGCATTGTTACTGAAAAGAAGAAAAAAAAAAAAAAAAAAAAAAAAAAGAAAAATATATTTTCTACCACAGATGTCTCCAGCCCTGCTACTGTAAGAGTTACTGTCCTGAAGACTTTTAACTTCAACCCCAAACAAACACACCGGAAGCCACTTGTCAAGGTTTTCAGGGTTACTTGACAATTACAGGCAGGTGTGTTGGAGCAGGGTTGAAACTGATGTCTAGAGGACGGTAGCTCCAAGAGCAAGTTGGAGATCCCTGTTTTGTCACCTGACTGGACCCCAAAGCCCTAAACACATCCCTCAAAAAATATGCAAAACACTAAATTTAAATAGAAACATGAATTGGCCAAGTAAAATGTCCTCACTAGCTGTTAAATTGTTAACTTATTTATTTATTATTGTTATTATTATCAGTTTAGTATATAACTACTTTCTTGTGACACTGTTTAAGTATCTTGTTCCCAAGCAGTCATTAGTAATTCAAAATGTCACTTTGGAACTAGTAACAGTGTCTTTGGGCATTGCTAAAGGAACATGCCCTGGAAACTGGAACTGGTGTCTTTGCCACCCCTATTTGCTTTGTTTCAGTAGTTTATGATTGTATTGTTGTATTTACAGGAAATATATATATTCGATGACTTGACAAAATGGCAGTGAGTGGGAACACAGAGATTTTTTAGAAGAGCAAATGTGAATTATATCAGAGCTGTTTATTTGACATTAACAAACAAACATTGATTGTTGTCCATAAACAATATCTGTAAAGTAAACCTTCATAAAAAAGGGTGGGTTACGATCATTCTGAAATACAAAATCATAGGGTCTTTTGACTTGATAAAATATCACTCAGATATTCCCACTTGTTTCTTGAAAAACAGTGTAATAACTTGCTGCCGTACTGTTTTCAGATTTAGACCATATATAAGGGGATTTAAAATGGGTGGTACAAGTAAGAATTCCATTGCCATGAAATTACGCACACTTTGTGGCAAATTTTTTGAGCCATAACGACTGTACAGTACATCAAATAACAATGCAGTAGTCACGTTGATGAGTGAAAGCAGATGTGGTACACACGTTTGTATGAATTTGTGCCTGCCCTCTATTGACCTCCTGCACTTTTTAATCAAGTGAATGTATGAGCAAAATATCAATACTGCATGTCCAAAGTAGGCAAGAATAACAATGTACCCAAACACATTATTTACTGTTGTGGAAAAACATGAAAGTTTTGCAACTGCCCAAATCTCACAGTATAACTTTTCAATAGTAGAGCCACATAAAGTGAGTCTAGCAATTAATATAATTAGAACAGACATGCAAAAAAATGGAGTCAGCCAGCAGAAAAGGATACATTGAAAAACCCTCTGACTGGTCATTATTGAATGATACTCCAGTGGTCTACATATTGCCACATACCTGTCATATGCCATCACTGTTAATGTTGAAAAGTCGCACAAAGCAGATGAATAAATGACAAATATCTGAATCATACATCCAACATAAGAAATCACATGATCATATGATAATAAATCATACATAAATTTAGGGTAGAATCCAGAAGTTCCAAAAAGTCCATTTACACATAAATTACAGATAAACAGATACATTGGTTCCTGAAGCTTCTTATGTGAGATTATAGTGAAAATGACTGTTACATTACAAAAGACCATCAATGGATAAAACAGTGTGGTGAAAGAAAAAAATACAAATCTGTTTTCCATTGTTTCATTAAGACCGGAGAGTGTAAATACTAGGACACTGGACTCATTCTCCAGCGGTGGCTGCATCTAGAATGATATGCAACCATTATGTAGATTTTGTTGTTGTTGTTATTGTTATTAAATTATTAGAAAGCTAATTAGACATGGTCTTTAACTAGGAAGTCTGTAGATGGAAAATAATAATAATAAAGAAAATATGAAATCCTTTAACAGTAGCATACTTTTTTTTTTTAGTTACAAGACAGTTACATGAAATCTTACCATGTTCTCTGTTGGCATGTTTCCTGTAGTATTTTGCAAAGGTTTTGTTTGGTTTGTTATATATGAACACTGGTCTCATGCTAATTGTCTTGACCACAAACCCTGAAAACAGTTTTAACAAGCTCTCTAAAGGCTTCTTTTCTCTTAAGTCAGAATAGCTGTCTGTGTATGCTACATGTAGATTTAGAGGAATTATCCATCTATTTAAAGTTGTCAATCATATTCTTGCCAATACATCAGTTCCAACACTAAATATAATATAAAACGTGTAATATATGTTACAAATGACAAATTATTATTATTATTTTTTTTTTTTTATTTAATTTTTTTTTTTTTAAACCCAAATGCTGGATTCAACTTGTTGGGTCATTTTACTGGGTTATTTTTTAATATTTTTTACCTAGGCGCTGTATAGTTTTTCTGTAACTAATAATTTTATTCATTATAATGCTGAGTTTAACTTAATTTGATGTTAAAATACATTGTCAGCAATGTCAGTACTCTTTGTTTGTAGGCAGGTTTTGGAATCAATCACAGCAGCTTTTAGCTATGAGTGAAACTTGGGGAACAGCGGCCCTTCACTGGCTCAGATTTCGGCGACACACCAGCAAGAGAATTAGTGCTATTTCAGTAAAAAGTGATTACAGAGAACAGTTGAATACACTAAAATTAAAATGCTACCTTTAAATGTCACATATTCTATGTCTAAAATGCTTGTTAAACTAGTTTAATGCATGTGTCAGGAATATGGACCTGTTTTGTTGTGTTTTTGCCCCTGTTTCTGTTCTTGGCTATCCTTACATGATCATGTTTCTGTTCTCGTTTAGTCTGATTAGTCATTCTGTGCACCTGTATTCTCCCCATTAGCCTGTGAATTAAATTTCCAGTCTGTGAGTTCTGTCTTTGTTGGGTCTACAGTGTGATGTACATGTGTCTTCTTCCATTCCTTGTGTGGATTTACCCTGAGTTCTGGATTTATTGAAGACTGTTTCACTTATATACATCTCCGTCGTTCCTTCCGGCGCAGTTCATGACAGAAGACCCAACCTAAACAAAAGAAAATAGGTTTATTTGTGTTTTTTCCCCTCCATTTTGTTTCTGTGTTTTATTCAGTGTGCTGTCGTCCAGGGATGGTCCTCGAGTGAATTTTGCTGCCGTTGTGGAGTGGACACTCCCGACCCAGAGCCCAGCCCACCATCTCCCAACAGTGCCATCGCATCAAGGATCGACCGTCAGACCAGGTGCAACCACGCCCGCCACAAGGGAGAAAACCACGGCCAGTGAAAACACAGAGAGGACCTCCGCCTACTCCAACATGGCTGAGGGTGAGCTGTCTATGGATCTGGGTAAAGGGAAAGCAGAAGGAGACCTTATTGACTGGTATGCTGTACAGAGATGACAAAAGTACACACATTCTTCACTTACGTAGAGGTACAGATACTCATGTTTAAAAATACTCTGGTAAAAGTGGAAGTACTGACTACATTTTTTTTACTTAAGTTAAAGTGAAGAAGTATGGGCTCAGACATGTACTTAAGTAAAACGTACCCATTACTACTACTTGTTTTAGTGTCACGCTGGTAATTGGACCTCACATCATTCAGTCTTTTCATTTTCCATGATATATTTCTGCATCTCACTTTGTGTGTGTTTGCTTTTTTCACTGATTTTCTTGTACCTGTCACTTTTCACATCAGCCATTTACCATTATGAGCAGAACTGTCTCCACCTTGTTACAAAACAGCCACCTCATTATATTCTATTTGCAGTAACAATTTAAATTTAAAGTATCACATTATGTCCAGGTGTTGTTTTATCTTAAAATGGCTTAAATACTGTAGATTTAACAAAACTATATTTTCTAAATCGCCTAAATGTCAAAATTAGCACAATAATGATTATATAATGACCATATCTTTACAGAAAAAAACCTAATACTGAACGTGTTATTGCATTATCATGAGTCATATTTTTCTTTTACCAAAATTAACGTCTCAGGGTACGTATGTAACCCTGGTTCCCTGAGAAGGGAACGAGACATTGCATCCTCTAGGGGTCGCTATGGGAAACGCCATCTCCGTGACCCGTGTCTGAAGCTTATATACAAAAATGACAACAGAGTTGGCCAGTGACAGCCTATGATGTCACTTCCAGTGCGACTTGTCGCTGCCGGTGTGTCACTACTGGTGTGCCACTAACGGTGCGACCACAGTATAAAAGGACACCGGTAGAACACAACATTCACTTCTTACGTCGAAGCATGGTGACGAGACTAGAGGACGCAGTGTCTCGTTCCCTTCTCAGGGAACCAGGGTTACATACGTAACCTGAGACGTTCCCTTTCGAGGAACTCGAACTGCGTCCTCTAGGGGTCGCTATGGGGAACGGTTATACCCACGCTCCCATGCTGAGGGGAGTGCATGCCATCATAGAGGCGAGCACTAAGTACCAACTCCCTCAAGCTTAAGGGAGTTGACCCTGAGACGTAGTGACGGCTGTCAGTGACATTATTCCCTTCGGCCAAAAGCCTGAGCTGTATACCCAAAGACTTACCTGAAAGGGGTCAGAATAGGTAGCAACACCCTGCTCAAGGATGCATAAGTAAAGTGGGATCCAAGGTGTCCGGGAACAACCAACTCAGAGAATGGGCACGAGTTTGAGCGTGAACCCATATCATAGAAGGTGCGCAGGATCTAGCGCGTGTATTACCGTTACTTTAGCCTGGCAGATGCTCACAAGGAGTGGGACCCAAGGTGGCCGGGGTTTTAACCAACTCAGGAAGGGTGATGAACTGCCATGGAGCTGATACACTTAACCAGCGTGAGAGGTTAGTGCGTCGGGACAGGCTTCTGACTCCCAAGAGACAGGAGCAACACCTGATCCGCCCAGGGGTGACAAGCTCTAAGAAACCCTCCCGCAGTGAGAGGAGCATCGTCATGTCCTGTCAAAGAGGCCTGAGATGTGATCTGATCGCAGGATATCAGATATAACAGCAGAGACGAATCCATCAACACTGTATGGCTGCATAGAAAGCAGCAGCATCCCCAGCTCTCGGGCTGTGTTGTGGGTATTCTTTTGAGGGGGCATAAGCCACTACCAACCCAAGCAGACCTGTGCTTACTATCTCAATAGGAAGTGTAGGCCCTGTTCCAGCAAGGCCCGCAAAACCTCAAGAACAAGGGCCTAGACCGTAGCCAGTGCTCCTCAGAGCACTCAGAAGGGTTCCCTCAGAAACACCTTCCACTCATACGATGGTGAAACATAGCGTGGTCAAGCCCACTCCTCGGAGGGGTGACTCACTAAATCACAAAGATGGTATGAGGATAGGTCTGTATGATTGGGTGTATACCCTGAAACAGGAAGCCCCTCAGGGCAGGACGCACACGGAGTGTCTCAGTCAGGTGGCCTCTAAGGCATGCGTGTCCAACCAGGGGTGTCCAGGAGCATCCTGCGAAAAATAATTTCCAAAGAGCTTACCTGGTAGGAGGACCGAAGCCCTAGATGTAGTGCTGTAGTGGGGACCTGAAGGCCAAGAGTGGCCATGATCGTTTCGAGGTGGATATGACGAAGACGGATCCAATTAGACAAGCAGGCCATAACCATAGTCAAAGACCAGAGGGGGGTGCTCGAAGAGGACCTACCTAACAGAAAGAGAAACACAACAGACAGGTCCCAGAAATACAGCGGAAGAGGCTAGACACATAATAACAAGGTCGTACTCACCCACCATGGTTCCCACGCATGTCTCCAGTTAGCCCAGGTAGACCTTCTTGTGAAGCTGCCCAGACCACTATAGTTAACAAAAGGGTATCTTAGATAGTCAGCCTAGGTGATAGATGTGCCTAGGAAGGCTACCAGAAGGGAACCAGCTGAGATAATCCTGACCACAAAGAGTGGGCTGTCTACTTACAACCCTAGCAGGGGAGACAGCACTGTCTGGGTAAGAGCTCAAAAGACCGCTACTTAGAAACCCTAGGAAGGGGTGTGATCACAGAGCTAGCACCTGGCTATCCTCAGATAGCTGGCTCTAGGAAAGGGGACCATGCAACTGCCAAAAACCACAGCAGTGGGCTGTCAAACTATAAACCCACTAAGGAAAGAGAGCACCATCTCGGCAGACTCCTGCTATTAAGAACACCAAACAAGGGTCCTAACTAGCACTAGGGCTGTGCAAACAATGGGACGCAACCACCACACGCATCCCGGCAACAATGCCGGCCCTGCGACCAGCCGCAAACCCCCACCACGCTCAGCCAGACAGAGCGGCACCCACCACACAGAGCCGCAGCCCACTGACAAGCCGTGCAACACTGTGCAGCCCACCAGCAAACCACGGCACCGTGCAGCACATGCACCCCCATCCGACAGCAGGCGACGGAGACACATGACCAACCACGGAACTGGCAATTGCATCCGATCATTCACACAGCCCACAGTCCTCAGACAGCTATGCTTCCAGGAAGGGACAAGTTAACACACAGCTGGCCTCAGATAGCTGCACTTAATCACATAATTATGGCTACACTATAACCACCCTCAGATGGCTATACTAGGGAGGTCCCCTTTTATTTTCTGTCCATACACCCGAGTATTGGCAGAAAATTAACACCACAACCACAACACGCAGCATATGTTCAACTCCCTCGGGAGCTAAACACGCTCCACCCACACACCAGATTCCAACAGGAATCAGGCGGAACGGAGCCGCCACTGCAAGTGCATTGTTAATGCCGCGAGAGGCGAACACACTCATGCAAATTCGGGTATACAGTGAAGACTCACCTCCCTTCTTTGCGAATGCATCGTGATGAGCACATCAGTTCCCTCGAGTTCCCTCGAGAGCTGGATGCGCAGCTCTTTACCACACACACACAGCCCGCTTTGTGAAAGCGGGTATGAAAGCGTGCCTGTCTCTTGCAACAAGCAATGAATGAGACGATCTCGTTCAACTCCCTTGGGAGCTGTTTTTCACTTACTTCTCACCATACATGCACAGCCCATGAGCCGTATGAAAGGTGCGGGTATCAGAGCGTGCTTGCCTCTCGCAAGAGACAAGTAAAGAATAAAATCAGTGCAATAAACTCCCTCGGGAGCAGAAACGCTTGCTCTTTACCACGCATCGTCACATGCAAGCCGTCCTTAAAACCTCTGGTGAGGAAACATGCACTCAATTCGAGCTTAGTTACAAACAAAAGGTCAGTGAAGACGAAGAAGAGAATGTTGTGTCACCGGCAGTGACGAGTCGCGCTGGAAGTGATGTCATAGGCTGTCGCTCTTTAACTGGAGATGGCGTTCCCCATAGCGACCCCTAGAGGACGCAGTTCGAATTACTCGAAAGGGAATCATGGTTTATTATAGTAAAAGTATAGTAACCATGTTTTTTTTTTGCCGGATTGATTAAAATTGTTTTAATTTACAACCATAGTTTTACTACACATCTCATGGTTAGACTATGGCTAGTGCAGCAAAACCATGGTTCATTTGTGGTTACCATGGTTTAACTATAGTAACCATGGATTTTGGTTTTAATTTTCGTAAGGGTTATGTTGTTATCTGCCCTAGCTCCCTCTGAACATATTATAAAACGATGTTTTATAATATTTGTTTGCTAAATTGCTACTGTAACTTTACAGAAGATAATAATGATGTCCTTTAGCATGAAGTATTTTGAGTGATGATAGCAATTTAGTTTAGTTTCGTTTATAGTACTACTGCTGTAGTTTTCTCTTTGTTTACTTAGTTAAGCATTAAACTGCTAGCAACTCTTAGCAGCCTGTTTACAGATGAAACTGACCTGCACGTGAAGTTCTGAACAGGTCAGTAGTTTTGCCTCTATTCTCCACCCAGGCGCTTCCACTCCATTCTTGAGTCACTCGGAATGATTACTCTGATAGAAACCGTTTTGGCGGAGCGCGCTCGCGAGCTGAATCGCGTTGCCAAGAAAAACTAACCGATCCATGATTTATTAGAGATTTGTTATCGAATGGTGATCCACCAAATGTTGATTAAAACTAAAGTAACGAGCCTGGTTTGAAAAATGGTGAAGTAAAGTACTGATACCATAAGTATATGTACTTCGTTACTTCCCATCTCTGATGTTGACCTGCCCCCTCTCCTCCCTCCTTCTTCAGAGTCCTTTGTCACCCCTGTTCCTACGTCCAGCCCGGAGAGAGCTACAGTTCCAACATCCTGCCCAAAGAGGGCTCTGGTGTTCACGTCCAGCGTAGAAGGGGCTCCCTTTCCTGAGTTTAGCCCAGAGAGGGCTCCTGTTTCCATATCAAGCCCAGAGAGAGACTCTTTTCCCAAGTCCAGCTCAGAAAGGGCTCTTGTTTCCAAGTCCAGGCCAAAGAGAGACTCTCCTTCCAAGTCCTGTCAAGAGAGGGTTTCTGTTCCCAAGGGCAGCTCCAAGAGCCCAGAGGTTCACAAATGCTCGCCCTCCTACTCGCTCCTGCCTCCTCCTCCACTGTCGTCTGGCAGCCCCTCTGCTCACCCTCAGTCCACCATCTGTGCGGTGGGCTCACCGCGGTCTCTATCGGCGTCGTGGCTGGAGGATCCCCTGTCTCCGTCTCCAGCCTCAGAGTCCAGGACTCCGCCTCAACCCTTCGACCCAGCAGCTCCACAATGAATCCTAGCTTCCTCCTCTCTGCCGTCCCCCGTCAGTCCACTGGCTCCACTGGGCTCGCTCATGCCTCCAGCTTCATCTTGGTCTGTCATTAACCATCCTGTGCCTTGGGACTCCACTCCTCTAGTTGCGCCTCGTCCCTCTGGCTCCGTCAGGCTCCTCCATCCCTTTGGCTCCACCTTGGTCCTCTGTTGCTGTGGCCTGGGTCCCGCCTGGCTACTCCTGCTCCAAATCCCTCCTGTCATCTCCCTGACTCCTCCCTTCATTTGATCCACCCTGGTTCCTCCTGTTTCCTCCTTGGCTCCTCCCTCCATCGTCTCCACCCTGGACTCTGTTCATTGTCCTCCTCCCGAGCCTCCTTCCAAATTCCCACCCATCCCTCACTCTGTTGTTTCTACGGCACGAGGATGCGCCTTCTGAGAGGGGAGTGAAATGTCAGGAATATGGACCTGTTTTGTTGTGTTTTCATCCCTGTTTCTGTTCCTGTGTGCCCCTACATGGTCATGTTCCTATTCTCGTTTAATCTGACTAGTCATTCTGTGCACTTAATATTTAGTAGCACCCCCTTTGGAAAAAAAAAAAAAAAAAAAAATTAAATCAGTCGCTTCCTGTAAACATAAATTCGTTTCTTACACCTCTCTACTGGAATTTTGGACCACTCCAAAGTTCCCAAAAGGCCCAAGTTCCGGTCACCCAGGCATCGAAGCCACCCTTCACCTGCTTAAAAACCGCTTCTGGTGGCCTACCATGCGCTTGGATACCATCAACTTCATCAAGGCCTGCGCCGCCTGTAACACCGGCAAGGTCCCTCGTCGCCTACCCGCCGGCCTCCTCCAACCCTTGCCTGTGCCTCAGCGTCCCTGGTCCCACGTCGCCGTCGACTTTGTTACAGACCTACCACCCTCCAACGGTTACACCACCATCCTATCCGTTGTTGATCGGTTCTCCAAGGCCTGTCGTTTCATTCCCCTACCTAAACTCCCCTCGGCCATGGAGACGGCTGAGGCACTGTGCAACTGGGTTGCCGGAGGACATCGTTTCGGACCGGGGACCACAGTTCACCTCACGCTTCTGGGCCACCTTCTTTCGCCAATTAGGTGTCAACATGAGCCTCACGTTGGGCTACCACCCTCAAGCCAATGGCCAGATCGAAAGGTTAAATCAAGAACTAACACGCTTCTTACGAACCTACTGCCAGAATCGCCAGGAGGACTGGAGCCGGTACCTCTTCTGGGCTGAATACTCCCAAAACTCCCTGCGCAAGCCTTCCACTAACCTCACGCCGTTCCAATGCGTGTTGGGCTTCCAGCCGCCCATGTTCCCCTGGTCCGGGGAACCCTCAGAACTACCGGCAATAAACTCCTGGCTCCAGTGCAGCGAAGAAACCTGGAACCAGGCTCACGTTCACCTCCAGGGGGCAGTGCGGCGCACCCAGGCCCAGGCTAACCGCAGGCGCTGTCCCAACCCTCCGTACGAACCGGGACAATGGGTCTGGCTGTCAACCCGAGATCTGCGACTCCGCCTGCCCTGCAAGAAATTAAATCCCAGGTACATGGGTCCCTTCCAAATAATCCGACAAATTACACCAGTTTCATTCCATCTTGATCTCCCTGCTGAATATCGCATCTCACCCACTTTTCATGTTTCTCTGCTCAAGCACGCTCTGCGACCCGGGAAGAGCGGAGAACCTAGACGAGGCCGCCTCCCAGGGACCGCCCCCCGTTATCGTGGATGGCGAGGAGGTCTATCGGGTTAACACCATCTTGGACTCCCGTCGCCGGAGAGGTCAGCTGCAATACCTGGTCGACTGGGAGGGCTTTGGCCCAGAGGAAAGATCATGGGTCGCTTCCGGAGATATCCTGGACCCCTCTCTCACCATGGATTTTCACACCAATTACCCAGATCGACCAGCACCCCGAGGAAGGGGTAGACCCCGGCGACGGGCACCTCCTCGCGCCAGGAGTCGCTCGCAGGGGGGGGGCTCTGTTACCACGGCGGCCTCTGTGGCTCCCTCTAACCGCCGTCAGCGGGACCCTTCACCGGACTTTTAACATGACATTACCCATCCACCCCGTACCTGGGACCCCCTCTTCCGGTTCCGGGTCTCCCGGGTCACCTCCTCCAGTCGGCCATTTATACCCCGGCTTCGCGGGTGTTTCCCCGCGAAGTTTTGTATAGTTATCTATCAATCCTGAGCGTTTTCCCTTGTTTGTGTATTTCGTTGCCGACCGGACTGTTTATTCACTCTGCCCTTGTTATCTGCCTGCCTACTGAACTCTCTGCCTGGACTATCGTTTACGCTTGGATTATCTTCGTTGTTACCGTTTGCTGTTGTTTGACCCACGCCTGTTTGACTACGCTATTAAACATACGCACATGGATCCAACGACTCCGCCTCCGTCTGTGAGTACGTTACATATATATGTATTTACCTGTACTTTTCAGTGTAAAGTACTAGATATTATAAGGTAACTACATAGTTTAGCATTTGGGTTTAGGGGTAGGTTCTGGCTTAATACGTAGTTGTTACCCAGTTTTAGGGCTGCATGATTAATTGATTGTCATGCACATTTTTTCAGTGAAGCTGGTTGTGTAATCATTAGTAAATCTCCAGCAGTTCAGATGGAGCACACAGAGCCGTAGTTCACTGAACAGCGACGTTACATCATGTTCATTATCGCAGACGATTTAATCAAGCGATTATGAAATCGAAAGAAATCATTCGCAATTATGACAGCTGTTTGTGTAGCTTCTCAGTGAACTACAGCTCTGTGTAGAAATGCTGCTACATCTAAAAGGACATGAAAATACCACATTTAATAACATGTTTTTACGCCAAACTAAAGTCAGTCGAGTGTTTGAAATAAATCCTTCTGTGAATGATGTGGCTTTTTAGACAGAATAAAGTATGCATAGTATTTATAGTATTCTAAGCAGTGATAAAGGCATTGCATTATTGTATACTGTATTATAAGGAAAACTGTATAAGAAGAACTCTATAAGATAAACCATACATTGTCATAGTTGTGTGTTTATTAGTCATGTTGAATCAATGAAAGCAGTTAAATCTTCTCTTTATTCAGCTGCAGTGATTTTGCATTTCTTGGGTGTCTTCTTTGGGCTATTTGGAGTTTCTACGCTAGAGCACCCTCTGGCTTTCGGATGAAGATTTACTGCTGATCACAGAACCCTGTTTCACTGAAAGATACGCATGACAATCGCAGCTTTTGATTAATCGCGATTGCGATTTCATTTCAATTTATTGCTTCCGGCTTTGCATCTGAAAGCACGTGAAAATACCAGTTGCTTCCGGCTTTGCTACTGTTCGGACGCTTTTGCTTACTGCTCCGCGCTTTGCTCCCTGTTTATATACTTTTCTCAGACTTTTCTAAGATTTTAACCTCAGCAGATCAGCACAGTGCTCAAACAACACATTTTTGGCACAAACACTAAATTAAAAACTTTTCGCAAACTGGAATAATACTACGAAAAAGGAGACTCTTTGCCTCCCACTGCCAGCAGTTTACATTCTGGAGACGGGAAAACACAGCTGCCTACTTTCAACAGACGAGAAAGAAAATGCCTCTTCAGCCTCTTCTGGAATCTACTTGCTGCACAAACTGCCACAGACTTCTACAAAGGATTGTGGTTCTTGAAACAAAGTTACTTGCTGGACTTCCAAAACAGGCGGAACACTCAGCAGACCGTCGTCACGGACCCCCTCAGCATACAGCCGGTGAGTCCCGTCAACCTAGTGAATCTCAACAGTTTATAAGTGTAGAGGAACAAGCCGAAACTGATCGACACACTAATCGATGGCACAAACAGGGAGCGAGACCCAAAGACACTCGAGACATCAGATTGTCACGAGTGTCTCGTATTGCTGCGGTAGCATCCTCTACCCCTGATATGGCTATGACAAGGCTTGCAAAAACTGGTATTTTACCACCTCCTATACAGCTTGAGAACAGATTTGAAGCACTAATGAATGTGGGTGAAGAATCCCCAAATGTGATTGAACATGGATTGTATGAGCCAGCAGCTAACATCGCTACTAACAGGCGCTCAAGGTCGAGCAGACAGCGGTATTCAGCTCAGAGTGCAGCTGAGCCCAGGACTCTGATAGTGGGTGACTCCATTATCAGAAATATCAGTAGCAGTACTACAACTACATGCTGCTTTCCTCAAGCAACTGCCTCTGATGTAAACAGGGAACTTCGGAACATCCTAATGAAGCACAAGACTGCAAATCGAACCATCATCCATGTGGGAAAGAATGATATTCGGAAAGAGCAGTCAGAACTCCTGAAGAAGGACTTCAGTGAACTCATCGAAACACTTCGAAGACTTGAAGTTCAGCCGTTCATCAGTGGACCACTCCCAGCAAGGGAAACTAACATGTTTTCACGGTTGCTCGGGCTGAATACATGGCTACAAAGAACCTGCAGACTAAAAGGAGTCAACTTCATTGATAACTTCAATCTTTTCTGGGGCCATAGACAACTGTTTAAACTGGATGGCCTCCACCCAAACAAACTTGGTGCAAGAGTGCTAAAGGACAACATCTATTTTTCACTCCGTCATCCTTCAGTAGAGTGTGCCAGTCCACCCAACATGAATGGCACTTACACACCTGGACAAAGTATGAGTGACCACAGGACATAAAATCAGCTTCAGAGTCGTCATGTGGTCGACACATCCCACAAGGACACTGACAACGCCACACAGCCACAACAAGCACTGCTCATGGACACTATCCCGGCTGAGCCCTGCCCACAGAGCTCATCACAGACAGACTGTGACGTACTACAACAGTTCCAAGACTCCGAAGGACGAAGGACGACTTTCTGTTAAACAGCCAGGAAAGCCAGGACAACATATTTCAGCCACCGGAAACACCAGAGCCAGAGCCAGAGCCCCGCTCACCAGACACATTATCCCTCTCTCCAGCATCTCCACTTCTAAGCTTCTCACAGAAAATGGAGGAACTGGTATATGCTGGAACCAGACTCTCCCATTCTTTTGCTGCAAGCCCCCAGATATCAACTAAAAAACGGCGGGCACCACAACCACCAAAGCCTGTGGGCCCAGCTCGCCCTCCTCCTCCTTCAAGAGCTCTCCGGCCGCTGCCACAACGCCAGGGCCCAAACCCTCCTCCATCTGCTGTAGGTGAACCAAAAACAACTGATAACAACTCTCAGTGATATGTGTCGGGTCCCCGCTACGATAGCAGCAACATTCAGGGATGTTTACATAACAAGCGGGAACCCAGTGTGCCTGTAGCTTTCTCTATCTCTGTTTTATCTCGTGATAGAAAGTCTAAGGCTTCTCAAGCCGTACAGCTGACCCATCTAATCTGCGGCCAATTAGGTATCAAACTAAGACTGCTCTAGAGACAAAAAGCATCAAGTTAGCATTTTTAAACATTCGCTCACTAAAAAATAAATAATTTCTGATCAATGACTTAATAACCACAAACAACCTGGACTTTATGTTTCTAAATGAAACATGGCTAGAAGACAGCTGCAGTGCAACAGTCCTCAATGAAACAGCCCCTCCTAACTTTACTTTCATAAGTGTCTGCAGAGCTGTTAGGAGAGGTGGCGGTGTAGCTGCTCTTTTTAAAGATGTCTATCAATGCAAGCAAGTGTCATTTGGTCAGTACTTGTCTTTTGAATATCTAGGGATTGTGCTGAAAGGTGCTCCATGAATTCTATTTATCATTATTTACAGGCCTCCAAAATACTCTCCAGCCTTTGTTGAAGAGTTCACAGAACTGTTATCAATGATTTCCTCAGAGTTTGACTGTTTTGCTATTGCAGGGGATTTTAATTTTCACATAGAAAATGCAGAAATCAAAACTACAAAAGAAATTATAACCGTTTTAAACACTTTTGACCTGATTCAGCATGTGCATGGACCCACACACAATCGTGGACACACTCTTGATTTACTCATTAGTAAGGGTCTAAACATTTCATCCATTGTCATTAAGGACGTAGCACTATCTGATCACTTCTGTATTTTCTTTGATATATTGATCTCTGCTACCACTGAATCTAGATCCGTCTCTGTCAGAAAGAGATGCATTAACGAAAACACTAGTGTGCTGTTTATGAAGGCTATATCTTCAATGCCAAGCATTTCTGCAGACTCTGTTGATCTTCTCCTGGAGTCCTTTAACTCAAAAGTTAAGAATGTCATTGATGACATTGCACCAGTGAAAGTCAGTAAGACGACTGGCAGACAAAAATCATGTTGGAGAAAATCAACAGCAGTACAGAGTATGAAAAGACAATGCAGAAAAGCTGAGCGGATGTGGCGGAAGACGAAACTTGAAATTCACTATAGCATCTATAAAGACAGCCTTCATGCTTTCAATGTGGAACTAGCCACAGCAAGACAGAAGTTCTTCTCAAACCTTATAAACAGTAACCTAAACAACACTCGCACTCTTTTTGCTACTGTTGAGAGACTAACAAACCCCCCAAGTCAGATTCCTAGTGAAATGCTCTCTGACAGCAAATGCAATGACTTTGCCTCCTTCTTTTCAGAGAAGATCATTAATATCAGAAAGGTGATTAGCACATCCTCAAGTTATGCAGAGGTTAGACAGATATGACGGCAATTTCACAAAGAAGTCACTTTGTCTGTTTTTGAAGCAATTGATAGCAAAACTTTGGAAGAAATAGTACAGCACCTTAAATCCTCAACCTGCAACCTTGTCACACTTCCCACATCTTTTTTCAAAAGTGTGTTTAACTGTTTAGAAGCAGATCTCTTGGTGAACACCTCACTTCTTTCTGGGACTTTTCCAAATTCCCTGAAAACTGCAGTTGTTAAGCCCCTTCTGAAAAAGAGCAATCTTGATAACACCATTTTGAGCAACTATAGACCAATATCTAATCTTCCTTTTATAGGCAAGATTATTGAAAAGGTAGTTTTCAATTAGTTGAACAACTACTTAAACTCAAATGGATACCTGGACAATTTTCAATCTGGTTTCCGACCGCATCACAGTACAGAGACAGCGCTCGTTAAGATAATAAATGATATTCGCCTAAATTCTGATTCTTGCAAAATATCAGTGCTGGTACTACTAGATCTTAGTGCTGCGTTTGACACTGTCGATCATAACATTCTTCTAGAGAGACTGGAAAACTGGGTCGGGCTTTCTGGGATGGCTCTCAATTGGTTCAGGTCATACTTAGAAGGGAGAGGTTATTATGTGAGTATAGGAGAGCATCAGTCTAAGTGGACGTCCATGACGTGTGGAGTCCCTCAAGGCTCAATTCTTGCGCCGCTCTTGTTTAGCCTGTATATGCTCCCACTAAGTCAAATAATGAGAAAGAACCAAATTGCCTATCACAGCTATGCTGGTGATACCCAGATTTACCTAGCCTTATCGCCAAATTACTACAGCCCCATTGATTCCCTCTGCCAATGCATTGATGAAATTAACAGTTGGATGTGCCAGAACTTCTTTCAGTTAAACAAGGAGAAAACTGAAGTCACTGCATTCGGAAGCAAAGAGGAAGTTCTTAAGGTGAATGCATGCCTTGACTCTAGGGGTCAAACAACTAAAAACCAAGTCAGGAATCTTGGTGTGATTCTGGAGTCAGACCTTAGTTTCAGTAGTCATGTCTTAGCAGTAACTAAATCAGCATACTATCATCTCAAAAACATTGCAAGAATTAGATGTTTTGTTTCCAGTCAAGACTTGGAGAAACTTGTTCATGCCTTTATCACAAGCAGGGTGGATTATTGTAATGGTCTCCTCACTGGCCTTCCCAAGAAAACCATTAGACAGCTGCAGCTCGTCCAGAACGCTGCTGCCAGGATTCTGACTAGAACCAGAAAATCTGAGCATATCACACCAGTCCTCAGGTTCCTACACTGGCTTAGAATTGATTTTAAAGTACTTTTACTCATTTAAAAATCACTCAATGGCCTAGGACCTAAATACATTGCAGATATGCTCACTGAATATAAACCTAACAGACCACTCAGATCATTAGGATTGAGTCAGTTAGAAATACTCAGGGTTCACACAAAACAAGGGGAATCTGCTTTTAGCTATTATGCTGCCCACAGTTGGAACCAGCTTCCAGAAGAGATCAAATGTGCTAAAACATTAGCTACATTTAAATCTAGACTCAAAACTCATCTGTTTAGCTGTGCTAAACAGATGAGTGCTGAATTTTACTGAATGAGCACTGTGCTTCGTCCAAACTGACTGCATTATGTATAATCATTTTCTGTTTTTAACTGTCTTAAATTTATTTTAAATCAATTTTTAAATAATTTGTAAATCATTATATCAATCATTTTTACATTTTACATTTTTTGTTTTATTGTTGTGATCATTGTTTTTATGATTGTTCTACTTCCTTTTTTGTGATTATTGTTTTTATTATTGTTTTTATGATTAATCTACTTCCTTTTATGTAAAGCACTTTGAATTACCTCTGTGTATGAAATGTGGTATATAAATAAACTTGCCTTGCCTTGCCTATTGTGCAGCCCTTATTTTCATAAGCAGTATGTACATGTTGAACAGTAAAATAAAGTGCTAACCATTCCATTTTGCAAGTAAAATGAGCAAAATGCAAAAAGGACCAGCAAAACTGCCTGTTATGGGTCAAGTGCAGTTAAAACAAAGTAGTTAGAGAAAACATTCCCGCTTCCTGCACTGAACAATAGTGCTGCATTCAGGCACATCCATCCATCAATTTTATTCTTTATGCAGTGAAAGCACATTTTTGGAGCCATAAGTACAATAGTGTTAGAGGTTACGGATTATATCATTCACCCGCCCACTCTGTACTGTAATTTCTGTTTTTTATCATGACTTTGACTATGTTAATATTGAAATAATACACATAATACACAGATTATTTATGTCATGGTAAAACATTAACACAATTGCTATAACCGGATTTAGTCAATGTCCAAAGAAGACATGAACCTTGAATCATGTCAACAGATTATTCAGTTTTTTTTTTTTCTTTTTCTCTCTCTCTCTCTCTCTCTCTCTCTCTGCAGACTTGCAAGGTTGACTGCAACTGTTATGCTTTGTAAAAATATCCTTCTATCTTTTCTCTACATATATGCCTACCCCGTGGTAAGAAAATGTTATTGATTATTATTATTATTATTATTATTATTATTATTATTATTATTATTATTATTATTATTTGCTTTTTTTTGTTTGTTTATTTGTATATTTATAAATAAATGCATGTAAAATACAGTAGTAGAAGAACTAAAATACTCGTCTCAACAGAGTTGTTATTTGGGAAGAGTACTTGGGAGCAATGATAATGAAGAAAGTTGAACTTGAATCAAGTGAATTGTCTTTTCGTCTTTTTGCCCTCCAGCCATACACTGTGATGAAGTATGGAGCTGCAGCTGGAGTCATGATCACTGCATCTCATAGTAGAAAAGATGACAATGGATACAAGGTGAGCATTTGCAAGTCCTATTTTTTTTTTTTGTTTTGTTTGTTTTTTGTTTTCCGTTGCATCATATTAAGACAATAAACTTCGGCTAAAAAGACAAATGAAAGATAAGTGTACAATAAAGAAATAACAATAAAGAATTTTTTTTTTTTTCACCCTCAAGTTTTTCCAAACGAACACAAAAGAACATATTTCCAAGAATGATAGTAACAAAACAGTTTTTGTAAACACTGACTGTTCAGCGTTTAGCGCAAAGTGTTCTGCTTTGCGATCACAGGAAAAGATATCATAATAGAAAACAGTTATTTTTGAATTGTAATAATATTTTGCAATATTTATGTTTTTACTTAGTTTAGTTAGTAACAAGCTTATTACTTTTTTTTCTGTAAACAATATTGTTTAATATCACTGATATTTTATAGTAAAAACAGTAACACAAGCACACTAGTATAATATATTCATTATTATTTTTGTTATTATTAATTATTATGTATGTAAGTATGTCTTGTATATACCTCAGAGCAGTAAATGTAACCTTTTCAATTGATCTGATTGTTATTACTGTTAGTAGTACTGTTAGCATTTATACACAAATTGCATATAAACACATACATTGGCTCATGAAGCTTCATATATGAGAATATAGTGAAAATTACAGTTACATTACAAAACACCATAAGAGGATAAAACAGTGCCGTGAAAGAAAAAAACACAAATCTGTTTTCCATTGTTTCATTTAGACCCGAGAGTGTAAATACTAAGACACAGGTCTCATTCTCCAATGAATGATATTTGTGGAAATTAAATACTTATTTTCTCTTAAGTTAAAATAACTGCCTGTCTATGCCAGTCTGTGCCCACAGGTAGAATTTTACTTATGTATAATTTAAGTTGCCATTCATGTTCCTGCTATTAGGTCAAACACTACATAATTATGACATCTGTAATACACAATTTAACAACATGATTGCTTTATTTTGTTAAAAAAAAGTAAACCTGTGGTATGTTTACCTGGTTTCCTGCACAAATAAGTCATACAATTGCATCTGATCTTTAATCCAAGCTGTTTCATATTTCTTGCAGTTTCATATGTAAATTCCTATCTGAGTACATAATAATCAACTCCAACACAGCCACCACTATCATGTTATCATGGCCCTTGTCATACAGTCCAGAGCCAGACTCAAGTTCACAATCAGATGAGCAACAAATAATTACTTTTAAAAGATAGAAAGAAAAGGTCAAACATTTACATATGTAGCCTTACCTAAGAAAAGTAAATAAGATATTAATACTTCTGGACTATCATTTTCATCAGTTGGGTAGATTGTGCATTTGTAGGGGTTCAAGTGCTAAGTGCTAAAACCCTATTGTAACTGTTAGATTGGCCAAGGATCAGCAATCTCCACGTAAAACTGATCGTGCAGACCAACCCATGGAGGGATGGTAAAAAAAAAAAAAGTCCTAGGTTTTTCGCTCAATCTAGAAAGAAAGAAAAAAAAACAAACAAACAAAAAAAAAACACAAAAACAAAACTGCAGTACAATTCTCTGGACTCTTTGGGTCAATAATTATAAAAAAAAAAATGTGAAATTTACCCTTTAGGAAGCTGTTTAGAAAAGGGGCCTGTCCAAATGTACCCAAAATTCTACAAAGCCTAAAGGAAAACTCAAAACTTCACGAAACCTGGTGAGCACATGCGACAGGTAATTCTAAACTCTTTGCTGAAATTCAAAGATGGAGGAAGTTCTTATTTTCAGACCATCTTATTTTATATACGACACAATTTTACAAGACTGTAGATTATATTAAAATTAAAGAGAAGTGGCATGGTTCATGGTGTTGCTGGAAACTTATTTATATAGCGCTTTTAACAATACAGATTGTGACAAAGCAGCTGTACATTATTAAATAGGAAATAGTGCGTCAATAATGCAAAAGGACAATAGTAAACACTAATTTTTCAGTTAAAGGCAGTTCATCACTGAATTCAGTGATGTCATCCAGCTCAGTTCAGTTCATATACTATATGATATCGCTGGTGTAACGTTGAGTGAGAGACGAGAGGCGAGCGGATCCATTTGCGAGCTTTTATTAAGCGGACGAGACAGAGACATAGTCGAACAGGCAAGGTCAGAACAGTAGCAAACAGGTATAACACAGGCAAGACGTGGGGAGAGTCCGTGAAGAAGGCGTGGGTCAGTCAGCGGCGAACATAATCCATAAAGGGGCGAAGCGAGGGGAATTAATCCGTAAAACGAACTAGAGTCCAGTAGGCAGGCGGCGAGACAGATGAGACGAGATGGCCAGGTGAGAGAACTAAACGCAGGAAACTAGGAAACAATAACCACAATGATAAATCACTACAACAATACTCCGTGGCTTGCAAGGGGAAAGACCGGGGCTTTTATAGCGCCGCTGATTGGTCACAGGTGCTGACCCAATCAGCGCGCTGAATGACGGGGAATGTAGTCCGGGGTGTGGTGCAACAGTCTGAGTGTAGTGAAAGGGTGAGAGCGACATCTGGTGGTGAGCGGACAGCAGGTCACCAACCAGATTCGTGACATAGCCCCCCCCCAAAGAGCGGCTTCCAGACGCTCCAACAGAACAACGGTCCAGGGGAGCGGTGGGGCGGGAGCGAGACAGGGCGAGGGTTGGAGGGCCAGGTCCATGTTGAAGACCCGGTAACTGAGGCAGGACCAGCAGGGCAGGAACCCTCCAGGGCGGAGCAGGAGGCAGAGCAGGAGGCGCGGGGGCCCTCCAGGGCGGAGCAGGAGGCAGAGCAGGAGGCCTCAAAGGCGGAGCAGGCACCTGCATCATGGACTGGGACCTGGGAAGAGCAGGGATAGAGAAAACAGAGAGAATAAGGAGAGAAGCAGAGAGTTCAAAGGATGACGCCGCCTCCATAGGAGGTTCTACAGCCAACGCTGACACCTCTGGAGGCATTGGCGCAGCTTCTCTGACGGGGAAGGCCTCTGGAGCTGACTCGTGGTCAGACGAGACCTCTGGAGCAGACTTGAGACCAGACGGAACCTCTGGAGCAGACTTGAGACCAGACGGGACCTCTGGAGCGGACTTGAGACCAGACGGGACCTCTGGAGCGGACTTGAGACCAGACGAGACCTCTGGAGCGGACTTGTGAACAGATGTGACCTCAGGGGCGGACTTGTGAACGGGCGTGACCTCAGGGGCAGACTTGTGAACGGGCGTGACCTCAGGGGCGGACTTGTGAACAGACGTGTCCTCAGGGGCGGACTTGTGAACGGGCGTGACCTCAGGGGCGGACTTGTGAACAGAGGTGACCTCAGGAGCACAGTGTGCAGCCCACACACACCAAATAGCAACCGCCATTAAGGGAAGAGCAGTGGCGGGTGGCAGGACCTCTTTCGTGGTGGATCTAGAAGGTGTTGATGCCACTGGGATGTTTGCTGCCCTCACTGACACTAGTGGTGGGTCCAGCACACTGGCCATCATGATAGGCCATGACCTTGGGATGTCAGACGAGACATGGCGAGGCTCTGGACAGTCAAACGAGACATGGCAAGGCTCTGGGCCGTCAGGCAGGACGTGACTTGCCTCTGGGCCGTCAGGCGGGACGTGACTTGCCTCTGGGCCGTCAGGCAGGACGTGACTTGCCTTGGCTCATGGAGATCTGCAGTAACTTGACCTGGCTCATGGAGATCAGTAGTGACTTGGCCTGGCTTGTGAAGTTTAGTAATGACTTGACTAGACTCATGAAGATCAGACCAGCAGAAACTTGACTTGGCTCAGGAACGACGGTTCTTACTTGACTTGGCTCAGGAATGACAGCTTTGACCTTGCTCGACTCAGGAACGACACCTCTGACTTGGTTTGACTCAGGAACCACGGCTGTGACCTTTGTTGGGCTCAGGAACCTCGGCTGTGACTTGACTTGACTTAGCAGGAACAGCAGCTGTAATGTGACTTGACTCAGGAACCGTATCTGGAAGGGCGGCCATGATGGGCGTAGCCTCAGGAGCAGAAGACATGACGTGAAAAGGCTGTGGCTTGGCTGGGATGGCTTGAGCAGGCTGTGGCTTGGCTGACGTGACGTGAGCAGGCTGTGGCTTGGCTGACGTGACGTTAACGGGCGCTGGCTTGGCAGACGTGGCGTTAGCGGGCGCTGGCTTGGCAGACGTGGCGTTAGCGGGCGCTGGCTTGGCAGACGTGGCGTTAGGTGGCTGTGGTTTGACAGACATGCCGTGATCTGGTTCTGGAGCGACTCTGACTTGACTTGACACAGGAACAGCAGCTGTAGCTTGACTTGACACTGAAACAGCAGCTGTGACTTGACTGGACTCAGAAACTTGACTTGACTCAGGAAACGCAGCTGCAACTTGACTGGACTCGGGAACTTGACTTGACTCAGGAAACACAGCTGCAACTTGACTTGACTCGGGAAATGCAGCTGTAACTTGACTTGACACTGGAAACGCTGCTTTAGCTTTGTTTGGCTCTGGGGTAGCAGCTGTGACGTGACGGAGCTCCGCCATCGCCGCCATTTTGTGAGCGTGCACCAGCGCGACCGCCTTCTTGCAAACGGGCACCGCTGTCGCCGCCATTACATGAGCGCGCACCGGCGCGGCCGCCATTTTGAGAGCGGGCTCGGTAGTAGCTGCCATTACGAGAGCGTGCTCCGGTGAAGCCGCTCCTTCACGAGCGGGTTGCGTGCCCGGCATCACCGTGATGTTGTGCTCCTCATCCGTGACACCCACCGTGAAAGACAAGCCCACAGTCAAAGCATAGTCCATAAACACGGCCAGAGACGAACGCGGACCCTCGTGTCTCAGTCTCGCTTTTAACAGTTCATTTAAACCATCACAGAATATTTCAATGAGAATGCAGTCCGGGAGATCAGAATGATTAGCAATGGCCAGAAATTCGCAGATGTGTTGTTCGAGAGTTCGTGGACCTTGTTTCAATCTGAATAAAATCCGGGTTGTGTCCATACCTCTACTGTGTCCGTGGGTGAAGCTGCTGGATCCTGTTGTGACCGAGTATTCTGTAACGTTGAGTGAGAGACGAGAGGCGAGCAGATCCATTTGCGAGCTTTTATTAAGCGGACGAGACAGAGACATAGTCGAACAGGCAAGGTCAGAACAGTAGCGAACAGGTATAACACAGGCAAGACGTGGGGAGAGTCCGTGAAGAAGGCGTGGGTCAGTCAGCGACGAACATAATCCATAAAGGGGCGAAGCGAGGGGAATTAATCCGGAAAACGAACTAGAGTCCAGTAGGCAGGCGGCGAGACAGATGAGACTAGATGGCCAGGTGAGAGAACTAAACGCAGGAAACTAGGAAACAATAACCACAATGATAAATCACTACAACAATACTTCGTGGCTTGCAAGGGGAAAGACTGGGGCTTTTATAGCGCCGCTGATTGGTCACAGGTGCTGACCCAATCAGCGCGCTGAATGACGGGGAATGTAGTCCGGGGTGTGGTGCAACAGTCTGAGTGTAGTGAAAGGGTGAGAGCGACATCTGGTGGTGAGCGGACCGCAGGTCACCAACCAGATTCGTGACAGCTGGAAATTAAGTGTCTCCAACTAAGCATGCCAGAGGCGACAACGGCAAGGAACCAAAACTCCATCAGTGGCAGAAATGGAGAAAAAAAACCTTGGGAGAAACCAGGCTCAGTTGGGGGGCCAGCTCTCCTCTAGTCAGACGAACCAGCAGTTTGTTCCGTTGTTATACGATGAAGCATTTATCTGTAAGACTCCACATATCCTCTGAAATATAAAAATTAGATTATTTAAATATTATTTCCCTGACGTTTGCATTTTGTATATATAAGTGCAGACCATCCTTTAGTTTCCAGCAGCAGACATATCTGCCACATCCCAACAGCAGCCATAGGCCAATGCAGATGTTGATGGTTTCTAAGTACAGCAGAGTTTCTTTTTTCTGTCTGCAGTAGAATTACCATGTCAAGTTCTTTACTACTGGATAAATCGTTTATTGTTTACTAACAACTGTGAGACAAAAGAAAAGAAAAGAAAAGAATATATATATATATATATATATTTTCTATCACACGTCTCCAGCCCTGCTATTGTAGAGTTATTGTCCTGAAAATTTCAACTTTAACCCCAAGCAAACACACCAGAAGCTGGTTGTCAAGGTTTTCAGGGTTACTTGACAATTACAGGCAGGTGTGCTGGAGTAGAGTTGAAACTGATGTCTAGAGGACGGTAGCTCCAACAGCAAGTTGGAGATCCCTGTTTTACTTACTTACTTATCCTTATTGTCCTTAAAAAGGCAATTCTTTGTGTAGACAGGAGTATACATACACATGCAGCAGCAACTCAACATAACACAACATACATAAAAACACATATTTATGATAAATCATTTAAAAACATAATTGCAGAAGGTACAAAGGAATTCTTGTATCTATTTGGTTTACACAAAGGGAGTTTAAATCTCCGACTAGACGGAAGCTATTTAAATTCATTACATAATAGATGGGTGACATCAGAAAGGACTAACTGGCCCTTCTTAGTCACCTTGTGTTCATAAATTTGTGTGATGGTCCTTAAATCAGTCCCCACTATCTTACTAAACATTCTAACTATACTGTTCAACTTACCCCTGTTCTTTACATTCAAATTGCCATACCAACAAATAATAGAAAAACTTAAGATAGATTTAATAAAAAAAGAATAAAACATCTTCATAAAAGGAACATCATCCACATGAAAAGTTTGAAGTTTCCTCAAAAAATACATACGTTGAAGAGCTTTCCCTCTAATGATGATTTTTCAAGATGGCTGCCGGGTGCAGGGGGGGTTTGTTAGGCTCCACATTTGCCCCTTTGTTTAACTTTTTTTTGCAGTCATTTTTTATTTTATTTGGTATTTTTATAGTTATACTTCAAAACCAAAGAAATCTTCAATCAAAGATGGACATTCAACATTAAAGAACGGGATAAAGAGCTTTATTGCATATGGCTGCTTTGTTTGTGGTTTCTGGTGAGACCATATGGATTTGGTGTCAGTGCTACTAGAAATGACACACAGAACATAGCTGCTGAACTCATACCCATGGTTGTTAGACCAAAACTAAACTTTTTCAGCCATGCATACCTCACTATTTTTTCCATTTGCTGGCAAAACAACCACCATCAAGGGACATCAACTCAGCAGCGTGTCAAGAAAAGCAAATGGTATTGCCCAAATCTTCTTCTGATTCTTCTCATACTAAGTGGTGACATACAGTTGAATCCAGGACCATCAACAAGTCTTCCTATAAATGGACTCGCTAGTGGATCGACGGAGTGTAATCCAGGCTGGAGTTTAAATTGTGGTGCAGAGATCAGTGGGCTAGCAGGATGCAACCTAGGCGCTGCTGGGTGTTTAGCCAAACTCCCTTTGGATATCTTACAGGATGCACCTGTGCTTGAAACTTCAAAGATCTGTGATAGTCCTGCTCTGCAATCTGAGAATTTTGGTGAGTCTAAACCATCTCTTATCGATGAACAATATAATATGCTGTCTGGAGTAAATCAAACAAATAACGTACTGCATGAAAATTACAAGATAAAAGGAGCCATCAACCATGTGGCACAGAAACAAAAACAGTTTAAATTATTTCAGACTGTAAACCATGCCAGAGTGATTTGGGATCCAAGACTTAAACCAAAAGGTATTTTAGGGGGCCATCTTAATATCCGAAGCATTATCTCAAAGATGGATCAAATTCATCATTTGCTTATGAACTCAAACCTGGATTTTTTTAGCACTAAGTGAAACTTGGTTGTCTGTCAATACACCAATATGCATGCTTGATGTCCCTGGTTATACATGCTATAGAAGGGACAGACCATTGTGAAGAGGAGGGGGAGTTATGATCTATATTACGGACGTTTAAATGTATTGAAGTGAAAGTAGATATTGCTGGATTAGAATGTTTGGTGTTAAATATTGTAATGTCTCCAAAAATGAATTTTAATGTTGTGATCCTGTACAATCCACCTTCACATGATTCCTCATTTTATTTTAATTTAGGAGAATTGTTTAAATCTTTGAATTGTCACACTGAAACAATCATACTTGGAGATTTCAACATAAATTGGGCAGACAAACAGAGTAAGGAAAAACTGGAAGTAATTACAGCCAAATACAAATATACCCAGTTAATAAAAGGTCCAACAAGGATAACTAAAACAAGCAAAACTCTTATTGATCTTGCTCTGACAAATAAACCTGAATGGGTAGTAAAAACGTATAATCTGTTAACGGGTTTGTCTGATCATAATATGATTTTAGTTATTAGAAAATTGACAAAGAAACGCCTGCAGAGTAATTTTCGTCAGACTTTTAAATCAAGAGTAGGTATTCCTAAAAGTAAAATTTGAAAATTTGAAAATGATATGAAGAATATTAATTGGATTGAGGTATTACAAAGTAGTGACCTGGACAAAAATTGTGAAATTATGATGAGAACCATTGAAGAAATCATTCAGAAGTATACACAACCATTAAAAGGTAGACAAAATGGTGCATCTTTATTATGGCTGAATTCAGATATCCTTCATTTAATGAAAATGAGAGACCTTGCCTTGAAAAAGTCTTTGCTCACAAAAAAACAAACAGATATTTTAAATTTTAAGTCATTGAGAAATAAGGTAGTTAATGAGATGCGAAAAGCAAAAAAGTTATATTTTGAACAAATGATTGCAGAATCGGGAGGAAATAGCTCATCTCTCTGGAAATGTATTCATAAAGTGTCCAAATCAGAAGGTAGGCAAATAAATTCACAATTAGAGTTGAATATAAATGAAAAACTTAGTACTGATAACACTGAGATTGCTAATGAAATTAATAGATATGTTATTCAGTCTGTGAAAGAACTTGCTACTTGTTTTGAGCCTGTACAGTTTCCTCAATGTACAATAACAGACATACCCTCATCATTTTATATTTCTGAGGTTGATGAGGACAAGGTACTTAAAATTTTTAATCAGTTGAAAAATTCAAGGGCTAAGGACATATATAGAATGGATACCACATTTATAAAAAAGAAATATAGTGCAGAATTTTTGAAACCATTGGTTAATTTGATAAATCTGTCTATTAGAGAGAGTAATCATTCCCATCATATTGGAAAACCTCTATTATAAATCCAATCTTTAAGGCAGGATCAACCAATGAGGTTCAGAACTATAGACCAATTGCTATACTCCCTGTAATATGAAAAATTCTAGAAAAGTTGGTAGCAGAACAAATCAACTATATAGAGAAAAATTATTTACTTCATTTTAATCAGTTTGGTTTTGGACCCAAATATTCAACAGAAATGGCAAATTGTTATTTCACAGAATTTGTTAAGGGAGCTTTAGATAGTGGTAATGTGGTAGGTGCAGTATTTTTGGACCTTAAAAAGGCATTTGAGACTGTAAATCATAAAATACTTGTACATAAAATTAATATGTTCAACTTCTCCCATCAGGCAATTAATTGGTTTAGATCATATTTGGAAGCCCGAGATCTGTGTGTTAATATAAATAACGCAAGATCATCTTTACAAAATATTGAGATGGGTCTTCCTCAAGGATCAATTTTAGGTCCTCTGTTGTTCTCCTTGTACATTAATGACTTGCCAAATTGTTGTAAGGAAACTAAATGTCAGTTATATGCAGATGACACAGTTATTTATGTATCAGCACAGTCTCCACACTTAGCAGCAGATATATTAACAAATGAAATGACTGGTGTTTCACAGTGGTTGCAAAAGAATTGTTTGACTTTGAATTCTTCAAAAACTGTTTCAATGTGTTTCTCAATCAGAAGAAAAGAAATGAGTAGTTTTACAATTAGGATCGACCAAAAGGCAATAGAAACAGTTAGTGATTTTAAATTTTTAGGTGTTATTCTAGATTCTCAATTAAAATTTGATGTGCATGTAAAGAGGCTTTGTAAAACCATCAGAACAAACCTGAATTGTTTTTTTTTTATGCTCAGACCATATTTATCACTTAAAGCAGCTAAGTTATATATGCACGCATATCTCACATATGTCTTATTGCGTGATTGTCTGGAGTCAGGTCTCTTATCTGACTATTAAACCTGTTAGATCCCTATATAAACAAACCTTACAAATTTTAGATAAGAAATCAATCAGATGGCATCATTGTAACATTTTACAAAAATACAGTTTGCTTAGTTTTGACAATTTTATGAATTTGTCTCTTATTAAAATGGTTTTTAAATGTGTCAATAAGCTTGCTCCAGATGTTATACGCCAATTAATAGTAAAACAGAGTAGTAGAGGGATCTCTACAAGAGGTGCAACTACACAGAACTGTATAGTGCCTAAAAGAAAAACTAAATTTGCTCAATCCACGTTTTCAGTTAAAGGGACACTGCTCTGGAACTGAAACACTTTGCCACTTGAACTGAAAATGCAAACAGAGTTGAACATTCTTCTGACAAATATCAAAAAATGGTTCAAACAAAAACAGGTTTGTGAACATTGATGGCGTTACACAGTCTTAGATTTCTGTTATGTTTATTGAATTTGTGCTTGTTTTTTTTTTTGTTTGTTTGTTTAAATTGTATGTTAAAAGCCTAACCAGGGACTGGGGCTGCAAATTAGCCATTGGCTAGAAGCCTGTATGTAGAGCATCTGTAATGTTATTCTGCATTGTCCCAGTTAAATAAACAACTAAATAAAATAAAATAAAATCATATCAGTGTTTGCCTCAAATTTTTAGGAGCGGACGAGAAAGTCCAATACATAAACATTTATTCATAAATCCACATAGCGGGCAGGAACAGACGGGAACAGCGGGGAAATCCAAAACACACCGTAAACCAACTTAAACGGAAGACAAAACAATCACCGACAAACTAGACATACACAACCAAACCTTAAATACATAGACACAACCAATCAGGGGGAGACAGGTGAACTATGACATCATAACAAGAAACGGAAACGGAAAGTCCAAATATGGGCATACACAGGGGAAAACACACACAAAACAGTCCAAAGGGTCTGACACTACCCCCCCCCAAGGTGCAACTCGCGCCGTAACAAACACACTGGGAAGGGAGGGTGGGTGCCCTGGAGGCTCGTGCGGGGCAGACACCGGAGGGATAGGAGGTACGCCTCCAGGGCGGATCAGGGAGCTCAGGGAGCCAGGGCGGAGCACAGAGTCCATAGAGCCATGGAGGATAAGGAAGCTCGGCCGGCAATGGCCGAGCACAGAGACCACACGACCATGGCGGGTCAGGGAGTTCGGGGAGCCATGGCCGAGCACACAGTCCATGAGGCCATGGCGGGTCAGGGAGTTCGGGGAGCCATGGCCGAGCACACAGTCCATGAGGCCATGGCGGGTCCGGGAGTTCGGGAAGCCATGGGTAAATAGTCCAGGTGGCCCTGGCTGATCAGGGGAGTAGCCCCCCCCCAAAAATTTTCTTGGGGGAACTTAGGGCGTAGCCAGCCCAGGAGAGGATGGGAAGGCACCTTAGTAGGTGCCAGCACAGGAGGGCGCTCGGGTAGCGCTAACTGAGGAGGGCGCACAGACTCAGGAGGGCGAGCTGGAGGAGGCGCCGACTCAGGAGGGCGCGCTGGAGGAGGCGCCGACTCTGGAGGGCGTGCTGGAGGAGGCGCCGAAGGAGGCGCAGGCTCTGGAGGGCGCTCTGGGGGCGCCGGAGGAGGCGCAGGCTCAGGTGGGCGCTCTGGGGGTGCAGGCTCAGGAGGGCGCTCTGGGGGCGCCGGAGGAGGTGCAGGCTCAGGTGGGCGCTCTGAGGGCGCAGGCTCAGGAGGCAACTCGGGCTCTGGTGTGCGCGCTGGAGGCAGCTCGGGCTCTGTAAACGCAGCTGCAACTTGACTGGGCTCAGGAAACACAACAGCTACTTGACTTGGCTCAGTAAACGCTACCGCAACTTGACTTGACTCCTGCATATCCGCTGCAGCTTGGCTAGACTCAGGAGATGCAGCTGCAACTTGACTTGCCTCGGGAAATGCAGCAGCAACTTGACTTGACTCCGTAAGTGCAGTTGCCACTCGACTTGAATCAATAAATGCAGCTATAACTTGACTTGCCTCAGGAACCGCAGCTGTCACTTGACTTGATTCAGGAGATGCAGGTGCAACTTGACTTGATTCAGGAAACGCTGCCGTCACCTGCCTTGACTCAGTAGATGCGGCTGCAACATGGTTAGACTCTTCCACATCGACGTAGAAATTGGAATGACTACGGGCTAGGACAAGGTTGAGAAATTCTGCAACAGGTTTGCAGCGATCCTCAAAAGATATCGAACTGAGTAGCTGGCTATCATTTAGCCCCATTAGAAAACTTGTGTTAATCATGGCACCGCTCCAACTCACCAGATGGCAAACGTCCAAAAATTCCTCCACATATTGTTCCAACGGCCTCCCTGCTCGCCGAATGCTCATAATCCTCCGCTCAGCGTCCATGATGATATCGGTTGGTGATTCTGTCACGGTGGTCGTGGTGTGCGAGGAACGAGGAGCGGACGAGAAAGTCCAATACATAAACGTTTATTCATAAATCCACATAGCGGGCAGGAACAGACGCGAACAGCGGGGAAATCCAAAACACACCGTAAACCAACTTAAATGGAAGACAAAACAATCACCGACAAATTAGACATACACAACCAAACCTTAAATACATAGACACAACCAATCAGGGGGAGACAGGCGAACTATGACATCATAACAAGAAACGGAAACGGAAAGTCCAAATATGGGCATACACAGGGGAAAACACACACAAAACAGTCCAAAGGGTCTGACAATATTGTGCCTCCCCTCAAAAACACTACGACAATCATCAGTATATAAGGAAAACAAAAGAGGGGACCAAACACAACCCTGTGGGGTACCAGTAGAAGATAACAATGCATTGGACAACACCCCATTAATACCTACTCTTTGAGACCTACTAGTTAAGAAATCCACCAACCAACACACAATATTTAAATCTAAATTTAAATTTTCAACAAGTTTCTTTGCTAGAATATGGGGCTGAACACAATTAAAAGCAGAAGAAAAATCAATAAAAAGCAAATGTACATAATTACTTTTGCCTTCCAAATGTTTTAGAATCATATTTAGTAAGGTACCAGTAACACCCTCAACTTCTCTTCCTGCTGTATATACAAACTGCATAGGATCAAGTGCTGACTGTGTTAAGGTTAAAATCCCCTTCCTAATTATTTTTTTTCAAAATATTTCATAACCAGGGAAGTAAGTGCAACAGGCCTATGATCATGAAAAGAAATAGGATTACGTTTTTTTTGCAATTGCCACTACTATAGAATCTTTCCAAAGATTAGGGACTTTAGAAAGTTGCATTGATTTATTAAAAATCAAATCAAATCAAATCAAATCAAATCACTTTTATTGTCACATCACCACAGCACCTGTGCCTAGGTGAGTGAAATTCTTGGGAGCGTACTCCAGACAGTGCAGGGACAATTTACATATAGACAGTTACATACCTACAGGTTTATACAGAGTGACAATATACAATATATACATACATACATAGTACACACAGTGTGCAATTAGACATATTTACAGTTAGCAATACAGTATTTACAGTTAGCAATTATAAGTGAACTGTATTGTCAATAAATGTGCAAAAAAGAAATTGGGGAGAGAAGCACACAGAGCAAGGATTTAGTGCAATTATAACATATATTATTCGCATTATGAATGTGCAAACAAAGAAGTGTGATGCTGCTGTATAACCCTGTGTGTAGCACAATCAGATTCCACTTGAGAAGATTGTCAACGGTGTAAAAGTGCAGTGGAATATGCATGGATTGGATATGCAAAATGAAATGGATGTGTATTGGATGGTTTACAGTGTGACAGATATAATATTGTAATAAGTGCAATGTGTGCATAAGTCCAGTGGTCAGGTGCTGTGCATAGCATATGATATAGTGGGAGTATGCTGCTAGGTGTATTAGTTCTGATTGTTCATTAGCCTGATAGCCGTGGGGAAAAAGCTATCCCTCAGTCGGCTAGTGCGGGATCGGATGCTGCGCAGGCGTCTTCCTGAGGGCAGCAGAGAGGGACGGGTGGCTGGGGTCACTGATGATCCTCCGGGCTTTCCTTCTACACTGCCTGGCGTAGATGTCTTGGAGGGAGGGAAGCTCACCTCCGACAATGTGGCGGGCAGTTCGCACAACCCTTGCTGTTTCCAAACCAGGCAGTAATGCAGCCAGTCAGGATGCTCTCCACAGTGCAGGTATAGAATGTTCTGAGGACCCTGGGGCTCATTCCAAACTTCCTCAGCCGTCTCAAGAAGAAGAGGCGTTGGTGTGTCTTCTTCAGCACTGCGTCTGTGTGAGCGGACCATGTGAGATCCTCACTGATGCGAACACCGAGGAACTTAAAGCTGTTAACCCGCTCCACAGGTGACTCATTGATGGTAATGGGTGTGTGTTCTCTGCTTTGTCTCCTGAAATCCACCACCAGCTCCTTAGTTTTTTCGATGTTGAGTAAGAGGTGGTTCTCCTGACACCATTTGGTCAGGGTGCTCACCTCCTCTCTGTAGGCAGTCTCATCGTGAGATGTCAGTGATCAGGCCTATCACCGTTGTGTCGTCAGCAAATTTGACGATGACGTTGGAGCTGTGTGTAGCTGTACAGTCGTGTGTGTACAGGGAATACAGGAGTGGGCTGAGAACGCAGCCCTGTGGAGCACCAGTGTTGAGGGTCAGCGGAGATGAAGTGTTGCTGCCCATTCTGACCACCTGACTTCTGCCTGTCAAGAAGTCCAGAATCCAGCTACACAGAGATCCGTTTAGTCCTAGAGCCTGTAGCTTCGCGACAAGTGTGGCAGGCACTATGGTGTTAAATGCTGAGCTATAGTCCACAAACAGCAGTCTCACATAGGTGTTTTTATTTTCCATGTGGGAGAGAGCAGTGTGTAGGGTGAAGGCAATAGCATCATCTGTGGAACGATTGCTACGATAAGCAAATTGTAACGGGTCCAGTGAGTCAGGCAGCACAGAGCAAATGTAATCTCTGATGAGTCTCTCAAAGCACTTGCTGAAGATGGGTGTCAGAGCAACGGGCCTCCAGTCATTCAAGCATGTGATTTTATTTTTCTTAGGTATGGGCACAATGGTGGATTTTTTGAAGCACGAGGGAACCACAGACAGAGAGAAGGAGAGGTTGAAAATATCTGTGAAAACCCCAGCTAGTTGGAATGCACATGCGCGGAGCACACGGCCGGGGATGCCATCAGGACCCGCTGCTTTGCGGATATTCACCCGTCGGAAAGATCGGGTTACATCCGCGACAGAAACGGAGAGTGCTCTCACCTCTTCTGCAGCAGCTGCAGGAGCGCTCTCTGTGTGGGCGGTGGTTTGAGCCTCGAAACCAGCATAAAAATGATTAAGCTCATCCGGTAGAGAGGCGGCAATGTTTACAGTAGCTGGTTTGTTCCCTTTAAAATCAGTGATGTTATTGATGCTTTGCCACATACCTCTTGCATTATTAGTGTTGAATTGATTTTCAACTTTGTTTTTGTATTGTCGCTTGGCTGCTTTGATGGATTTCCTAAGATCGTAACTGGCTTGTTTGCGATCATCAGGGTTTCTGGATTTGAAAGCAGATGTTCGCGCTGACAAGGCTGCTCGAACATCACTGTTAATCCACGGTTTTTGGTTGGGGAAGATGCGGATTGTTTTGAACGTTGAAATGAACGTCAAATATATTTTTGTCGGCACTACGTCTCCTACACACTTCCTGATGAAACACGTAACTGTGTCTGAGTACACCTCTATGTGGTCATCAGATGCAGCCCGGAACATGTCCCAGTCCACGTGATCAAAACAGTCCTGTAGTATAGCGTCGGAATGGTCCGACCAGCATTGAATTTCCCTGAGGGCGGGTGCTTCCCGTTTCAGTTTCTGCCTATAAGCAGGCAGAAGCAGAATGGAAAGATGGTCCGATTTGCCGAAAGGTGGACGGGGGAGGGATTTGTAGGCGTCCCGGAAGGGAGAGTAACAGTGGTCCAATGCACGATCACCACGCGTATTGATTGTAATGTGCTGGAAAAATCTTGGAGCTATTGTTCTTAGGTTGGCTTTGTTAAAGTCCCCCGCTACAATAAACGCCGCATCTGGGTACACGGTTTCCTGCTCACTTATATGCCCATACAGTTCTTTGAGTGCCTGATCTGTGTTGGCTTGAGGGGGGATGTAAACAGCTGTGATTATGATCGCTGTAAACTCCCTCGGCAGCCAGAATGGTCGACACAGAAGCATGTGAAATTCCAGGTCAGGAGAGCAGAATGATTTAATAGAGTGTAGGTTCCTTTCATCACACCACGAGTTGTTGATAAAGAAACAAACACCCCCACCTCTGCTTTTTCCTGTGAGCTCCTTCGTTCTGTCCGAGCGATGCACGGAGAACCCCGTAAGCTCGATGGCCGAGTCTGGAATCACTGCAGACATCCATGTTTCTGTGAGACAAATAATGCAGCAGTCCCTGATTTCTCGTTGGTATGAGATGCGTGCCCGCAGTTCACAGAGTTTATTGTCCAGTGACTGAACGTTAGCCAGCAAAATTGATGGGAGAGGAGGTCGGAGGGGACGGCGTCTGAGTCTGACAAGGACACCGGCTCTCTTCCCCCTTTTCCGGCGGCGTTTCCTCCTCGGTCGCGGCCGCGCGGCCAAGACAAATGGCTCTGATGCGGTGTCTGTAAACAAAACGCCGGCGTTCAAGAACTCAAAGTCCGGTTTGCGTTGCGCGACACAGGAGCCAATATTTAAAAGCGTGCATCTGTCGTAAACAGTTATACTAACAACGTCCAACACATAAAACAACAACAAAAAAAAAAAAAAAAAAAAAAAAAAAACGGAAAAACACGAAAAAAACTGCAAAGTTTGCTCGGAGCTCGCAACACGGCTGCCATGCTCGGCGCCATCTTGAACTATTTTTATTCTTTTATAAATAAAAGAATAAATCCCTGAAAGCTGCTCTGCACAATTCCTCAACAGTCTTGCGTACATCAGCTTCATTGATTTGAAGTTTAACAGTAGTGTCCAGAGTCATAATTCTTCATTCTTACCATACTTTGACAGCTCAGATCCGAAATCATGAGTATCAAAACGTGTATAAAATAAGTTAAAATCATCTGCTAATTCATGATCAGATCTCCCACCTAAAGTAATACTTTTTGTCTTCTGTTTACATTCAAAGCATCCCACCAGCTCTTGAATCGAGTCTTCAGACCACACAGGACTAATTTTCCCCTTTTCAGGACAGGTTTATAAACAGGGGCCAAATGGACAACATGATGGTCAGACAGGCCCAAAAGATGACTTATAAGCCCCTTTAATAGACCCATAACAGAGATCCAAATATTTTCCACATCTGGTAGGACAATCCACATATTGATCAAAATGGCTAAGTGATTTCTCCATTTTACACTGATTAAAGTCTCCCATCACAATAATGGGTGCATCAGGAGAGATACTTTGCAACCAATGCACTGTTTTACATAGGATATCGGATACATTTTCCACATTAGCCTTTGGGTGGATATATACAACAGAGATGAATATTTGTGGAAACTCCCTTGGCAAATAAAAGATCTCCGTGAAGTTGGCACCCCATAAAAAGAAATAATGACCAAAACTATGCCATTCGTTTGTGCTACGTTTGTGCTGATTTGTGCCGCAAAAACGATCGTTTGTGCTGGTTTGGTGTTTAAGATATTAAACATTATTTTTTTGACCGTGTGACGTCACTTTCCACCCCATGTTGCCCAAATCGCTCCAAACCGGCGCAGTTCGTTTGTGCTCGATTTGTGCCCGTTTGTGCCGTTAAAATAAACACTGTATCTGTTTTCCTTCCCTAGATATAACCAAAATATTTTCAGGGCTGTGACGTCACTCTCCACCCCAGGTCGTCTAAATCACACAAAACTGGTGTCATTCGTTTGTGCTCGATTTGTGCCGGTTTGTGCCGTTGAAATGAACGTCAAATATATTTCCCCTTCTTAGAAATAACAAAAACAATTTGAGGCAGTGATGTCACTCTCCACCCCATGTCGTCCAAATCTCTCCAAATCGGTGCCGTTCGTTTGTGCTCGATTTGTGCCCGTTTGTGCCGTTAAAAGAAACCTGGTATCTCCGAGCCCTTCTTAAATATAATGGGTAAAATATTTGTTTGTGACTGTTACGTAACTCTCCACCCCATATCGTCGAAATCGCTCCAAAAGGTGCCATTCGTTTGTGCCGGTTTGTGCCGGTTTGTGCCGTTGAAATGAACGTCAAATATATTTCCCCTTTTTAGAAATAAAAACAATTTGAGGCAGTGACGTCACTCTCCACCCCATGCCTTCCAAATCTCTCCAAACCCCTGCCATTCGTTTGTGCTCGATTTGTGCCGGTTTGTGCCGTTCAAATTTACATTGTATCTATTTCTCGTACTCAAATAAATACAAAACGGGGCAGTGACGTCACTGTCCACCCCATGCCATCCAAATCTCTCCATATCGGTGCCATTGGTTTGTGCTCGATTTGTGCCGGTTTGTGCCATTAAAAGAAACCATGTAACCATGACCTCTCTTTAAATATGACGAAAATTTCACTCTCCACCTCATTTAGCGCCACTGCAGAGTTTTAAAAAAGTTAGTGTTCATGTTGCCTTAAAATTTAAAATTTAGTCTGCTCCAAGTTTTCACTAACTTCATATTTCAAATTGACTAAATTTAAATTTCAAGGCAGAACACAAACTTCAACAAAAAAACGTTATAATTCGGTTGTGTTCGATTTGTGCCATTAGAATGTTAAACATCGATTCCCCACGAAAATTCGTTAATCGTTTTAATGGCAAAGTGGCTGTATTTATTTTCGTTTCTTTAAGTTATTTTAGAAATATGTTTGGAACATTTTATGTTTGTTAAATTCTTTTTTTTTTCTTTGCCGACCAAGCCGCCAGCAGCAGACAGTGAGCTGATCATATGTTTTAGCCTTCTCATATCAACACGACTTGCCTAAAATAAAATCTAAATAAAACAATTAATGCATTTTATAATATTAATTTAAACATTTAACATATAAATGTGCGCTTTAGGAGTGTGGAAGCTACAGCGCGCAGACATGGAGGCGCCGGCAATATCGCTTGCGATTTTTTAATTAATATCTACGCCATCATTTTTGTTAATAAGAGCACTACATCATTCGGAACTGCAAAGAGTCTACTCTGATTTGCGTGCACTCACAACATCAACAAAACATTCGTTTTCATTAAATTTAGATTTTTTTTCAACATGCATCAAAATATATACAAATACGTACAAATATAGATTTACCTCGTTGTTTAGCTACAGTATCTATCAATTTCTTGTAGTCTTTTTCCAATGACCAGAAAAAACTTTACCATATTAGCTATTAAATGCAGTCATTCCATGCAATTACATTTAGGCTACATGTTTCCTATAGATAATGGTTTATTAAGTGCTTACGTTTTCTCCCTTTAAATATCCTATTTAAGACGAATTTTAGTTACAACCAGGATTTCTGGCACAAATCGAGCACAAATAAACATCACATTTTGTGTGTAGAGCGCTTTGAATTAGGCTATATAATTATATATAGGCTATATAATTTATTAATATTAGCGAATGTTCGTTAAGAATCGATGTTTACAAATCGAGTATATTATATAATTACTTTTTGTTTTTTTGTTAAAGTTACTGTTCATGCTGCCTTGAAATTTGAATTTAGTCAACTTTAAATATGAAGTTAGTTAAAACTAACTTGAAAAGACTAAGTGAAAAGACTACATTTTAAATTTTAACGCAGCACGAACACTAACTAACTTTTAAACTCTGCAGTGGCGCTAAATGGAGTGGACAATGAAATTTTCGTTATATTTAAAAAGAGGTCATGGTAAGGTTTTTTTTTTTTTTTTTTTTTTTTTAACGGCACAAACCGGCACAAATCGAGCACAAACGAACGGCACCGGTTTGGAGAGATTTGGAGGGCATGGGGTGGAGAGTGACGTCACTGCCTCAAATTGTTTTTGTTATTTCTAAAAAGGGGAAATATATTTGACGTTCATTTCAACGGCACAAACCGGCACAAACGGAGCACAAACGAATGGCACCTTTTGGAGCGATTTCGACGATATGGGGTGGAGAGTTACGTAACAGTCCCAAACAAATATTTTACCCATTATATTTAAGAAGGGCTCGGAGATACCAGGTTTCTTTTAACGGCACAAACGGGCACAAATCGAGCACAAACGAACGGCACCGATTTGGAGAGATTTGGACGACATGGGGTGGAGAGTGACGTCACTGCCTCAAATTGTTTTTTGTTATTTCTAAGAAGGGGAAATATATTTGACGTTCATTTCAACCGCACAAACCGGCACAAATCGAGCACAAACGAATGACACCAGTTTTGTGTGATTTAGACGACCTGGGGTGGAGAGTGACGTCACAGCCCCGAAAATATTTTGGTTATATCTAGGGAAGGAAAACGGATACAGTGTTTATTTTAACGGCACAAACGGGCACAAATCGAGCACAAACGAACTGCGCCGGTTTGGAGCGATTTGGGCAACATGGGGTGGAAAGTGACGTCACACGGTCAAAAAAATAATGTTTAATATCTTAAACACCAAACCAGCACAAACGATCGTTTTTGCGGCACAAATCAGCACAAACGTAGCACAAACGAATGGCATAGTTTTGGTCATTATTTCTTTTTATGGGGTGCCAACTTCACGGAGGTAAATAAAAGGGGCAAAGTGATATCGACAACAGTTCAATATCGGGACTGCATACAGATTTCCATAGAATCACAGACTTGCACCAACGCTGGTTAACATAGATGCATACACCTCCACCCAAAGTTTTTCCAGTCACAGCGGCATCCCTGTCCAATCTCAATGGGGCACCAAAGCCCTCAATTTCCTGGTCAGAGTCTAAATCTTCTAAATATTCTTTAAGCCAAGTCTCAGTCAAGGAAATAACACAAGCATTCCTATAGTCCAAAAGAAACCGAACATTTGCTTGCAAATCGTCCAGTTTATTCCGGAGAGACCGGGCATTGGATAAAATTACTGAGGGGAGTGGAATACAATGTAGTTGCTGTTTACGCAGTCTCTGGTGCAGTCCCCCCTTCTTTCCCCTTTTCCTCACCTTTTGACTGATGGTCTTCTCTGTGCTGGTGCGAGAAAGATCAGTCCTTAAGATTTCCGAAGGCCAGTCTTGGATTTGATCCAACACGTTGTACTCAAAAACACGGCACTCCATAAGAAAGTCCTGACTATAATGAAGTCGCTCTCCATTCCCACGCTGTCCTCTCACAAGATATCCAGATAATAGCCAAATAATCAAGTAGTTCATGACCATGTGATAAATCATTATGATGGTTCAATAAAAGCAATAAAGTGAAGAAGTTCAAGTAGGAACTTTAAGAACATTAACTCATACAAACAAACAAACAGCGAACAAACAAACAAACAGTTGCTACTTCATCGTTACTGCTTCTACAGGTCGCCACAGTGCAGCGCCCCCTCCTCTCCAGGCTCCTAACTTGACCCCAAGGCCCTAGACACAACCCTCAAAAACTATGCAAAACACCAGATTTAAATAGAAACATGAATTGGCCAAGTAAAATGTCCTCACTAGTTGTTAACTTTATTTATTTATTTATTTATTTATTTATTATTTGAGTATAAAACTACTCTCTTGTGACACTGTTTAAATATCTTGTTCCTAAGCAGTCATTAGTAATTCAAAATGTCACTTTGGAACTAGTAACAATGTCTTTGGGCATTGCTAAAGGAACATGCCCTGGAAACTGGAACTGGTGTCTTTGCCACCCCTGTTTGCCTCCTTGTTTCAGCAGTTTATGATTGTATTGTTGTATTTACAGGAAATTTATATATTTATATAAATTTTAGAGGAAATTTATATGAAATTTTTTTTTCCATGGATGGCAGATCTGTTTATAAACACGCTGCTATTAAAGCAAACACAGAGATTTTTAGAAGAGTAAATGTGAATTATATCAGAGCTGTTTATTTGACATTGACAAACATTGACACTGACATTAACATAAAGTAAATCTTCATAAAAAAGGGTCACAATCATTCTGAAATACAAAATCATAGGGTCTTTTGACTAAATAAAATATCACTCAGAAATTCTGTTTTGTGAAAAACAGTGTAATAACTTGCTGGCGTATTGTTTTCAGATTTACACCATATATAAGGGGATTTAAAATGGGTGGTACAAGTAAGAATTCCATTGCCATGAAATTACGCACACTTTGTGGCAAATTTTTTGAGCCATAACGACTGTACAGTACATCAAATAACAATGCAGTAGTCACGTTGATGAGTGAAAGCAGATGTGGTACACACGTTTGTATGAATTTGTGCCTGCCCTCTATTGACCTCCTGCACTTTTTAATCAATTGAATGTATGAGCAAAATATAAATACTGCATGTCCAACGTAGCCAAGAATAACAATGTACCCAAACACATTATTTACTGTTGTGGAAAAACATGAAAGTTTTGCAACTGCCCAAATCTCACAGTATAACTTTTCGATAGTAGAGCCACATAAAGTGAGTCTAGAAAGTAATATAATTAGAAAAGAAATGCAGAAAAATGAGGTCAGCCAGCAGAAAAGGATACACTGAAAAACCCTCTTACTGGTCATTATTGAATGATACTCCAGTGGTCTACATATTGCCACATACCTGTCATATGCCATCACTGTTAATGTTAAAAGGTCACACAAAGCAGATGAATAAATGACCAATATCTGAATCATACATCCAAAATAAGAAATCACATGATCATATGATAATAAATCATACATGAATTTAGGATAGAATCCAGAGGTTCCAAAAAGTCCATTTACACATAAATTACAGACAAACAGATACATTGGTTCGTGAAGTTTCTTATGTGAGATTATAGTGAAAATTACTGTTACATTACAAAAGACCATCAATGGATAAAACAGTGTGGTGAAAGAAAAAAACACAAATCTGTTTTGCATTGTTTCATTGAGACCGGAAAGTGTAAATACTAGGACACTGGACTCATTCTCCAGCGGTGGCTGCATCTAGAATGATATGCAACCATTATGTAGATTTTGTTGTTATTAAGTTATTGGAAAGCTAGTAGACATGGTCTTTAACTAGAAGGTCTGTAGATAGATAATAATAATAATAATAATAATAATAATAATAACAATAATAAGAATAAGAATAAGAATAAGAATAAGAATAAGAAAGAAAGAAAGAAAAAAACAAAGAAAATATGAAATCCTACAACAGTAGGATACTGTTTTTTTTTTTTTTTTTTTTCCCAGTTACAAGAGAGTTACATGAAATCTTACCATGTTCTCTGTTGGCATGTTTCCTGTAGTGTTTTGCAAAAGTTCAATTTGGTTTGTTATATATGAACACTGGTCTCATGCTAATTGTCTTGACCACAAACCCTGAAAACCTTTTAACAAGCTCTCTAAAGGCTTCTTTTCTCTTAAGTCAAAATAGCTGTCTGTGTATGCTACATGTAGATTTAGAGGAATTATCCGTTTATTTAAAGTTATCAATCATATTCTCGCCAATACATCAGTTCCAACACTAAATATAATATAAAACTTGTAATATATGTTACAAATATTTACAAAATTACTTTACTAATTTCTGTTATGTTGTTAATGTGCACTTGCTTGTGTAACTGACTTACAATGCACAAATCAATTACTACACTCTAAAAAATGCAGGGTTATTTATTTATTTATTTATTTTTTTTAACCCAAATGCTGGGTTCAGCCCATTGGGTCATTTGTGTTTTATTGTATAGTTCAAGTTCCAGTTGGGTCTACAATGTGATGTACATGTGTCTTCTCCCTTTCCTTGTGTGGATTTACCCTGAGTTCTGGATTTATTAAAGACTATTTCACTTATTTCATAGAAATTCATTAGCTGAGATGCTTTCGATGTCCAAGAATCATAGGATGTCTCCTTTAACTGCCATTTCTGTTTGGGTATCATATAGTGTTGCTCACACTCTTGAAGCTATTGTCTAAAGCCTATATTCTCGACAATCCAGATTCTTTTATTTGTCATTTTTTATGCTCCACATAAAAACAAAATTAGACTGGTTCACTTTATATGCAAACTCCAAACTAGTTGGGAGGCATGACTTGATGTGATTCATGACAAGCCACTCCAAACATCTCATGACTACACAGTCAATACTACAGGAAGGTAGTCGTTCATGGAGTCTGGATTATCATGGCACTTTTGAAACAGATGGGTCATCCCTGTTAAAAAAAAAAAAAAAAAAAAAGGTATGTTTTGAAGCATGGTAGCTGGTTTGAGCTGGTCCTGAGCTGGTTATAAGCTGGTCCTGAGGTCTTGAGCAGGAGCTAGTTGCTCAGGACCAGCTTATAACCAGCTACCATGCTTCAAAACATACCTAACCAGCATATGCTGTTTTTATTTATGCAATTATTTTTCAACAGGGATAGAGAGTTTTGAGAAAAAAAAAAATAAAAATAGAATCGGCAGCGTTGGTTGCTTTTGAGATGGTAGGTGTCTGGCTCCTACCCTTTGCTACCAGGGCTCCATGATCTGGATGGTGTTTTGATGGTTATATTTTTGAAACATAGTGTATTTCTTCAGTAGATGTTCATTATTTACTTGAAGCTGAAGGAAGTGGTATTAAGACATTTTGTTAACAAATTAATCAATGTACATATTCATGTACATCCTTCTGTATAAGTCTTACTACCCAACCTGTTTAGTGTTACAACTCATCCCAGTACATCACACATTTCCCCCTCTGTACTCCTGTAATTCTATATTTCAGAGTGGCATTTTTCTGGTTTATGTAGACACTACTTATTACTTCTTTTTGGTTAATATTTACAGACAAGGGTGTTTTGTTAAAATGTATCACAAATGTATGTGCCATAAACACACACAAACAAACAAACAAACAAACAAACAGACACACACAGTTTTTGAATTGTACTTTATTAAAACATGATTTGTGTCAGAGCTAATTAATTTTTTCACTCAAAAATAAACATTCTGAACATTTGTGTTGTTTCACACACCCTTGTGTTGGTTACGGCTGTGCAGTACTGAGACTGTATTGTGGCTAAGTCTCTCTATTTCATACGTAAGAAAAGGTAAAATCATTGTAATCAGTTTCCTGTGGCTCATTGCCTTAATGTATTATCGGTAACAAAAGAATTAAATAAATCTTCTAAACATCTAAAAAGATTCTTCCTTCAGACTTTTTTAGTTTCACAATCATTGTAAAAGACAAAAAGCCTCAGATCTTTTGAAATGAGAAGATAGTCATTTAGATATTCCCACTTGTTTCTTGAACAACAGTCTAATAACTTGTTGGCGTACTGTTGTCAAATTAAGGCCATAAATTAGAGGATTTAAAATCGGTGGTATAAGTAAGAATTCCAGAGCCATGAAGTTACGCAGACTTTGAGGCACATTCCTTGAACCATAACGACTGTACAGTACATCAAACAAAAATGCAGTTGTCACAGTGATCAATGCAAGCAGATGTGGTACACATGTTTGTGTGAATTTGTGCCTGCCCTCTATTGACTTCCTACACTTTTTGATTAAGTGGATGTATGAGCAAAATATCAATACTGCATGCCCAAAGTATGTAAGAATAACAATGTACCCAAACACATTATTCACAGTTGTAGAAAAGCAAGAAAGTTTTGCAACTGCCCAAATCTCACAATATAGCTTTTCAATACTAAAGCCACATAAGGTGAGTCTAGATATTAACACTATTAAAAAAGACATGCAAAAAAATGGAGTCAGCCAACAGAAAAGGATACATTTAAGAATTTTCTGATTTGTCATTTTTGAATGATACTCCAGTGGTCTACATATTGCCACATACCTGTCATATGCCATTACTGTTAATGTTGAAAAGTCACACAGAATAGAAGAATAAATGACAAATATCTGAATCATACATCCAACATAGGAAATCACATGATCATGGGCTAATAAATCATACATGAACTTAGGGTAGAATCCAGAGGTGCCAAAAAGTCCATTCACACACAGATTACATATAAACAGATACATTGGTTCGTGAAGCTTCTTATATAAAAGTATAGTAATAATTACAGTTACATTACAAAATATCATAAGGGGATAAAACAGTGCAGTGAAAGATAACAAAACATATCTGTTCTCCATTGTTTCATTCAGACCAGAGAGTGTAAATACTAAGACACTGGAATCATTCTTCATCGGTGGCTGCATCTTAAATGATAGTTATTAAGTGGATTTTGTTATTGGACAGTTATTGGAAAACTAATTGAGTATAGAAAGCTGTATCAACTTGAATTTCCACAGTAGGAAGTCTTTAGATGATAAAACATCAACAAAGCAAACATTAAATCCTAAAACCACTAAACCCTAACATACATAACATACTTTCACTTTTCAGTTACAAAACAGTTGAAATCTTACCATGTTCTCTGTTTGCATGTTTCCTATAGTGTTTTGCAAAGGTTCGATTTGGTTTGCTATATATGGAGACTGGTCTCATGCTAATTGCCTTGATAACATACACTGAAAACAATTTTAACAAGCTCTCTGAAGACTACTGTCTATTAAGTTAAAATAACTGCCTGTCCATGCCAATCTTTGCCCACAGGCAGAATTACATAAGTTATCTCTCCATCATATTGTCCAGCATGTCTACTGTCAGTCATATTTCGACAAAATATTTTTTGATACATAACAAAATATTTTTTCATTGATGCTGAACTATCAGAATACTTCTATGCAATAATATTATTTTTTGCAGATGAATATTTAAGCTTGACTCAGAACATAAGAGACTACATTAGACTACATCAGAGACTCACTCATCCAAAGTACAGATGCTTCCTATTTATAGGTTTCTCCATTGTATTATTGTCTTGACTCATGTGATGATCTTCTGTCTGTTATTTGATTTTTGCCTACTCTTTAACCCTTTCACAAGTGAGTTTAAAATATTCTAGCTGAGCCCCCAGAGTGAGTTTTTTTAGGCGACCGTTATTTAGAACGTATAGCCTTACTGTTTCCATGGCGACGCGTCGTGTTTGTCACGTGACACAATGCAGCCACAATAGCGCTGTATGACACATGTATCACTTTTATATAGTTTTTCCCTTTTTATTATTAATATTCACAAACATGCTCAATGTATTATGAAATATCTGATATTCCGATTCTGAAATATGTGCAAGTAAATGTATTTGGAGGTTTAAACACTTTTATAATGAGCGTGTTAGTTGATCTATGCTGAGTGATGGGCGCCACCATGTTAGTTCGCACTGAATCCAAGCTGTGGGATTTAGAAAACGCAAATTCATCCTCTCCTTCCGAAAAACATTAAAGTAAGTCTCTGGTGAACTTGGAGAAGAGCAGAGTAAACTTTATAGTTACCTACACAATGTGTATATGATATCAATAAAACATGTTGTCAGATAACATTTGTAAGGATCATTATTGCCGTTGCCATAGACATCGGCGTGTATTTTGCTAACTATAAATGCATCATTGTACTAGGACTTATGTGTATGTAAATGTCTGGAACCTAAAATAGGCATTATATGGTTATAAACACAGAATAGTTGTGATAATATGACAAGCGCTCAGTGCGTCCGATCTGGCTCAGCGCCAGCCAAAGCAGATTTGAATTCAGCAGTTGATCACGTGATGCGCTGAACGTTCGAATCACACCGGTGTGATCGTACGCTCCAGGGACCAGCCAAGAATGATCACACTGGTGTGATAGTATGCGTGAAAGGGTTAAACTCTTCTTTAAAATATTAAATTATCCTGATCTAGAGTGTCCCGTGCCTCTCCACCACTGACTGCATCATATAGTCATTCAACTCCAAAACAACCAGAAGCTATGCAAACAGGATACACCAGGATGTCATTAGAGGAGCACCACCAATGTCTCTATGGAAGGCTTTGTGTTTTAGATCATCAGTGTGCTGCATGCCCCAATAAAATCAAGACATCAACATTTTGACCACAAATATGTCTTACCTTAATAAAGGCCAGATTGCCTTATTATGGGGATTTTTTTTGTACTTACTTGGTTTTGTCTGGGACAGAGGATGTCTCCTACTTAAATATTCCACTGCGGCAAGCCCACAGATCTGCCATTTAACCATCTGGGGTCTGAGGGTGTTTTGGGGCCCTGAAGAAATTTTAGCTTGCCCTGACATTTGTGCTTTTTATCAGCATCTTAAAAACATAGTAATGGCATGTTGAGCAAAACCCAACACAATGGTATATTTATAATATTAACCTAATATCAGTTCACATGTAGGCTTACTGCCATGTTAGTTGTTGTGGGTGACTTATCCAACAAGCTATGGTATTAAACAAGCCACAAATAAGATAGATAATGTTATAATTACTAACATAGAAGACTCATGGAAAAATACATTGATTATCATAAATTTAAGTGACTCAACATCATCTGTGTTTGAGCAAAAAGAATAACATCCAATGTTTCAAGTAAATAAAATAGCCTTGACAACCCCCACATGGACAACCCTCCGATTTCCACATATGAACTCATTGTAGCTTCCGGTCGCAATGACTCCAGCATGTTGCAAGGCGAGGCATCATGTCCTGGACATTTAAGAAATTATTTGTGTTATGTTGTTAATAATGTTTAAGTCTCTGTGCGTTGCCTCATCCATGTTGAGGTATGATCGGCTGACACTCTCGTAAATCAAATCACTCTTGGAAATCAAATCACTCTTGAAATCAAATCACTCTTGGAAATCAATCAGTGCTTCAGTAAAGTTTGTGGACTGCCTTTTATAGTTGTTGGCCATACTTTCACCTTTTACAAGCAACTCTCAGATAGACAACTCTCCAATTTCTGCATATGAACCAATCGTAGCTTCCAGTCATGATGGTGCCAGCATGTTGCAAAGCAAGGCATCATGTCCTGGGTGTTTAAGTAATTATTTGTGTTTTTATGTTAATAATGTTTATGTTGATAATGTTTATATCCAGAACTCCACTTCCAAAACAATTTACAAATAATTTACTCACTCCCTTGTCATCCAAGATCTTGTCACCCATGTCTTTCTGTCTTAAGTCGTGAAGAAATTATCGTTTTTGAGGAAAGCATTTCAGTAATTTTTTCCATATAATGGACTTCATTGGTGCCCCGATTTTCAGCTTCCAAAATGTAGTTTAAATGCAGCTTCAAAGGGCTCTAAATGATCCCAGTCGAGGATGAAGGGTCTTATCTACCGAAATGATCGGTCATTTTTTTTGGAAAATAAAAAATTGTATACTTTTTAAGCACAAAAGCTCGTGTAGCACAGGCTCTGGGATGCGTGTCCACGACACTACGAATCACGTCCAAGTTCATCATCTGTGTACTCTGGCTCAAAAAGGTAGAGTATGGCGAAAAACTCCATCTCATTTTCTCCTACAATTTCAGAATCGTCTGACATCATTGTACCTTTCTGTTTGTAAACAGCGTTTGACTTACTTGCACTTCCTTAGTCTTTGCACATTCGCTTTGTAAACACTGGGTCTGTAGTTCCACCTACGTTCCATGTGACCCTTTCGACGTGATTTAATAGTGCGTAGTGTCGTGGACGCGCATCCCAGAGCCTGTGCTACATGAGCTTTTGTGCTTAAAAAGTATACAATTTTTTTTATTTTCTACAAAAAATGACAGATCATTTCGCTAGATAAGACCCTTCTTCCTCGGCTGGGATCGTTTAGAGCCCTTTGAAGCTGCATTTAAACTACATTTTGGAAGTTCAAAATCGGGGCACCAATGAAGTCCATTATATGGAGAAAAATCCTGAAATGCTTTCCTCAAAAACCATAATTTCTTCACAACTGAAGACAGAAAGACATGAACATCTTGGATGACAAGGGGGTGAGTAAATTTTTTTGTAAATTGAAGTTCTGAAAGTGGAGTTCTCTTTTAACATTAATGAATATGAAAAGCATATGCATATAACAAAAGCTCAGCCCATTACATCATCAGTTCATGTATCACTTTTTATTTTTTTTCACAGTAATGGCTGACTATAAACATGAGAGACTTTAAACACTTTCCATCACACAAATCTCAAATTTCATGCTTTTTACAAACAGAATAAGATTTCCAGAATGTACAAACACTGAGAGAATATATAACATTTTCATCAATGTCTAGCCTTAACAATGAAATGACAGTATGAAATTGATGATGGAACAATGCAGCTAACATATTAACCACATGCTCATATCATGCTCAAATCCATCGCATCCGGTGCACTTCACACTACACATGTGTAGATTTCATCTATGTGTATGTGTATACAGTAGAGGGTTTTTTTTTTTTTTTTTGGATATTGTTGTGCTTGGTGCAAAGAAGAGAGTCTTAGCCACTTCCACTGATCAACCAGCTCTCTTTGATGATTGTTTACTAATTGTTTAAAAAGACTTGTTTGACTGTTCTAATGACTGCTTACTTCTCAACTCAAGTCAACTCAGCCTTTATTTATAAAACACTTTCAAAACCATAAAAATGGACGAAAGTGCTTCTTCAATGAAAAAGCAAATAAACAAACACACAAAAAATGGTGGACACCTAAGACCTTCCACTGGCCTTCACTATGGCCTCAATTCAGTTACAAGTACAGATACCCACTGCCATAAGTCCCTTCTGCTCTGGAACAGCTGAGTAATGCTTATATTTTTACCAAATTAGACCAAATGAGTGGAATACAGCATTGCTCACCATTAGAGGGCACTATGAATAATGTACCAACTGTACTCCAATCCTTCACGAATTAGATCTTCTGTAACTTCTGAAGAGTTCAGAGAAAACCTCTATGGCAGTGACAGAACAGGCAGTGGGTCCAGAGACAGCCTCCTTGGCCATGACAGGACAGGCAGAGAGTTCAGATGATGGCCTCCCTGGCCATAACAGGCAGAGGACTCAGAGACAATCAAGAATTCAGGGAAAAATCATCACATGCTGTTGCTAGAGTTTGTGTTTACTAATTTTGTCCAATATGTTATTATTGTGGATGTAAGGTTAGAGTTACGTTGCTCTGTCTCTCTTCTCAAGTATTCATGTTGTTTGTAAGGCTGGGAAGGAGTGAGTAGGTAAGTCTTTATCCAACATCTAAGGGGTTTAACACTTGTTTTGTTTGTTCAGACAGTGTTTGGGAAACAGGCCTTTCATATGATTTATGTGTCTGTCCTTTGATCTTATTAATCTGGATACATCTGATATATCTATGCAGTAGTATTTTGGCAGTATTTCTTGCAGTTTCACATTAAAAATCTTGACTGGAAACATCTACTTCAACACAGGGTAATACTTTCTATGAAGCCCGTATTTATAATACATTGTAAGGGTGTTCTTAAGGCATTATAATGAATGCATAATGCATTATAAAAAACCTTATAGTATGTTGTATCATCTCATGAGTATTCATAAGAACAGTTTTAATGTATTATAATTTTTACTTATTTGTGGTTATAGCTTTTAAGAGTTTGATTACCTCCTCATAGTTATAACATATTATAAGTCCCATATCTTGTCATGTTATGCATGTCACTTTACTTAAAGCATACAAAGACCACTTATAAGTAGTAGTAATAATAATACTAATAATAATAATTCTCAAAGAGCCATAAGATCAGGTATGAGATCAGATGAATGTGTAATATGATACATTTGTATTGTCAGTTTGATTATTTTAATGGTACTGCATGTCAGCTAGCAGTAATTATTATTAGTAGCATGCTAAATATATGCTAATACTGTATTTTGATGGTTCCCCAAAAGACAAACTGATTATAAGTAACTTTGCAAGTATGTGAACCTGCTACCTAACCTAACCTTAACCTAAGTCTACTAATACTCTGAGGCAGTGGCTCCCAACCACGTTCCTGGAGGCCCCCCAACACTGCACATTTTGCATCTCTCCTTTGTCTGACACCCGTTTCAGGTCTTGGAGTCTCTACTAACGAGCCGATTATCTGAATAAGGTGTGTTTGATTAAGGAGACATGGAAAACAGGGCCTCCAGGAACATGGTTGGGAACCACACTAAGGAGTGTTAGTTGACGTAGTTGGAAAATTGCTTATTGTCAATAGACTAGGGAGACCGCTCGCCTCTCGTCATTCACTCCCCGTTACAGAACAATCCGTCACAACAGGATCCAGCAGCTTTCACCCCGGACATTCATCTGATATGGACACGGATATAACTCTTTGCAGAATCAAACAGCGATCACACACACTCGAACAATATACCCGTGAGTTTATTTCCATTGCTAACCATTCCACTCTCCCGGATGTATAATAACTGAGATTTTTTGTGACGCCGTGAACCAGCCCCTCCGTACACAACTGAGATGCGAGGGCCCGCCCTCGTCACTGGAGGATTTTTTAAACTTTGCATTTTTGTGTGTGGGTTCGCCGTGCACCGTGGGGGTCGCACAGAGGGAGCGCGACAACGCGGCAATGGCGACCGCGCGTCCCATTCGCAGATGGACGGTCATGCCGGAGCACGATGCTACAAACACGTTTGCTCGTGGATCGCTCGTGAAATGGCGGCCGTGTCGGAGCGCGCTCGTGCAGTGGCGGCGACAGCAGTGCCCGTTCACAACATGGCGGCGCCATCAGAGCCCGTGCACAAAATGGCGGCGACTGCAGTGCCCGTTCACCAGATGGCGGCGGCGCCGGCGCCGGCGCGCGCTCACAAGATGGCGGCGAGAACAGAGCTCCGTCACATCACAGCTGCCATACAAGAGCCATTCAAAGGAACAGTTACATTTCCTGAGTCAAGTCAAGTTGCAACTGTGTTTCCTGAGTCAAGTCAAGTTTCCAAGTCAAGTCAAGTTGCAGCTGTGTTTCCTGAGTCAAGTCAAGTTTCCGAGTCAAGTCAAGTTGCAGCTGTATTTCCTGAGTCAAGTCAAGTTTCCAAGTCAAGTCAAGCTACGGTCCTTGTTCCTGTGTCAAGTCAAGTTAGAGCTATCGCTCCTATCTCAAGTCAAGGAACAGCCATCTTTCCTAAGCCAAGCACTGTCAAGATGGCGGCCACGCCAGAGCCACTGCACAAGATGGCCGCTGTCTCCAAGCCACTCCACAAGATGGCCGCCATTCCTGAACCTGTGGTCAGCACCCGGACGCCACCTGTGGTCATGATGGCCCACGTGCTGGACACACCCCTAATGACAGTATGGGCAGCTAAAGTGGCGCTCCTTCATGTCGCGGCGGCTACCCCTGAGTCAAGTCAAGACACAGCTGTCGTTCTCCACAGGTCAAGCCAAGTCACAGCCGTTCCCCACGAGTCAAGTCACGTTACGGCTGTTGTTCATGAGTCAAGTCCCGTTACAGCGGGTTTCCATGAGCCAAGCCAGGCTACAGCAGATCCTCATGAGCCAAGTCAAGTTCCTGCTGTTATTCCAGAGCCAAGTCAAGCCTCAGCCGCTGCTCCAGAGTCAAGTCAGGCTACAGCTGTAGCTTCCAAGTCCAGTCAAGCTTCCAAGTCCAGTCAGGCTTCCAAGTCCAGTCAAGCTTCCAAGTCCAGCAAGGTCAAAGCGGTCGTTCCTGCATCAAGCAACGTCAAGGCGGTCGTTCCTGAGTCAAGCAACGTCATAGCCGTGGTTCCTTAGTCAAGCAAGGTAACAGCCGTGGTTCCTGAGTCAAGTGAAGTCAATGATCTTCACAAGTCAGTTCAAGTCACCGCTGGTCTTCACGTGTCAGATCAAGTCACTGCTGATCTCCATGAGCCAAGTCAAGTCACCGCTGATCTCCATGAGTCAAAGCAGTTCACTACTGATCTTCACGAATCGGGTCAAGTCACAGCCAATCTCAAAGAACCAAGTCAAACCACAGCTGACCTTCATGAGCCAAATGAAGTTATGATTGCAGTTCCAGAGCCCCGTCACGTTTCGTCTATCTGTCCAGAACCTCACCACGCCCCGCCTGACGGCCCAGAGTCCAGTCACGTCCCACCTGACGACCCAGAGTCAAGTCATGTCTCGCCTGACGGCCCAGAGTCAGGTCACGTCCCGCCTGATGGTCCAAGTCACGTCCTCCCCGATGGCCCAGAGCCAAGTCACGTCTCGTCTGACCGCCCAGAGCCAAGTCACCTCTCGTCTGACCGCCCAGAGCCAAGTCACGTCCCATCTAACCGCCCAGAGCCTCACCATGTCTCGTCTGACCGCCCAGAATCAAATCACGTCTCGTCTGTCCGCCCAGAGCCAAGTCACGTCTCGTCTGACCTGCCAGAGCCTCGTCATGTCTCATCTATTTGTCCAGAGCCAAGTCACGTCTCGTCTGACCTTCCAGAGCCGTGCCATGCCTCGTCTGACATCCCAAAATCACGGCCTATCAGGATGGCCGGCGTGCTGGACCCACCACTAGCATCAGTGAGAGCAGCGAACATCCCAATGGCGTCAATACCTTCTAGACCCACCTTTAAAGAGGTCCTGCCACCCGCCACTGCTCTTCCCGTAATGGCGGTTGCCATTTGGTGTGTGTGGTCTGCACACTGTGCTCCTGAGGTCACATCTGTTCACAAGTCAGCTCCTGAGGTCACGTCTGTTCATAACTCTGCCCCTGAGCTCCCGTCTGGTCTCAAGTCTGCTCTAGAGGTCCCGTCTGGTCTCAAGTCCATTCCAGAGGTCCCGTCTGGTCTCAAGTCTGTTCCAGAGGTCCCGTCTGGTCTCAGGTCTGCTCCAGAGGTTCCGTCTGGTCTCAAGTCTGTTCCAGAGGTCCCGTCTGGTCTCAAGTCTGCTCCAGAGGTCCCGTCTGATCTCAAGTCTGCTCCAGAGGCCGTCCCCGTCGGAGAAGCTGCGCCAATGCCTCCAGAGGCGTCAGCGCCAGCTGTAGAACCTCTTATGGAGGGGGCGTTACCATTTAAACTTTCTGCTTCTCCCTTTATTCTGTCTGGCTCCTCTGTCTCTGCTTTCCCCAGGTTCCAGACCGTGACGTGGGTTCCTGTTCCGCCCCGGAGGGCTGCTCCGCCTCCTGTTCCGCCCCGGAGGGCTGCTGTGCCTCCTGTTCCGCCCCGGGGGGCTGCTGCGCCTTCTCCCCCTATTCTGTCTACCTCCTCTGTCCCTGCTTTCCCTAGGTCCCAGACCGAGATGCGGATTCCTGTTCCGCCCCGGAGGGCTGCAGCGCCTCCTGCTCCGCCTCCTGTTCCGCCCTGGAGGGCTGCTCCGCCTCTTGCTCCGCCCCGGAGGGCTCCTGCGCCTTCTGCTCCGCCCCGGAGGGCTCCTGCACCTTCTGCTCCGCCTCCGCCTCCGCCTCCGCCCCGGAGGGCTCCTGCGCCTTCTGCTCCGCCCTGGAGGGCTCCTGCACCTTCTGCTCCACCTCCGCCTCCACCCTAGAGGGCTCCTGCGCCTCCTGCTCCGCCCTGGAATGCTCCTGCTCCGCCTCCGCCCTGGAGGGCTCCTGCTCCACCTCTGGCCCCGCCCTGGAGGGTACCTGCTCGGTCGGTCCTGCCTCAATCACTGGGCTCTCCACATGGACCTGGCCCTCCAGCCCTCGCCCTGTCTCGCTCCCGCCCCACCGCTCCCCTGGACTGTTGTTTCCTTCGAGCGTCTGGAAGCCGCTCCTTGGGGGGGGGCTATGTCACGAATCTGGTCGTTGTCCTGCTGTCCGCTCACCACCAGATGTCGCTCTCACCCCTTCATCACACTCTGACTGCACCACACTCCGGACTGCATCTCCCATCCTCCACCGCACTGATTGCGTCAGCCCCCGTGACCAATCAGGCGTTCTATAAAATGAGATGATATAACATATTATAAGGTTTTTTATAATGCATTATGCATTCATTATAATGCCTTAGAAATACCATTATAATGTATTATAAATCGGGGCGTCATAGAAAGTGTTACCCAACACAGCTGCCAATTATATTGTGATTGTAATTGTGTATCATGTGTATCCATTCTTGTAGATCAGAGCCAGGAGGCTCATGGTCACAGTCAGATAAAAAAAAATAAAAAATAAAAAAAGTAGCAAAAACAATAATAATGTCAGCAACAGAAGAAGAAAGGTAACTTCCACAAGGTAGTGAGTAAGTAACTGTGAGTACTGTCAGTGGGTAACAGAGTTCATCAACAAGTAGCAAAGACAGCTGAAAGTAACAGTCCCTTCTCTGTACAGGTGCTGGTGGGTGGAACCCGATGGGCTGAAGATTAGTGATGTTAAGCCTGATACCGAGGCTTCAAAGCTTGTGTCAAGAATGTAAGGAGACGGAGCTCCATATCGAGGCTTGTATTGTTTTAGCGAAGTGACGTCACTGGTGATTTTCGAAGCACTGCAATCAAACAAGGCTTTGGGTTACACTTTATTTTGATAATCCACTTTACATGTCAACTAATTCCCATTAATTTGCAACTACATGTCTATTAACTCTCAGAGCAGACTGTTAGGTAAGGTTTAGGGTTAGTAGAATAAGTTGACATATACTTGCAAAGTTTAGAGGAGTGTTAGAAGATATTTAGCAGACAGTCTACTAATTTTTAATGACTAGTTGACATGCAGTTGCAAAGTTACTTACTGTTAGCAGAATGTCTAAAGTGGACTATCAAAATAAAGTGTTACCAGGCTTTGCAGTGAAAAGACAGTGGAAGAAATATTGTTTTTAAGCTTCCAGTTCCACTGCCTTCTGTCCAGTACACATTAATCACTTTCACCCTACTTTATCCAGTCTATATAACTCCATACAAAATTATGAAACATTATAAAACATACACTGAACATAAAATCTATTTATGTTCAGTGTTTTATTTATTTATTTATTTTACATGTGTTTACTATGTTATTGTATCAAGCCTTTTTACCATGTAGTCCACTTTTTAGCAGCGTCACACTCCTGAAATTTTTGTCCTGCAGATTAGGATCAACCAGCAGGTGTCCGTAGCGTGCATTCAAAGCCTCAGAAAATTAACCACTTTTAGCTTTGAACACATCTGCCTGGAAAGCTTCAAAGCCTGATGGCAATCGACTTGCTGACAACACAACTTAATGCTTATTGGTTCAAACAACCGTAATGTTGCGTTCTCTTCTAAAATGTTTAAATTTATGTGTTTAAATTATGTGTGAATATCCCCAAACATTGACAGTGCAATCTTTGTGTGAGATACTGTATGTGATTCCTGTCAAATGAAAAAAAAAAAAAAAAAATCTAAAATGTTTGTATTACAGTATTTGCTGTGAGTATTTAAGATATACTGCTGCTGCACAAATAACATATAAAATATCCCATAGCAGATCTATACAGGTGGAGCTGGGGAAGGTGAAGGGTTTCAGAGGAACTCTGAAAGCATGCTGCGAAAGGCTCAAGTGAATGCCAACCAGCCATTTAACCCTTTCAGACGTAAGTTTAATATATTCTAGCTGAGCCCCCAGGGTGAGTTTTTTTAGGCGACCGTTATTTTAGAATGTATTGCCTTATTTTTTTCCATGGCGACGCATCATGCTTGTCACATGACACAACGCAGCCACAATAGAGCTGTAAGACACATGGATCGATTTTATTTTTATTTTTATTTTTTTTATTATTAATATTCACAAACGTGCTTGCTAGATTGTTAAATATCTGATATTCCAATTCTGAAATATGTGCAAGTAATTGTATTTGGAGGTTTAAACACTTTTATAATGGCCGCGTTAGTTGATGTATAAAGGGTGATGGGCACCGCCATGTTAGTTCACGCTGAATCCGAGCTCTGGGATTTACAGCCTGCAAATTCATCCTCTCCTCCCGAAAGACATTAAAGTAAGTATCCAGTAAACTGGGAGAAGAGCAGATTAAACTTTATAGTTACCTACACAATGTGTATATGATATTAATAAAACATGCCGTCAGATTATAGTTGTAGGACCATTATTACCGCTTCCATAGACATCAGCGTGTATTTTTACAAACTATAAATGTATGGTTTTGCTAGTACTTATGTGTATTTAAATGGCTGGAACCTAAAATAAGCATTATATGATTGAAAACACTGAATACTTGTGATAATATGACAGGACATTAGCGCGTCTGATCAGGTTTAGCGCCAGCCAAAGTGCGAATGCAGATTCGAATTCAGCAGCTGATCACGTGTTGCGCTCAATGTTCTAATCACACGGGTGTGATCGTACGCTTCAGGTACCAGCCAAGAATGATCACACCGGTGTGATCGTACGCGTCAGAGGTGCAAACTCATTGGCTGCGTACACGACATGAACCAATCAGCTTCTGCCAAGTCGAATAAGGCTGTGAATATCATCAGTTATGCTAACACCCGTCAGCCTGCGCCATCTAGAGTTTCATGAAAGAAATAGGCATTTAAATAGCAAATAGCTTCCCTTCCGAGAGAATTTCAGACTGTGTCTGCTAGAGGTCACTATGGGGAACGCCTTTGGCGGGACCGGTGTCTGAAGCATACATTCAACATGACAATAACATTGGGCGGCGACAGCCTATGACGTCACTACCAGCATGACCACAGTATAAAAGGGCGCCAGGAGAATACGTCATTCTCTTTGTCGTCTTCAAGGTACTGTTTTGTTTGAAGTGTGCATTCCGGTAAGAGCGATTTACTCTTCTTTACAATGGCAAGCACTAGTAAGGTGTTTAAGAAGTGTGTGGATCTGTGTCCTTATTACTTGACACCTGATGACACACATGATCTTTGTGTTTTTTGTTTGGGTAATAGGGCACGCGCACAATGTCATTGAGGGGTCAATCTGCGTGGATTGTGAGTGTTTTCCCACAAAAAAAGCTCCACTCTCATATGTCTCTCTTTTTAAGGAAAGAGGGACAGCCATCTGCCCCGCACGGTTCAGGACCTGCCACTGCTGAGGCATGAAGGAAAATTAGCTTGGGGGGCTCACAGGTGGACTTGGCTGATGAGATGAAAAAGGGACTTTCCCTTTCTCGCTCGTCAGTCACAGACGAGAGTGAGCTGCTGGGCGATGATGCTATTTCTCTAACATCGTCTGATCCAGCAACTAGTGCTCTGCTGGCTTCAAGCCAGGAAGAGCAGGAGATGCTAGATGAGGACTAGGAAGTTTAGACTGACTCCTCTCAATCCTCCTGCCTTGTGTACGCAGAGCTGCTTGAGGTTATGGAAGCAGGCCAAGAAAGTAGCAACTCAGGGTCGTCTCGATGAAAATTATCTTTCTGACCATAGTCCTCCAGTTCTATAGAGTCTTTTATTTCTTCCTGGAAAGGCCTGAAAAAAACAGTTTTCATCCTGTATCTATAGGTTTCAGCACACAAGTTTTGCCAATATTGAGGGGATACGTGAAAAGAGTTATGAGAAGATGCCCCTTATTGAAGAGATGCTGGCTCGCTATCTCTCTATGGGCGAGATATCTTCTCTTAAGGCTCCCTCCTTGTTATCCAGATCCCTTCAAGTTACATCTTGTTTGCATGGTAGGGCATACGCAGCAGCAGGTCAGGCTGCAGCCTCATTGTACACCATGGCGGTGCTTCCGGCTTACCAGGCTGACCTACTGAAAGACCTGGATAGGGGTCAGGGTCTATCTCCTGATGAGGATGCTGAGCTGTGCCACACCACAGATCTTGCTCACCGTGCCACTAAACAAACCGCCACTACCACTGGCAGGTCTATGGCAGGCATGGTGGTTATGAAGAGACATCTGTGGGTGAACCTGGCAGATATCAGGACAAAATCCACCGGTTTAGCCTTCTATGATGATGGTCGAAAAGTTTAAAGTGCTCCCATTGTGCCATTTTAAAGGTTGCTAATATTGTTTTATGAGACTCCTAAAACAGATTTACTTGTATGCAAGGTCAAAAAACACTGTAGTTTTCTCCAAAAATAGATTTGATTTCACCTCATTTCTAAATGATTCGTAAACGACTCGTACGAAGCAGTTCAAAGAATCAGTCTTTCTAAACCCCTCCTTTCTGTGAGCCCTCACTGCTGTGATTGGTCAGATGGCGCAGTCCTTTATGATTGGTCTACCGCATACAGCGTGTGTCGGAAAACAAAACGCCCATTGCCAAAACTGAATGACAGCCCTGGATACTTGTCAATACACAGAAAGATGGCATCGATTTTACCTTACCAATTCGAGCCAGAGTCTGACCATGAAACGGCTGAAGTGGCTGATCGACAAGTTAGAACAGACTACTGTGGAAAGTGCTCGCAATTTGCTTATGTAAGCAAACTGGTTACATCTCTATGTTGTAAACTTCAACATTGTATAATGCATTAAGGCGGCTTTCACACCGGATGTGGAAAGCGCTCATTTGAACTCATTTGAACTTTGAGTGCTCTGCTGCGTGCGCACTTTGGTCGAGGCAGAAACAAGCCATTCATTTAGGCTTCTGCGGGAGCCTCCTTGGACTTCAGGTCCCCAATATAGCACTGCAACCCCAGGACTTGCCCTGCCAGGACATGGTACTCATGTTTTGGCCCGAGGGGTCTCCTGAGAATTGAGTTGTTCACTCAACCATCATGCACATTTCTGAGTTAGAGCTTCTCTCACTGAGGCGTTCAGTGGCCTTACTCCCTAACTCCGCTCCGCAGTTTGAAGAATGGTTAGGCCCACTTGGACCTCCCTGTCACACTACTCTTATGGTTGAACCAGTGAATCGCTCCTCTGTGGAGTGGGCTTGGGTACACTGCTTTCCCTGAGGTATGAGTGAGATATGTTTCTGCGGAAACTCTTCCTGAGTGTTCCGGCTGTGAGGAGCGGTGACTCTTCATGCATTAGGTCTGGGGAATTGGAACATGCCCTTTCTGTCGAGATGGAGAGTGTTTGGCCAAATAACAGCTGACGGTCTCTCTTCAGGCTGTTCGGCTCGTTACCCCTTAGTACAGTGTTTCTAAAATCCATGCTATGGTAAGTGCACGCGCAGAGCTTCTGTGCACTTTCTAAAACCCACATCGCGGCATCCTGCGCACTTTTCGAAAATCCTGTATGGTATAGGTTATGCGCTGCCAGCCTTGTACCCTTTCTCTGAGTTTGTTTAGGCCCCGGTTTTCACCTTGGGCCCCACTCTACTTATGTATCCTTGATGATACCTTTTTAAACAGGGCATCTGCTACCGAGGACCTGTCGAGGCAGTTCCTAGGCTAGGCTCTTCACTTAAGTAACAGTATTTCTTAAATCCATGTTATGGTAAGTGCACATGCTGAGCTTCTGTGCTCTAGGCACCTTGCACACTTTTCTAAAATCCTGTATGGTATTGGTTATGTGCTGCAGCCTCGTACCCTTTCTCTGAGTTGGGTTAGGCTCTGGTTTCTTATGTATCCTTGCTGATACCTTCCTGAACAGGGTATTGCTACCAAGGATCTGTCAAGTCAGTTCCTTTGAGCAAGCACATCCGGAGCTGACAGCAGCCCCCTGGATGACAGGCAGGGGTCTAGTTATGGTCTTAGATGCTTGGCCGTATCCCCTTAAAGGAATCTCTTTGTTTCTAAATCCAAGCCTTGAGCTCTGCCCTGGGTTCAGGCTTCCTCAAGCCCAGCCCTCAACAGGTAAGTTCTTTGGGTTATGCAGCTCAGGCCTTTGGCTGAAGGGGATAATGTCACCGACAGCCATCAGGGCTCCCATTACGTTGGTAGAGTTGGTACTTAGTGCTTGCCTTGGTGCTTGGCATGCACTCCCCACCTCTAGAGTACACAGTTCTAAGTTCCCTCGGAAGGGAACATCTCAGGTTACGTATATGCCCATGGTTCCCTGAGAAGGGAACGAGACATTGAGTCCTCTAGAAGCCTCGCCATGCTTCAGATGCAAGCTTTAGATGAAGAAGTGATATGAAGTGTTCTCCCGGCGCCCTTTTATACTGTGGTTGCACTGGTAGTGACAACATAGGCTGTTGCAGGCCAATGTTATTGTCACGTTAAATGTATGCTTTAGACACCGGTCGCGCCGAGGGTGTTCTCCATAGCAACCTTTAGAGGACGCAGTGTCTCATTCCCTTATAGGGAACCATGGTTACATATGTAAGTTGTTTTGTGGTGACTGGGCTGGTGACTGGGGATTGTGACTAATAATAATAATAATAATAATAATAATAATGAAACTAAAACAAAACTTAAGGTTTTATACGAACACTCTTAGATCTTCAGCTAAGATATTTACACTTCTGCACCAGCATATGTATCTACTGGGCACCCCACACCATGCGGTGCTTTTGGACTTTAAGATTACTTGCACTCATTCCCAATATATTGTTGCTGTTTAGTTTATATTTCACACTGAAAATAACAATTTTGTTATTATTTATTTATGTTCATGTTTTTCCAAATCTGTATTACTTGTATACCTTTGTGAAAATCTCCACATAATACTTCTATATAACACTTTTTTAACATTGAATCCTGTAAAAGCTGACAGTGTATAAACTTACTTTTAAAACCATTGTGACACACATTATCATTTATGTTTTTAAAGTTGTTAACTTATGTTTTATGTACACTACTTAATAACTAAAAGAGTGTGGTGAAAACTGATTATCACAAATTAATATTTGCAGACTAGAGTGTTTTGTTATATGTACTGCAAATGTATGTGTCTGAGTTTGGTGCTGCAGTGCCTATTCATATTGCCATCGACACACAAACACAACATTTTGAGTAGCATTTTATTAAAATATAAATTATATTAAAGGGCTATTTTATTTTACATGGAAAAAAAAAACAGAGCACATCTTCATGCAAGGAAAGTTCACTTAAAAATAAACATTCTGAACATATGTGTCCTTACAAACACTCGTATGTTATTAAAGCTGTGCATTAGAGAAATTTTTATTATTGCTAAGCTCCTTTACTTTATTTCATACCTTATCATAGTAACACAACTTGTGGCTTATTGTCTTCTTATATTCTCAATAACAAAATAACAGTTTCCATAAAATAAATATTTTAAACATCTCAAAAAGATAGCATAGGATCTAGACTTGAGAAAATATTCACTTAAATATTCCCATTTTTTTTCTTGAAAAACAGTCGTGTAAGTTGTTGGCGTACTGTTGTCAGATTTAGTCCATAAATAAGTGGATTTAAGATGGGTGGTATGAGTATGAATTCAAGGGCCATAAAATTACGCAGACTCTGTGGCACATCCCTCGAACCATAACGAGTGAACATCACATCGAACAAAAATGCAGTTGTCACATTGATCAGTGCAAGCAGATGTGGTACACATGTTTGTATGAATTTGTTTCTGCCCTCTATTGACTTTCTGCACTTTCTAATTAGGTAAATATATGAGCAAAATACCAATAATGCATGTCCAAAATATATAATAATGATTACAAACCCAATAACATTATTTACTGTTGTAGAAAAACAGGAAAGTTTAACAACTGACCAATTTTCACAATATAGCTTTTCAATACTAGAGCCGCATAAGGTTAGTCTTGATGTTAATGTAATAAGAAGAGACATGCAAAAAAATGGAGAAAGCCAGCAGAAAAGGATACATTCAAGAACCCTCTGACTAGTCATTACTGAATGATACTCCAGTGGTCTACATAATGCCACATACCTGTCATATGCCATTACTGTTAATGTTGAAAAGTCACACAGAAGAGATGAATAAATGACAAATATCTGAACTAAACATCCAGCATAAGAAATCACATGATCATGGGCTAATAAATCATACATGAATTTAGGGTAGAATCCAGACGTGCCATAAAGTCCATTTACACAGAGACTACATATAAACACATACATTGGCTCATGAAGCTTCTTATGTGAGATTATAGTGAAAATTACAGTTATATTACAAAAGACAATCAGAGGATAATACAGTGCAGTTAAAGACAACAAGACATATCTGTTTTCCATTGTTTCATTCAGACCAGAGAGCGTAAATACTAAGACCCTGGACTCATTCTTCAACGGTGGCTGCATCTTGAATATACAGTATGTAATTATTTTGAGGAATTTGTTGTCCAGTAAGAAGTTACTGGACAACATAAAGTTGTATAAACTTGATTTGTCACAGTGTCACAGTGGAAGTCTGTAGATGAAAAAAAAGAAAAAGTACAGTACCTTACATAGTTTTTTTCAATCACAAAACAACTGAAATCTTACCATGTTCTTTGTTTGAATGCTTCCTGTGATGCTTTGCAAAAGTTTGATTTGGTTTGCTATATATGGACACTGGTCTCGTGTTAATACCCTTGATAACAAACACTGTAAACAGTTTTAACAAGCTCTCTAAAGGTTACCTACTTTTAACTTTTAACTCTCACCATCATATTGTCCATCAGATCTATTGCCAAAATATTAGGTCCCAAACTACATTAATATGTCATATATAGAACAATTATGAACACAATTGTTATTATTATTTTATTTGTTTATTTTAATATTGTTAGCTTTTTTTACCTTTTACAATTACAAAAGCTTTGCACAAATTAAGTTATTAGCAAATATGAGAGCAGACAGAAGAGGACATGTAAGACTTGCTATGATAGGCCTTATAGTCTTGGTGCTTGCCACTACAGACAAATCACAACCCAAACTTAATGCATATAACAACATGACATACAGCTGCAGCAAAATAATTGTGAATCCTATGGATTTATTCCATTTTCTGACTAGCTTTTATGTATGTATGTATGCATGTACACTACCGTTCAAAAGTTTGGGGTCAGTACATTTTTATTGTTTCTTTTTTCTTTTTTTTTTTTTTCTTTTTTTAAGAAATTAATACTTTTATTCACCAAGGATGTATTAAGTTAATAATTAAAGGTTTATTAAAAGTTAATAATAAATAATTTACATTGTTATAAAATATTTATATTTTGAATAAACACTGTACTTTTTAAACTTGTTATTCATGAAAGAATCCTGAAAAAAAAAAAATTACAGGTTCCAAAAAATATTTGGCAGCACAACTGTTGATATTATCCAACATTGATCATTCTAATAATAAATCTGCATATTAGAATGATTTCTGAAGGATCATGTGACACTTAAGACTGGAGTAACAGCTGATAAAAATTCAGCTTTTCATCACAGGAATAAATTCTATTTTAAAGTATGTTAAAATAAAAAACATTATTTTATATTGTAAAAACATTTTGCAATATTACTGTTTTTTTTTTTTTTTTTTCTATATTTTTAATCAAATAAATGCAGCCTTGATGAGCATAAGAGACTACTTTAAAGACTATTACAAGTCTTACTGACCCCAAACTTTTGAACGGTAGTGTATGTATTTAGTTAGTGTAAATTTAGATTTGATGTTTAAGTCAAAACACAGACAAACAGAATTGTTACATTAGCATCTCTGATGTGTGTTTCTTTGTTTGGTATTATTTCTTGTAGTTGTATATTTAATATTGACTGGGAACACAAGTGTCTACATTAGTACCACTGTCATGCTGCAATGTGATGAGTGTATTTTACATAAAATTTAATATCTGATCATGTTAATAGATGGTAAATTTTAAAATGTATCCTTTGCATATCGAAAATATATTTACATATGTTTACACTCAATATACTAAATAATTGGTTTTCAAACCTGACTTGGAGCACCCCTAGGGCTACACATTTTGCATGTCTCCCTGATCTGACACACCCACTTTAGATATAACAGTCTCTAATGAGCTGATGAATTGAATCAGGTTTGTATGATGAGGAAAGAAAAAGGAAAGGACATGACGTGTGGCCAAGTATGGTGTCCCATACGTGGGATTTGTACTCTGCATTTAACCCATCCAAGTGCACACACACAGTAGTGAATAGTGAACAAACACGTGCACACACCCGGAGCAGTGGGCAGCGGGGAGCAGTTAGGGGCTCGGTGCCTTGTTCACCTCGCCGTGGTATTGAGGGTGGAGAGAGTGACCAGTGAGGGAAACATACCAAATGTGCAGTGCTGGGGGTGGTCCAGAACAGGTTTGAAAACCCCTGTATTAAGTGGTTTAAATCAGGGGTGTCCAAACCTGCTCCTGAAGCAAACTTGTCTGGAGGCTTCTAGCGAGACTGAAGACAGCCCTATTCAGACACTAATTGTTTCTCATGTGGACATCTGTAAAAATAAATTGTGGCACCTCAGTGACAAAACTCATGGATTCAGATGGCGATTATTCATGGTGGATAAGTGAGTTCTGTGATCCTACTAACCTGGGAACATGCTGCACACATGGTAAGTCACATGATTCTCTGATGTAAATAAAATGTCATATGCTTGGAATAATAAGAATAAATTCATATTTTATAATATCCTGTTTATTATAAATGTATTATTTCATTATTTAAATATCCTCTTAAAAATAATAAAATAGACACAATGTAGTTGAAATGTTGTTCTGTCTTTTATCTATGCATTTATCTCTCAAAATGATGGATGTCAATTAAAATGTGGAGAATACCAGAAATAAGTCAGTGCAGCCCCTTATTTATATAAGGTAACCATAAAGCTGTGTGGTTTATATTTTTATGTATATAATTGTACATAATACATATTTTTTAAAAAATGCATTGCATTCCTGTTGCTGCCATAATAATGACCCACTTCAAATGTTTGTCCTTTTCTTCTCTTTCTTCTTTTTGTTCTTAACAGCCCCCACAAACTAGATCAGTTATGCAGTATTGTTCTTGTAAATACTTTCTAGCATTTCTGTATTAAATATGTATGCAAATTACAGCAACGGTGCAGCAGTTACCGTATGGTGTTTGGCAGTGGTCAAAAAAGATTTAAACAGTGAATTGTCAAAAATGAGTAGATAAGTTGGCTGGGGATTTTTATGTGGGTGGCGAGAGAAAAACAGAGACTAGCCCAATTAAAAGCTGAAAATATCTTGGACGAATGGGAAGTGTAGCCAAACTTTTGATTGGTACCCTTCCATAATATACACACGAAGAATATCAGCCGATATATATTAGACTTTACTCCCTATCGGGACGCTACTCTGAAACTGTAGTTTGACCAGTTACAAGCTACTCGTAAATTTAAGTAGTTAAACTACATTCAAGCTTCTGAAAAAGTAGAAACATATAAAACACTGAAACTGTTGGGGAAGCTACTCTGAAACTGTAGTTTGACTAGTTACAAGCCACTCGTAAATTTAAGTAGTTAAGCTACATTCAAGCTTCTGAAAAAGTAGAAACATTGAAAACACCGAAACTACTTTCAATTTTTTATTATTATTTTATTGTTTTCTTTCAGCGGTGGCTCAGTGGGTAGCACTGTTGCCTCACAGCAAGAAGGTCCTGCTTAGAGTCTCGGGTGAGCAAGGATGCCTTTCTGTGTTGAGTTTGCATGTTCTCCCCGTGTTTGTGTGGGTTTCTTACGGGTGCTCCTGTTTTGCCCACAATCCAAAGACATGCAGTATAGGTGAATTGGACAATGTAAATTGGCCATAGTGAGTGTGTCACTCACTCACTACAGGAGCAAGCTGAAGGAGAGAGAGAGATTTTATTGTTTTCTTTCACAATTAACATTACAAATAACTGAATAATTGTTAATTAAGAATTATAATTAAATTATATATAAAATATAAGTAAGATATTTAAGGTTTAAAACAACATATTATAATGGAATCACGATTTAAAAGAGGGTGAATTCAGGTTGCTTGGGACACATTTTTTCCATGTAATTTAAATTACAAAAAGTGTTCAAATAAGCCTGAATGAAGATCCATATATAGGTTAAGGCGCTGATATAGTGGTCTGTTGGTGTCTCTGTGTGGTCCTGTTTGGTATTGCAGCTTGACTTGTGGTTATATATATATATATATATATATGAATTGGAAATAGTCTAAAACAAATGTAATTTTTATTTATTTTTTTATTTTTTTTGCACAACATACATCAATTGAGAATTGTTATTAAAAACAAAAACAAAATGTTTTTATCCTTTCTTGAAAAAAGCTTGCAGACAATATAGTTTTGTGGGAATCATCCTCAATCTTGAACTTGGTAAAACAATTATCTTTAAAATGTTTCAAGTCTTAATACTTTTCCTTCTGTTATACTGGGATAAATCATAGTGGGATGTATGCTATAATTGTTGGCTGTGGTGCCCCAACTAGAAAATGTTCCACCAGCCGCCACTGCTCAGCAGCATACACATATTGTCTTGTATTGTCCGTTTCTTGTGTCTCCTGCTTCGTTTGGGTGGTTATTTCATATGTTATATGTGCAGCAGCAGTATTTCCTACATGATCACAACAACATGTCTATGGATGTACTGGCAGTAGCAGGTCTCTGTACTTGTTCTGCCACAGCAGCAGTGTAGCAGATCTATTCTGCCAAGACCAAACATAATAACATTGCCATTTAGCCTATATTATCATGCTAAAACTCTCAGAGAGTTGTCATGACAGTAATATATTTACTGTTACTGTCAGAACCATGTGGACAGGACTAGTGTGAAAACTTGAAAACAGTCAAAAGAGGTGAACCCAAATGCAGACAACCAGATCAAAGTTCTGGGAAAATGTTTTCATATCTTTAATTTGATGAAAATGCAAGCGCAAAAATCCACAAGACAAATACAAAAAGTCAACACAAAATGTTCCAATGGTTCAAACAAGTTTTGACAATAGTTCTGAAAAGTACATCCCAAAGGTCCACAAAGTAAATTGCGAAGGCATACAAGGAAGTTCACAGGAGTCTATACAAAAAAAAAAAATAAATAAATAAATAAAAAAAAAATAAAAAAAATGACAATACTTCCAAAAAAGTTCCAAAAGGTTAATTCAAAAAGTTTACAATAGCAATCCGGAAGGCATTTAAAAAGTTCACAAAGAAAATCTGTGAGTAACTCCGAACAGCTTCAAAGAGCATGTCAATACAACAAAACAAAGGAACTATACCAGATGCACAAAGTTGTTTGAGGGTAAATTCATTAAGCAGAGAATTAGACTGACCTAGACTTGGTCATGGCATGGGAAACACTAAGCAAAGTACTGAGGAGAAGGATGATTTATGTACACAACCAGGAAAGGCACAAGTGACAACCAAAAAGAAAGGCAGTGGGGGCCTCTAGTGGCCAGAAATAAGTCCACTAGTTACACTAGTTACACTAATGTGTATTCACATGAGTTACTTTAATTATGTTTCTGCTATACATAGCATTCGAGTTTATGAGGGAAGTTGTGTTGGTATTACATAAGAGTTGTAAGATCAACCCAACTGACCCAACAAAGGTATCCAATGGTGGCTGAAGGTTTCCTGTATGTTTCGTTTAATTTCAGTCTTATTCTGATTCTATTTTATTATGAGGTCAGATTTGGGTTGTCATTCAAATTGGTTGTTTGTCCATTTAAGTTCAATTATTATTATTTTGACATTTGATTATTCTAGGTCAGGGGTGCCTAAGATAGGTCCTGGAGGGCCTTGTCCTGCAGAATTTAGCTCCAACTTGCCTCAACACACCTGTGGGGAAGTTTCTAGTATGCCTAGTAAGAGCTTGATTTGTTGGTTCAGGTGTGCCTAATTGGGGTGGAGCTGAACTCCGTAGGACACCAACCCTCCAGGACCAAGTTTGGGCACCCCTGTTCTAGGTAATCCTTTACTTTACCCTGCTGAAAAAAACAGCTTAAACCAGCTTAAGCTGGTCAAGCTGGTTTAAGCTGGTCACCCAAGCTGGTCATAGCTGGTTTTAGAGGGGTTTTGGCCACTTTTTTTAGCTGGTCAAGCTGGTTTTAGCTGGTCAGCCTGGCTGGTCTTAGCTGGTTTTAGCTGGTCAGCCAGGCTGGTCTTAGCTGGCCAGGCTGGTCTTAGCTGGTTTTAGCTGGTCAGGCTGGTCTTAGCTGGTTTAAGCTGGTCAGGCTGGTCTTAGCTGGTTTTAGCTGGTCAGCCAGGCTGGTCTTAGCTGGTCAGGCTGGTCTTAGCTGGTCTTAGCTGGTCAAGCTAGTCAGCTAGGCTGGTCTTAGCTGGTCAGGCTGGTCTTAGCTGGTTTTAGCTGGTCAGGCTGGTCTTAGCTGGTTTAAGCTGGTCAGGCTGGTCTTAGCTGGTTTTAGCTGGTCAGCCAGGCTGGTCTCAGCTGGTCAGGCTGGTCTTAGCTGGTTTTAGCTGGTCAGGCTGGTCTTAGCTGGTTTAAGCTGGTCAGGCTGGTCTTAGCTGGTCAAGCTGGTCAGACAGGCTGGTCTTAGCTGGTTTAAGCTGGTCAGCCAGGCTGGTCTAAGCTGGTTTAAGCTGGTCAGGCTGGTCTTAGCTGGTCAAAATGTTTGTTTGATGATTGATTGATTACATAGTGTCTGCCCCAATTTTCCTGACAAATAATGCGACAAATAAGTAATACGTTTACTTTTAATAATCTGCAGGACCACAAGGAACCATTAAAACAATTTTTATTTGATCTTACAGCTCCTTTAATAACAAATATTTACAAAATATTTACAAAATAATTGGAATAATTACAATTCTAAAACTATGTTAAGAATTAATGGTGAAGATGAACAATAACAGAATTCTAAACATATTATGCATTTTCATATTTTTTTTTCTTTTTATTATATCTTATATTTTTTTGGGATATGTAATGCCCCACTTGTTTCTCCCTCTTTTCTCTCTCCCTTCTTTCAGGCTCCTTTTGTTTCCGCCAGTCACTGAAACAGACTTAAGAAATAATTTAGATTATTAATTTTCAACAAGTAAAACTACTTTAAAAAAAAAAAAAAACTATAGTGTCATGTCTTTGTTGCACATTTTCCTTTTTTTCCAGACATAGCCTGCAATAATTTATAAACATACCCCTGATAGTTGTTCCTTTTATTGCTAAAATAAAGATAAAACTGATATATCCAAATGGAAGTGTGTGTATACATATATATATATATATATATATATATATATACACACTTCCATTTGGATATTTCTGTAGGTGTTTAATTAATGTAGCTATTTTATTGATAAATGAGTATACATGGATGAATATGAATAGGAATATCTTAGCATGAACAATTTTTAGCTGTTTTTAGCTAAATTGACTATGGTTACAAGGGCTGCCTCCTGAGTTCTGATCATCAATTAACCATTAGTCTATCAAAATGTTATTAGATGCTTAATCATAGAAAAAAAATCCACAGGAAGTGGTGAAGTCCATGATGTAATTCTGGCCCTAGGTCTCTATGAACTTGAGGGTGTCAAAAAAAAAAAAAAAAACAGAAACTCCATACTTGCTTCACAGACATGAAAAATGTATCTATAGAAAGTGAAATGTCTTTTAAATAAGCCAGTTAAAATGAAAAACTAATATTTTCAGATTGTGTAATCCATTCAATCAAACGTGCACATCCACTGTAGAGATGACAAGTGTTATCAACTTTATCACTGCAGCCAAACATACAGAAAATACATATTAATGAATTATTATATTTTTTATATTACATTTTAAAGTATATTAAAATAGACAAAAAAAAACAAAACAAAAAAATATATATATTTTAAATTGCAATGATATTTCACAACATTTACTTTTTTTTCAATTAATTTTCTGTATTTTTGATCATTTAAATGCAGGTTTGATTAACAGAAGAGACTTATTTAATAAAAAACATAAAAAATTGTACTAATCCCAAACTATTGAATGGCAATGTAGATAATAAAAGAATATAATAAAAGGAAAAAGGAGATCTTGGAATGTGTGTATGTCTTACATTTCAGAAATTCCACTGAATATCCTTCACTTTGCAAAGAAGAGTGGCAACTTGAGTTCACTTCAACCAGTTTCTTCTGTACCATTTGCCCTGTTGTTTTAGATGACACTTTTCCTTTCGACTTCTTTGTTCCTCTTAAACATCTACAAATCAGTCAGGAAACAAACAAGATGTAATTCACATTAGTTTTAGCTTTTAAGATATCTGAATCATTCTCCCTTAAAAATCGTCTCTCTTCTGGAGTTGAGAAACATCTTCTAAAATATCTACATGTAAAATTAACGTATTCAAATTCTTAGAATGTAACTATTACCTTTGAATGAACTCTAAATCTCCGTCTGTCTCCTCCTGGTAAGGTTACTCCGCAGTGATTATGTGCTGCGAACAGGCCAGACAGGAAGATGGGCTGGATTAACTCATTCTTTAAACCAACGTTAGCAAAAAGCATTACAATCAAACAATAAGCGAATTAGCAAGTTATTAAAGGTACTCGCACGTCTCGCTGCTTACGTTAACCGCTTTAACAGCACCGCTCAGAGTTTACGTTACAGTTTACATTCTCCGTGAGCGGGACGACCGCGAGTTGCCAGACTTAAGTAACGTCACGCGTTTCATTTCGGCGCCCCTGTTAACAGATGACTGCCTGTGCAAATTTGATTTACATCATAAAATAATCATGAGAAAGTGTGCTGAACAACACGACATTCCCGTGAATCACAACTGTTGTCAATGAAACGTGTAATTATTACCGTACAAACCCAGAGATTTTCCGCCTATAAGCAGCTATGAGGCCGGGGAATGTGTGAAATCCTCCCGCGACCACGCTCCTTAAACCCGGTACAAGTCTCCCTCGCGCCCCGCGGACGGAGGATTCGTTAATCTGCGGTTACCACGAATGTAGACACCTTAATACACTACTGCAGTTACCAAGCATGAAAAATTAAAAGTGAAATAAATCACTTACCGCAGTTGTGAATCGTACTTATTGCTGCTCCCGAATGTCTCAGATATATTATCATTAACAACTAGAATAATTTAAGATGTATCATCTAGCCTACCTGATTATGATACTAATCTTACCTTGAATTGAACCTTGTCAGTAAGTGAAACAAACTGATTAATTTGTAATTAGGTCAAATGGACACCAGCTTGGTCAGGCTGGGAGAGCAACTAAAATCAGCTACTTCCAGCTAAAACCAGCCTGGCCAGGCTGGGAGACCAGCTAAAACCAGCTAATTCCAGCTACTTCCAGCTTAACAAGCTAAAACCAGCCTGGCCAGGCTGGGAGACCAGCTAAAACCAGCTACTTCCAGCTTAACCAGCTAAAACCAGCCTGGCCAGGCTGGGAGACCAGCTAAAACCAGCTACTTCCAGCTACTTCCAGCTTAACCAGCTAAAACCAGCCTGGCCAGGCTGGGAGACCAGCTAAAACCAGCTACTTCCAGCTAAAACCAGCCTGGCCAGGCTGGGAGACCAGCTAAAACCAGCTAATTCAAGCTACTTCCAGCTTAACCAGCTAAAACCAGCCTGGCCAGGCTGGGAGACCAGCTAAAGCCAGCTACTTCCAGCTACTTCCAACTAAAACCAGCTACTTCCAGCTACTTCCAGCTTAACCAGCTAAAACCAGCCTGGCCAGGCTGGGAGACCAGCTAAAACCAGCTACTTCCAGCTTAAACCAGCTAAAACCAGCTTGGCCAAGCTGGGAGACCAGCTAAAACCAGCTACTTCCATCTGTAACCAGCCAGGCTGGGAGACCAGCTTGACCAGCTTGGCCAGACTGGGAGACCAGCTAAAACCAGCTACTTCCAGCTGAAACCAGCTAAAACCAGCTAAAACCAGCTAACCAGCCTAAGCTGGTTTTAGCTGTTTTTTTTTCAGCAGGGTATTTACTTGTTCATTAGGAATCTATGCCTTTTAGAGTGTCTCACACATTGGCATTTTTTACGCGGACCTCACAATCACAAACTCTCCAGTCCGATCTTTAGCCAGAGGTTATGACTAATACTATTTAATAGGTCACCCATGCTTACAATTCTTTAAATAGTAGTTCTTTTTAGCTCCTACAGTCACCTATGTACAACTTAGTTAAAGCTCAAATTATAATCAGAGGTTATGCTAGTACTATGACCAAGAGTACTCAGTAGACTCAGACCATGACAAACATCCTCTAAATGGAGACAGGAACTAACAACTGGAATTTGCATTGATCAAGTCCTAAACGTAAAGAGTTTACACCTTTTGGGGACAGATGGTAATTTGCATGAAAGACACTGGGAAATGGCACAGCCTCTACAGTGAGCAAAATATCTCAAAACTCTTATGATCTGTTTTTCCTTTTAGTTTACTTCTTGTAAGATTGAGACAATTGTATTAGTCACACGTACAGAGATATTTCAAATAATACCAAACATGACTGTATATTACTTGCATTCATGTAGAACATGGCTGGGCAAATTTGGTCCTGGAGGGCCTTCTTCTTTGTGCATTCTTCGTACATTAATCAATCATCATAGTGTGACAGAAAACTGGACCTAAACAATAGTATGCGGCAGTTTCCCCGCGTTTTGTTTTTTTGTTTGGAAAGTTTTTCTTTTACGATTTTATAGAACTTGGTGCAAAATTCATCGCTCTGGCATCGGAGGACCCAGGATCTGAAGAGTTTTGCATGAGATTTCAGCCTTCTCGCCACTACCGCCGCCTTGGATGATGAAACGCTGAAGTCTCTGCTCTGGATCAGGGCAAAGTACCACCGCCCTATTGAACTTCCTGACACCACAGGACTGGATGGAGGCGATTATCCAGTGCCTGGCCCCAATCCAGAACACAGCTCGACCCAGAGCCCAGTCCACCATCACCCCGCTGCGTGGAGCAAAAGCCCACCCACAGACAGACAGCCCACGCCCACCACGATAAAAAAAAAAAAAAAAAAAACATCGCAGAGGAGAGCATCAGAGCCGAGGATTGTCCCGGAGCCAAAGCCTGACCCGTCTGACTAGGTGTAAGAGCTGGCTACTGAGCAGTGCCAGTGGAGGAAGCAAGGGAGCGCAAGGCCTTGGAGGAAAGCCCTGCCCACTGCACCACTGCTGAGGGTGAGATCCCAATGGATCTTGGGGATTTAAAAGACTCTAACTTGTATTTATATGTGGACCTGCCCAGTCTTCTCCCACCATCATCAGAACTGTCAATATACCGCGGACAGACATTTCAACCTCTTGATCATCGTGAACTCCCACCCAGCCTCCCTTGCCCACCACCTCTGCACGAGTCCTCACCATTGTCTCCGCTGTCTCCTGGCAGCTACTCTGCTCACCCTCAGTGCACCATCTTTGTTTTGGGATCGCTATGAGTCTGCCAATCTCCATCCGCGTTGTGGCTGGAGGATCCCTTTCACTCCACCTCCGGCCTCTGAGTCCTGGACTCTGCCTCGCCCCGACGACACTGTGGCTCCACCATAGCTCCTAGCTCCCTCAATTCCAGAGTGGCCCATCAGTCCACCAGTTCCACCAGGCTCCCTTGTCCCTCCGGCTCCGCCTTGGTCAGTCGTCGACCATCCGCCGCCTCGGGACTTCACTCCAGCTGTGCCTCGTCCCTCTGGCTCTGTCAGGCTCCTCCTTCCCTCCGGCTCCACCTTGGTCCTCTGTCGCTCCGGCTCCACTACGGCTTTCCATATTTTCCGGCTTTCCTCCTTGGTTACCAGAGCCATCTGCTCTACCTTGGCCCTCTGGATCCTCGGCGTCACCCTGGCTCGTTGGCTCTCTGTCTCTGCCTTTGGGCTCCACCACCACCTGCTCTGCCACCATTGGTCAGCCCCCTGGAGTCGTCAGCCCTTCCTCCACTATGGCTCCATGGATCCTCCCTCTGTTGTCTCCACCCTAGACGCTGTTCGTCGTCCTACTCCCGGGTATCTGTCCTCCACCCAAAACTCCACTAGCATTGTCTGGCTGCCTGCCTTCCTGCCTGCCCTTTGCTGTCCCCTGTCACCACTCCTTTGTCCTCGTTATAAGACCCCCTCCGTCCCGCCCTTTGCTGTTTCTGTGGCACGAGTTCGGGCCTTCCGGGAGGGGGCTGAACTGTCACACTTACGGATCTTGTTGTTTGTTTTTATTCATCCCACGTGTTCTCTGACCTAGTTTCTGTCTCTCTTTGATTAGTTAGTTCACCTGTGTTTTGTTAATCATCCTCACCTGTCTGTCCCCCTTTAGCACCCCTACTTAAGTTCAAGTCTGTTCAGTGTGTCATTGTCCGGTATTGACGTCATTCCTACATGTCTCCTGCCTGCCTGTTTATGGATTTACCCTCTTGTGGATTATTAAAGGCTATTTGAGTTGATCTTCTTATTATTTTTGTTTTATTTATTCTCTTTGTGTTTATTATTCACCATAGCGTGACAGATACGTTAAGTGTAAAATTAAAACCACCAATAGGTGGCAGCAAGTCACCGTTAAGTGAGTCATTGTGATTGAACCGAATAATTTAAACAGTCAAATCATTCAGGAACAAAACATCATCATGTTTCTCAGAGACGCAAAACACTGTGGCTGTGTTTGGAATGATTTTTGTTGGAGAAATAGAGCAAAAACAGGAAATGTGGTGTCTAAAACACCAGTCTCTTTATATTAACTTCTTGTTTATTGAGCTATTATATATAATCAATATCACATTTGCATTTTTTGTATTTTTGATATTTGGAGAAAAAAAGGCACTCTTCGTGTGATATTGACTATATGAAATGACAAACATATATATTTTCTGCCTCCATATATTGAATTAAGTGATCATTCTAAATGCATTTTTGTAGACTGAATCATGCAGTGAAAGAACACACTCTAAACGCCTAAATGCACTAGTTTAACTTAACTTACTACACTCTTAAAAATAAAGGTGCTTTAAAAGGTCCATCAAGCGATGCTGTTACGATCGCCAGCCGGAGCGCCCATGAACTCTATTAGAGGGCGCCTGAACTCTTGCTATCATTTTCTGGACTCCATTTCCCATGTGTTCTTTGCCCCTCATGTCATCTGGTCATGTGTCACCCTTGTCTGTGTGCTATAATCTGATTGGTCCCTCAGTTGCATGTGTCATGTCCTGATTGGTTCCCTGGTTACTCGTGTCTCCTTCTCATTGATTTGTTTTGTCATGTGTTTTCCCTGTCTAGTATATAAGTTGCTCTCTCACTCTCCAAGTTTGCTGATTGTTGTTTAGCCTGTAGCGTGTTCTTTGTTAGCCTGTGTTTTCCTAGTTTCTTGTGCCTAGTTTTTTTGCCCTGCCTCTTGCTTCAACTTGGATTGTTTTCTGGTTTTTGTGATTTATCGCCACCTGCCCTGACCTCTACTTGTTTTTACGACTACCATTTGGATTACCTTGGATGTTTCTGTTCGCTGTTGTTGACCCTGCCTGTTTTGACTACGTTTTTTAATAAAGCTCTGCATTTGGATCCACACCTTTAGTTGCCTTTGCTCCACACGTTACAGAACAATCGGCCACACCCGGATCCAGCAGCTTTATTCTACAGCCCAGCTCAAACGTGGAACCAGTAATCAGCTTTGTTCTTCAGTCTCAAGGTAATCAGTCACTTGATGACCACATTCAGGATTTTTTTGGACATTATTTATTACTTTGATCTCCCAGACTGTGTACTGATAGATTTATTTTGCCATGGACTCAGTTAACCATTACGCTCAGTCCTTATACATAGTGGCCCTCGAGGTTCGTTAAGTGAATTTTTGGACTTTGCTTTTCTGCTCTTCTGCTCACTGGCTCGTCATTCACTGTGGGTGTCACAGTGATCGTGACAACGCAGTAATAGTGGCCGCGACGTTAAGTCAGCCGCAAAGAATTCGACTATAATGATCGCTACTCCGGTGTTGAAACCGCGCTCACATAATGGCGGCGACAGCGGAGCCCGTTCACAAAATGGCGGCGAAAACGATGCTTCGTCATGTCACAGCTGCCTCTCCTGTGTCAAGTAAAGTTACAGCTGTTGTTCCTGAATCAAGCAAAGTCAAAGTTGTTGTTCCTGAGTCAAGTCAAGTTACAGCTGTTGCTCCTGAGTCAAGTAAAGTCAACGTTGTTGTTCCTGAGTCAAACAAACAGCTGATCTTCACGAGCCAAGTCAAGCCACAGCTGATCTTCACGAGCCAAGTCAAGGCACAGCTGATCTTCACGAGCCAGAGTCAAGTCACGTCTCGTCTAACCTCCCAGAGCCTCGTCACGTCTTGTCTGACCTCCCAGGGCCCCGTCACGTCTCGTCTGACCTCCCAGAGCCTTGTCATGTCTCGTCTGACCTCCCAGAGCCTTGTCATGTCTCGTCTGACCTCCCAGAGCCTTGTCATGACTCGTCTGACCTCCCAGAGCCTTGTCACGTCTCGTCTGACCTCCCAGAGCCTTGTCATGACTCTTCTGACCTCCCAGAGCTTTGTCACGTCTGGTCTGACCTCCCAGAGCCTCATCACGTCTCGTCTGTCCTCTCAGAGCCTCGCCATGTCTCTTCTGAAACCCCAAGGTCACGACCTATCATGGTGGCTAGTGTGTTGGACCCACCACTAGTGTCTGTGCGGGCTGCAGTCATCCTAGTGGCATCAGCACTAACAGGCCCAATCATTATAGAAATCCTGCCACCCGCTGTGGCTCTTCCCCTAATGGCGGTTGCCATTTTGTGCGTGTGGGCCACATACTCTGCTCCAGAGGTCTCGTTTGTCCACGAGTCAGCTCCAGAGGTTTTGTCTGTCCACGGCTCTACTCCAGAGGTCTCATCTGTCCACGAGTCAGCTCCAGAGGTCTCGTCTGTCTACAAGTCTGCTTCAGAGGTTTCGTCTATCTACAAGTCTACTTCAGAGGTCTCATCTGTCCATGAGTCTGCTTCTGAGGCCTCGTCTGACTGCAGGTGGCAGCTCTGGTTGCAGAGCCTCCTGAAGGGGCCGTGGATACCACCATTGAGTCTCCAGAGATGGTGGTTTTTGCTGCAGAACCTCTGGAAGGTGGCAGTGTCAGCTGCGGCATCCTCAGCGGCTGTGATGCCCGCCACAGCTTCCCCGGAGGTGTCAGCTGAGGCTGTGGAACCTCACAAAACAGGGACGTCTGCCCTAGCTCCCTGCACGGTGGTAGCACCCAGCAACACACATCCAGCCTGTGACCTCACTGCCTGTCCTGTTCTGGCCATGGAGGCCACAAATGAACTCTCTGCCCATCCCATCACGGCAATGAAAGCCGTCAGTGAACTCTCTACCTGTCCTGTCCTGGCCAAGAAGGCTGGTCCCGAACCCTCTGATTGTCCCACCATGGTCCAAAGAAATTCACCTCCCTCGTTAACCCCACATTGGTGGATATCTGTTCCGCTGTGGATATCTTTGCTCCTGTCTGCTCTGCTGTGCTGGTTGCCAGCTCAGCCATGCTCTTCTGCTCCACTGTGGCGGCCACCATCTTAATCTGATCCACCATGGTGGTCTTCTGCCTCGCCCTGGAGGGCATCTGCTCCCCCCTGGTGGGCTCCTGCTCCATCTGCTCCACCCTGGAGGGTCCCTGCTCCGTCTGCTCAGCTGAGGTGGTCATCAGCTCCGCTCTGGCTTTTTGCCCAGCCGGCTCCACCCCGGCTCTCTGCTCTGCCAGTTCCGCCTCAGTCTCCAGGTCCTCCTCCCGCACATGGACCCGGGCCTCCATCCCTTCCCCTGTTCTGTCTCCACTCCATCACCCTCCTGTGTGGTTTTGTTTTGAAGCGTCTGGAAGCCGCTCCTTAAAGGGGGGGCTATGTTACGATTGCCAGCTGGAGTGCCCATGAACTCTTGCTATCACTTTCTGGACTCCATTTCCCATGTGTTCTTTGCCCCTCATGTCATCTGGTCATGTGTCACCCTTGTCTGTGTGCTATATCCTGATTGGTTCCTCAGTTGCATGTGTCATGTCCTGATTGGTTCCTTGGTTACTTGTGTCTGCTTCTCCTTGGTTTGTTTTGTCATGCGTTTTCCCTGTCTAGTATAAAAGTTGCTCTCTCACTCTCCAAGTTTGCTGATTGTTGTTTAGCCTGTAGCATGTTCTTTGTTAGCCTGTGTTTTTCCCTTGTTCCTAGTTTTCTTTTGCCTAGTTTTCTTGCCCTGCCCTTTTGCTTCGACTTGGATTGTTTTTTGTGATTTATCGCCACCTGCCCTGACCTCTGCTCGTTTTTTGGATTACCCTTTGGATTACCTTGGATGTTTCTGTTTGCTGTTGTTGACCCTGCCTGTTTTGACTACATTTTTAAATAAAGTTCTGCACTTGGATCAACATCGCAGTCGCCTTTACTCCACACGTTACAGATGCCATAGAAGAACCATTTTTGGTTCCACAAAGAACCATTCAGTCAAAGGTTCTTTAAAGAAACAGAAAGGTTCTTCAGATGTTTAAGGTTCTTTAAGGAACCATTTAGACAAAAAAGTTTCTTCTATGGCATTGTGAAGCACCTTTATTTTTAATAGTGTATATTTCATAACATAATGACATAAAAATCACACATCTTTAAAACAACAATTACGATATTATCACAAACACAATATATATATATATATATGTGTGTGTGTGTGTGTGTGTGTGTATGTATTTATTTATTTATTTAATTATTTTTATTTATTTATTTATTTATTTTTGCACTCAGATAGCACTGAGTAATTAATAAATCTTAAATAAAACTGGTAACCACAATTTACACATTCTAAAACAAAATTTCAGCCTTAAAATCAGGATCTTGGATAAGATTGACTTGAATCCATTGTAAAATATCTGAACATCAAGTGAATTCAATGCAAAGTTGCTACAAACCAGAACTATAAAAATGGTAACACTTTAGTTTAAGAACCACTTCTCACTATTAACTTATTTGTTAGCATATTACTAGTATATTGGCTGTTTATTAGTACTTACATAGCACATAATAATGTTTAATTCTGCATGACTGTATTTTGGATTCTTTAACCCTTCCTCATACCTAAACTTAACAACTACCTTACTAACTATTAATAAGCAGCAAATTGAGTTTATTAAGGCAAAAGTAATTGTTAATAGGTAGTTAATAGTAAGAAATGGCCCCCAAACTAAAGTGTGATCATAAAAGTATTACTTTAGAATTGTTTGTAATATTAATATAGCCATTTACTCTGTGTCTATTAACATATTAATGTTGCCACTATTTTATAAATAGCAATAAGTCAATCAAAGCTGAAGAGATTTAACTGTGGTTTAGCAATTCCACTTCATCCACTCCTTAAACAAAGCAAAACTCAAACACACACAACCTCTTGTGGTCTATTACCTTACATTTAACAGTTTAGCAATCATCAACAACAGTGAAATAAATATTTTTAAAAGCTGAAAAATAAATAAATTAATAACAATAATAATAATAATAATAATAATAATAATAATAATTATTATTATTATTATTATTATTATTATTATTATTATTATTAAGGACACAGACAAGGACAGAATAGTCTTTTGACTGAATATTCACTCAGATATCCCCACTTGTTTCTTAAAAAACAGTCTAATAACTTGCTGGCGTATTGTTGACAGATTTAGTCCATAAATAAGGGGGTTTAAAATAGGTGTTATGAGTAGGAATTCCAAAGCCATGAAATTACGCACACCTTGTGGCACATTTCTTGAGCCATAACGACTGTACAGTACATCAAACAACAATGCAATAGTCACATTGAACATTGACAGCAGATGTGGCATACATGTTTGCATGAATTTGTGCCTGACCTCTATCGACTTAATACACTTTCTAATCAATTGGATATATGAACAATATATCAATACTGCATGTCCAAAGTATGCTATAATAACAATGTACCCAAACACATTATTTACTGTTGTAGAAAAACACGAAAGTTTTGCAACTGCCCAAATCTCACAATACAACTTTTCAATAGTAGAGCCACACAAAGTGAGTCTAGCTGTTAATACAATTAGAACAGACATGCAAAAAAATGGAGTCAGCCAGCAGAAAAGGATCCATTCAAGAACTCTCTGATTGGTCATTATTGAATGATACTCCAGTGGTCTGCATATTGCCACATACCTGTCATATGCCATCACTGTTAACGTTGAAAGGTCACATAAAATAGATGAATAAATGACAAATATCTGAATCATACATCCAGCATAAGAAATCACATGATCTTTAGCTAATAAATCATACATGAATTTAGGGTAGAATCCAGCAGTGCCATAAATTGCATTTATACACAAATTACATATAAAAATATACATTGGCTCATGAAGTGTGTTTTGTGAGATTATAATAAAAATTACAATTAGATTACACAACATCATTAGGGGATAAAACAATGCTGTTAAAGAAAGAAACACATATCTATTTTCCATTGTATCATTCAGGCCAGAGAGTGTAAATACAAAGACACTGGACTCATTCTCCAGCACTGTCTGCATCTGGAATGGTATGTAATTATTATGCAAAAGTTATTATTATTATTATTATTATTATTATTATTATTATTATTATTAAATAAAAAATAAATAAAAATAAAAATAAAAATAATAAAAAAAAGCTTCCTTAGCTGCACAAAAGAAAAATATCCTCCATCAGCAGTATACATTGTTTTTGCAAGACAGTTTAAATCTTACCATGTTCTCCGTTTGCATGTTTCCCATTGTGTTCCATAAAGGTTTGATTTGGTTTGCTATATACAGTATGGACACTGGTCTCATGGTAATTACTTTGGTCACAATTTTTGAAAACAGTTTTAACAAGCTCTCTAAAGGCTACTTTTCTCTGAAGTTAAAATGGTTGCATGTCTATGAAAATCTATGCCCACAGGTAGATTGCATTATTTGTCCATTTAAAGCTTTCAACCATATTTCTGCTAATATGTCAGGCCCCACATATACTTACTAATATACGATATGAATCCTAGGACATTACAAAATCGCATACAATGACTAGTATTACTTTTGAACCCTTAGCAAGCACTTCCTTACCAAAGTGTCTACAGTGCACAAATCAACTTCCTAGCAAATACATATGACAGTCAGCAACTAACCTGTTGTGCTAAGACAGGCTTTAATAGCCATGTGCCTTTCAAATGTTGATTAAACTAAACTGCTGTAAAAGAAAACGACACATAAATAACAATATGGCATACGGTTGTTAGTCGGCAAGAAGCAGCTTGATTGATTAAAGTTTTATTAGTTGAAAAAAAACAAAAAAAACACTGTCTGTATCTGTGATGGACAGATCGTTAACATCTGGTCTTTGGATCTAAATGTTTGCAATGTCATTCATCATCCTCAAATATGGCTTATCATTTAAAATTGAAACATGTAAGTAGTAGCAACTTTACATTTACTTGCCATTTACTATAAGGTTACCCTAGATCAATGTGTGTCATTAGACAAAATCCAAAGTTCTCTGTGGAATGTAGAAGCTATTAGAATGCTTGTTGCATGACTTGACATGAGAAATATCTACAGAAAGCTTGATATGTCTTGAAATTAAATAATTCAAATCAAAAAGAAATGCTCTCTGATTATGTCATCCGTATGAAAGATGCATTTCTCTCTAATGGTGTGTCCACTGTACTGTTGAGATGGCGAGAAGCTGACACACTGACTGACTGATAAACTTTATGCGTGTGCTTGAGCATGAAATAGGCTATACATTAAAGGCTTGTTATGGTTTAGTTCCCCACCACCCAGTATTAATTAATTGTATTAAATTAATACAAATGTGTAATTAGTTTAGCACATTTAGTCAACTAGAAAAATCTTTAGTCGGGGGCAGCCCTAGTCCACTGGTTCTCAATTTCAGTCCTGGGGACCCCCTGCTCTGCACATTTTGCATGTCTCCCTTATTCAACACACCTGATTTAGATCATCAGGGAGAGAGATCCATGAACTGAAGGGAGTGCGTCAGATAAGAGAGACAAAATGTGCAAAGGGTCCCCAGGATTGGACCTGAGAACTAGTGCCCTAGTCCACCCAAAAATGAAAATTATGTCATCATTTACTCATCCAAATGTCATTCCATGCCTGTGTGACTTTGTATCTTTACAAGACAAAAGATATTATATTCTCCCAGGAATGCACAGCTGCGGGAAGAAATTATCACAGATGTAAAGTTCTATGGACAAACCTCTTTATTTTCAGTTTATGCTGAGATACTCAGATAACAGTTAACAGATAACAATAGATAACAGTTATTAATGTTCTTGTAATGCATATTTATTTATCATAAAACAAATAATTACAAAGTTGATGACAGATGTTTCCTGGATGGGATGCTCCATGTCCTTAAGGTACCAAGACAGTGACAAAGAAAAGATAAGCAGTTATCCTTATAGAGAATGAAATGTAACCATGGGAACGGATAGCGTATCCTGCTAATATGGCGGCGCCTTCCTGAAATGTAAACAAGTGTAAAGATTGTGATGTAACTCCTCATTATCTTTAAGCAGGTCTTGTTTATTCTTACCTCATATTACATATTACTTATATATTTACCAGGGGTCCGTTCTTTGTACATTGTTAATTCAGTTAGCTGAATTTGATTGTTGACGATTTGGCCTGATCTTAGGTTGGTTTGATCGAAGCTCATCCCGGAGTTTCTGTAATAGCAGCATGTCCGTAAACTTAAACCTGCTTGGGAACTGTCACGGTGTGTGGCAGGCAGGAAGATGAAGAATTAAGTTTTTAACATTGTAATTTTATTAATAACTGAAAAGACAGGCTGACAGGGAGTACACACAACTAATAATGACTAAGAATGGACAAACAAAGACTGAATAGAATGGAGTTTAAATACCCGGACAAACCAGAGCAAATCAATGACAGGTGCAGGGTAATTAATCAAAAAGCATAGTAACATATGAGGAGCAGAAACAGAAGGCATCACTGCTACTTATATATATATATATATATATATATATAAATATAAATGTCATTTATTTATTTATTGAGATGGTCCAGTGTTAAATATTTGTGAGTTCCAAAAGTATGTGAATCTCTAGGATTAATTTTAAGGTGAAATTAGAGTCCATTTGTTTAGATGTGTGATAAATCAATAGGATGACTATCAGGTGCCAGTGTATGCCCTGTTTTAATTAAAGAACAGGAATCTATCAAAGTCTAATCATGTTTGTTGAAGTGAATCATGGCATGAACAGTTGCTGTTGCTCATCCAGCTAGAAAAGGTGACAAAAACATCTCTAAAGGGTTTGACTCCACAAATCCACAGTCAGACAGATTGTTTACAAATGGAGGAAATTCAAGAACACTATTACCCTCCCTAGGAGTTGTCAACCAACAAACATCACTCCAAAGCAAGACTTGTGTAATGTGGGGTTGTTTTGGTTTTTTGTTTAATGTTCATGTTCTCAGGTCTTTTATTTTGTAGTTTGATTCTTGCTTCCCTTGCCCTCATGTATTCCTGCTATTGGTTCCCTTGTTCAATGTGCCATGTTCTTATTGGTTGATTTGTGTCATGTGACCCCCATTGCTTGGTATACATAGCCCTCATGTTGCCATTGTCTTTTGTCGTGCATTAATGTAGTAACCTGCTGTTGGTGAGTGTTCATGGTCAAGTCTGCTTCATGTCATGTCATGTTAGTTCAAGTCAAGTCAAGTCAAGTCAAGTAATTGTTTGGATTATCGTTTGTTTGGATTTCACATTTGGATTGTAAATAAAGCATAAAGCTGCGCTTGGGCTGATCTCATTCAATTCGCCTCCAGTGGATCAATTTGTTACAACTTGTAATAGTCTGCAAGGTTGCAAAGGACCTCAGGGTGACTTTTAAACACGAAGGCCTTTCTCACATTAGTTAATATTGATGTTTATTAATCCATCATCAGGAGAACACTGAGCAACCATGGTATGAATGGCAGAGTTGCAAGGAGAAAGCCACAACTCTCCAAAAAAAAACAAACAAACAAAAAAAAAAAAAAAGATCATGTGGACAAGTCAGAGGGCTACTGAAAAAATGTTTTATGGATGGGTGAGACCAAAGTGTTATGTTCGGGAAAAAGAAAAACACTTCACACATTCCAGCATAAGAACCTTATTCCATCTGTGAAACGTGGTGGTATTATCATGGTTGGGCCTGCTTTGCTGCATCTTGGCTAGAATGGCTTGCCTTCATGGATGGAACAATGAATTCTGAATTATACCAGTAAATTCTAAAGGAAAATGTTAGGAAATCTGTCCGAGAACGTGTGGTTACATTGTAACCTTGGTTCTCTATCGTATCGAGACTCTCTCTCCACCAGAATACATACGTATGCGGAACTGTAAGACACGTCGGGAAGAGGAGGTGCATAACTTTATGAAATACAGTTGTACAACAACATATATTTGTGTGGAAAACAATCAAGAGTATTAAACAGATCATTCGTTCACCAGGTGCTATCACCAGGTCTTCCCTGTCATAAGCATCATTCCTTATCTAGTCCTAGCACAGACTCGGAAAAGGATGTACCAGCTGCCACGTTTACCCTGTAATACCGTGTAAAGGTGGACGGAACAGCCCATGAAGCTGCAGCACAAATATCACCCAGGGATGCCCTCCTAAACAGAGCCCATGAGGTGGACACATGAGGTGGTGCAGGCAATCCAGCACCATCATTTTTGTATCACCGTCGTTTTGTATCAACGATCCAATGAGAAAGCCTAGCCTTTTACAGAGGTTGACTAAGCTTCAGTGTCTTAAACTAGACAAACAATTGGTCCGTACTTCTGATTTGATTTGTGCACCTAATGTAAATTCGTAGTGTTCTCACAGGGCAAAGCAAGGATGAAGTCCCTTCATCTTGATCCACTCCCTGGAAAGAATGCAGTTCAGTCACATGGTTTAAATGGAGGGGGGATAGCCTTTGGCAATCCAATTCTTGACAAAAAGGCTGGATTAGGATGGAGTATAACCCCTCCATCATCTGGTAAAAATCTACAGCAGTCTGCATACACTGACAAGGCATGCAGCTCACTAATCCTTTTAGCTTAAGTGATGGCTATTAGGAATGCGGTTTTCATTGACAGCCACTTCAAGTCCACTGAATCCAGGGGTTCAAAGGGAGCCAAAACAAGAGCCCTGAGAACAGTATCCAAATTCCATGGTGGTAATGACTCAAACCTTCGTGTCTTAAGGCGTAGAGTACCTTTAACCTACTCCCTCGAGCTGCAGAAATAGCATCAACTAATCCTCTAAGTGTAGTAGGTGATTTTCCCAAATTCAAATGTTCCTGCAGAAACTCCAGAATGTCAAGAGTTTGGTCAAGATGACAAGAAGTACACCATGCCAGAGAATACATGCCATCTATAAGAATATAATCTCCTTGTTGATGGTCCCCTGGCAATTTGCAAAGTGTGCACTACAGGCTCCAAGACTCCCATAGCTAACAGCTGGGCCCTCTTAGGAGCCACGCCCACAGCTTCAGTCCATGATGAAAATGGATGGAGCAGTGTTCCCTGAGCCTGTGACAGAAGATCTTGTCTGTGTGGAAGCTCCAGGGGAGGACCTACCAGGAGAGGTTGAATGTCTGAGAACCAGGGCATGTGGGGCCACAATGGAGCAACAAGAATCACTTCCACTAACTCTGTGTGTATCCTGACTCTTGTGCCAATGTGTTGTACCCTCTTCTCAGGGGGGTAAAAAAGATGGCAATGAGTTGACTCCCAAGAGGCGAAAAGATCTACACCTGCCATCCCAAAATGATCCCAGATGATCTTCACCACATCTGGGTGGAGACGCCACCCTCCTGGCCAAGGACCTCCTCTTGACAGCATATCGGCTGCTTGATTCTGCAATCCTGGAAGATGCACTGCCTTCAGTGAGAGGATTTGTTGTTGTGCCCAAGTGAGAAGGTTGTGAGCCACCTTGCAGAGTAGAGGGGATGTTAGTCCCCCCCTGTCTGTTTATGTATGATGCGGCTACCACGTTGTCTGTCCTCACTAGGACATGGCGATCTACCAGGTAAGGTAGGAAGTAGTCCAGAGAGTGCTCAGAGAGTCCAGGTTCATCCCCAGAAACTGGGCTGTCTGAGAAGGAATGAGCTGGCTTTTCTCTGTGTTCAGTTGGAGTCCTAAGGACTGAATGTGATTGATGACCAGCTGCACAGACTGCTGACATATCTTTTCTGACTGTGCACACACCAGCCAATCATCCAAATAGTTCAGTATTCTCACACCTTGATGTCAGAGGAGAGTTAGTGCACCGTATGAAGATGTGGGGAGCAAGGGACAGGCCAAAGGGTAAGACGCAGAACTGAAAAACCCTGCCATTGAATGCGAAACAAAGAAAACGTCTGTGTCCCTCCCAGATTGTAATCTGGAAGTAGGCATCTTTCAGGTCCATGCATGCGAACCAGTCCCCCTGACGTACAGCCTGTTTCAATCTTGGAATAGTTAACCCTCTGGGGTCTGAGGGTGTTCTGGCACCCTGGAGAAGTTTTGACATGCCCTGACATTTGTGTTTTTTTCAGTATCTTAAAAACATATTAATGGCTAAAGTCTGATTACACTGTAATCAGCACAAACTGAGCTACAATAATATGCAAGCAACATTAATGTACATGTTTGTGTTTTTGAGAAAACAATATTTATGCGTGGTTAGTGAAAAAAGTCACTGAAATAAGGCAATGAAACAAATTCAGAACATTAGTTCACAAAACTTTTGAGAACTGGATGTGGTAGTCTAGAGTTTTTTCTACAAAATGATGTGAAAATCATCTCATTCACTCATTTTCAGAAAACAATATATTGATTTAAATTTTGTAAGACATGTTTAGATATTGAAAGGGAATGTGCGAGGGAGTGACAACGGCCATGAATAGTGATTCACACCTGAGAGACAAAAGGCCCTCCTCTAATGGCCCATCAGTGAGACTGTGACTGCCAGGTAGAAACAATGAGAGATTCAAAGAATGGAATTTTAGACTATTTGTATTTTATTTACAACACAGTATCATCAAAACATACATAATGAAGGTCAAAAGCACATTATTGACTACACTGATCTAACCATAGAGACGTGAACAGACTTTGTGTCATTCCTGAAAACTGGAGTGAAAAAAGTAAATTATACCTGATATTTAAGTGATCGCTGCTTCTTTCCATGGATTTAAGAAACAAAACTCATCATCAGTAGTCCAGGAAATTGTTTTACAATAAAATATTAGTGTAGTTGAACATCTGATGTTGGTACAGCACTCTTCATGTGGCATTCACGTAGCATTCATCTGTGGTGCAGGTATCAGATCACTAGAAAAAAAAAAAAAAAAAACTGTAAGCATGTTAATATCAGAAGCACCTGTAATATATACATATAGTATGATTTTGTAGTCATAGACTCACACATACTTTATACAATCACAAAAAAAATTGCATTTTATATCTTACAAACTAATTATTATTGTTTAGCACGTTAAACATCTATTCACGAACAGAGTATTAATAATAAACTAATATTATCCTGTTGTTATACGATAAATAAATAAATATGATTCTATAGTCATAAACATAAGTATGCTTTGTATGTATTATACACTACAAAGCCATTTTATGTCTGGAAAACTAATTTATTATTGTTAAGCATGTCATAAACATCTATTCGTGAACAGAGTATATGACAGTAGTTTTGTCTAAACAATCTTAGACTCTATCATTCAGTGTTACAGTGTAAACACAATTACTTTTATATCGCATCATTTTTATTTTATAGAACATTAGAAACATACTTCATAACGTTTCAGTTGATTGCACATGTAGTCAGGAATTATAGTTGGGAAAAAAAAAAAAATAAATTCGAACTACTATAATGTCTACAAGTTATGTCACAGTAACACAACAACTAACGTAAGTAGGCTAATAAAAGAAAGACTTACTTCTTCAGTGAATCTCACCGTGCGTCGCATCGCGTTCTTCCTCTGAGGGAAATATAAATCTTACTCCTCACACTCCTCACACTCTTCTTCTTCCAGTAGCAAGATGCAAGTAGCCGAGATAAACAATGAAGTCAAGTCTCGCTGCTTTGTTTACGTTGATGTAGGCAGTACGCCGCTTGCGCCTCCACGTGGCTGATTATAATATCAAAAGTGTAAGTAGGTTGTGGGCGTGATCAAATTAAAAATAATTAGGTCTGACGAGAGAGACTGGACATGGGGTTGGTTTCGTACAGATTACTTTAACACATGATATTTGTTTTCGATAAGACTTCAATTAAAAGTAGACATGTCAGGCTTTCTATAGATATATCTCTCATGTCTCTGTATTGAGTATTCACTGAGTTTTAGTTCATTTTAGTGACACATTTCTTAATGACGATCAAAGAGAACAATGCAGAAGACTGCATACCCCGTTTGTACACAAATAACAGTAGATTCCTTACAGATTTGATTGATGTATTGCTCTTATCTGTACGATCAAAAATAACGGAGTACTTGAAGTTCTTTTTTGGCGTTATCAGAAAAACTGCCACAAACCGCGCCGGCACGTTTTTCAACCCCAAAGGTTAACATCTTGAACCTTACAGGTCTTAAAAACTTGTTCTCAGACCTCTGAGGTCCAAGATGGGTTAAAAAGTGCCATTTTTCTTTGGCACTAAAAAGTAACAGGCGCAGAACCTGGTCTGTGCTTCATCCAATCTTAATTGCTGTATAGCTTCTTTCTCCAAAAGGGTTTCGATTTCCTTTAACAAGGTTATTTCTTCCAAATGACTGGACATTGAGGACATTATCAGAACTCTTGAAATAGGTGGTCTAGTTATAAACTGAAGCCGATAACCCTGAGTCATTGTGTAATGGAGATCGAATTACACATTGTTGTGATGACCCAAGGATTGTTTGTGATGCCTTTCCAGGCTGCTACATGGGCTGAAGGAGGGAGGAAGCACAGTGGATTCTGGGAATCTTCAGGAAGGAGAAGGAATCTCATCCCCCGGTCGTTTACGGGGAGCTGCTGTTGACTGCATCTTATGTCTATGTTGCCTACGACCCTGGTGTCGTCTAGTGATTTCTATCTGAAACCTCAGATCTTTTGGATCTACAGCATCTTGCCTTCCAGATGATTTTTGTCCTTCATTACAAGCATGACGATATCTTGGCCAGTTTCTCTCAGCAGCTGCTGGAGTCTGCTCGAAATTGTGAAGAAATCCCCTCATCTTCCACGCACAAGCTCAAGCATCACCAGCTTGCTGCAGCATCTCGACAACACCAGGCCCAAACATTGCTGAAGGTACCACAGGAATCCCTAGCAAAAACCTGCAATCTGCTGGGGGCAGTCTGGACTGAGAGAGCCACAAATGCCGCCATGCCATCCAGAACTGAGCCGTCGACCTTCCTAGGTTGCTTGTCCTGTTGACACCCTCAACAAGGTAGAAGAAACAAGCTGTAATTTCTCTGGGCTCAAAGATTCATTGAGGCCTTGCAACAGATGGTTAAGATACAGCTGAAAAATAGCCCCGCTGATAGCCAGGCAAGCTGTTTTAGCAACCTCTCTGTGAAGCAGATGCAAAATTCTATCCATGGCTCTGCAGTTCTTACTTAGTCCTTCTGATAGTCCAAGAAGTGACTTAGGTGGTGATATCACTGCTGTAATCGGTTGGTCAATCAAAGTAAAGGAACCACATCCGATTTTTTTCTGCATTCTAGACAGCTGCAAACATTTTAAACTCTCTCAGAAATGGTGGAGGTTTGGAAGGATGTTCCCATTGAGCCACAACCTCTCGCTCAAAATCAGGTAGGAGGGGAGAGAAAAACAGCCTGGATTGTGAGGAAACACTGGCCACATCAAATCGAGATGGAGCATTTGGTGCTTCAGAGACAGATAATTTTTAAAGCTTCAACTGCCCTTTCCATCAGAGCTCTCAATGGATTGGAGTCATGTGACTGAGGGACCAGATCCCCTGACTCATCTTCTTCATCCCCCAGCTGATCAACACTCCATTCAGACACAGTCTCAGAAAATAGAGAATAGTCTACAGGGGCGTTAACCTCTAGCACATAATTTAAAGCAGTAAAAGAGTTATAGCCAGCTTCAGACCTCTCTGGTGCTGATAACCCTGGGCTAGAGTAGGGTTTATCATGTTGCAATGTCTATAAGGTGCCAATGTGCCTCCCTTGCATGAGCTGGGAGAATAAAGCTCCGGGGAGAGCCAGCGAGCCAGCGCACCCAAACAAACACACAGCAATACGGTATGGTGCTTTTGATGTTCTTAACACTCACCTAAAGTCGCCCGCATTAGCGATCCTGAATATTAGACGCAATACGGAACTACAGCTTGTGACTACGTTAACACCTCGTTAATGTGATACAGTATAGCTGCGAGATGGATGAATATATGAAGATCTGCAAGCGAAAGTTCCAGAGAAGAGGTGTAACAACAAGCTTTTCTTATCCTTGATGGATTGGAGATTTTTCACTGATGCCTGCAACAACAAAAGTCAGTCAGGTAAACAAATGCTGAATGAATAGAGAATGTAGAAAATATGATAAAATTACCAGCAATTACTAGCCACATGCACCGTAACGCGTGGAATCAAAAGTGACTATTTTGCTTTCTGAACCCTGGACTACCCACCTCTGGTCCCAAGATCTTTCATCTTAGTCCAGGGTTCAGAAAATAAAAGTCCTGCCATATGTTTATTCCACCCATGAACTCATCCAGCTGATTTCACCAGAGGTGGAACCAAGTCATAAGGTGTGTTCGACCTAATGGAGCACTGCTGTGTTTAAAATCCAGGTAAGCATGAAGAGTCAGATTCCATAAGTTACATTTCAAGGATTTATTAACATCAAGGATCCACAGCAAACAATCCAGCATGCCACATGGTTACACACCTTAAATTCTTTCTTATACACCTTTTTATAGGTACCAACATAGTAACCTACAGCACCCTCTTCAGGTGAATCAATAATACAAGAACACAACATATTCCCCCATTACTTAGGAAAGCATACATTCTTCACTAAATCCAAAATTCAAAGTTAAAACAATAGTTCCATATTATACATATTTAAATACATCTTCTTGAACAGGTTAGCAATGCAGCATAACTGATTCTTAATAGACACAAATGGAACAATGCATTACTTTAATACTAGTTACTTCTAATACTAGGTAACATAATCCTGCAGCCAACGTGGAGGTCGTCTTACACGTGCTGAAACTCTTACAGGAGCAGTTGGAGGATCTGGGGAAGGAGGAATTTGAATGGGTGAGTTCGATAATTCATTTTTAAGCAACAATCCAGAAGAAAATGAGGGACACTTATGAAGGGGCAGGGCCACAAGTTCATTTTTAGTGGAACATTCCATGGGTCTAGATTTAATCTAGATTTAAACTGACAGAGTGTGTCTGCGTCCCGAACAGTGTTGGGTAGATTGTTCCAAAGTTTGGGTGCTAAATAAGAAAATGATCTGCCGCCTGCGGTTGATTTGGATATTCTAGGTATTATCAAATTGCCAGAGTTTTGAGAACGCAGCAGACGTGAGGGACTATAATGCGATAAGAGCTCGCTCAGGTACTGAGGAGCTAAACCATTCAGGGCTTTATAAGTAATTAGCAAGATTTTAAAATCTATACGATGTTTAATAGGGAGCCAGTGCAGTGTTGACCGAACCGGGCTAATAGGATCATACTTTATGGTTCTAGTAAGAACTCTAGCTGCTGCATTTTGGACCAGCTGGAGTTTGTTTATTAAGCGAGCAGAACAACCACCCAATAAAGCATTACAATAATCTAATCTTGAGGTCATAAACGCATGAATTAATGTTTCATCATTTGACATTAAGAGCATACACTCTCAGAAAAAAAGGTACAGTTCTGTCACTGGGGCGGTACCCTAAGGTACAAAAGTGAAAAGGTACATTTTTGTACCTTACCTACCCCTAAACAGTACATATTAGTACCTTGAAGGTACATTTTGGTACTTTGAAAGTACATATTGGTACCTTAAAGATGCATATTGGTACCTTAAAAGTACATATTAGTACTTTAAAAGTACATATTTGTACCTTTTCACTTTGTACCTTAGGGTACCACCCCAGCGACAGAACTGTACCTTTTTTTTTGACAGTGTAGGTCATAATTTAGATATATTCTTGAGATGGAAAAATGCAGTTTTGCAAATACTAAAGATGTGGTTTTCAAAGGAAAGATTGCCATCAAATAGCACACCTAGGTTCCTAACTGATGACGAAGAATTGACAGAGCAGCCATCAAGTATTAGACAGTGTTTTAGGTTATTACACGCTGGTTTTAGGTCCAATAATTAACACCTCTGTTTTTTCAGAATTTAGCAGTAAGAAATTACTTGTCATCCAATTTTTTAACTCAACTACACAATCCGTTAGTTTTTCAAATTGGTATGTTTCGCCGGGCCGCAAAGAAATATAGAGCTGAGTATCATCAGCGTAACAGTGAAAGCTAACACCATATTTCCTGATGATATCACCCAAGGGTAACATGTAAAGCGTAAAAAGTAATGGCCCTAGCACTGAGCCTTGTGGTACTCCATACTGCACTTGTGATCGATATGATACCTCTTCATTTACTGCCAAGAATTGATAGTGGTCAGATAAGTACGATTTGAACCATGCCAATGCAGTACCCCTAATGCCAACATAATTTTCAAGTCTGTTCAAGAGAATGTTGTGGTCAACCGTATCGAACGCAGCACTAAGATCCAGTAGCACTAACAGAGAGATACAACCACGATCGGATGATAAGAGCAGATCATTTGTAACTCTAATAAGAGCAGTCTCAGTACTATGGTATGGTCTAAAACCTGACTGGAAATCCTCACAGATATCATTTTTCTGTAGGAAGGAAGATAATTGTGAGGATACAACCTTTTCTAATATCTTTGACAGAAATGGGAGATTCGAGATAGGTCTGTAATTAATTAATTAGTTGGGGTCAAGTTGTGGTTTTTTAATGAGAGGCTTAATAGCAGCCAGTTTGAAGGTTTTGGGGACATATCCTAATGACAGTGATGAATTAAAAATATTTAGCAGAGGAGCTATGAGATCTGGAAGCAGGTCTTTCAGTAGCCTAGATGGAATAGGGTCTAGCATACAAGTTGTTGGTTTAGATGCTTTAACAAATTTATACAATTCATCCTGACCTATAGTAGAGAATGAGTGGAATTGTTCCCCAGGAGATCTATAGGACACTATCTGATGCGATACTGTAATTGACGGCTGCATGGTGACAATGTTGTCTCTAATAGTATCGTTCTTGGAAGTAAAGTAGTTCATAAAGTCATTACTGCTATGCTGATGGGCATAGTCAGTGCCTGTTGGTTCTTTATTTTTTGTTAACTTAGCCACTGTATTGAATAAATACCTAGGGTTATGTTTGTTATCTTCTAAAAGAGTCGAAAAGTAATCAGATCTTGCCGATTTTAACGCTTTTCTATACGATAGGGTACATTCACGCCAAGCAGTACGAAAAACCTCGAATTTTGCTTTCCTCCAGCTGCGCTCCATTTTCCGGGCTGCTCTCTTTAGGGCGCGAGTGTGCTTTGTTATACCGCGGGGTCGGACTGTTTTCCTTAATCTTTCTTAGGTGCAGAGGAGCGAACATATCTCCTGGAGTCCTGGAAAAGAGAGAGTCAATAGTTTCTGTTACATCATAAAGTTTTTCTGAGCTATTGGACATGCTGAGGAATTCAGATAAGTCAGGAAGATTACTCAGAAAGCAGTCTTTTGTAGTAGAAGTGATGGTTCTACCATACTTGTAATAAGGAGTTGAATTTACAGTTTTATTTATCTGGAGTATACACGAGACTAGATAATGATCAGAGATATCAACACTTTGCTGCAGAATCTCAACGGCATTGACATCAATTCCATGTGACAGTATTAAGTCTAGAGTATGATTTCGACAATGAGTGGGACCTGACACGTGTTGTCTAACTCCAATAGAATTTAAAATGTCTGTAAATGCTGCTCCCAGTGCATCGATTTCATTATCAACATGGATATTAAAGTCACCTACTATTAAGACTATTAAGTATCTGTAGCCAACAGCAGCTCAGATATAAAATCAGCGAATTCTTTAAGAAAATCTGTATGGTGCCCTGGTGGCCTGTATACAGTAGCAAGTACAAACGTCATGGGGGATTTATCATTAACACTTGTTTCTCTGGATAATGTTACATGAAGCACCATTACTTCAAACGAGTTATACTTGAAGCCCGCTCTCTAAGAAACACTGAAAATATTGCTATAAATTGTAGAAACACCTCCCCCTTTACCTTTTAGACGTGGCTCATGTTTATAACAGTAATCATGAGGGGTAGACTTGTTTAAGATAATGTAATCATCTGGTTTTAGCCAGGTTTCTGTCAAACATATTACATCTAGGTTATGATCAATGATCATATCATTAACAAAAAGCGCTTTTGTAGAGAGGGACCTGATATTCAAAACGCCAAGTTTTTCATTTGTTTCTCTGTATTATGTACATTTTTTATTTGTTGAACGTTGATTGGATTGTTACTCTTAAATTGGTTTGGACGTCTTTTGTATTGTCTAGCTCAGGGCATGCCAGAGCATGCCACTTTTTCCCATCTGACAACTGTAAGTACATGAACCAATCTGACGAGTAATTTGCAAAGGTTTTGAGAATTTTGGATGTCCTTTTGGAACATGAACTGGACTCTGGATGCACACCCAATCTCCCTGTTTGACATTAGGGATACAAGCTCTTCGTCTAGAGTCCGTATACGTTTTCATTTTCTTTTGTGACAGTGATACTTTCTGACTCACAGCACTTTTGCTGGTTACAGGAGGAGGAAGGATGTTCAGACAAGTATGCATTTTTCTGCTGTAACACTTCACGTTCAAAGACGTGGAGAGCACAAACAATATTTGGGGAGACGCTCACTTAACCCAACAGAAAAGAAAGAAAATGAATAAATCCCAAACACAACAGTTTGTTGGCAATACCCCATGTATTATACAATAAATTCAAATATACAACAAGCAAAATTTGTGTGTGTGTGTGAGTGTAAATTGTTTCTTCCGTCCGCCAAAAATATATACAAAGTTTGAATCGGTCTCACCGGTGAAAGATCAATACTGATCATCCGAGAGCAGATCCAGTGAAATGAATGAATGAACTGTTTAAGTCCTCCTCGGAAAGCAATCCAATGTCCAAATAAGGATGACACCAAAAGATTAACTCCACAAGAGAGGCGGCATAAATCCAACAACAGTTCAGTCTGTAATCCACAAATCTCGTAAGACCTGGGCAAAACGCAGTGGAAACTGATTGAGCAACAACGCTCCCAAACGCCGGTAAGCCGGTTGTCTATATAGTAAAATTAACTTCCTTGGAAACTCGAACCGCCAGGTAACGCGTCCAATCTCGTGAGACAAGTAACATCCGGGGTACAACACGCACATTGAGAGGCAGTAATACAGCGACAGGGGTGATAATTAGACGAAACAATCAACAATACATGAGTGTTAATCAGCAACGGTATAAATAAATCACCCCTTATGTGGCATTGCTACACTGCTACAAAGTAACTCAAATGGAGATAGTCCAGTAACAGAATGTGGAGTAGCACGGTAAGCTTGAAGAAACTGTGTTACTGTTGGATTCCATGCCTTTCCAGACACAATAGCAGATTGAATACAACTCTTGAGCACACGATGAAATCTCTCAATGGCACCATTTAGTCAATCAGAGTTAACATGTAACGACAATCACAAGTAGCAGTTTCAAATGGGCCTACTATATCAACAGCTACTTTTTCCCATGGCCCAGAGGGATAAGGTACAAGCTGCAGAGGTGCAGCAGAAAAAATAGCGGTCTTATCAGAGGAGACACAAACTTGACAATTTTTGATAATTTGCTTGACCAAAGAATCAATTCCTGGCCACCAATAAAGTTCCTGAAGGTGCTGCTTTGTACAGACAGTTCCTTGATGGCCGTCATGGGCCAGGTTTACTAAGGTGTACCGTAATGAAACAGGAACAAGAAGACGTGATCTTCTGAATACATAGTTATTTTGAACACTTAATTCATCCCTTACTTGAAAATAGGGTCGTAGATCTTTATCCACAGCCATTGATGAAGAAGGCCATCCACGATCAATTTGTGCACACAATGCAGTCAATTCTGGACATGATGCAGAGGCAGAAGCAAATTTAGCTGGAGTTATAGCAGACATCTCAGAAGACAAAAATGCAACGAATTCAGGTTCTGCATCAGAAAGATCCTCTTCAGAAGCTGGCAATGGCAATCGAGACAGACAGTCAGCAATATGATTTTGGGAACCAGAACTGTAAACAACTTCATAATTAAAGCATAATTAAAGAGTCGTGCTGCCCAGCGTGCAATTCTCATTCCTGCACGATCTGTACCTTTGGGAGAAAGAAGCACTATTAAAGCCTGATGATCAGTACGCAAGAAAAATTTTTGACCCAAAAGATAGATTCTCCATTTTTCAACAGCCCAGACACAGGCTAAGGCTTCTTTTTCAATTGTTGAATACTTGTGTTCAGAAGGTAATGCAACAATCCGGTCAGATTTATCTTCATGAATTTGAGCCAGTACAGCACCTAATCCATAGTTTTAATCCATTCTTTTAAGCAATAACTCCTTCAGAGTGTTGAAACTTTTCTGCGCCTCTTCTGACCAACTGAAGTCAACTCCTTTCCTAATACAAGCACGCAATGGCTCTACGACAGTGGCAAAACTGGGAATAAATTTGCTGTACCATGATATTAATCCCAAGAAAGGAACGGAGCTGATGTGCGTCTGTCGGAACTGGTGCATGAAGCATTGCATTAAGACAATTCTCGTTTGGATGAACACCGTGTGCAGATACAGTGTGACCCAAAAAGTGTAGACTTGTCTTACTGCATTAACACTTTGAAGTATTCAATTGAAGTCCTGCACTCTGCAAAAGTTGAACAACCTTGTTAAGCATGCAGTCATGCTCATTCTGTGTACGACCCCAGACAATGGTATCATCAAGATGCATCAATTTTCTCAATAACGCCTAGGTCAAGAACACGTTGAAGCTCTTCAGAAATGGCATTCCAAACAGACAAAGGTAAATGTCTAAGTTTTTGACATACATGTGTAACATTAGGTGAAATCTTTACCTTATGCAGGAACCCTTTTGCTCATTCCAATTTAGCCACTGGCCCTGAAGCAAAAAGGCCCATCACAGGTGCTGAAGTATGAGCAGATTGTGTCAAGGCAGAAGATCCTCCAATGTGAAGATGCAGGCCATTAATTAATTCCATTCCGAGGAGAGCAGTGCCAAACTCAACTATAAAAATTGATGTCTTGCAATTAACATCATTCTTGGTGACAGTAACAGGTAAGCAACCAAGCACTGGTATTGGATCACGGGAATAAGTCACCAATTTAACAGAAGGAGGTAGCAAGGAGTCTTCCTTAAAGTATGTCTAGCACACAGATTTTGGTAGAATGGAAACAGAAGACCCGGAATCCACTATCAACTCCACAGGTACAGAAGCAGAAGCAGTTGTTATTGTAGCAGTACACTTTGTCTTATCAGTTAGCACATTTTGCATGTACAGAATCTAAAGTTCAGGCAATTCAATTTCATGTACAGAGCGTGTTTGTTGTGAGCGACATACTCTTGAAAAATGTCCAGTCTTTTGACAATTATGGCATTTTTCTGAAGCAGCGGGGCATCTAGAATCATTTACAAGATGTTTTGTTGATCCACAGCGATAACATGCACAAACTGATGAAGCCACTTTAGAAGATTTAGAAGTCTTAAAAGTTTTGAAGGAAACAGAAGGCTTGGCAGATGCAGAGTATTTAGCTTTATACTGGCCAACAGCTGCCACAGACTTCCCTTGTATCGCTTACACAGGTACCAAATTCTGGTCTGATATGGTTTTAACTTGTTCACCAGCTGCTTCAATTTGAGTAGCAATCGTGATGGCTTTACTGAGAGTGAAGTCAGTCTCCAACAACAGTCTTTCTCTGATACAATGACTGGCCACATTTTCTACTAATTGGTCACGTAACATTTCATCAAGATTTAATCCAAACTCACATGTGGCTGCTAAATCTCTAAGTGAAGTAACATATTGTGAAACTGTTTCACCTGGAACTTGAGTTCGTTTTCTAAAAGCATGCCGTTCTGCAATTACATTCCATCGAGGAACAAAGTAAGCTTGCAAAGCCTCAATAGCTTCCTCCATAGTCTCTCCTTGATTTGGCAAAGTATAAAATAATCTTTGACCTTCTGTCCCCAAACAGTGAAGAAATAGAGCTCACTTACCTGCAGCAGGCCATTCATCTCCAGATGCATTAACAACCAGTAAATAATTCTTGAACATCTTTAGCCAAACATCAAAGGGTATCGAAGGCTCACCAGGACATGGCAGGAATGGCATAGGAAATGAAGCAACTGCAGCCATCTTTCATTTATAATAGTAAAATCCTTGTCGCCATCTGTAGTGTTTAAAAACCAGGTAAGCATGGAGAGTCAGATTCCATAAGTTACATTTCAAGGAATTACTAACATCAAGGATCCACAGCAAACAATCCAGCATGCCACATGGGCTGTGTCCCAAAGTGGAGTGCACGCACTTCGAAGTGCATGAACTTCGAAGGCCACGCCTCCGAAGTGCACGAAGGACCCTCCGAAGATTTCCTAATTGCGCCACCAGCTGTTCCCAATTACCGCTCCTGTCACATGGCAACAGTGCGAGAGGGGCGCTACCATCCTGACAGGTTTAGACGTTTAAGTTATGGAGCCAGCATTGGTCATATTTGTTTTTATATTTTATGTTTTACTGGTGAGGATGTACCTCAGGCTTGGCCAAGAGCATGGCCGGGTAAATTATATTGTTTTGCTGCATCCTTGCATATATATATATATATATATATATATATATATATATATATATATAGCAGTTCAAATACTGACCAAGGTGCGATTTTATAATAGTTTATTGTCTTGATGGTCTAGTGAACAACAGTCAAGATGGCATTCCAAGGATCAGTTTATGGCAGAGCCCTTCCTGTCACGGTTCACAGATCTGCCGTGTTCTCACGTCTCGTGATCTGTTGGTTTGTCATGTGATCGTGTGCTCGCTCAGCTGAGCTGCCAATCAGTCCGGCACAGGTGTTCCCAATTCCTCAGCCTATAAATACTCACCTCATTCTCTCTCCCCTCGTCCGATAGTTCATCTGGATGTCGCGGTGTTGGATTGTCTTCGTGTGTGTCAGTCGTTGGTCTGGATTATCTTCGTGTTGGATTTCGTCGTGTCTTCGTGTTTGCACCACCTGGACTTCAACCACCACGGGACTCACGCCACTTCACCATCTGCCATCTAGCCCCTGCCTCACCCAGCAGAGAGATTTCTTCGTTTTGTGTTTTCACGCTGTTTCTTCAATAAACCACCAATTTCATCTGCATTTGCTTCCTCCCTCATTTATATCGTCACAGAACTATCGGACCACTCATGGAAGCAGCAGGCACCCCACAACCCACTCTGGAGGATTATGTTCAGGACTGCATCTCTCGGCTGGAGAAACAGGAGAAGTGCACGAGCGATGTTGGTTCCGCGATCCGTGCACTTGTGGGGCAGGTGTCCGAGTTGACCCAGCGTATGCAACAGCTGCAACTTCCCGCTGCGCCAGCCACACCACCCACGCCGCCCGCCCCTCTCGCTGCGGCCGGATCATCGGCCGCGGCTCTTCAACCGGAGCCCCGCCTCCCCCCCCCGGAGGTCTATAGTGGTGAGCCGAACTTCTGCCGAGCTTTCCTCACTAAATGCTCTATGCATTTCGCACTACAACCGCGCACGTTCCTTAGTGAGGAAAGCAAGGTGGCGTTCGTGCTCACCCTATTGACGGGGAGGGCGGCAATTTGGGGTACGGCGGTGTGGGAAAATCAAGATCCCTGTTGTGCCTCGTTCGCGGCTCTCTCCGCCGAGATGAAGAGGGTGTTTGACCGCGCGGCTTCAGGAAGGGAGGCCGCGCGGACATTGATGGATCTCCGACAGGGGGAGAGATCCGTCTCAGACTATTCCATCGAGTTTCACACCCTGGCGGCAGAGTGCCGATGGAACGAGGAGGCGCAGTGGGATAGGTTCCTGCATGGGTTGGCTGATCGCGTCCAAAAGGAGATCTACGCCCTGGATCTACCCGCCGACCTCAACGGACTTATAGACCTTGCTTTGCGGGTAGACTCTCGTCTCTCCCGAGCCGAGCGGCGGGGATTATCCGCTCGGCTTCCCTCTGGGGAGGGAGCTCCACCTCGAGCCAGCGGCCGCGACGCGATCAGCCAGTACGACGAACACGAGCCCATGCAGGTGGGTCGAGCTCGGCTTTCTCGGGAGGAGAAGGAGAGGCGGAGATCCCAAGGTCTTTGCCTGTACTGTGGTGCAGGAGGACATTTCGCATTTAACTGCCCGGTAAAAGGGCCAGCCCGACAGTAAATTTGAGGCTACTGTCGGGTGGGATCTCCGCTAAGAAGACCTCATCCAGCTCGACCTCCACGCTCCTCCCGGTCAGGTTAAGATGGCAGAATTATGATCATCACTGCACGGCACTTCTGGACTCTGGGGCTGAAGGTAACTTTATGGACTACAGTTTTGCACTTCGTAATCATGTTCCCCTCTCTCCCCTCACCAATACCATCGCCGTCTCCGCACTCAATGGCCAGATTCTACCCAAGATCACTCTCACCACAGACCCCGTCACTCTCACTGTATCTGGCAACCACAGTGAGAGTATCCCCTTTTACATCCTAGACTCCTCTCATGCACCCGTTGTTTTGGGACACCCGTGGCTAGTCAAGCACAATCCCCGGATTGATTGGCAGCTTAAGTCTGTGTCTGAGTGGAGCATTAAATGTCATGAGTCTTGTCTTGTGTCTGCTTGTCCCTCTGTTTCTACTTCTATGTTTCAGGAGAAGACGGTGGATCTGTGTAACGTGCCCATAGAGTATCTCGACCTGAAGGAAGTGTTCAGTAAGTCTCGGGCTGCTTCTCTTCCTCCTCATCGTCCCTATGACTGTGCGATAGAGTTATTGCCAGGTACGTCTCCGCCTAAGGGCAAATTATATTCGCTCTCCATTCCTGAGAGAGAGGCTATGGAGAAATACATTTCTGATTCTCTAGCAGCCGGGTTCATTCGACCCTCCTCTTCTCCAGCGGGGGCGGGGTTCTTTTTTGTGGGGAAGAAGGACAGATCTCTGTGACCTTGCATTGATTACTGAGGGCTGAATAATATCACGGTAAAGAATACCTATCCTTTGCCGTTGATATCTTCAGGTTTCGAGAGGTTGCAGGGAGCGTCAGTCTTCACTAAATTGGACTTAAGAAATGCATATCATTTGGTCCGCATCAGGAGGGGAGATGAATGGAAGACCGCCTTTAATACCCCCAGGGGGCACTTTGAATACTTGGTCATGCCCTTCGGGTTGTCCAACTCCCCAGGGGTCTTTCAGGCACTCGTCAATGACGTGCTGCGAGACATGGTCGATCAGTTCATTTATGTCTACCTGGATGACATATTGATTTTTTCCTCATCTCTCCAGGAACATGTGCAGCACGTTCGACGAGTGCTCCAGAGGCTGCTAGAGAATGGGCTTTTTGTCAAGGCGGAGAAATGCGCTTTTCATGCACAGTCTGTTCCTTTTTTAGGGTACATCTTGTCGGCTGAGGGAGTTCGTGTGGATCCAGAGAAAGTTAAGGCTGTGGTGGATTGGCCAACTCCAGATTCCCGTAAGGCCCTACAGAGGTTTCTGGGGTTTGCCAATTTCTATCGGCGCTTTGTTCGCAATTTCAGCCAACTAGCCTCACCTCTGACCGCCTTGACCTCCCCCAGAACTACGTTCAGGTGGTCAGACGCAGCGGAAGCTGCGTTTGCCAAACTAAAGAGCCGCTTTGTTTCGGCCCCCATTCTAGTGACCCCTGATCCATCACGTCAGTTCGTGGTGGAGGTTGACGCGTCAGAGGTGGGGGTAGGAGCAGTCCTGTCCCAGCGTTCGGCCACGGACGACAAGATGCATCCCTGCGCGTTTTACTCACATCGTCTTTCACCTGCAGAGTCTAATTATGATATTGGTAATCGAGAGTTGTTGGCAGTCAAGTTGGCATTGGAAGAATGGCGTCACTGGTTAGAGGGGTCGGGGGTACCTTTCATTGTATGGACCGATCATAAAAACCTCGAATACATCAGAACTGCTAAAAGATTGAACTCTAGGCAGGCTCGGTGGGCATTGTTTTTCGGACATTTTAACTTTACACTTTCGTACCGCCCGGGTTCCAAAAATGTCAAACCCGATTCTTTATCGCGAATTTTTGACCATTCCGATCGCCCGTCCACTCCCAAGAGCATTTTTCCAGAAACGCTTATCGTTTCAACTCTCACATGGGAGGTCGAAACGAGGGTTAAAACAGCCTTAGAAGGGGTAACGCCTCCGGTCGCTTGTCCACCGAACCGCTTATTTGTGCCAGAGGAATTACGGTCCGAGGTTATTCAGTGGGGACATTGTTCTAATGTGGCTTGTCACCCAGGAGTTAATCGAACCTTACATGTGGTTAAGCAACGATTTTGGTGGCCGCTCATGGCTCGTGATGTTCGCAGTTTTGTCTTGGCTTGCTCAATTTGTGCCATTGGTAAGACTTCTAACAGACCCCCTGATGGGCTCCTTCAACCGCTGCCGGTCCCTTCGAGACCCTGGTCCCACATCGCGCTAGATTTTGTCACCGCCCTCCCCGCCCTCCCAGGGCAACACGGTAGTTTTGACCGTGGTGGACCGATTCTCGAAGGCGGCCCACTTTATTCCCTTGCCCAAATTACCCTCAGCCAAGGAGACGGCGGTGACTGTCGTTGACCACGTTTTTCGGTTACATGGCCTCCCGACGGACGTGGTCTCCGACAGGGGTCCCCAATTTGTGTCCAAATTTTGGCAAGAATTCTGTAAATTATTGGGGGCAACTGTTAGTCTCTCTTCAGGATTCCATCCGCAGACCAATGGTCAAACTGAGAGAGCCAACCAAGATTTGGAGAGAACGTTACGATGTATGGTCACCAGAAATCCTTCCTCCTGGAGCCAACAACTCTCAATGGTGGAGTATGCCCACAATTCATTACCAGTATCATCTACGGGCCTATCACCATTTGAATGTAGTTTAGGGTACCAGCCACCAATTTTTCCTAGTCTGGAATCCGAAGTCGCGGTCCCCTCTGCCCACGCCTTTGTTCAGAGGTGTCATCGCACTTGGACTAGAGCCCGCGAGACTCTACTCCAAGTGGGAGCACGCACCAAGGCCAAAGCTGATCGCCACCGGTCGAGGCCTCCCGTTTACGTCGTCGGCTCTAAAGTGTGGCTTTCTACCAAGAACATTCCGCTCCGATCCGTGTCGAATAAACTTGCTCCTAAATTCATTGGCCCATTTCCTGTCACCAAGATCATTAGTCCGGTGGCAGTCCGCCTCAAACTTCCTCCAGTATACAGGAGGATCCATCCCGTCTTCCATGTTTCCAAAATTAAACCCGTGTTTTTCGCACATATTAATCCGCCAGTCCCGGTTCCCCCACCGCCGCGACTCGTAGACGGGGAAACCACCTATTCGGTCAATCGCATTCTGGACTCTAGGCGGAGGGGGCGCGGATACCAGTACTTGGTGGACTGGGAAGGTTACGGTCCGGAGGAGAGAAGTTGGGTACCTGCCAGGGACATCCTGGATCACTCTCTTATTGATGATTACAATCAACAGGTAAGGGGCTCTGGGAACGTCATGGGACGTTCCTAGGGGAGGGGGTACTGTCACGGTTCACAGATCTGCCGTGTTCTCACGTCTCGTGATCTGTTGGTTTGTCATGTGATCGTGTGCTCGCTCAGCTGAGCTGCCAATCAGTCCGGCACAGGTGTTCCCAATTCCTCAGCCTATAAATACTCACCTCATTCTCTCTCCCCTCGTCCGATAGTTCATCTGGATGTCGCGGTGTTGGATTGTCTTCGTGTGTGTCAGTCGTTGGTCTGAATTATCTTCGTGTTGGATTTCGTCGTGTCTTCGTGTTTGCACCACCTGGACTTCAACCACCACGGGACTCACGCCACTTCACCATCTGCCATCTAGCCCCTGCCTCACCCAGCAGAGAGATTTCTTCGTTTTGTGTTTTCACGCTGTTTCTTCAATAAACCACCAATTTCATCTGTATTTGCTTCCTCCCTCATTTATATCGTCACACTTCCTAACTGCCAGGTTTGGAGGGAGATGTGCCACACTGTGATTGGATCTTGGTGGAGCAGAATAAACAAATGTTCAGAAACATCAGATAAGATGCCAAGACAACTGCCAGACACCTCCAGCAGGACAGGGAGGGAGACCTTCTGCACCCACGACCACCTAAAAGAGGACTTCTCATTGGACTATGGGTTGACCCTCACCAATCCTAAGGTTTAGGAATGACTGCCATAAAAATTCCTTCAGAACTCTGGATGCAACAGCAGCGGCCGAAATAAAGAAAGGCCACAGAGATCTATTCAAATCCATTCATACCTATGTTTGGAGAACTTAAATTGACATAACCCTAACCGTATTCACGTCACCCTCACATAAAGTATGGTTTATGTTGATGGCCATTGATTGTTAATATAACAGTTCACGGAAGCAGGCCTAATAACATTTTACGGTATAAATGAACGATTGTTTAGCAGTTTCCCATCATGTTTGGACTCTTTTTGCTCCTCATGATGTGCATAACAATTTGAAAGAGGTTTGGTAAAGAAATATTGCATGGGTAAAATGTTAAAGACACTGTTTAACTTTGTACTCTACTGTATGCAAATAAGTTCCACACTAGGGCGGGCAACACCATGGCCACCACGGACACAAGTGGCCAATCACATTCCTGGAATGGAGAGGCGCCAGATTCCAATCCCCTCCTCATCAGAAAGGGATAAATGTACCTTTCCAAAAGACACACCTTGTTCTGAGTCTCTGACAAGGTTGAGACAACAGCAGATCAGCAACTTTCTGAGTCTTTCAATCCTGCGAGGGAAAAGACACTTACAGATACAACATCCTGAGTTTCTGGCGAGAAAAGAGTTCCTGACGAGGAAAGAGACTTCAAGACAGCTAAGGTTCAGCACAGCTCAGCTCAGCTCTTGAGTAACTGCATTCGGCTGCCCTTCAGTTGCAAAGGACCCAGCAGTGTCGGACCCCGTCTGACTCTTGCCACTCCAAAAGCAGCGCAGCCCAGTCCGCAAAGGACCTCCGCACAGGCAGACACTGCCTGAAACACACGGCTCCTCGACGACGCAGCCCGGCTGCAAAGGACCCTGTGAAGACACATCTGACCCAGCTGCCCGGTCCATGCTCTAAGGACCCCTTTGGCACAACAGAAGTTCAGCATTCTCCAGGTCAGCGCATCGACGGCTACCGGAACACAACTCTGTGCCTTCCCCACTGTACGCAATCTGCATCACCAGTGGAAGACGTCTCTGCCGCCGGACTGATCACCCGACAACGTGGAACGTAACTATAAACTTACCAAACCTCTTTCCTAAAGACCTTGGCTTAGTTTATACCTGCAGCCTATGCTTTCTAACCTGTTTAGATAACATTTATTTGGGGTCAGCATTACAAACGATAGCTATATTGTTTGTTCAAAGATAAATAAGCAGTTATTTATCGTTAAGTCTACCAGAGCCATTAAGTGGTTTTCCATAAGCAACATTACCTTAGAAATCTCTTCCATTGCTACATTCAGCTCAACAGCATTGCATTCTGCCATTCTGTATTCACTCCATTTATTTGTTTTATGATTTATTTGATATCCTTTTTTCATGTGTAGATGCCTATTATCTATTAGCAGTGCATATTCATTTATTGGTTTTATCACTAGTTGTTGTATTTACTCTTGCATATCTATTGTTAATAAATTTCATTAATTTTATTACAATTGTGTCTTCCTTGTGTCGATGATCCAAGGCTCTACTAGCTAGCAAAACCACCAAACTTTCAGATAAATCAGTTGACCAACTCCCTCCAGAGTGCAATTCTCAAATTATTGAACGTATTGCCAAATTAAGAGTCCTTGACAGATGCATTGAACCAAGCAAGGTGGGAACTGGTCATCTGATATACTCGCATCCGCACCTTGAGTGACGTGTGACCTAAAAATCACAGCGTCATTGGTGACGCGAGTCCCCTCTACTACAATGGTGAACATATTTAAATGGAGAAAATGGAAACACTTATAATATAAAGAAAGGTTTGCAATCTTAACATTAGAAAACATGACACAGCAGGACATGCATACAAAATACTAAAGTGCTAAAGTTTGGTTAAATTAATTGACATATCTTTGATGACAGCACTACAAAAACACAACAAAGGGAAATAATGTTGCCCTATATAGTGGTTGTCTTATTGTTTGTGGGCTTTGAAAAAAAAAAAAAAAAAAAACTTGTTTTAACACTTGTTTTCGCTAGGTATTTCAGTAAATGAAAACACAATACTTACATTTCAATGTGAATTCCCCTACAGAACTCTCACCCGTCATGTTCTTTGAATATAAATTCCATCGTCATCTGTGCGCAAGTGATTTTGGGATATGGTAGGGTGCGAAGTGTCCATCAAATGTATGGAATCAGAGACCGCATTTGAAGTCGCTTTCGAATTACGGCAGCCTTCGTCACCCCGCGGTGATGCATTCGGCCTTGGAATGTGCACTTCGGAGGGTACATCCTGAATTGGGACAGCTTACGTCATGACGCTGTGACGCAATCGGCCTTCAAATTTGTCCATGCACTTAAGTTTGGGACAGCCTTCGTCGCGCCGCTGTGATGCATTCGCACTTCAAATACGCATTTCGGAGTCCGCACACTCCACTTTGGGACACAGCTATGGTTACACACCTTCAATTCTTCTATTACACCTTTTTATAGGTACCAACATAGTAACCTACAGAGCCCTCTTCAGGGGAATCAATAATACAAGAACACAACAACTGCGCAGCTCGATCAAATTCTGACCTGAAGCTGTGCATGCTGGTTAGAAATTTTGTCCAACTTGAGATAGCACCGATGGCACGTGACTGTCACGAGTGGCATCAAAGTATTCGAGAGCAGCCAGCTGACTCAGCCACCGCAGTTTCTCCAGAGAGGCTGCAACAGCTTTGATGACGAAACAGCTGTTTCACGATTGGCCAGATTCACCGCATGACAATGATCATGTGTGTTTTGGGTTTATTCTAACATGCTCAAGTCCAATAATGCTCACAAATCTGTGTTTTTAGAACAGTGAAACATCTGTTTATTTGACAAATATTGCATTTAATTCACTTCATCTTTGATAGGGTACGCAAACACCACAAAAGCGTCACTAATGAGAGCAGAAAGTGTCCAAATTGACGGCTCTGTTTTTAACTCCGCCCCCGACTGCTCTCAGCTAATCTCGTTGACCGCTGTCTGTAGCCATAGTTCATGTTGAACACACCTATTGGATGAAGTGAATTAAAGTAAATTAAATGCAAAATTTGTCAAATACACAGACATTTTAGAAGCGTTTTTATAAGCAACAGAAACACTTTTCATATACTGCTTAATACAGTGCCATCTGAACAAGAATAAAATTCAGCATAAACATATACTATTTAAAAACTTATGATGTGGGGGTTATATATGCTTTTATCAGTGGTTGATGATAAATACAATAAACGAATGTACGTGCGTTTTGTACTGTCCTTTGAAATCCAATGTTGTGTGCGTGTTTGTGTGTGTTGAATCGGCCTCACCGGTGAAGCGTTTGAGTCCGTGAGCACAATGAGGAACAGTGCTGTCCAGTGACAGAATCTCTAAGAAGACACAGTCCAAGTTCAATAATCCACAAACAAAATATGTTGACAAAGGCAGTATTTCCAGCAGGGTGGTTAAACAGTCACAGACGTAGACAGCAAAATAATTAAGAGTGATCGATCGTTGCACAAGAGCCAGACGAATGTTGCTCTAGAACGCCGATAAGCTGGCTTCTTGTATCGGAAGTAAAAAATCAGCTGATTGAGATGACGTCAGCGGATTTTCAGACGCGAGCTTTTGAGCTGCAAGCACACCTATTCCTTTCAAGTCACAAGCAAGTCTCAGGTCAAAGTCCTCAAAAAGTTAAAGTTACTGAGATAATTAAGTGACTAATTAAATGATGATTGTGCATTAATGATGAACACCTGCTGTTATTGAGATTTACAGAGGATCAGATGTTGATGTTTTATTGGTTAAAATGATGCCACCATCATGGAGATCAGTGTTTGCTTTAGCTGGGCTCTTGAACCTTTTAGTAATTTAAAGTAGTTTTGCTTCTATGCAATTGCAGTATTGTTTCACAATATTGTTTCTCCAGTACTGTACCATCTGTTGTGCTGAAAAGTTTTTGTTTTTCCATACTGTTTTTCGTGACAGGAGCTCTGGACTGGAGTATGCTCTCAATAGCCTCGCTCAGGGGCCACGCCCACAGCTTCCATAACCCTGGGCAGGGGTGAAGGATGGTGCCTGCCATCTCATATAGAACCTCGGGGTTGAGTCTGCATTCTCTGGGCCTCAGCCCCTGCCTCGATAGGATGTCTGCTCCCTGACTGAGGTGCCCAGGAATGTAGACTGCTTTGAGTGAGAGCACAGACCCCCCTGCCAGTACATGTAGGAGACCACAGATGTGTTTTCTGTGTGGACAAGCACATGGTGTCCCTTGAGGTCTATGAGAAAGTGTTTTAGAGTTCGGAACATGGCAGCTTCTCCAGGCAGTTGATGTGCTACGTGACGGCCTACAGACCCTGAGCAGAGCAGCCACTCATGACTGTTCCCCACCCCGTGACCGTGTTACGCGATGACAAGGTGGCCCCAACACTGGGCCTTGAGAAGGGAACCAAGATTTCTTCCACATGTCTAAGACATGTAAACATCACCACGTGACTTTGATCATGCGAAGTGGGTTACCCCTCAGGGAAAACCCCTTAGTCCTGAGCCACCACTGCAAAGGTCTCATGTACAGCAGGCCAAGAAGTATCATGTTGGACGCAGCTGCCATCAGACCTAACAGTCTCTGAAACTGTTTGACAGTGAGTGACTGGCCCTCTCTCACTCTCTTTACAGCTGTAAAATTGAAACGATACAAGCAGGAGACAGATGTGCCTGACTTGTTGTCAAATCCCATTGTAAAGTGGGGTAAAATGCCCCCCAGTCTGACAAAGTAATTTGCTTTATACATTTACAGCAAAATTAGAGTACAGGCAGTTTAAGCTCAAAATTAATATGAATATGAATATAATCAATAGTGATGAATTACAAAATTAAAATAACCTATTTGAAAAATATTGTTAGCTGATGCTAAATGGCTAGTTACCTGATGTTAACTTGAGGTAATTTTTAAATATAAATATTTTTATTCACCAACTAGTTAGAATAAATCTGATGGAAAAAAACAAAGGATTTGATGTTCAGAACAGAGTAATGACAGTAATTAAGCCATTTGCCCCCTGGGTCATTTTACCCCACAGATTATATTTAAAAAAAAATAAAAAAAATAAAATTCAGAAAATATAATTATGTTTTTCTTAAATAACACTTACTCCATATCTACAGGCCTTACTATACTCATATCACTGTGATGTTTGACAAAACAACAAGCTTTAAAACAGTTGTGTCTTACTGCTGAAAATTATGATTAAAGATAATTTGATAATACATCAAACGTTGAATACATTAAAGATAAAACGTCACCAGTGTAAGCTTCATGGCAAATACTTCTACATCACTCTTGTCAACGGAGTCCATAGTCACAATAAAAAATGTACTTATTTTTTGCACTTCCCCCCACTCTACCCTAGGCCTAAGGTTAAAAAAAAAATGCACTTCATTAAAAAGTCATAGTCTGTTTGTTGTACAAAGTATTTATTTATGTAGTTTACAGTTATTTGCTTCAGCAGCCTAGTAGTGCTCATCAATGTCAAAATGATTGAGGTGGCCAATTAAATCAAATACTGTTCACAGAAGCCTAGATCGAACATGAAATCAGAATATGCATTGGCTGGTGTAATGTCCTTTCCAGAAATATTGCAAGAATAATGAGAACATTAAAAAATATAATAGCACAATACAGCCATACAGTGGCTGTGCTATTGCACCTAAAAGTGTCCTGTCTCTGTAATCGTGCTGGTTTTTGGTTCTTTTATTTGTTTATTTATTTACTCCTGCAATTAGTAAAAGTATTAAAGTGTGAAACTTATAATTTAGCTGGTTTACAAATCCTAAATAAATAAAAAAATAAATAAACCAACAAACAAACTTTTCTATTTTCTATGTGCAATATTTAGTACCAGGGCACCTACTTGAATGGGTTTATGAGATAAATCATTTTTTTGCGAATATCAGGTAGGTTTAAAGCATAAACAAGCGGGTTGAGGATGGGTGGTATAATAAGAAACTCCAGTGAAAGAAAAACTGACAGCCCTATAGGAAGATGTAAATTCACAACCCGACTCAAAGTAACATCAGAAATAACAGCAATTGAGAAATTCACAAGGACCACTATGTGTGGAATACAAGTTTGATATGCTTTGCCTTTGAACTGTGATGAACTTCTTTGACAAATGATGAGAATTTTTATATAAGAATATAATATTAAACACAAAGGGATGACAATAGTTACAATAATTATAAACATGCCAAAAACATTAATAACTACAGTGTTTTCACAGGAAAGCTTGGCTATTTCATAATTGTGGCAGTATACCTTAAACAATTTGTTTCCACACATTGTCAGTTTTGTAGTTATAAGAGCAGCAATACCAAGCAAAATCATTGGATAAGCTAAGTTTATAACTGTTAAAATAGTTAGAAACCTTGGTGTAATTATGTTGTGGTATTGTAAAGGTTTGCCAATTGCAGCAAATCTGTCAAATGCCATTAACATTAATATTGTATACTCGTTTGCTGCATACGTGAAAATGACAAAAGACTGGAAGAAACATGCTTCACGGGAGATTGAGTGTATATCAGACAGCAAGTCTGTCAGTACTCTTGGGAAAAAGCCAGCTGTGCCAAACACAGAGTTGACAGACAAACATGAAATCAGAATGTACATTGGCTGGTGTAATGTCCTTTCCAGAAATATTGCAAGAATAATAAGAACATTAAAAAATATAATAGCACAGTACAGAATAAATCCCAAACTGAATAAAGAATATCTTATATATCCAAGATTTTCAAACAACATAAAGTAAAAATTTGTTGCATTTTCCATTTTGCATTAGCCAAAGTTCCGTCATTGACCTGGTGAAAAATAAATAAATAAATAAAAAGTATGCAAAGTCCTTATGATTTTTAAATAGCATACAACTGATGAATTAATGTCAGTTAATGAATTATGAGCAAACATGAATTGTCAATAAAAAACAGTGTTTTTATAAATTAACATTATCCATTAACATGGATTTAATGGATTTTTTTGGATTAATAATCCAAAAATGCTGTCAAGAATTGTCTTCAGTCTTCTTCTGCCTTTTTTTTTTTTTTTTTTTTTTTTTTAATATCTGTCAAACGTCTTTTAGTACCTTTAAACCACACATTATATAATTTAAATACCTTGTGTGATACACCTTGTAATGACCATTGTTGCTTTTTCATCTAATGTATGAGAATAAACTTTACTGTGTTTTAGAAGAACTATGAGTCACCAGTATGCCGGTGTTTTTATAGGATCTAACATGTCTCAGGAGGCGTCTATTCTTTTGTGTGAAGTACACAAACCCATCTTAAGTTTGACTTTACTAGAAACATGTTGTTGTTGTTACTTTTGACTTATGTACTCATTTTTCTTTCAGCCAGAATGTTACACATAAGATTTATTTATTTATTAATTATTATTATTATTATTATTATTATTATTATTATTATTATTCATTTTTTGTTAACATTTTATACATTTAAATGAAAGTAAGAATCCAAGAAAAGTAAGAGACCATATGACCATATGTTGAGACCATATGTAGTGGAATACTACAGTGAATCACTGTTAATTCACAGTATACTGTTGATTTATAGGCTATTGTGAAATTAACTAATCATTGCTGACAGCGAATAGATAAATGACACAAGGACACTAGTTACATGTCAATACATTAAGGTAAGAACAGGCAATGATAATTCTAGCACAAGCAAAACTGTGAATCAGAAAATTTTGATCCCAAAGTTTTGAAATTTTGCCTAAAACAGATGTCTCAATTTCAGTTTCTAAAAGGTCACTGCAGCATTTAGCTCCAAACTTTTCAACCACCTTTGTTATTTAACTAATCTCAAAGACCTTGATTAGCTGGCTCGGATGTTTTTAATTAGAAGAATAGAAGAAGCATAGAACTTTATTGTCATTGTTTAGAAACAACTAAATACAGTTTAGCAGCTCTTCAGATTAGTAGGTAACAAACAGTATAACAATGTTTATAAACAACATTTACAAGACAAGTAGACATTATAAGCAGACAGCAACATTTAAGACAAATACATACAAAATATCAATATAAGAATATAATTACTCTGAGGTAGTGCAGCGGGATAGTGCAAAATGAATCTAGTGGGGAAAGGATTATTGCACTTTGTTAGGGTAGGGGTTTGTTGCACTTCGGCGGGTAAAGTCGGCCAGTGTAGATGTCACTGAGTGTGGGCAGTGACGTACCAATGACATGCTCAGCTGCCCTTACTACCCACTGCAGGTCCTTCCTGTTCTCCTCTGTGCAGCTGAAGAACCACACCATGCAGCAACATGTTAGCAGACTTTCTGTGGTTTCTATGGTCTCTATTACTCAATTAGATTTGGAGATAAACTTTGCAGTACTGTGTCAATGTTAATATCATTCATGATATTGTCATACTGTCAGCATACTGTCTGTCGTGACAATAACATGTCAGTTCTGAATGTTTAGATGAAACCACCGTAATGCTACAATGACAGCCAAAATTTGACAGCTCAAGTCATGCTCATCCGGGATGCATCCTCAGTCCTAGCCCTTGCAGATGATTGAGAACAATGTACCAGAATGTCAGCTCTTTGAATTCCACTAAAATTTGTCAGTCCTCAAGGTTATTTAGTACACGGATGCCCTGGAACAGAGCCAGAGCAGCATCTATGCACACTGGTAAGTGTTGACCCTGAAAACAGATCTGCGCCATGATATCCTTCTGCATCACCATAAGAATTTCCTGCCTCGGGACATGAGTTTTCTTAAAATTTTGCCACCATGGAGAGCATTCCTTGAAATGTGGCAGCAAAGTTGAATGGTACTTACTATGGTGCAAAGAATCCAAGATGACCCTTCTGGCAAAAGTTATCGTACTGGCAATTAGACAGAAAGAGGCATCGGGAACTTTCCATTTGAAGCTTGTGATACTGAGCTCTGTTTGGCCACAAGGCTATTTGAGCCTCTGAAGGCACCTCAGATAGGCCATCAGTGTCTATTCTACTGCCGGGATGTTTGCATACCCTTGCTCCTCTGAATCCATAATGGTAGTAAAGTCATTATTAATTTGTGGTGAGAAAGTCTGATTCCAAGATCTTGATACTTCAGTATAGAGATCAGGGAAAAGTGGCAGCAGTGTACATCCTGGACACGAATTAGGATAGTTAGAAATCACTCATCCAGTTTGGATTGCACCTCCTTCACATCAGAGCACATCAGTAATCTCTGTATACACTGGAAAAGGCAGATCATTAAAGAGAGAATTTCCAGGTTAAAAGAAAACCCAACCCTAGACGTTTCCTTACCGGGACATAACATAACTCATTCCAATGGAGACATGTTGTTGATGAAGTCAGTTGGTGTCGAGCTCAAAACCTAAACCCCAAAGCCTCTATCTCTTTAGGGGGCTTTGTCAAGCTCAGAGTTAGAGTTGTTCTTATTTTGAGAGAAATGAGTGAGCCTAGAGCGAGGACAAAATGGAATACACTTACTTAAAGGGATCAGATTTGAAATTCACACAACTTTGGGCTCATTTTTACTCAAGTTTTGGCTACACAGACTTACAACTGTTCTGTAATTTCAAATGTGTTGATTCAGAGCAGGAAGCCAGGGCAGAACAGGTAGAGCTGAAGAGCACCAGGATGGAGCAGAGTACAACCAGGTAGAGCTGAAGACCACCAAGGCGGAGCTGAAGACAACCAGAGCGGAGCAGGCAGAGCTGAAAACCACCAGGGTGGAGCAGGCAGAGCTCAAGAGCACCAGGGCAGAGCAGAAGAGCACCAGGGTGGAGCAGGTGGAATTGGAGACAACCAGGGTGGAGCAGGCGGAGCTGACAACCACAGCAGAGCAGATTGGTCTGAAGATCCCCACAGTGGAGTAGATGACCAGCACAGCAGAACAAACGAGGCAGGGGACTGCCACAAAGGATCAGGATTCTGCTGCAGATGCTGCCACCTTAGAAGGAGATGAGACGGATATGGACTAGAGTGGATGCTGGATCAGACTCATGGACTGGAGCAGGCTCTGGATCAGACTTGTAGACTGGAGTGGATTCCTAGAATAGAGCGGGTTCTGGATCAGGCTGGAGTGGGCTCTAGCACGGACTCATGGACTACAGTGGGTTCAGGATCAGACTCATAGACTTGAGTGGATATGAGGACTGGAGCAGGTTCCGGAGCAGATTCGAGAGATGGAGCAGGCTAGGGAGTAGATTCATGGACTGGAACGATCTCTGGAGCGGACTCCTGGGCTAGAGTGAGGTTTGGATCAGACTCATAGGTTGGAACAGGCTCTGGAGCAGATCTAAGTACTGCAGTTGGCTCTGGAGGAGTAGAAGAGCAGGGTGTGGAACAAACACAGAATAGCGACCACCATTACAGAGAGCACTGAGGACAGGGAAACAATCTCTTTGACGGACAGTTCTGAGGCACTTGGGATGCCCGTTGCTCTGGCCAAAACCAGCAGTGGGTCCACCAAAATGGAAACCAGCCTCAAACGCCTATAGAATGCCTGGGTGTCTTCAAATGCGACATTCACAATGACCAGGAACACTGAAGTGACATCTGTGATGGCTGAAGGCTCTGGTGTAGCAGCCATCTTGTGAAGTGGCTCTGGACTGGCGACCATCTTGTGAAGAGACTCTGGGCTGGTGGCCATCTTGAAAAGAGATTCTGGGCTGGCGGCTATGATTAGGTGAGGTTCTGGAATGGCGGCCATGACAGGACGAGGCTCTGGAATGTCACGTTATGAACTGGTCCAGTGCAGTGATCACAGGACAGCTAAGCTGCAGAAAACATGAGACTAGCAACCATTATGACAGGACCTGCTGGTGACCATGATGGGCTGAGCTCCATGGCCACTGGACCTTGGTGTGCGGTGCCCCCTCCCAAAAAAATTATTTGGGGCTTTAAAGTCCTCTACTTCTCCCACAGTGAAAGTAGAAGTGCATAGCAAAAGAGCAAAGGTCAAAAATTCACAAATCGAACCCTGAGGACCATCACAGATTTGTTTGGATTAGTTTGGAAAAACATTAAAGGAGAAGTCCACTTCCAAAACAAAGATTCACATATGATATACTGCTGTTTTTTGAGGAAAACATTTCTGCATTTTTCTCCATCTAATGGACTGGTATGGTGCCCCGATTTTGAACTTCCAAAAGGCAGTTTAAATGCAGCTTCAAATGATCCCAAATGCAGTTGTAAATGATCCTAGCTGAGGAAAAAGGGTCTAGTAAAAAAAGATTGGTTATTTTCATTAAAAAAAATACTATTCAATTACTTTTTAATCTCAAACGCTCGTCTTGCCTTTTTCTCCCTGAACTCTGTATTCTGACTCGAGACAGTTGGTATGTCGAAAAACTCCAATCATATTTTCTCCCTCAACTTCAAAAATCATTTCAAAATCATCCTACATCGCTGCAGAAGTACCGATCCAGTCTTTGCAAAGTGAGCATGCAAAAAAGATCAAACACACTTAATAAAAAAGGTAAAACAGCAATATAGGACGATTTCGAAGTTGACTGTCATGAACTGGAACAAAAACAGTCCAGGCAGAGTAAGACAAGACGAGCGTTTGGCATTTAAAAGTATATAAATTGTATTATTTTTATTAAAATAACCAATTGTTACACTAGATAAGACCCTTCTTTCTCGGCTGGGATCGTTTACAACCGCATTTGGGATCGTTTGAAGCCGCATTTAAACTGCATTTTGGAAGTTCAAAATCGGGGCACCATATCAGTCGATTCTATGGAGAAAAATGCTGAAATGTTTTTCTCAAAAAACATAATTTCTTTACGACTGAAAAAAGAAAGACATGAACATCTTGGATGACAAGGGGGTGAGTGCATTACATGTGAATCTTTGTTTTGGAAGTGGACTTCTCCTTTAAGGTAAGGCAAGAAAACATGGAACTAGGAAAACACTGTAAAACACAGGAAAAAATGGGAAAAGTGTGAAAGAGTGCTGCTTAAATAGCCCTCCTGATAGGAAACAGGAGGAGTCCGTAATTGATTCCTAGGCAGAGGGTATCTGGGAAATGGAGTCCAGAATGAATGGCAAAGGTATGGGATGGAGTGTCCTCTAGAGGAGCTAATGGGCACTCCAGCTGGAGATTGTGACATACACTGGCTCATGAAGCTTCTTATGTGAGAGTATAGTGTAAATTGAATGAACGAATGAATGAACGAATAGCAGAGCAAACAACAAAGCTCAACTTTAAAGCAACTCTATGCTGTAAAAACACCAAACATATAAATATAACAAAATAAAGACAAGGAGGCAACATCCAAAGGTGGCAACTGGCAGCCACTGATTTTCTCTGCCGTTCTCACCACTCCCTGCAGTCTATTTTTGTCAACAGCAGAACAGCCTGCATACCACACTGGTATACAGTACAGAACAGACTCAACTGTTGCATGATAAAAGCGGATGAGCAGTCTCCTGTCCATATTATTCCTCCCAAGCGCCCTCAGGAACTCTGACATGCTCTTTTAACTATAGCGGTGTTGTTGGCTGCCCAGGATAAGTCATTAGATATGAGGAGACCTAGATATTTAAAGGTCTCCACTCTCTCCACACGTTCTCCATTGATGTGAAGTAGGGCAGGGACTGAGTCTCGCTTCTTCCTTAAGTCGGTTCTTTGATCTTAGAGGTGTTCAAAATCAAGCTGTTTGTTGAGCACTAGCCCGCCAGTCTGTGGATCTCCTCTCTGTATGCAGATATGTCTCCATCTGAGATGAGTCCGACTATGGTTGTGTCATCTGCAAACTTAATAATGGTGTTAGAAGGATGGACAGGTGAACAGTCATGTGTATACAGGGTGTACAAGATTGGACTCAGTACACAACCCTGGGGGTCTCCAATGTTCAGTTTAATGGATGTTGATTTGTGGAAGCCAAGTTTAACATGTTGGGAGTGGTTCATCGAAAAGCCCTTGATCCAAGTACATATGATTTGGTGAAAGCCCATAATGTCTAGAACGATTAAAAGCAGAGCCAAAGTCAATGAAGAGTATCCTCACATAGCTCTGCTGGTGTTCCAGATTGTGCAGAGCTAAGTGTATAGTCAAGGGAATGGAATCTTCGGTGGCTCCTTTAGCCCTGTAGGCAGAGGTGAGTTTCCAGGGGTCAGAAAGTAAAAGTCCTGCCATATGGGATAATGGTGGCAGATTTTAGGCAGGGTGGAATGATGGCCTGTGCTAAGGAGATGTTAAAGATTCTAGTGAACACCCCAGTGAGCTGATCAGCACAGGTCTGAAGCACTTTGCCTGGCACTCTGTCGGCTCTGGTAGCCTTCCTTGGGTTTATTATTGTCCTCAGCACACAATTCACGTCATGTTAAGACAGATGTTAAGACAGGCCTATTAGCCTCAAACTGGGCAAAAAGCTGCTCGCACAGTGAGGCATCCCCATTAACCTCACTGTTTGTGCTGCGTTTGTATTTGCTACATCAGGAATCAGGAGTCATTTTCACTGTAAGGTATCTGTATGTTTACTCAAGTATGGTTTTCAGGTATTCTTTACACCTTCGAAATTATGGTTACATTACACAACACAATTCATGAATAATACATTGCAGTCATTTTTTTTTTTTTTTTTCATTCATTTAGTCTAGAAAGTGTAAATACATATAACACAGTACAATAGAAAATTTTCAGTGGTGGCTGCATCTGGAATGATATGCAAAGTCTTATTATAATGTTTTCATTTGCAGATATAATCAAATGAATTGATTGTTATTCAATTAACAAGTGATCATTGATATATTTAGCCATTTAGTCCTGTTAGCTAATGGAAACATTTATTACTCTAAAGATAGCATACACTGGTTCTTCAGAAAGACAAACAAATTTGAAATGGTTAAAATCTTTGTCAATCAATGTTTGTAGATTTGACAGAGTGTTGTGTAAATGATTGATTTGGTCTGATACATATGGAGACTAGTCTCACGCTAATTGTCTTGTTTATGAATATAAACCACTATAAGGGTCATTGTATCTAGTCTGTTTGATAAACTTAAATACAGTCAGATGAATACAGACATAGTGGATAGACAATTTAGGATGCAGGTTTTGTTTTTCCTCAGAGTTTTGGTTAACATGGCCCTATTAACCCGTGCTAGTAATTGCATAAATACATGTTGAATCTCCATGATACCAATTTGGAGGCCAACTCGGGGGTATAATTTGTCATAGTTCCCTCCGTATTCAATTCCTATATTCAATTTATGAGTAAAATATGAGCCACAAGAAGTGTATGATTTATTAAAAACATAAACTCGAAGAACAAACAGTACAAAACATATATTGAGGTTATTCCAATGTAGCTAGATATTTATGTACAACAAAAATAATTAACTACTGCACTGGAAATGCTGGGAAGTATGAGTCTGAGTCTTGGCTCGGGGACATTTCCTGAGCCTGCACAAGGATAAAAATTCCATAACAAAAAAAATAATTAAAATGAAACACATACTCACTGCATTTGACTTGAGAAGTTAAATGAGAAAAATGGTGTTATTATGGTGTATTACCATTTAAAGAGGTAGAACGCATGCTCACTATATCCTCCAGAATGTGTAACAGCTTGTCTGGTTGATTTACTGAGTACATTTGTCTCTGAGGAAATAAATGTTGATTATACATTTGGCTCCCAGGAACTAAATGTTAAAAATGCATCTGTCTTTAAGGAGTTAGATATGGAGCTTTACTTCATCAGGCCATAAACCTGGTCATCTGTGACACCAAGCAGATCGCTTGCAAAACTTTTAGCTGTCATATAAGCTGATATGGTCATTGCTGAGTTCTGTGGTTCCGCGTATCAAGAACAGTGCTGGGCAAGTTACTTCCAAAATGTAATACATTATATATTACTAGTTACTGTCTTTTAAAAGTAATTAGTTACAATACAATATTACTGTCTCTGAATTGTAATGCGTCTCACTTCTTTTGCGTTACTTTTGAGTTACTTTCACCAAAATATCCACAGAAGTATGACTAGGCACTAGTGTTGTCAAAAGACCCAGTACTGCGGTACCAAGTCGGTACTAAAAATATTAAAATGTTACGGTACCAGATTCATAAGTACCAGTGGTACCGAGCACCCAGTCAGCCTGGTTCTTGCTGCGCTATCCGAAAGCTGTGCACTGCGCAGTTGCATCTTCTTCATAAAAGCACAGAGACATGGTGACTGACAGTGCTGCTGATGTGGTGGCTCTGAATCCGCTTGTTAAAAAGAAAGGAGGAAAGAGCCACGTGTGGAAATATTTTGTATTTGTGGCTGATGACAAGGGCAACATCATAGATCATCAGAAACCCATTTGCAAATGGTGTCATCGCAGTTTTCGCTCAAAAGGAGGAAATACATTGAACTTACTAAAACACCTCAAAGACTGACACCCAGATTTAATGAAAGAGTTCAAGTAGGTAAGTTTAAATTCAATCTTATATTTAGAGCTTTTGTTATAAAAATTATACCCTATATTAATTTGAATGTCGGATTGAAATAAACATCACCATTTGCTTAGTTAATCATTAGCATAAGAGCGGCTAATGCTAATGCAAGTATTAGAATAGAGCTTCTTTATTAATATAATTTATTTATTTATTTATTTAATGCTCCAATGTTTATTAGGGTAAAAAAAAAAAAAAAAAAAAAAAAAAAAAAAACAGGATACGATAGTGTACTATTTTTACACACCAGAGGCTTTTAAATTACCTGTGTAGCCAAAATATGTGTGTTAGAGAAAAAATGTACAAATGTATGGTTAATGTTTATGTCCTTAAAATTGGTCCATCATAAAAGCAGTTCTAGGCAATGAAATATAGTTTGCGAAGTTTGATTAAATAAAAGTACAGTCAAATACAGTCCTGTATAGTTTGGTAAGGCTTTACAATAAGATACCATTCATTAGCATGACTTCAGATATTATCTAACTGTATCTCAAAATACAGTGAGTAAACATTAATTAATGTGTGTGTGTAATGAGCAGGACTCGTGGGAAGCGTGTAAGATCCAATTGCGAGCTTTTATTAACAGATCGTAGTCAAGACAGGCAGGGTCGATAACCAAACAAACAGTAATATCCAGGGCAAGGCGAGAGCATAAATCCAATAAACAGGCAGTGGGTCAAAATACCAGAGAGAGCCGTCCAAAGTAACAACAAGGCAAGGAACGATGGCAAAACTAGACAGAACTATGGCGTGAAACAAAAGCAAAACTATGACAATAAACAAAACCGTGGCAATGACAAAAACAAGGCAAAGAAAACAGGGATAAACGCTTGGTAGAGTTCGCAAGAGCAAAACAATACTTCGCAGGGGCCTGTTTGTAAATGGCCTCCTTTTAAGGCCACCAAACAGGAAGTTACCAACGAAGCAGCAGAGGGAGCAGCTACAGTCAGTCAGTGGGTGAGGGCTCCCTCTGCTGGCGTGGCGTTACAGTGTGAATGTTATTTTATACAAACACTTGATCGTTCATGTTTGTTCATTGTGTGTTAAATAATGTCAACAGATGCAACTTTTAATTAAAAAAAAAAAAAGTATTAATAAATTTTGAAATTAAGAAGAATAATTGCTATATAACACTTGTTTATTGTCATGTTAAATGGAATCTTTTTGTAAATTGTTTTTAATACTACAGTTTCCAGTCTGTGTAACATTGATATCATACACTTAATATAAGTAATCTTATCTAAATTTATTATAAAAGCTGAGGTTTGTTATTTACTGTAAAGTTATATTGCAGGCTGAGGAAGACCATGAACGACCAAAGCATACTCCTAAGTCGACAACAGTTACAGATGCTTTTCAGCAGCAGAAGAAGTACGAAAAAAATTCACCTGAGGCAAGAAAACTGAACTGAGCTGTTGCTGAATTCATATGTATGGATCAAGTGGTGGTTTATACAGTGAAAAATGTGGATTCCAGCAAATGCTTCATCACCTCAACCCAAAGTACCAGCTTCCAAGCTGAAACTTTTTTATGTACACTGAGATTCATTGCATTTGCAATGACACCAGAGACCTCATAATCCGGCATCTTGGAGAGAAACCGGTTTACAGCTGCACAGACCTTTGGACAAGTAGAACTGCAGACACTTTCATGCCTGTAATTCTGCAGTACATTACTGCAGTAGGAAATTCAATCCTGGTGTCTTGGCTGCTGTGGTCTCAACACAGATCACACTGCTGAAAGTTTGAAGAATTATAGTTTGTTATTAATAAAAATAGTGTATTGTTCAATTCATGTTTTTGTGTTTTGCTTTGGTAACGAAATTGGTACAGAGAACCGTGGATTTTCACTGGTGTTGGTACCGAATACTGAAACCCACTCTGTACCCCTGTAGCCCATGTAAAACCTATGTGGGCCCCACATTAACGTGTTTGCTAGGTCTGTTCTTCACCTCGTCCGCCATGATGTTTTGTCGTTCTAGTAGATAATAAGCAGCTTGCTCTGGTGAAGGTGGTCGGTGGTTTAAACACTCCCAGAATCAGGGAGTTTTTCCGGTACTCTCATGTTGGGCGGTGTTAAGGTCAAAATGGAACTCTGATATTCACTGGTCCCAAGTTTGATATTGTTGCCCCACGTATGCTGCAATCATTGTGTTTACAATCCTATTAATCCTTTCTGTCTGTAGCTGATGGTTATTTTTTTGTACACAAACCCCATGTCTTGCAGAGATCTGCATCCCTCAGTGGGAACATTTCTACCCACTTTGTGTAGTAGTCTACAATGACAAGGAGATACGTGTTCTGTTTTTTACTTGCAGGAAACGGTCCCATACTTTCCTTTCACATACTGCCAGGCGTCCTTTCTCACAGTCGACCACCAGGCCACTTCTGGAATCTTTAGCAGTATCTTCAGTTGTCCCAAGAGGATTGTCATGATATTCATGAATTAAAGATTGGGGGACCACTAACTGATATTTTTCTCCTCTGCTTTTTTAAAGGCACTTTATGATAGAGCACTCCCTGATGTTCTTCAAACGAGGTGGGGTATTCCTTTGTTGAGCAAGGTTTGAGATCTTCTTTCAAGTGAGTAAGGGTACTGTCTAAGCGTTGTGCCTTGGCTATTTCTTTTAGTGTGTGAGGTAATGTAGATGTATGGGACGATGTTATGGAGAGGCAAGGGCTAGCTTCAGGGTTGGAAGAGACACAAACTCGGGATAAGGCATCAGGTCCTATATTTATACAGCCTTTCCTGTGATGGACTTGAAAATTGAACTGTTGGAGGCGAAGAGTCCAGCGGGTTAGTCATGAGGAGGTTTTGGGGGAATTGAAGGCCTATGCCAAAGCTGCATGGTCAGTTGAAAACAATGAATGGCCATACTGGCTTGACACTCTGGCATCCACTCCCACTTAACTACCTTCTTTTTCAGGTGATTCAATGGAGCAGTGATGTTCACAAAGTGAGGAATAAACTTGTGATACCAGCCAGCCAGTCCCAAAAATCATTGCAGTGCCTTTAGATCTTGTTGTGGTGGAAATTCGGCTACTGCTTTGATCTTCTCTTGGTCAATCTCCACCCCTTTCGGAGACCAGATGACCAAGGAACTTCAGCTGGCATTTGAAGAAATTACATTTATTCATGTTAGAATTTAATATCTAACTTGATTAACTGCCGAGATTCGTTTTTGGTTGAGCGATGGAGCACAGAGTCAGGATCCTGGACCATTGAGATAACCACACACAGAAAAGTGTAATTCACTCAAAGGCACTTTATTAAGAGAAGACTCCAACATTTATATGGTAATATAGAGAAGTGAAAGATCAAACATCACATCCTTATAAGGAAGCACAACAGTACACCATGTCCTACGATTCTCTAGACTAGACTTGGGTCATGTCTGCTTTTCAGGTTAGTATGAGAGGGGCACAGGAGGTCAGGATTAGTACAATCTCACAATTCATATTCAGTGTCAAGTTAGCTTGGGTAAGTGCATGAAACACTGCATTTAGATGTTGGACGTACTCTTCCAATGTCCTGGAATAGATGATAATATCATTGATGTAAATGAAGCAGATCTTCCCTCTCAAATCCATCAAAACCTTTTCCATCAATCACTAGAAGGTGGCAGCGGCATTTCTGAGCCCATACGACATATATTTAAATTGGAATAGCCCTTTAGTGGTGATAAAGGCTGTTTTTTCCTTACTAGACTCCTCTATCTCTACCTGCCAGTACCCAGACTGCAAATCCAATGCACTAAACCAGGAGGGGCCTTCCAGGGATTCTAAGATGTCATGAATCAGCAGCATGGGGTAAGCGTCAGGTACAGTCTTGACGTTTAATTTCCTGTAATCCACACAAAACCTGTAGGAGCCATCATGATGTTGTCCCGAAGCATCTGGTCAACATGTTCCAGAATGATTTGCTTCTTGAGAGAAGAAACTCTGTATGCTCTGGATTTAAAGGGTATGTCATCAGTCATTATGATTTTATGTTGTAAAACTGACATTTTACCCAGGGATATTACCCAGGTGGTTCATAGCCAGGTGGAGATTAACCAAAGAGATTAATCAAAGTCCCTCAGACGTTTTTTTTTTTTTTTTTTACTGTTGGACCATCGTCCTCAACTTCTCCACCACGTCTGAAAGGTAGTTGTCTGAAAGGAAAGCAGCCATAAAAGTCTTTTTGAAGGACTGCCAGTCTGTAACCTTCGCCTTCTTTGCCTTCCACCAATTCTGTGCCTCTCAGGACCGTACTAAGAGTTCAGATGAGCTCGGCACTGGCACTGCTTGACAAAGTTGAACACATCCACGGCCTCACAAGAGTCACCAAATGTGGGGAACTCAAGGCGAATAGGAGGCCTTGCACAGAATGAGGATAAACTTGCCATAGTTGTGGAGGTAAGCACATCGGGCTGTTGAAAATGTACATTAGGGGAAACATCATAAGTGGCACTGAGAGTCTTATGAGTTGGCACTTTGTCTCTAGATGCTGTAGCTGACTTTGTGAAACAAGGGAAGAGGAGATATAGGAAGGAGCTGGTGTCTAGCATTTCACCTTAAAAAACATTCAATTCAAGCTTTTTCTAATTTCTCCAGGGACTTAAGAAAAAGCTCTTCCAGCCCTACCAAGCTAGTGTCCACAGCATCTCGGAAAATGACTTCCTGATTTAAAGTACTCTCCATTGACTGTTTAAAATCACCTTCAAGAGTTTGTACTTTTTGACTAAGGGCCAATAAATCCACCTTTACCTGTGCCATGTCTGTTTGTATGCACCACACCAGCATTAATAGTATTTCCTTCGTCAACATCATCATCACCATCATCAGTTTGTTCATTATCATAAAGATACAAAGAACTAATCATTGAGGTGATTTCAGCAGTAGGATTACGTCTGGTTACAAATGGACCAGCTGAAAAGTCCACCTTGATGTTGCTTGCTCAACATCAACATTTTGTTCATTCACAGGTGTGCTGGGATTATCAACATTTTCAGCCTGCATTTCAGTATCTGCACCAACATTAATATTTGCCATAATAACAGAAATAAATCAAACACAACAAATAGAAGTTCCCTGTACGGGCCACCAATATGTAACGTTTGGCCTTCAACGCTGAGTATACACAACTAATTGTTGTTCTTGGGCCTCTTAAGAGTTAGCTATGCGCACTTGGGGCCCAAGCGAGGAGAATAAAAAAAAGATTCGGAGTGTCTTTACGTTAAGTGTAAACAGCGCGCTTATTGGCAAACGCTATTTACAGTAACTCCGCCCACCAATGCCTGGTTGACACTTAAGATTAAAAAAAAAGATGCATTTGTTCAGACGGTCTCAGTGGTGTAGGCAGTAGAGCGTCAGACTTACAGAACTGTTGTTTAATGCGATCAACGCTAGTTCAAATCCGTACTTTGGCGAGCTGTGTATAATCACTTTCACTCTATGGGCCGCATTCATGAAACATAAGCAGAACAAATTTTTGTGTAATTTGTTCATAAAGCCATTCTGATGTAGGCTAAACTTTGGAATTCATGAAGATGCTCTATTTTCAAAATGTTAGTTGGTACAAAAGAAATGCAAACCTGCTCCTTGTGTAATTATGGGCATAAAATGTTCTGTGTTCTTTTTGCCAAACTTATGGCACTGCGTTTTGATGCACTGCCATATTTTTATTTCATAAGTTTATTAGTTATTAATATTATAAGCCACTATTTTTAATAGTTACTGCCATGGATATTCTAGGGATGGGGACTGGCGGCCAACTGTCTTTTAGTATGGCCCGCTGGATCAAGATGATCAAATTAAAACATGTGAAAAGTAAGTCACGTAAAGATTGCTTTCAGTTTATGATGTTAATACTATCTCCAACCAGGAGAGGTCGCTAGTTTCCGTATGAATTAAATCGTAGTAGGACCATGCACTCTAATGTAAACATTCACTAAGATTAGCAAATAATAAATGAAAAACTGACCATGAAATAGTATTTTCCAGGTAAACAGATTATCTTTTTACTAAGTTCAAGGGGATCTGTATTTTTATTTAAATCACCATCACACCACTCCGCACAAACAATGGGATGCCAGAGTTGCACTTGCCTCAAATTTCAAAGGTAAAATTTATAGTCAACAAAATCTTTTTTTTTTTTTTTTTTTTTTTTTTTTTTTAACCAAATGCATGACAGAAATGTTTGCACTGAACTATGTTCTTAGGGTTTCCATGGGTCCTTAAAAAGTGTTTAGTTTAACTGTTCAAATTTAAGGTCATGAAAAGTTGAGGAACGGAAAGACAAGAATTGCTAGACTATATAGATTAATTTATATATTCCGAAAGCGAAACATATTTTTAAATGTGAACCGGTGGATCGTCAAAAAGCTAATGGATTATAAATATCTAAACAAATAATACATTATGGTATAGACCAATTTCGAGTAGACGTCACAGTGACATCACTGAGCGCACATAGTGGTTGCAGAAAAACACTTGTAGCAAGTAAAGGTAAACGGGTAAACTCCATGGAATAAGATTAAAAAAAAAAAAATTGTGCTATTTGATGTCAAAATCGGAATGCAAATCAATTTTATACAATACCTTTTTATACAATACTGTAGACGCCATTTGAAGCTAAACACAGACGTTTAAACTGACATACTATGGATGAAAACTGCTATGATTACTCTACTTTTAAAGCATAAATTTGATTTAAACAATAGGTCTACATAATATTCACATATGCTGTTCATAGGGGGTGTACTGTATTAGCCCTACCGTTACAGCATGACATATTATTTAAATCTATTACTATTAACATTTTACCGAACATTTTTTTTTAAATTATTATATCTCACAATTATGCGAAATTGCGAAAATAAAGTCAGGATTTTGAAATATAAAATCAAATTTACATTTTTTTTATTTTTTTATTCCATGGCTCCATAGACTGCCAATTGAACCGCCCATAAAAAAAACGTCATCCCACTATCTAACGCCAATTTCTTTGAATAACAGTGTTTATCGCTGGGTGACAAGCTCTTGTAATATGCGAAAAACATTTTGAAAATGACATCTAATCAATATAATCTATACTCTTTTTAAATCTAAGTATTTTGTGCCGTATCCTTGTAATTCTCTAGCCGTAAAGGCTATCTCTCCCGGGTTTTCTGCAACCATGCTGCGCGCGCATCCCGAATGTTTACAAACAGATAATTGGTCTATATTATTTAATATTATAATTGATTGATAATAATTGTTTAAATTAAATTAATAATTGATACTTTTGAACCATCCCTTTAAAAAACTGTTTAAAGGCTAAAATGTAAAATGCAGGTCTTTAATTTTTAAAAATCCTGCAGATACCTGGTTATATTATGGTACCATTTGAAATATATATATATATATATATATATATATATATATATATATATATATATATATATATATATATACATACATACATACAATGCAACTGAGATGTTTACATTGGCTTGTTGGGGTAACATATATGGAGCCAAAATGATCTCAATAATAATTCACGCAAAAGATATGATTCACACATGCGTAATCCAATTCACATTCATGAAACCTAATTCACGTGCATGAAAAAAAAAAAAAAAAATTATATATATATATATATATATTGTGACAAGTCTCCCGAGCTCTCTTCAGCGTCGCCCTGGAAACAAACGAGAACCAGCTGGAAATACTCAGCGTGGACCGAGCCGTCACAGCTGCAGCTCATTACCGTTGCCCATAAAGCTCAGCACCTCGGAACGCCAGTTGGGAAGCGCTCTCCTTATAGGCACAATGCTAACTGCTCTCTCTTATCTTTCCCAGATAGCAGCCTGTGACGGTTCGGCCACAACCCTCTCACGGATGAAACCTCTCAAGTCACGGAGCACGGGATGAAGAGACACAGAGCACCGAAAGGACTTCTCAGAGCACCCGTTTTGAGTTTTTTTTACACTTTGTTATTAATAAATCCACCCTCCGGGGGTTTTTCACCACCAACCCTGTTGTGTGATTCTTCACCCCGCCACACTGGTGGAGAATGTAGGCACAACGTGGAGAATCACCAACCCACCACCCCGCTGACATGCTGAGTTCGCTGACATTTTTTTCTTTCTTTAGTCCCCATACAGTCAACGAGTACCGGAAAAGAGACGGCGCTCCCTCCCCGACATGGAGGACCTACTCAAATGTCTTACGGAAGTAAGTGTACGACAACAACAAATTGTTGAACACATCGCCAACCACCAAGGGAAAGTTGAAGACGCGCTCTTCGCCTCACCACCGCTCAGCATGTTCCGCTTCCTGACCCCCGCATCAAGGCAATCCAGCTACTCCCCAAACTAACCAGCCATAGTAACGTCGAGCTCTTTCTGCAGATGTTTGAGACAACGGCCGCAGGGGAAAACTGGGATCGCAGCGAGTGGGCGCGGTTGCTGGGACCCCTGCTGACCGGAGAAGCCCAACGGGCTTATTTCTCCTTGCTGACAGAGGCTGCTGATAATTATGATGAGCTGAAGAAAGAAATTCTTGTACGCCTGGGTCTGTCCTCCATCTCTGCCGCTCAATTATTCCACAAGTGGGAATACAAGCCCGCGCCCAAGCCGCTGAGCTCGCCAGGCTCACTTAACACTGGTTACTGGAGGGAACGCCCACTGCTAGTCAGGTAGAGGAGCTGCTCCGAGCTCTTCCACCATCCACCAGGCAGGCGGTGGGGATGACGAATCCAACCACCATCGGCGAGCTCGTCGAGTCCATCGAGCCGGCGGAGGCGGCGATGCACCGGGATCCCGGGGATCGAGCGCCGTCTTTCCCTCGGAGGGTGGTACAGGAGCGACGCACTCCGGAGGGTACCCAGCGTGCAGTACACAGGCCTGCGGCTCCCGGCCCAGTGGACGAGCCGATGCCCACGGAGGACCCTGCACCCCCTACACGCACATGGTTGGCTGGCTGCATCATACACCGAGAGCCTCCCCGTGGAGCCCCACGAGCAGAAGTCAAGATCAACGGGCGGGCAGCTCTAGCACTCCTGGATTCGGGAAGTTCCATGAGTCTTGTTCAAGCCGCCATCCTATCACTGCGGAAGGACTCCAAATCACAGCTACCCATTACGTGCATACACGGAGATACTCAACACGTTCCTGCCCGCCGAGTGACGATCTCAGCTGCACCAGGAGCGTGGCCGGTTGTAGTCAGAATTCTTAGGGAGCTGCCCGTTCCAGTGCTCCTCGAGAGGGAATGGCCGGGATTCAAACAGCTGCTCCGCGCCACCACTCAGCCAGCCAACCCAGCCGGTAGCTGCCGCGAGCGCCGGGCCAGCCCAAGATCATGCCGCCCAGCTCTGCTAGCATCGGACAGCGGGAGAGATGGTGAGTCCCCCTCTCAAAACACTAACATTTTTTTTCGATGTATTCCAACAAGTCATGGGAGGGGGCTCGTTCACCAAAGCGCAACTAGAGGACGACAGACTTAAACATTGCTGGTCTCAAGTCCGGGTCATTGAAAACCAGGAACAACAGCCGGCGCCCCATCCTCTCCCGCACTTCATTGTGAAAAATGGCCTGTTGTGCTGTGTCACCCAGCGAAGGGGGGAGGTGAAAGAGCTCCTCGTGGTGCCTAAGGGAAAAGTGGAGATGGTAATGAAGCTCGCTCACGCCCATCCAATGGCCGGTCACCTTGGAGCCGCGAATACCATCCAGCGCATCCGTGACCGTTTTCACTGGCCAGGACTGGATGGAGACGTAAAGCTGTTCTGCCAAGCCTGCCCGACATGTCAGAAGACTGCACCACGAGCCCCTCCCCCCAGCCCACTCATTCCGCTTCCCATAATAGGGGTACCCTTCGAGCGAATTGGAATGGACCTGGTGGGGCCGTTGCCCGAGGTCACGAACACATCCTGGTGATCGGCGATTACGCCACCCGGTAGCCAGAGGCTATTCCCCTGAGGAAAGCAACGGCAAAGAACATTGCCAAGGAACTCTTCCTGCTCTGCACTCGAGTCGACATCCCAGCGGAGGTACTGACTGACCAAGGGACCCCCTTCATGTCATGGCTGATGGCTGACCTCTGCCGGTTGTTGCGGGTGAAACAGATACGCACCACCGTCTTCCACCCTCAAACGGACGGACTCGTAATCAAACCTTGAAGCAAATGTTGAAACGTGTAGCGGCAGAAGACTGGAAGGATTGGGACTTAATGCTGCCGTATGTATTGTTTGGAGTTCAGGAAGTTCCCCAAGCGTCTACAGGTTTCACCCCGTTTGAGCTGCTCTTCGGCCGGCAACCAAGAGGGCTGTTAGATGTCGCTCTTGAAGCCTGGGAGCAGCAGCAGCCGGCACCTCTCTGCTCCGCCATAGAACACGTGAGGGAAATGCGCGGGCAGATCGAGAGGGTCATGCCATTAGTACGAGAACATCTGACAAAGGCGCAGCAGTCCCAACAGCGGATCTACAACCGGGTGGCCCAGCCATGGGAGTTTCAGCCAGGCGACAGAGTCATGGTGTTGGTCCCCACCTCAGCCTGCAAGTTTCTCGTTACCTGGCAGGGCCCCTATACAGTCACTGAACGGGTTGGACCAGTCACATACCGGCTGCATCAGCCGGGTCGGCGGCGTGAAGAACAGTTATACCACATCAACCTGCTAAAAAATGGGTGGGGACCCAGGAACAGCTCACCTCTCTAGCCTCGGTTGAGTCATCGACATGGGAGACCATCTGTCAGCCGCCCAGAAGACGGAGCTGAACCATCTAGTCAGTCAGTTCTCTGATGTGTTCTCAACACATCCCGGGCAGACCAACGTCATCCAACATGACATCCGTACACCACCTGGAGTCATCGTGAGGTAGCGCCCCTATCGGGTCCCAGAGGCTCGGAGACAGGCCATTGAGAACGAGATCAGTGAGATGCTCAAGTTAGGGGTAATCGAACCATCTCGCAGCGCCTGGTCCAGCCCAATCGTCATGGTACCGAAACTGGATGGCACCCTCCGTTTCTGTAATGACTTCCGCCGGCTCAACGAGGTCTCAGAGTTTGATAGGTACCCGATGCCCCGTGTCGACGAGCTGCTGGAACGTCTGGGGAGGGCCCGGTACATCACAACCCTCGATCTCACAAAAGGATATTGGCAAGTTCCCCTCACAACTTCTGCAAAAGAGAAGACAGCCTTCTCTACCCCCAGCAAGCAATTTTTGGTCTAAAAAACGTATATTAGCCGTATATTAGACGTCTAGACTAAAATAAGACTGTCATTGGGCTGTCAGTGAAAATTTAATAGACGTCTAAACATAGCCCTAGAATAGACTAGACATCATTTAGACCACTATTAAACGAATACATTTGAATGTCTAATAGACATTGAATCTGTGTCTAGGCTAAAACCAGGCTGAATTTGGGCTGTCAAAAATTTAATAGACGTCTAAACATATCTCAATATTAGACTAGTCATCAGTTAGACCGCTATTAAACAACTACATGTGTATGTCTAAAAGACTGTGAATTTGGGTCTAGGCCAAAAAATTTTCAATTTAGGAAAAACCCTGCTACAGTAAATCCGTGAAAGTGGATCATATAACTCCAGTTCTTTTACACTTAAAATGATGTAAAGAGACCTTCATCAAGCATAACAAAAATGCTTTTGAAGCAAATCACCTCCCTTGCCTTTCATGTAACCACGTGGCGTACACTCCGCTAAATCCGCTAAAATTTCACGGCCTCTAACGATAAAAATATTTAAGGTGATATCAGTAAGACAACACAGATAGTTACAAGTCCAAAGTAAGACTCTCAACGTTTTTCTCGCTGTTCCTTTCTTCTTGGTTCCTTTCTTCTTGGTTGCCCTGTCAATGCTCTGTCACGGCAGGTAAACTAAAATGGAGGTATGTCTATCGCGAGATCTGGCAAGTGTTCTCTACCAATTTTTAAATCTCGCGTTGACATTGCTCATGTCTGAATGGGGCTAATTGCCATCTAACGGTTGAGAATTGTAATTGCATGTTTATTTCACTTTAAATTAAAGACCGTCAAATCGCAAAATGTTTATGTTGTATGGCAGGAAATTTTTAAAACAATGCTGTTACGATTATTGCCTCGATATGTCGTCGGGTGGACTAAAAGTTACATGTCTTTTTTTCTGAGCTAAATAATGCCTACAGATAGACTATTTTACGAAATGACAGTAAACTGTTTTAAATGTATAATTTACATTGCAAACATGACGGGATATTATATGTCATGTGCTGCCTGGCCAAAAACTACAATTAATCATCCTTGACTATAAGTGGGCTACAAATAACCGCTATAAAGTCGAGCTAAATCAAGGCTAAGTGAAGGCTACTTATATAACATAAAAAATATAAAAATAAACCATAAAACCTTGTAAACGCTGCTCAGTTTGCTAGGGTCGAATATCGTACATCCAACCAGTTATTTTGCCAAAAAATGACATGCAACCAAATTCAGGGTTATTTGGGCTGGAAGTGGGTTACAAGACCACCTGGAGCGGCTATGGAGGGTGCTTCTGGAACTCTGCCGGGCTGGACTGACCGCCAACCCCCGGAAATGCCATCTCGCCCTCGCTGAAGCGCAGTACCTGGGGTTCAGGCATGCCTCAGGAATTCTGTGACGTAGGTGCCCCTTTATGGTCTTGCTGACAGCCTACACTACATCACCTGACTTGATGCTCAGTCAGTCAAGATTGGTGTGTTTGCACATGTGCTTCAGACATCTCGGCACATACAGAGGCATTCTCATGGCATCAATGCCATTACGTAGCATCTCGTTCCCTTCTCAGGGAACCGGGTTACATACGGAACCTGAGATATTTTTTACACACACAATAGCTCATAAACTTCAGGATGTAAAAACAAAACAATCAAAAACAACAACAACCTTTAGTATATTATATTATATTATATTACATAAGGAGAAAAGTTTGAGAAAAGTAATTATTCAGTCACTGCACAGAGAGTAGTTTGTGAGGGCAATGTGAAAATGTTTCTCTAATCATTTGTTTAGAGACATGTAGAAGTATTCATATGACCTTAAAATGAAAGTTTTTTTTTTTTCCATAACACCCTCTAAAATTGTATGGTTAGGTGGTCTGTAAAACAAATGAGGTGTCAGTAGTTTTATTTTAGTTTTAATGTCATTTGTTAAAATATTGCCACACAGTTTAGACATTTTATAATTTAATTTGCACATATTATTAGTAACAACATTGGTGTCTCAATGGCTAGCATTTTTGTCTCACAACAATAATATTATTAATACAGTAATTTAAGTCATCATCCTCAACATGTGACAGTTAAGCTAAATCAATATTGTTTAATACATATGACAAAATCTTGTAATTTGGATGAAAAGAAAAGCTGACTCGCCATCACAATTTGTACACTGTTTTCAACAAAAAATGAAAAAAAAAAAAATAATAATAAAGTTGATTCAGAAATATATCACCAAAAACAATATAGTGTTAGAATATTTAAGATAACAAAAATCTATATTTGAACTTTATTTATTCAAATACTTCTACTTCTTTTTTAAAAAAAAGTTTCATTACTTCCTTCCGTAGTTTTGTCAGATTTAGTCCATAGATAAGGGGATTTAACATGGGAGGAACAAGTAGAAATTCTATTGCCATGAAATTACGCAAATCTTGTGGCATACTCCTCGAACCATACCGAGTATACAGCACATCAAACAGCAACGCAACAGTCACATTGAGCAATGCAAGAAGATGTGGTACACAAGTCTGTATGAATTTGTTTCTGCCCTCTATTGACTTTCTGCACTTTCCAATCAGGTGAATGTATGAGCAAAATATTAATACTGCATGTCCAAAATATATAATAATGATTACATACCCAATCACATTATTTACTGTTGTAGAAAAACATGACAGTTTAACAACTGACCAGTTTTCACAATAAAGCTTTTCAATAGTGGAGCCACATAAGGTTAGCCTTGATGTTAATACAATTAGAACACACATGCACAAAAATGGAGAAAGCCAGCAGAAAAGGATGCATTCAAGAATCCTCTGATTGGTCATTACTGAATGATACTCCAGTGGTCTACATATTGCCACATACCTGTCATATGCCATCACTGTCAATGTTGAAAGGTCACACAGAACAGATGAATAAATTACAAATATCTGAACCAAACATCCAGCAAAGGAAATTATATGAAACTGGGATAATAAATCATACATGAATTTAGGGTAAAATCCAGCTGTCCCATAAAGTCCATTCATACACAAATTGCATATAAAAACATACATTGGCTCGTGAAGCTTTTTTTGCGAGATTACAATGTACATTATGATGACATTAAACAACACAATTAATGGATAATACAATGCAGTCAAAGTAAAAAAAACAAATCTCTTTCCCATTGTATCATTTAGTCCAGAGAGTGTAAATACTAGGACAATGGACTCATTTTCCAGTGGTGGCTGCATCTGGAATGAAATGCAGAATCTTTTTATAATCCTATCATTGTGAATTAATTAGAATAAAATTAGTTAAGTTAATTTGATAATTCATATATTCAGTTATTTAGTCCTGTTAGCTAACAGAAACATTAAAGGCAGCATACACTGGATCTTCAAAGTTTCAAGCAAAAAATGAAATGGTTAAAATCTTACCACAGTCTCTCTTTGTATATTTGACAGAGTGTTGTGTAAAAGGTTGGTTTGGTCTGATATATATGGAGACTGGTCTCATGCTAATGGTTTTGTTTACGAACACTCGGGGGAAAAAAAAAAAAAAAAAAGGCTCTCTTGAGAATTTTTCTTTTTCTCTTTCTTTCTTTCTTTCTTTCTTTCTTTCTTTCTTTCTTTCTTTTTCTTTCTCTCTTTTTTTCTTTCTTTTTGTCGAACTTCATCAAAAATGTCATAAAAAAGTAATGTGCAATTTCATTCATCAAACCTTTGATGGCACCCCACCACCCCCCAAAGGTGAAAAAAAAAAAAAAGAAAAATAAACAAGGTAATAAATATAATATACAATAATAATAGATAATATAATGTAATATAACATAATATAAAATATAATATAATAAAGTGTTCCATACATCTTTTCAACTATGAAAAGTACAATGATATTATTCTTAAATGAACTGCAGTCATGCTTGGCTCCACTAGCATTTGGCCACTACCAAAAGCATTACGTGTCACGTGTACGCTGTGCGCAATTGGCTGCCACTTTAGACTGGGCTGTTTATCTTTTTTTGTCTTGTTTAAATGTGTTTTTACATCTACACACTTTATAAATGGACTTAAACTTCGACAGAACAATTTATTTTTCTGCTTCTCGCTGGTGCGCAGAGGTGGTGTGCCCTGCTATGACAATTTCTTACTGTGTTTCATCCGGCTACCTGAAACCGTAGGTGTAGGCCTGCGTCGCTGACAGGAGTGTTTTGGAGCATGGTGGTCTACGTTGTAAGGTTTTCCCGCTTGCCATTTGGGGTCTACTCTGCACTCCTTCGGGCTCTGTGCCGGATGTCAAGTCATCAAGTGTTCCTGTTTGCCTCTCCTGGTCCTGGAGTTTACACGCGTTTGGACTCTGTGGTATTTGAGGCACAATGTGACTCTGGTTGCTTGGTGTGCAGCTTCAAGAGGGACTTTTGGTTGCTGCGTTTTACTCTGCTGCTACTTTTACTATTGGTTATATAATTATATAATTATATTATATTTAATTATATATATATATATTTATATAATTATTATTAATTATGTTATTATTAATTATTAATTATTATTATTATATTATATAATATAATTATATATTTTATATTTTTATAATCTAGGATATCAAGGCATCGTCCGATACCTTGATTGTTTGTGATGTTTGATACATACACTGTATTGTTTCTTGTGTTTCTTGTTTCCTCTGGAAAAGCACTATATAAATTAAACGTATTATTATTATTATTATTATTACTAGGGGCCAGAGTGGGTTGGTTTGGTTCTCCCACCACAATCAGGTTTAATAATAAATCTAACAGGAACACACTGTAGATGTCAGGAGCAAATGCAACATAATCACAGAAACATAAACAATTCTGGACAACTAACAAAGGAAGAAACAGGGCTTAAATAACTGAGGAGAGTCATCAAGGAGAAAGCAGAACAGGTGTGGGAACTAATAGGTAACTATGGAATCAAACAAAGATGAGGAACATAGGCAAACAGGAAAAGTAAATCAAAACAGAATATAACCTTGACAACCCCAGACCCATCCCTCGGTGATGCATATCAGTGGAGAAGGTCATGTGAAAAGCATGAAAATGATTGTATAAATTCAAACTTGCCTTTTTTTTCAGTTCTATTGCCATTTGTGGCATTACAGCCTCACAGTTTGGGCATTTTTTATTTCATTTATAATTGCATTAGTAACAACATGGGTGGCTCAGTTGTTAGCATGCTTTGCAACAAGAATACCCAAGCTGAGCCAGGAAGACTTCCTGTGTGGATGAGTTGGTGTTTCATGAGTTTACCCCACAATCCAAAGACATGAAGCATAGATGAACTGAGCACACTAATGCTGGTTATACATTACACAGTCTTAGGCCCAAAGTTTACTTGCTGACAGTTTTCTAGAGATTGCCAACAAAAGCCAAATCAGTGCTTGTTTACATGAGTGACATTCTCATGATTAAATTGCTAATTATTAAAGAGAAGCACCAATGGGAAGAGTCAAATCTTAATTTCCTGTATCATTTCTTGTTCATGCGTTTTGTAAGAAGGTAGAGTTGTCTGGGATTCTTTATAGTAAAATAGCATGTGATGTGTGACCCCCAGTCCCCAGTCTGTTGTGTAATGTGCAAACCACAATGCAATCCAATGTTTTGATACCAAAACAGTCATGTAATATGAAATGAACAGTTGTTAAAAGGCTGTTATAACTGTAAGAATAACAAATCTTCTGATCCCATCTTTCTCTCCTTTGCCGAGACTGAGTGACATACCGGCAGCCAATCGGTGTTCGCTGATCAACGTGCAGGCAAACATCTCAACTTCGCTTAGTGCGAAGTTGAGAGTGAGACCGTCGGAGCGCTGATGCGGATGCTAGCTAAACTTTTGCCATTGCCTGTTATATATATTTCTGCATATTTTATGGGTGTTGTGCAAATATTATATTCAAAGTAAGTTTATTATATCTAATTTTGTAACAATTGCTTGTGTGATATGCTTGACCTAGCTGTCTATTATATTTTGCTGTCTGATGTGCTTTAATTCGTTGTGGCTAATGCTAAGATACTATCATGTCTTTGTCTATTATGAAGACTATGATCTTACCGGCTTCGTCCTGCCAACGTGGCGTCCCGAACCCGTTTCACCACAAACTCAGTTACCCTCCATCCTGCCCGATGATGAAGACCAGGAGGAGGGCGTGACGGCATTCAGTCTAACCCAGATTCCAGTTGATGAGCCTCAAAGTTCAGAAGCATGGTCTGACACCGATCTAGGCAGGTCTGAGAATGCCTTGCTTAAGCAACAAAATAGGAATCTACGTTATGCAAATGAGAACATGCTTCACACTGTACAGGTGATGGAAAGGGAAAGGGCTGTATTGCAGCAGACAAATCAACAGTATGCTCAAGAGCTCTCTCAACTTAAGCAGCAGATGCAGCAGCTTCAGATTCAGGTTAATTAACAACGACCTGTGGCACATCCCCAACAACAACCTAGCAAACCCATTCCTGCACCACGCCATGGTAAGAACATGCAGCCAGCTGAGAAAAGTCCTAGGCTGCACCACACATCAAATGAGACAGCTTCTCAAGTCAGGAACAATCTCCAGCTTTGGCAGCAGCTCCCAGAGACAAAATTTACTCTACCTATGACGCTCCAAGTGCCCAGCCCTTCAGTCAGGGGGTCCCAAAGGAGGAAGGAAGTTACTACCATGGACGTGATCATCCTCTATATGACCAGGAGCATGCAGCCTCTACTCCTTAGGATTCTGCCTGGCGCCACCAAAGGCCCTACAGTTCATAGAGACAAGTGTCTCAATTTGAACCAGAGTCAGTGTATAGAGGCCCTACTCCCATCACACCGACTTTGTATATCCAAATCCGAGAGGGTTTTTACGGTAGAGAATACACTACCTGCTAATGCCACAAAGAAGTTCAAATTCCAGATTCTCACAGAGCATCTCAAGCTAGAAGAAGTGATGCTCATCGCTGATTCATACAGCCATTCCCAATACCCCTTCACAAGAATGATGGCTGCCCTGGACCAGCAGTACGATCAGCCATCAGTACGGAATTGCAGAACTTGTGGACGGCCCAAATATTTGCAGCGGAGACATAAAGCTTTCAGGCTGTTTGCGCTCAAAGTTCGATCGCTCGTTGACATTCTAGGGCAACTTGGAAAAAAAGGCACTTTTGAATGCAGTGTGGCTCCCATGTTTCCAGGTTGTTAGGGAAATTGCCACACAATCTCAGATTAAGTTTTCGTAAACAAAGAACACAAACCTACTAACAAGAATGCAAACATTCTGCTGAACACTGAAAAGGCACCTCTCGACATGCATACATCAGCTCCTGCCACAAAATCTGTTCCAAAACCCTACTGCCCTTATTGCGATCACACTAAACACTCCTTGAATAACTGTTCCAATTTCAAGCAACTCACTACAGAGCAGAAGCATAAGTGGATAAAGGAGAACAATCGGTGTTGGCGCTACGGTAGAAGCCATCAAGCAATAGAATGCAGTCTGAAAATGCGCTGCAAGCAGTGTAACAATCGACATCTGTTAGTTCTGCATGACATTACAGTGAAAAGTGCTGAGAGCTCACAGACTGTGCCAATTGAAACTGCTACCACTCCTGCCACTAACTCCTGTCTCCTAAATACCATGAATGAGATTCTGCTCATTCGAAAGCCTCCTGCCAGCCGAAAAGTCCTACTGAAGATCAGCAAGGTAATCCTCAGGAAAGGGAAACACCACATGACTGCCTGTGCCATACAGGATGACGGGTCAGAAAGAACCATCCTTTTACATAATGCTGCTCAGGAGCTTGGCCTCAAAGTTAAACCAGAAGATCTACCATTCCGCACAGTTAGGCAAGAGCTCCAAGTCCTTAGTGGTGCAGCAGTGTCATTCTTTATTTCTCCTATAGCACAACCCAAGAAGTTGTTCCACATTAAAGGTGCGTTTACCGCACAGCAACTTAGCTTGGCTGAACATACACATCCAGTCAGGACTCTGAAGGAGAAATATCAGCATTTGAGGGGCCTTCCACTACGACATCTAGAGACTGTCCGTCCTGTGCTGCTCATCGGTTCTGACTACCCCCATCTCATTACTCCAGTGGAGCCAGTCCCTCTTGGACCACCAGGGGGACCTGCCACCATTAAGACCTGGCTAGGCTGGACATTGCAGGGGCCTGTGCAGCATCTCCATCAGGAGACCAATGAACAACACTGTTTCTTTACATCAACATCATCTCATCCTGAGACAGATCTCTTTAAGCACGTTGAAAAGCTGTGGCAGATGGCTGTGCTATCTTGGTGCAGTGATAAGACCAGCACCAGATCCAAACAAGACCATGAGGCAATCAAGCTTCTTGGTGCTAAGACAGTCAGGGTTGAAGTAGATGGGGTAAAGAGATATGCTACTCCTCTACTGTGGGTCAAAAACATGCCACAGCTGAAAGCTCCTAAAGAGGCAGTGATCTCACTGTTGAGAGTTACTGAGAAGCGACTTGTTAAGAATCCAGAACAAGCAGCTGCTTACGCTGTAGAAATCCACAAACTGGAACAGGCAAGTTATGCTAACCATAATCCACCTGCCCTCAGAGTTGAAATCAGCCAGTGCTGAGCTCTGGATCTCTCACAGCAAAACGGATACCCAAGAATCTGCCCTGGGACTGAATTGGAACCACCAAACAGACACCATCGCCTACAGATATCGTCCCACAGAGAGTTCTGAGACCACCATGCGTAACATCTACAGAACACTGGCCAGTTAGTATGATCCCCTGGGCTACCTGATTCCATACACCACCAGGGCTAAGCTAATAGTCCAGCGCTTGTGGGACAAAAAGAGGAACTGGGACGAACCAAACCTTCCCCCTGATCTTTTGCAATACTGGACAGAGTGGGAGGTAGAGTTATCTTCTCTACCACACATTGCCTTCCCAAGATCTTACACCAGTTCAGCCAAAGACAAAGAAACAAGTCAGTGAGACATACACATCTTTTGTGATCCCTCTGAACAAGCATATGGTTCAGTTGCTTATTTGAGGACAGAAGACCGGCAGGGGGATGTGGAGGTCTCTTTCCTTACAGCCAGATCGAAAGTAGCGCCCAAAAAACAGCAGTCCATACCCATCTTAGAACTCTGTGCTGCGCTAACTGGAGCTCAACTTGCCAAAGTTGTAAGCACTGAGTTAACCTTGCCCATTCATCACATCACCTTATGGACTGACTCAACCACTGTACTTACCTGGCTCAAATCTGAGTCTTGTAGATTCAAGGTCTTTGTCGGCACCCGGGTGGCAGAGATCCAAGATCTCACGGATCAGCACACATGGAGATTTGTGCCATCCTCCAGTAACCCAGCTGATGACATCACACGGGGGCGGACATTGGACGAGCTTGGTCCAGACAGCTACTGGTATCAGGGACCATCATTCTTGAAAGACTCCCCAAGTTTGTGGCCTAAAACACCACCTCCAGTAGAGGGAAATGGAGATGAACTACGCAAAACAGGTTTAAGCACACTTGCATGCTTCACAGGCAGCACCTCAGTCTCTAACCTTGATCATCATAAAACTTTCGAAGAGTTGATAAGGTCCACAGCTTCTCACGGGGTGGCCACTGGCAGCCTGACTACCAGTGCTTATAAAGATGCTGATGTCTCTCCCACAACAGTCCCAAAAGGAGTCTTTCCCTTTAGACCTTGAACAGTTAAGGGCTGGTAAACCTCTCGCTCATAACAGTTGCTTAAAAGCATTGATACCGACACAGTACCCACCTTGAACAAATACTGTACACCCCATTGTTCTTAATGCAAAGCACCCAATCATGTAGCTCATCATACAAAGTTATGATGCAAAACTCCCCCACCCAGGGTATGAGAGAGTATTTGCAGAACTTCGCCGCAAGTACTGGATTCTCAGAGGTAGGGAAGCGTTTAAGAGGTTTCAACGAAGCTGTGTAGAGTGCCAAAAATGGAGGAAAAACCCAGAGATCCCCAAAACGGCAGACCTACCTCCACCCAAACTACGCTTATTTCGGCCTGCATTCTATTCCACAGGTATGGACTGTTTCGGTCCTTATGCTGTCAAGGTCGGTAGGAGGACTGAAAAGAAATGGGGTATCATTTTTAAGTGCTTAACCACTCAAGCAGTGTACACTGATGTCCTACATAACCTTGATGCTGACTCTTTCCTCATGGCCCTCAGATGCTTCACTGCCAGGCGTGGAACCCCGTTTGAACTTGTGTCAGATCAGGATACCGATTTTAAAGGAGGAGAAAGGAAACTCAGAGAAGCTTTTGCAGCTCTTGCCCCTGAACTTCAGGCACAGCTAGCCAGACAACAGGTCGAATTCCGCTTTAACCCCCCAAAAGCTCCTCACTTCGAGGTTGCTGGGAACGAGAAATTCGCTCTCTCAAGCAAGCACTGACAGCCACCATTGGAGCTCAGTCAGTAACCTCCGAAGTGCTAGTGTTAGCGGAGATTGAGGGAATTCTGAACTCAAAACCCTTGGGTTATGCTTCCTCTGTCATCACAGACCCAGACCCCATCACTCCAAACTCTCTCTTGATGGGGCGACCAGATTCCTCTCTACCTCCTGTGGTATATCCAGAGTCTGAGCTCATAAGCAGGCAGACATGACGTCACAGCCAAGTTCTTGCAGACCACTTCTGGTGACACTTCCTGAGGTTTTATCTTTCTGACCTTCAAAACCTTCAGAAGTGGCAAGATGATACCTCTGATATTCAAATTGGTACCACAGTGATGATCGTCAACCCACAGTTGCCTCAAGCACTTTGGCCTGTGGGACGAGTCTCAGAAATCTTCCCTGGGGCCAATGGCAGAGTGAGGACAGCTAATATTAAGGTGGGCAAAAAGACATTCACACGCCCAGTAGCACGCATTATACAGTTGCCTAGCATTCCTGAGTAATGTAACACTGTCGCATCCTGCAACTTGGAGGCCTTTTCATAATTCCGCAGATTCTGTCCCAAATCGCACAGAGGCTGTCAAAAAGGCCGTTATAACTGTAAGAATAATGAATCTTCTGATCCCATCTTTCTCTCTTTTGCCAAGACTGAGTGACATACCAGCAGCCAATCGGTGTTCGCTGGTCATCATGCAGGCAAACATCCCGCCCACAGCGCTTAGTGCGAAGTTGAGAGTGAGACTGTCGGAGCGCTGATGCGGATGCAAGCTAAACTTTTGCCGTTGCTGTCATATATATTTCTGCACATTTAACGGGTGTTGTGCTTCTATTCAAAGTAAGTTTATTATATCTGATTTTGTAACGATTGCTTGTGTGATATGGTTGACCTAGCTGTCTATTATATTTTGCTGTCTGATGTGCTTTAATTCGTTATGGCTAATGCTAAGATACTATCATGTCTTTAGCACGGTGTTGCACTGTATATATATCACCTTTATTCATAGTTGCTTATATTCATGCTTTGTAGATTTTATTTGTATATCATTGCAATTTATTCACTTAATGCTTGTTTCTGCGGTATTCTAAAGTAGTAAACAGTTTAATATGCATATGCCACAGAACATGTCCAGACAGAGCACCGCTGATGCGATATGCCATGGATAGAGCTGTTTACTGTTGTCATGAATCTGGTCGGTGACCTGCGGTCCGCTCACCACCAGATGTCGCTCTCGCTCTGTCATTACACACTTACTGTTGCACTACACCCCGGACTACATCTCCCGTCATCCAGCGCGCTGATTGGGTCAGCACCTGTGACCAATGAGGCACGCTGTAAAAGCCCCGGTCTTTCCCCATGCAAGTCACCGAGTATTGTGGAGTTGTATTTGTGGAGAACTGTGTCGGTTGCGTTTCGCGCTCCCCTAGTGCTAGCACCTTATCAGTGTTGTTCCTTAGTTTCCCTGAGTTTCCTAGTTCCCGTGTTCCCTAGTTTCCAAGTTCCCTAGTTCCTGAGTTCCTTAGTTTCGTATTCTCGCCTGGCCTTCTCGTTTTCGTCTGTCTCGCCGCCTGCCTTCTCGACTCTCGCTCGTTGTATGGAATACCCCTCTGCCTCATGTCATGGATTATGTTTGCCGCTGATCGACCCACGCAAGCCTCACAGACTACTCTTGTGCCTCGTCCCAACATACCTGTTCGTTGTTGTTCTGACTCTGCCTGTTTGACCATGTATTTGACTCGTCCCTTGAATAAAAGCTTGTGTATGGATCCCCTCGCCTCTCGTCTCCCTCTCCACATTACAACTGTTTAATTCGGTGTATATAGCATAGCGGGTTTGTTTTCTTCTGTTTATTTACCTGTTCAATTGTGTATTTGCTAAATATTCATCATGTATATTTGAAGAGTTCAGATGCAAAACCAGCTAAATCCATCTTTCCAAAACCATCAATCCATCTTTCTTTAAAAAAATGCATTTTTATAAGGCTCAGATGTATAGGCTTCTATGTAAGTACTGGTACTTCTGATTGGGCTGAGGCTGGTATTTTAGCGAGTTTAAAGAAAAAGTATTTGATGGACGTATAATATGTGTCAAGAGCATTCACGCAGTATCATTATTTCATTTTTGACCGAGATGGCTTTTAGCTGGTTTTGCATCTGATCTCTTCATTTGTATTTACTTTTCATTTTCTGTTTTATAGAAAAACCACATACAAACCCTTGTTAATCACTGAGTTGTTGTGGTGACAAATATACAGGTTACTCCCATATTTCAACCACCTTTGACCAAGTCTCTTACTGGACACCCTGTGGCAGGTTTCAAGCCTAACCAGCAATTTACTTAAATGAGACTCTGCTACTAAAGCAAACTCATTTTTCAACAGTGATACAATGATTTTGAAAACAGTGTAGTGTAGTGCATAAAATAGACTGTAGGTGTGTATATGTGTGTGTATTAGCCTTGTGATGGACTTAGCAGTATGTCTAATTTAGATGCAATCTCAGAAATGTTCAAGATACATTGAGCATCTCAGTTACCTTTAAATTATGTTGATATATTCTGTAGAAAGATTTTTAAAAAGTTTAAGAAGAGATGTTTTTAAAAGTTAGGGCTGAACAGCTGAAGGCATCATGCAGTAGGCAAAATGATGTAATTTATGTGGTTCCTCATATGGCCTTATTTGACTTTGAGAAACATGGTCGTTAAAGGTCATTAATCATGTTTCCACTCTCAAATATTTTTCTACCCTTCATACCCAGAAGGTTTCTCTGTCCAAAGCTGCTCTCAGTGGGATCACTTAACAGATAATTATCTTGTAATGACAACACTTTAATTAAACCCCACTGACCATACAATTACAGATGCAGTCTGTCTAATTATAGCTTTAACTGACCTCTTCAAAAAGACCAAAAAATGTCAAATATGATGAAAAAATATACTCCTAATATATATATATATATATATATATATATATATATATATATATTTTTTTTTTTTCTTTCTATTATTTCTAATTGTAAAAAAAAAAATATTTCTAATTTTGAAAGCTAACAATTAACCAGACTTAGTTACCTGACATTTCTCTAAATTAATTTATTAGTCTCTAGTTTACAAATTGGAATTTGAATTATTTTTACCAATTCACACTGCACCAATAGATATACCAACAAATGGCAACAAACTGGTTTGTCGGGTTTTGCTTGATCAGTTTGTAACCCCTGTTTGGTTGCTTGTTTTCATAGACTGAACATGGTGAATCAGGGTTTGTCAGGTCTTGGGATGTCTGAGAAGTGACATACTGTATTTAGGGTGGCTGTTGGCATTGGTCTGTGCCTGTCAGTGTGTAGTAAACTGGCTTTTAGTCCTGCTTCAGATAGTGTCAAAAACAGTCTTTTCAACAATCTTTTCATTCCACACCTATCTGCTTAAGTAGGGGCCTTGCATTCAGGTTCAGGAATTATAAACCAGTCACTTTAAAAGTACTATAAAAATAATTTACTCCTGATTTGTATTTAAAAAAAAAAAAAACTCCTTATTAACTATATTACATGTATGTATTATTTATTTATGTAGGTGCCATTAAATAATTAGGTCACACAACATTCACTGGTATAGTAGCAAATCTTTTTAGTGCACCATTAAATGATGAAACTCAAAACATGTAATTAACACATCATTAACTTGTTTTCACTCCTAATATGGTCCCTTGACCATTTCAGGAAAGTGTCTTGACCACCACATCTCCCGGTGGGCTAAGATAAATGGCCCTTCAGGTTTAATTATCTATTACAAACAACAGTTAAGTCCCTCTGGTCATAAGGTCAAAAGACCAGTCCCAGTTAGGCTTATGACTGATGCTTTAGATAAACAATATTGCATCATTATATAGATTGTGACACTGACATAAATATGGGAACCATTGTGTATAATGTTATTATATGTGTATAATTTTATTATTATTATTATTATTATTATTATTATTATTATTATTATTATTATTATTAACTAGAATGCATATTGCATATGTTTTAGTATTAGTACTTTCAAAGCACATATTAATGCCTTATTCTGCATGACCATATTTTAGATACCTTAATCCTTCCCCATACCTAAACCTAACAACTACCTGACTAACCATTAATAAGCTGCAAATTAGGAGTTTATTGAGGGAAAAACATGTGCTCCCTATTCTAAAGTGCTAGCTAAAAAAAACTGTAGTTCTTTACAGGACATCCTAGACCACTATACAATAGCTCAGGGGTCGACAACCTTTTCGGCATGACGTGCCATTTTTAATTTTTCTGGTTAACCACTGTGCCAATGTGTGTGTGTATCTGACAAAGCCAATGCATTAAAACCGTTCCGTTTAATCACCGTTCTATATTATTGTGCTGCATTTATGGACACACAAACACACCACTCGCACACAGGGATCGAAGATCGTGCTGTACAAAAAGTAACATTCAGAAGCTCGTAAACCAGTTGTCAGTGCTGCCACGCTACTTTTATTAATCGATATTGAAGCGCTACATTATATTTCTTAGCAATGAGGAGGGTAGAGTCGCTGTTTTTAAGTGAACTCAGCTTAATTAATGGTACAGACAGATAGATGCAGACAATTCTCACAACTCTCTTTCTCCCCGCCTAATTTGATTTGATTGGCCATTTCAGACATTTTGACATTGACGAGCGCTGTTCGACCGCTGAGGCTTTGATCTGAAGTGCCTAGTATGCGCAGCGGTTTAGATTAGTGCAAGTTAATTCTCACACTTTAATAGTATTTATAGCTCTCAACAGGCTGAGTGACAATGAAAAGTTGTTACCTCAAAATGTACGTAACTATGCAGTTTTCCCCTTTACTCGCGTACCAGCATTATCCCTCTGCGTGCCACGGTTGGCACGTGTGCCGTAGGTTGCCGACCCCTGCTATAGCTCTACTATAAACAAAATGATGTAACTCAGTCTTTAAGATTTTTCTTATTGGTCAGTGCCTTGTGGACTATACACTTGAATCATTAAACCCTGCACTTATAATAATAAAACATATTTGATATTTTCTAATACTTTTTGCATATCCATATTGCATGGATATGTCCAATGCACGTTTAGAACACAAGCATATTTGGTGACAGTTTATTTTAAAGCATTCTTACAGTGTAATTATATAATTAAGTAGTGAGTAATATTAATTAAGAACATGTTGATGCTTCAAAGTGTTATTACGGGTAGAGCTCAAGAGGCTTTTATGGCGCTGACACTAGAAGATCGAAAAGATTATTATAAAGTCAAGTTGTTACGGAGTGAGTGAGACGAGAGGCGAGCGGATCCATCTGCGAGCTTTTATTTAAGGGACGAGACAGATACATAGTTGTACAGGCAGGGTCAGAAAACAATGGCAGGCAGGTATAACGAAGGCAGAACGTGAGAAAAGTCCGTGAGACGAGCTAGAGTCCAAAAGGCAGGCGGCGAGACAGTTGAGACGAGATGGCCAGGTAAGGGAACAAAACACAGGGAACAAGGAAACTAGGAAACGCTAATAGAAATAATAACAACAACAATACTCCGTGGCTTGCATGGGGAAAGACCGGGGCTTTTATAGCGCGTCTGATTGGCCACAGGAGTCGACGCAATCAGTGCGATGGGTGATGGGAGTAGTAGTCCGGGGTGCAATGCAGCAGTCTGTGTGTAGTGACAGGGTGAGAGCGACATCTGGTGGTGAGCGGACCGCAGGACACCGACCAGATTCGTAACACAAGTCTACTATTTTGAAAGTGTACGAATTAGTTCCAGAAGCGTATCGTCAGCGTTTTAGAAATTGGCGGAGAGCATCAAACTCATGTAGAGGTAGGAAGAGAGCTGACTGCACATTTTGATCGATGGTGCGCTGCTTCTAATGTGAGAACTTTTGAGGAATTGCGAAATTTAATCCTTTTGGAACAATTTATAAACATCGTCACTGATAATGTTGCAACTTATATAAATGAAAATAAGCCTACCACTGTCGCAGAAGCCGCCGTGTTGGCAGATGAATTTATTTTGACCCATAAAAGTGGATTTGTTAATCGTGTAGGTGCTGTCGGCCATCGAGAAATTTTTTCCTCGCATTTTTCACGGAAATTTGATGGTATACCCACTGTTGGAAAACCGATTAACTTAGTTCGGGGAAAAACTGACATAAATGTTTGCCATTATTGTTTTGGTTCTGGTCATTGGAAAAGTGACTGTCCAATATTAGCAAACAAATTGAAATCACAAAATAAAAATGTAAATCCCGTTGTTCCTACATTGTTAGTGGAGACGTTGTCCACTTCAGTAAATTTGCCTGTATTCCCCGATTCTCTGGTGAAATCAGAAATGGTGCAGACATGCTCTAATTCCAATTATGTTCCGTTTATTACGGATGGCTTTGTCTCATTGTCTGATGGTATGGACAAAGTGCCCGTTAAGATTCTTAAAGACTGCATCTTCGGAATCCTTTGTCTTGGAGTCTGCGCTACCTTTTTCAGCTGCCTCAAGTACGGGAAAAAATGTTTTAATACGGGGGATAGGATTGCAGACTTTGTCAGTTCCCTTGCACCGAGTTCCTTTAAAATCGGACTTGGTTCAAGGAGAAGTAATGCTTGGAGTCCGCCCATCATTACTTGTGAAGGGTGTTTCGATAATTCTGGGGATTAACTTTGCAGGGGGGAGAGTATGGTGGGATATTCTTCCTCCACCGATAGTTTTGTTTACTCCTTTGAAAGAGGAAACTGATGAATTGGTTCGAGAGTTCCCTGATGCGTTTGTTTCTTGTGCTGTGACGCGCACAATGAGTCGTGCTCTACCGTCAAAATCTCCTGAAGTAACCAAATTTGAGATTCCTGGTTTATCTGTTTTTTCTCCTATTTCTCGTAGTGATTTAGTAGCGGCACAGCAGGAAGATCCTGTTTTGCAATCTCTGTTTGGTGCTGTGGTACCCCCTGAGGAGGGGGTGAGTTTAGCGAATGGCTACTTTATACAAGATGAATTGTTGTTGAGGAAATGGAGTCATCAAAGGGAAGATGAGTTCAGGTAGTAGTGCCCGCTAAATTTAAAGAGGCAGTATTAAACACTGCTCATGGGGATGTTGCTGGTCATTTGGCAGTGAAAAAAAACGTATTAGGTTTTGCAGCAATTTTATTGGCCACGTTTGAAAAAAGATGTTGCGGCATTTATTAAAACATGTCACATCTGTCAGGAGGGGGGTAAACTTAGTCAAGTTTTAAAACGGCACAGGTTAGTCAACCGTTTGAAAACATAATAATTGACTGTGTCGGTCCTTTGCCTTCGTCCAAGTCCGGTAACTTGTACTTGCTTACAGTTATGTGTCAAACAACCCGCTATCCTGCAGCGTATCCCTTGTGTAGGATCACCACTAAGGCCGTAGTTAAGGCGTTAACACAAAATTTATTTCGATTTTTGGGATACCTAAAGTGGTGCAGAGTGATCGAGGGACTAATTTTACCTCGGGAATGTTTGCGGAGGTTCTGAAACAACTTGGTGCTAAACATAATCGGTCCAGCGCACATCACGCACAAAGCCAGGGGGCGCTGGAACATTTTCATCAATCTTTGAAGTCGTTGTTGCGTGCATATTGTCTCGAACTCAATAGGGACTGGGAGGACGGACTGCATTGGTTAATGCTGGCAGCCCGGGAAGTCATACAGGAGAGCTTGGGTTTTAGTCCAAATTAGTTTTTGGTCACATGGTGCGGGGACCTCTGGCAGTTTTGCAAGAAGGGTAAAAAAGTGAAGACTCGCCAAAAATCTGTTAGATTATGTTAATGGATTTCGTAGGTGCTTATTCTTGGCAGGACAAAGAGCACGAGCACATCTTGTAAAGGCACAGGTTAAAATGAAAAAATTGTTTGACTGTCATACGGAATGTCGTGATTTCAGCCCAGGTGATCAAGTATTAGTTTTGCTGCCTTCGCCGGGATCTCCATTTTGTGCGAGATTTTCTGGCCCGTATACAGTTAAACGTAAGGTATCTGAGCAAGATTATATAATTGCGACTCCTGATCGAAAGAAATCTAATCAGTTGTGTCATGCGAATTTGCTTAAACCTTATTTTTCTCATAATGCTGACTTAAAGGCAAGTCCTGTTTTATCAGCCGTCACGGCATTTGACGAATCTTGTCATTCTCCTAGTGACTATGAGGATGTTAGAGCACACAGAGACAGTGAACTTTTACCGCGTGGGTGATGCATCGGCAATATGGCAGCGTTTTTATCGGGTTCCTGTGGAGAAGCGAAAAGCATTAGAAACAGAGGTCCAGTATATGCTTGATAACAGAATAGCTCAACCTTCATTCTCTAGCTGGGCATCGCCCTGTTTGTTGGTAAAAAAAAAAAAAAATCGCATGGTACGTACAGATTTTGTACTGATTACCGGAAGTTAAACAACATAACGAAACCCGATGAATTTCCTTTGCCTCGTGTATAAGATTACGTCGACCAAGTGGGTCAAAGTTTGTGAGCAAGTTAGACCTTTTGAAAGGGTATTGGCAGGTGCCGTTAACGAAATGTGCCCAAGAAGTTACCGCTTTTATCACACCATCTGGGCTGTACTATTACTCTGTTATGAGTTTTGGGTTACGCAACGCAGTAGCAACCTTTCAAAGGTTAATGAATCACATAGTTTTTGGTTTGGAGGGGTGCGCCGTTTATCTAGACGATGTGATTATTTTTGGCAACACTTGGGAGCAGCATCTTCAGGCATTGTTTGAGCGTTTAGCCAAAGCACACCTTAGAGTGAATCTAATAAAATGTGAATTTGCCCAGGCCACAGTAAAGTATTTGGGTAAAGAGGTGGGGCAGGGCATGGTACGTCCTCTTCAAGCTAAAGTGTCAGCATTTAAAAAATTTCCTCCTCCATCTACTAAAAAAGAGTTAATGCGTTTTTTAGGTCTTGTTGGGTATTATAGAAGATCTTGTCCAAATTTTTCTACGGTTGTTTCGCCGTTGACTGACCTATTAAAAGGGTCTACAAAGTTTGAATGGACTCCTAACTGTCAAAGGGCTTTTGACCATGTGAAAATGTTGTTGGTGACAGCTCCGGTCCTTAAGTTGCCTAGGTTTGATCGGCCTTTTAAAATCCAGGTTGATGCGAGTCAGACAGGAACCGGTGCTGTTTTGTTGCAGACTGACGAAAATGGGGTGGACCACCCTGTATGCTTCTTTTCTCGAAAATCGAATAAACATCAGAGAAATTATTCCGTCATCGAAAAAGAGGCTTTAGCCTTGATCTGGGCGCTTCAACATTTTGATGTTTATGTCGGAGGAGGCGCAGAGGTGATGGTATACTCCGATCATAACCCCCTGACATTTTTGCACTCATTACAAAGTCCTAGTCAGCATTTGATGCAGTGGGTTTTATTTTTACAACCGTATAATTTGCACATCCGGCATATTAGAGGAACTGATAATGTTATAGCCGATGTGTTGTCTCGTACATTTGAGCTGTCCGATACCAACTGATTCTATTTCATTGTTCGGTATTGATTGATTCTGATGCTCTCAACTTTTTTTGACTCCTTAATTCCTTCTCTTTTTCACCTTAAATGGCTTTCAGGATCCGGATTGCTGGGGATAAAGAGGAGGTGGTATGTGAGGTGGAAGGGTAAGTGGGGTGAATCTTTTCAGCTGTAATTTTAAAAGTTTTCACGAATATCTTTTTAATGTAATTTGATGCCTGTAATAATTTTGTTGTTGTTGTTGTTTTTTTTTTTTTGCTATGGATTTTGGGGTGTTTTTTTTTTAAGGGGGGGTGTGTGACGTCCCAGCCTAGGCTGTGCGTGCGCTTGTGGGGTGAGTATTTTAGGTGCCGCCTGCAGTGGGTGTGGCTCATACACCTGACGCTTGTTTGACGCAGTTAAATTGTGCCTGGCGTGTTGGTGCGGCGTGGTTTTGGGCGATCATCTCCGGCATGGAGTTCGGCGGTCTGTGATGTGCTGAGTGTCCCGCCCAGCACTGACATGTTCCTTTGTTTATATTACATTTATGTTATTTTTTATTGTGTTAAAATAAACGTTTTGCTAAGTAATGATGCGTCTGGACTCCTCTTTGTTGCAGCCTAAGAGCCGGCTGTAACAATGTGCTTAGGGTTAGAGTTAGGATTACAGTTTGGTTTCAAGTTAATTGCATACAATTATGTTTTATTTACTCTTACATATATTGTGTCAGAAGGACACTGTAAAATAAAGTGTTACCAAATTTCAGTTGAATCCTAGTTGGGTGTTAATCTGCAGAACAGCATGTGAATGACAATCAAGTGAGAGTTCTGGAAGAAAGTTGATGGCCATAGCAAAGGTGGTCCTGGAGAGCCGCAGCCCTGCAAAGGTTTGCTTTAACCCTAATCAAACACACATGAACAAGCTAATCAATGTCTGAAGGGTTACTAGGAAGTAGGAGTTACTAGGAGTTTTTATTAGGGTTGGATCTGAACTCTGCAGGGCTGCGGCTCTCCAGGACGAACGTTCGCCAACCCTGGTGTAGTCCTACAGACCCACTGCTATAGGCTACAAGAGAAAGCCATTTGTGACTCACTGTAACTTACCCGGATCATACTGGTTATTCCCAGTTAAGCTAGTCAGGCCTGACAGGATGGTGTGGTTATAGCCAGGACTTTCAGGTTCCCTTTGTGTCATTGTTTGCTTTGATAGCACCATGCAAGCAAATGTACTAAACCTGCATGTCATCATTTATGCATAAAGACAGAATAGGAATAGTTTTGAAGTTTTTGACTATACATTTGTTATTATATAAATATAATGTATATATTAAACTTTTAAATTGAAACTTGGCTACATACAGTATAACACACAGTTATTTGTGCATACTTACAGCTGTACTTAAAGTGAAAGCAAGCAAGCAAGAAAGAAAGATTCAAACACAGTAAGGTACTTTGCAAACCAGCAAAAGATTTGAGTAACAATAAGGACATGTGCCATAAGTATTTTTATTGAATATTAAAGTTGAAATTGTTACAGGACATCAAGCAGATAATTATTTTTATGAAAACATCAGAAGTATGGTGTTTGTGCCTCATTGTTTAGGACAAAACAAATCATTTCAGAAAATTAAGTTTTATGATAAACAACACTGTAAAACTAGTACATTTTTAAAATAATGTTACAGGTATGTTCTCTTTTAAGTACTTATTCCAGAAAATGGCCAACTTTTGATCGCTGAAACAAGGATGCAATGTTTTTGCGAATTTCAGGTAAATTTAAGCCATAAATAAGGGGATTGAAAACAGGAGGGATAACCAGGAATTCAACTGAAAAAATGATAGCCACAATCTTCAATTTGTCTGAATCATACCTACTTAAAGCAATATCACAAAATGATGCTATAGTGTAGTTAACAAAGCTCATAATGTGAGGAAGACATGTTTGTAATGCTTTGCCCCTAAATTCTTTGGAGCTTTTTTGACAAATGATCAAAATTCTGACATAAGTATAAAAAATGAAGAAGGCAGGGAGAAAAACTGTTGTCGTTGTGACAAAAAATCCAATAATGTTGTTACTCAATGTGGAAGTCCCACAAGACAGTCGAACCACAGACCAGTTGGAACAGTACAGTCGAGCAATGTCAGTCCCACATAAAGGCAACCTGGTTGAGAACAAAATGATAAGACCCATAGAAACTGCTGCATAAAGTGATGCTAGTGCCATGTACAGTGTTGTCGCTTTTGAGGTCATAATTTTATGATATTTTAAAGGGTTGCATATGGCAACATATCTGTCATATGCCATCAGAGTTAATATTGTATATTCAGACATTGCATAAGTATAAATTGTAAAAATCTGAACAAAACACGCTGGCCTAGAAATCATATTTGTATCAACAAGGAGATCAAACATTAACCTTGGAAAGAAACCAGCTGAACCATAGAGATCATTCACAGACAAACAGGATATCAGTATGTACATTGGCTCATGAAGAGATTTCTCTTTAAACACCACAAACAAAATAACAGCATTAAATAATATAATTGCTAAATAAACTGTAAGTGTCAACATTAGAATAAGATATCTCATGTGAACAAAATCTTTGAACAAAGTGAAATAAAAATATGAAGGCATGGTTCCATTTTCCATTTGGTGATCAAAAAAGACAAAGCAAGTGCGACTTAAAATAAATATTTGGATTCAGTTTTTGTCCATTATTTGAAGAGTAAAGCATCCAAGTGGTTCTGATGTGCCTCGCTCAGTCTAAAATTTCTTTGTTTACTCCAGCAATTATTTTTAAAGTAACAATCAAGAGAGACGAGTAGTGAATTGTCACCGTTGCTCTGAGACAACTGCTTAATTTGCTGTAAGCAGATTATATAACAAGAGCTGACACCATCTGCGTCTTTGCTAACTGTACACATGGGAATTGGCCACAATATTTTTTTTTTTTTTTTTTTTTTTTTGCATAAAGTTCATCAACTACAATCACAACCTTTATCTTTTACAGGGTAACAGACGGTTTTTACGTGATAAAATTGGCATTGGTACTATAAGCACATCTTGTATGATAACTTGAATGAGCAATAAATTTTGTAACAAAGCAGAGAGGAAAATGGCACAGGTTACTTTAAACTACACAATATGACTGAATGTAGCTAGGTATATCTTGACAAAATATATGAACATATCACTCAGCAGTAGGACCCAATATAACCAGAATGCAATGGAAGAAAAGGATAGATAGATAGATACATACATACATACATACATACATACAGACATAAATCTGTGTTAGTTCAGGCAGGCAGTTCATTTCTGAACCTAACTCAGTCTTTTGTCCTTTGTCTTCCATGTTGGCCTACTTGAGAAGCCATCCACAAGCTGATCCACATACTGTGCTCTTCCCCCAGAATGTTATACAGCTCATTCTCTGCGCATAGGGGCAGCTACGACTGCAGCCTCCTCCTTCCCGATGCTCAAGCTATCCTTGAGGCTCAAAAAGCTATGAGTTAGGCTCCCTAATCTGTTTTTTTGTTTTTGTTTTTTTTTTTTTTTAAATGGCTTCAGTAGCTTTTGTGTATTTACTTATTCAATATATATTACTTCTAGTTCCATTCTTATGCTGAATCCACATAAATGTTGGATTCCTGCAATGCTCATCAGTTTCCTCTGCTGGCTCTTCATTAGCAGGAAGAGCCAGCGAGGATTGCCTGGTATGGTCTGTTGGGGGATTTTGTGTTGCACTCCTATTCTTAAAATGGGAGGGTTGCCCCTGAAGCTGCTGCTGTTTCCCTGTCTTGGCTTTCATGGAGCTCATGAAAAGGACAGGGAATTAAGAACAGAGACAATTTTAAATTTAAAAACATGCCAATAAAAGGTTATTTAAAGGTTTGTCCAAGGTTGACTGACTGAATTCAAACATTCTGTGTTAGTTCAGGCAGGACTTGTAGTCAAGCTCTGCTATCAGCCGATTGGAAAAATCAAACCCAGCCCCTAACAGCTGATCAGACTCCTAAGCACTTAATTGGCAAACAGGGCACCTTACTCAAACACAGCTACTGTCTGCTTGCTTCGCTGCTTCCCCTGCACGCTGCTTTGTAACCCACCTCCTCCCCATCTCCTCCTTTATTTTGTGTTTAACTTAAACAATGTCATGTGTCAATGTAAGTCGCATGTAGTTCCTCTGAGACTGCTAGCAGAGTCCTGGGATGATTGGGGGGCCTCATCAGTCCCTCCCATTGGCTTCTCTGGACCACCCAGCTCAGCTACGCATCTCAGTTCGCGAGACGTCCACTCAGGCTCAATGGCATTCTCTTACAAAGTCGGCTCAGGGCGAGAATGCTGTGGTCCTTCAAGCGGTAGTCGCAACCCTCCTGGGAAAGGGTGCGATAGAGCCTATCCCCTCAGCTGAGATGAAGAGGGGGTTTGTGTCAGCCCTCACTTCATGGTACCCTAGAAGGGTGGTGGATAGACTGATCCCAGACTTAAGAGTTTTGAATCGGGCCCTTCACAAGCTCCCATTCAAAACATCAACCCCCCAACACACTTTCATGTGTGTCAGGGTTCAGGATTGGTTTATGGTTATTGATCTGAAGGACACATACTTCATGTTTCGATCCTTTCAAGACACAGGCCGTTCCACGGCCTGCCTTCGAAGGGCAGACATTTGGTACAAAGTCCTTCCCTTCAGGCTGTCCCTGTCGCCTTGCGGCTTCACAAAGATCACAGAGGCTACCTTTGCCCCTCTCACGGAAGTGGGTATACACATTCTCAACTATCTTGTCGACTGTCTGATTCTAGCACACTTGCAGGAGTTGATTTGTGCTCACAGGGACATGGTTCTCAACCACCTAGTCCGATTGGGACTTCAGGTCAACTGGGAAAAGATCATCTCTCCTCAGTGCGGAGTATCTCTTTTCACGGTTTGGAACTCGACTCGATTGCTATGACTGCACACCCCTTCAGGATCGTGCACAGTCAGTGCTGGAGTGTGTAAGAACACCCAGCTTACAAGTCTGGAGCCAACTCAACCCCTATTCTATGCATGCTACTTACATCCCGGGCAAACTCAATCGTGTGGCCGGTTCTCTCAAGTTTTCGCTCTGGGACAAGTGGAGGCTCCACCCTCAGACGGTCCAGCTGATTGAAGTCGATTCGGCCAGGCACATGTAGATCTGTCACCTGACTGAGGCTCCCTCGGTACGGATGCATTGGTGTACAGCTGGCCCAGGGGTCCACGCAAGTATGCCTCTCCCCCAGCGAGGAACACTGCTGCCTCAGCAGCCTTGGTAAACGGGGGCCTCTCTAACAGACAATTTGTAGAGCTGCAGGTTGGGCTACACCTAACACATTCACCGGATTCTATAATCTGTGAATGGAGCCAGTGTCTTCCAGAGTCCTAAACACAAGCTCTGTGCTTCAGGAGACTGGAACGGTGTAGAGCTTGCTATAGCGTTTTCCCCTTAGGGCGATTACGCTTCTTCAGTTCAGTAAGTTTCCTCAGGTGAACCTTGAACTACTCCTTCCATCACTCTAGCACATTACACATAGCTAAGTTTGGCGGAGGAACTTGCTATTAGAACCCAATACAAGGTAGGTTGCCACATGTGAACTCTTGTATTGGGTTGGTGCTCCACATGTAGTGGCTCCTCATGCAGCCCCATGTGTGTATTTTCCACCTATATTCCCTAGAGATGCAACGTTTCCCCTGAGACAGGCTCTGCCTCTAGATTCTGAGTTTCGGTAGTCTCTCCTTATGTGGAGCCCACCTCAGAATCCTCCCTATGTAGCACTTCCTCTGTGAGTCCTTAGGTGGTTATTCACATGTTACCTCCCCTTCGGGTAGGATGTGATCTCCGTAGTGGTTATCCTCCCTCGGGCAGGAACAGCCACTGTCCCAGCATTCTTGCCAAGATTCTCAGCTATTTTTTCTACAGTTTTTTACTACAAGGAAAGGCTCTGGCTGAAGGACCTCTGCCTTATGGCGGCTCTCCAGTGAGAGAGCAGGTCAAGTTCTTGGGTGTTGGAAGGTCACGAAGAGGTGAGGTGCATTTTTTCTACGTTTCCTTGTTGATATCTGGACCCTCGTTCACTCGTGATGCAGTCCAACAGCTGTGGAGTTTAGTATAGGGACCCCAGGTGTCGTACACCCGACACAACGTTGGAGAGAAAGGGAACGTCTCAGTTACATATGGTAACCCTCATTCCCTGATGGAGGGAACAGAGATGCTGTATACACTTTCAACAACACTATGTAAGATGCAACCAACAATTGCATTGACCATCAGTTACCAGTAACAGTTGAAAGGATACTACCACAAAAATATCACTTTCCGTAGACATTCAAATGAGTATTTTATTCTGAATATGAGACTGAGCTGAAAAATGAATGCTGTATCAGATGTAGGTAATCAGTTCTCTCATATCACTCTCTCATAGCACTCAAAAATACTTCAAAACTTCAAATCAACCGAACCAAATGCTCTGCAAAATGATTCACTGTTTTGAAGCATTCAAATACCACTGCTGGTCAGAACTATGCAAATGGAACAAAAACAAAACCCACTAAAAATATTATTTTTAAGGTACAATCTATCAAATCTAATTAAATAATCATCTAATACCATTAAATATAAAGTTTTCACAGCAAAATCCCCAGTGCTAATTTAACATTCTGATTGTGATCTCATATAAACACTGAAGCATGTGTAAATATCATTAAAGAAAAATGTCTACAAACAACTGTCAATATACACAAAACTCAACATTTTAAGATTATGAAGGTTATAAATTGGTAGTTCACCAAAAATGAAAATTCTGAGGGTGAGTAAATGATGACAGAATTTCCATTTTTGGGTGAACTATCCCTTTTTATAGTGACAACAAAAACAAAGGAATACAAACGAAGCTGATGTGGAAAAAATACTTTCATATTGGCAAAAGTATTTGATTATTTGACATTTTAAAATAACAACATCAATCAATCAATCAGTCAATCAATAATGCATATATATCGTCATACGGTCAGATTTATAAACTTTAGTTTTGTCTTTTTTTCCCTTATGTCTGTATTTAAAGTCATATTTAAAGTCTCCTTTCTGTTAAGTTTACTGTGAGTTATCGTTTAGAGTCACATGTGTTTATGTTAGCCGGAGTTGTTACTTTTCATGTATCATGTGGATTATAATTAAAGACATTTTTGTGGATTATCTTTGTCTTCATTGCCTTCCTTGGTGGAACCGTGACACATACATTATTAAGTTATTATTACCATTATTACCAGGAAGCACATTTCATACCCAAACAAATTATATGGAGTGTTGTTAATATTATATTTTAATATGTTTGTGGTGCTCATCTTAAGTTAGCCAGTAAGTGGTGACATTGTGCTAAAATAGCATGCCCTTAAAAATAAGACACCTATTTTTTGAAGGGACCTTTTGGTTTTGATAAGCAGCTTTCTCTTTTATGGAAAAAAAAAAAAAAAAAAAAACACTGGCAGCTTCCATATTTTGATTAGTAAAATGTGTTTCCTGACATAAAACAGTAGTTACTCATTCCCAGCACATATGTGGGAAAGCTCATTGTGCTTTTTACAATATGGTCACGCAAAATAAGGCATTACTATGTGTTTTATAATAATAAACAGTCGTGCTAGAAATATGCATGCTAATAAGCAACTAGTTAATGGTGAGAATCTGTCTCTAAATTAGAGTGTTACCCAATAATTAATTTCTAAATATACTGATATATAATTTGTAAAAAAATAAAAAATACAAATAAATTTATTTCTTTTATTTAAATTAGTATAATATTGCAGTTCTGATATAATATCACTGTCCAAATATGAGGTGCTGCAGGTCAAAGATCATTTAAATGTAATGGGACCAAATGGTGGCACCAAATGATGTAACAAAGGTAAACATGTTATTAGCAAGTAATTAAGTTGTTTTCACTTCTAATATGGTCCCTTGACCATCTCAGAAAAATATACTGTTACTATTACTATTACTATTATTATTATACTATTATTATGTCTCCCAGTGGTCCAAGGTAAATGGACCTTCAGGTTAATAAGACAAAAAAAAAAAAAAAAAAAAAACACTTTAATTAAGTCCCTTGGTCAAACGGCTAAGACCAGTCCCAATGAGGCTAATCACTGTGGTGTTAGATAAAGAATATTGCATCACTAGAAAGGGTAGGCCAAGCAGGTGACATTGAGATAGGAATGGTGGTGGAAAATGTGAAGACTAAAAAAAAGTGGTGAAACAGGGTTTTATTCTTATTTTACTTCAAATAACAAAAGTGTCTAAAGAAGTCCCAGACAAGACTCCAAACATAAAATTCAAAATTTTGTAGATTTATGTAACACAGAGAAGCAACCTGTGAGATGTTACTGCAGTGAGAAAACACACACACACACACATCTGTAATACATTTGTTACATAAATTCCAATATAAAAATATAAAATCTTCGTCCTGAATAAATTAAAACTAGTTAAAAGCCACTTTTATATGGCGACAGTACTATGGTAATTAAAATTAGCTGTAGCGGTGCTTTGACATGTATATATATATGTATATATATATATATATATATATATATATATATATATATATATATATATATATATATATATATATATATATATATATATATATATAATTAATTAATTTATTTATTTATGAAATTTATTTATGAAATTTATTTTCATTCAGTCTAATTTAAATTAAAGCAAGGACCACAATGGAAATAAGTTAAAGAAACTTTTTTGTGTTATTCTTGACAAGAAAGATGTAACAGTTTATTGTAACTTTTTTTTATGTGTCAGATAAACTCAAACTCAAACAGTCATGGAGATGCAAATAGTAGAATAATCAAAACCACATTAAAACATATTACCCAGCATAGATCTTACTTGACAGAGACTTCCCTGTCTCATTCAAATGTTTTGTTCAGTTTTAATGTACAACTTGTTTAATGTAAAAGGTTGTTATAGACATCTTCTTCAAGGGTGATTGTTAACATCTCCATTTGATTTAAATTTTGCAATACTGCCTAAATATCACCAATATTGCCTGTATATCACCTGATATTACTAGCTAGGGATAGGGCGATAAATCGATTCATGGATCGATTGATCTTCCTGAATGCATCGCGATTCTCTTTGGAATTGAGTCTGAGCTTAGATTTTAACAGCAGATGGCGCTCTAATCTAGTTTCTATTCGCACACTCAAATGCTCATAAAAAAGAGTGTCGTTCTGTTCGGCTGAGTCATGTAATTTCACCTCAGCTCAGAATGTTTTTATGACGCTAGATTAATGTAAACACAGCCCACTGTGAACACCCTTATAATTTGCTTCAACCTTTTTGAATTCTTTGAATAATTATTTTAGGTTCAAGTGCGTGTAAGGATTTGGAAACAAGCAGAGCATGGCCATCTGCTGTTCAAAACTAAGCTCAGAATCAATTTAAGAAAGAATCGCGATGTGTTTGGAAAATCTCAGAATAGATGCTGAATCATTTCTAGATTCGCTTTGCAACAATTTATTGTTCCATCCCTATTACTAGCCCAGTAAGACAGGAACTAATGACTTACCACTTACGTGCTTATTAGGTGTGTGGATACACTGTGAGGATAAACAACAAATACTTTTTTCACAGCCCGTTTTGCTAATATGTACCAAGGGCTCTAGTATAAGAGGACAGACAGTATACAGTAGGCATTTTCTTTAGCATCCTTTTTCAATATCAATTTCAGCATCAGTATATCACAGGGCTGGCCAACGTTAGTCCTGGAGAGCCACAATCCTGCACAATTCAGCTCCAACCCTAATCAAACGCACCTGAATCTACTAATCAAGGTCTAAGAATTACTAGAAATCTACAGGCAGGGTTTTGTCAAGGTTGGAGCAAAACTCTGCAGGACTGTGGCTGTCCAGCCCTGGTATTTCAGTATCAATGCTCTGTTTCATACATACACGTCTTGTATTTCTGTAGTGTATGGCTTTATCTAGGTAAATATAATGCATTGTAAGAGTAAAAAGAGAACAATATACATAAAAATAGAACTGATTAATAAACAACCATTTAAATTACTAGAATATGGAACACTGAAGATAATTAGTTTAGTGGATTAATTTAAGATGAGAGTATGTAAGGTTAAAGGCTAACCAAATGTTTATCACCTAATGATGTAACTCAACAAAGATAAACATGTTTTTTTAACTGGTCATTCTTTTGTTTTTAACCCCTAATATTGTCCCTTGGCCATCACAGGAAATCCTCTTGTCCAACACATCTCCCACTGGGTCAAGATAAATGGACCATTGGGTTTAATTACAACACTTTATTTGAGTCCCTTTGGTCAAAAGGTCAAAATGCCAGTCCCAGTGAGGCTTATTAATGTTGTTGTAGGTAAAGAATATTGCATCACTGCAATGGAAGTCAAGCACATGACACAGAGAAAGAACAATTAGAGTAAATGTAGAATTAGTTCCTAGTCAAAGAAAGGACAAACCAACTTGACCAACTTGTGTAAAAATTGTGTGAAATATTTTTTTTTTGGAGCAAAATAATTTGTGTAAAAGAAATGATAAATTAAGTTTATTTTAATTAATAACATAATGTTTATGGGCATGCCCACCTGATGCGGGAGATTCCCAGTTATGCTTGTCAGGCATGACAGTGTGGTGAAGTGACATACTCCTTCCACTGTTCGTTCTAAAAGTTCTGTGCAGATGTATCTTAGCAAGGCCACTTTAAAAGGTGACACTCTAGGATAATGCTCCATCTTTAGGCAACTTTGCAGGAAGTCATTCAAATCTCAGTCCTAAATTAGCACATTATTCCAAAGGGTTTTCATCGTAGATGACCAATCTAACAGTCTATGATCTCTATGCCATTTTCAAAGAATGTTGGATATCAGTTAGATGTTTAACCAGCTGTATTTACACAAGTGACCATTTATTTCCCAAGTGATTGCAGATTGTCACAATCACCAGCCTAGTGTTGGCTGTTTTTGAAACACTGCTTCATGAAGCTTTGAAACTTTTGCGAAACATTTGTTTAGAAACTGCCAAGGACACGTGACTTCAGTAAACATGGCTTTGTTACGTTATAACTGTTTCAAAACATTGTAAACCCATGCGTTATGCCAGTTCATCAAGATGGCCCCCCAGTCAATGTTTTTTTATTTAACTGATCTCAAATCAGTTTAATCAATTTCTAGACATTTTTAATGAGACATTTGTGTAATTAAAATGATGAATAATACTGTATTTAATAGACTAGTCTCTTATTGGCCTATTTAGCCAAGCTCTCCATAAAACAAACAAAACAAGCCCTGCAAATTATTATTATTATTATTAATAATAATAATAATAATAATAAAACACATACAGACAATCATATTTAAGGGTATTTTATTATTTTAATTGCATTGATGTATTCTAATTTTCAATAAAACATTTGCAATGGGTTTGCATTTTTATACATGTATGCATTTTTTTACACGCAATTTGCATTTAATTTGCATTAAACTTGTCTTTGGAGGACAGATTTTAAATACAGCCCCATCTCACATTATCCACATTCATTTTTAAACAGGCAAAGGGCTGTCTTCTGTCTGAAGCTGCATGAAGACACTGGAAATTGTAAGATGTATGTCTCCATCATTCTTCTTCTTCTTCTTCTTCTTGTCATTTATTTTATTTTCTTTTTTTTTTCAAAAATTCTATTTTAGATGTATTATATTGTGTAATATATTTTGGGAATAACAATAATGCACTGTTTTTCTTCCTATTCTTGCATTGCAGGGTCATATCACAAAGCAAAAAGCTTAATATCTCCTTCACTCTGGAAGCATACATTAGAATTCATGAACTGAAATATCTTTTTATTGTCATGCTATTTTTACTCTACACAGTCATTATCACTGCTAATGCACTGATCATCTTTGTAATATGCATTGAAAGAAAACTGCATAGGCCAATGTACCTCTTCATCTGCAATATGGCATGTATAAATTTATATGGAGGCACAGCAGTTGCACCTTTTGTCATAAGTAGATTTGTCACAGAGGATTATCAAATAGCATGGCTTTCTTGCATTGTACAGATCTTTTTGATATATACTTATGGTGGATGTGACATAACAAACCTAACAGCTATGGCTTATGATCGATATATTTCTATATGTTATCCTTTAACGTATGACAAAAAAGTAACTCCTACAAAAGTGATTATAGGCATTGTATTCACATGGCTTTTCCCCTTTTTCCGATTTACCATCACTCTCTCACTCACAGCAAACATTGACATCTGTGGTATCATCATTGAAAAGGTCTACTGCGATAATTATTCAGTAGTGAGGCTATCATGCTCTGATATTTCATATTACAACATTTTTGGCATAGCAATGATATTTTTTTCAGTCATACTGCCATTTTTTATTATTTTCTACTCTTATTTAAGAATCATCCTAATCTGTTTAAAACTGTCAAAAAGAGGACGAGTCAAACTCTTTAGCACCTGTGTCCCACATCTAATGGCATTATTGAATTTTATCATTGGGAGTTCCTTTGAACTTTTCCAGAGCCGGTTTGATATGAGGCATGTGCCTTACACACTTCGTGTAGTACTTTCTTTGTATTTTCTGATTTTGTCTCCAATAATTAATCCAGTCGTTTATGGCATGAGAACACAGGCTATAAAGGAAGCTGTAGTAAGAAGACTTTGTAAGAAGTTATATCATAGGAAAGCTGTTGTGAACTGCCAAAGTAGAACATAAACACATAAAAAGCAGATTTTTTGTTTGTCATGTATTGTTGCCAGTATACTAATTTTATGTTAGTAAAGTAATCCCACTAAGTGATTTAAATAAGTGACACAATCAATCACACATCAAATGAATGTAATAATGTGAAGCTACCTGTATTCCACATACTAAACTATCTATAAATTAGAGCTGAAGATCTTTGCCCGAACCCGACAGGACCTGATGAGACCCAACGGGTTCGGTCGGGTTCGGGCTTAATTTATATCATTTTACACGGGCTCGGGCCGGGCACGGGCTTGTGCTCCAGCTTGCGCGGTAAATTAGTGGTCATGTGATGCGTTTTGATTAGCGTGAGAAAGATGCGAAAATGGATGTTGAGGAGGTGAAACGGAGGCTTGCCTCTGGCGATTACGTTTTGGCAAAATTTACAAAACTTGCAAAATTAGCCAGATCAGTACTATGCATCCCGGCCAGTAGCAGCAGCAGTGAAAGGGTGTTCAGTGCTGCTGGACGCACCATCAGTGAGCGCAGGACCGCGCTGAAGCCATCTACCGTGGATTCAATCAATTTTGTTTTTCAAATTATAACTAAATATTAATTGAGTCTTAAATCCATAATGTAGACAGAGTATATAGACTAATGTTGGCATTATTCTTTTTATTAAATTTCACCTGCTATTCACCGTCGCTGTAACGCCACGCCAGCAGAGGGAGCCCTTACTCATGAACTGTTGCTGCTCCCTCTGCTGCCTCGTTGGTTACTTCCTGTTTGGTGGCCTTAAAAGGAGGCCATTTACAAGCAGGCCCTGGCAAAGTATTGTTTTGCTCATGCGGACTCTACCAAGCGTTTATCCCTGTTTTCATTGCCCTGTTTTGTCTTTTCCACGGTTTTGTTTTACGGTCATGGTTTTGTCTTTATTTTCTACCATAGTTCAGTATAGTTCATTGCCATAGTTTTTGCCTTGTTTATTTGTTACTTTTTGGACTGCTCAATTGGACTTAGACCTTCCGCCTGTTGATATTGGTTTTCGCTATTGTTTTGCCCTGGATGTAACTGTTTGTCTGGAGATTGACCCTTCCTGTCTAACTACGATCTGTATAATAAAAGCTCGCACTTGGATCTTACACGCTTCCTACGAGTCCTTCTTGTTACAGTCGTGTTGAGGCCAGATTGTGGAGAGAAGTAGCGAAGCAAATCCCGCGAAACCTTTATCTCAATTTTGTTTTTGGCAAATACCCATATTAATTTAGAATTTATCTTAATTTAAGTGGCCTATAGCCTAAGTTCGTCATGAATAAATTATGTTAAAACATGTATAAATGACTCATTCTTGACAAAAGGCAAAAGAGCTGTGAGCTTGCGCACATTTGAATAATGTCGGGCTGTAAACGGGTTCGGGCTTTTAAAAAGCTGTCAATCAAAACGTACTTGTCGGGCTCGGGCCGAATTCTTTCGGGCACTGTCGGGCCTAACTTTTAAGGCCTGATTACAGCTCTACTATAAATGTAATTCTTAACTACTGCAGCAAACAAACTTTTAGTGATAGTCGAACAAATATCAATGTTGATACTTCTGTGTAATTGTCTTTTTGTATGTTCTGTTCTGGTCTGGTCTGTTCTGAGTGTTTATGACAAGCTGATGGAATGAAGCTGAAATAACAATTAGTTAATCAAAGTTGCATTTGTTTTATTTTTTGGTATTGAAAACAAATTGTGTGAATAAACAGCTGTTATCTAAACATATTTTCACTGGAAGAAGTGAGTCTGATCTTGGATAGTCATTGCTGACATGTGACTTAAGTTGGAAAGGCACACTTGTTGTTCCCTGCAGTAAACTAAGCTGTATGTTCAAAAGTTTAAGACCTATTAGGTCAAACATGAGGTAAAAAGGTATAAGGGAATAAAGAGGAATGAAAGGAATAATTCTATAGGAAAGGTCCAAGGGGACAAGTAGCAATGCTAATAGGACTCAGTACAGGATTCAGATGTTGGATCCAGTAAAATTAATTCCCTGCTTTCTGACAATGATAATTCATCGCCTTAGAATTATAAGATTCTATCTGTCAGATAGATCCTTCTAATTCTAAGATGACGAATTTGCAATAATGACACCAAATGTGCTAGAAAGATTCTTCATTTAATAGTAAATGCTCAGTAACAGAATTAAAATATGAAAATATTTGATGAAAATTATTCAAATAGTTTACATAGTAAATACAAAATGAATAGATACTGAATAGGATGCTTCCATGTCTAAAGGGTGCAAAAATTTTGGATTTTGGATTCTAAACATTAAGGAGCCATCTAGCAGCCTTGGTTCCTTAAAAGTCATCACTTTATTAAGGGGGCTGCAGGAGAAAAGAACCTTGCTATCTAACAACACCGTAAAAATAATTCACTGTCAAATCCTAAATTAATCTTTACAATCATCACCAACTAGGCCAGGAAATATGGAGAGAGAGGGTATTAAAAATTACATCTCAAAGAAAAGGGATACAATGTTAATTGGTTAATTGGACGGTGCTGAAGATGAATAAAAAGGAACCAGTAGAAAGCAGTTAATACAGTATCTCACAAAAGTGAGTACACCCCTCACATTTCAGCAACGTTTTTAGTATATCTTTTAAGGAACAATACTATAGAAACAGAACTTGGATATAGAGTAAAGTATATTTAGAGTAGTCAGTGTGCAGCTTGTATAGCAGTGTATATTTACATTCCCCTGAAAATAACTCAGCATACAGACATTATTGTCAAAATAGCTGGCAACAAAAGTGAGTACACCCTAAGTGATAACAGCACTATGTCATTTAACCATGCAAAGCCACATGTCCTATTCATCATGTTCATGTTTTTGTCTGCTTTTTTTTTTTTTAATTTTTAACATAATGTACTAACCTAAAAGAGTACAAAGTAAACCAAACGGTATAACCATAATCCCAACAAAACAATCCAAAACAAAGAAAAAAAACCCAAAAAAAACAAAAAACAAAAACAGTAAACAACAACAAGAAATGGGGGATATTTAAAAATCAGAGTATAATCATAAGATACAATTTAGTTATTAAAGTAGGTTAAGTCGTTACAGTAAGAACAATGGTAATACACTATTTGAGGAAATCCACAAAGGGCTGCCATACAGTTTGAAATTGGTGATGAGATTTGGGCTCCAAAGAACATATCCTCTCCAGTTCTATGACATGAAACAATTCACCCAACCAAGCTTTGAAGCATGGAGAGTCTGAAGATTTACAGTTTAAAAGTATTGCTTTTTTTGCAAGAGTAATGCCCATCAGTAGAGGGGAAAGAGGATCTCCTTGTCTAACTCCTCGACATAATTCAAAAGGGTTAGATTTGTTGGAGTTTGTCAAAATGGATGAACGAGGACACAAATATAAAAATTTTACCTATTTGATAAAACGACTCTCAAACCCAAAGTGCTCAAGCACTTTTAGCATGAACAGTCACTCTTTTTGTCAAACGCCTTTTGGGCATCTAGTGAGATGATCGCACCTGAGGTTTCTCTACCACAGTCCCCATATAGGATGTTAAGTAGTTCATTCATTTATTCATTCATACAAAAGGAAAAGCGACCTGGTATAAACCCAGTTTGGTCTGGGTATACTATTGTTGAGATATGTTGTCCAAGTCCGTTTGCCAATACTTTTGTTATCACTTTCTGGTCAAAACTGAGAAGCGATATAGGTCTGTAATTGGCTGGGTCGGTGTTGTCTTTTCCTTTCTTTAATAAAACACAAATATTGGCCTCATATAATGAACTGGGGAGTCTGCCATTTTCATATGAGTCATTAATCATTCTCAATAAATAAGGGGCTAGTTTTAAAGAGAAGGCTTCATAAAATTCACACCCAAAGCGATCCGGACTTGGTGCTTTGCCATGTTTTTGTCTGCTTGACAGGACCATACAAAGTTGTGTATCTTGTATTTGGTGCTTTGAGTACAATTCTCTCATACTGACCACTGGATGTTCAACAAGGCACCTTATGGCAAAGAACTCTCTAAAGATTTAAGAATTAGAATTGTTGCTCTCCATAAAGATGGCCTAGGCTATAAGAGGTTCAGTAACAACCTGAAACTGAGTTACAGTATTGTGGCCAGGGTCATACAGAGGTTTTCCAAGAAGGGTTCCATTCGGAATAGGCCTCGCAAGGGTCAATCAACGAAGTTGAGTGGTCGTTCTGTGCGTCAGGTGCAGAACCTGGCTTCAAAAAACAGATCCATGAGTGCTGCCAGCATTGCTTTAGAGGTTGCAGAAGTAGAAGAACCGCTTGTCAGTGCTCAGACCATACGCTGCACACTGCAACAAGTCGGTTTGCATTGGCATCATCTGAGAAGGAAGCCTCTTCTGAAGCTGGCTTACAAGAAAGCCCGCAAACAATTTGCTGAAGACAACCTGTCCAAGAGCATGAATTACTGGAACCATGTTCTATGGTCTGATGAGACTAAGATAAACTTGTTTGGCTCAGATGGTGTCCAGCATGTGTGGTGATGCCCTGGTGAGGAGACCAAGAAAATCGTGCCTCTCCTACAGTCAAGCATGGTGGTGGTAGCATCATGGTCTGGGGCTGCAGGAGTGCTGCTGGTACTGGGGAGCTGCGGTTCATTCAGGGAAACATGGATTCCATTATGTACTGTACATTTCTGAAGCAGAACATGATGCCTTCCCTTCAGAAACTGGGCCGAACGGCAGTTTTCCAACATGATAATGACCCCAAACACACCACCAAGATGACAATTGCCTTGCTAAGAAAGGTGCAGGTGAAGGTGATCTAAACTGAACCCTACTGAGCACCTATGGGGCATCCTCAAGCAGCAGGTGGAGAAGCACCATGTGTCTAACATCCAGCAGCTCCATGATGTCATTATAGAGGATTTGAAGAGGATCCCAGCAACAACCTGTGCAGCTCTGGTCAACTACATGCCCAGAATGATTAAGGCAGTGCTAGATAACAGTGGTGCTAACACAAATTATTGACACTTTGGACACAGATTTGACAAGTTCACTTAGGGTGTACTCACTTTTGTTGCCAGCTGTTTTGACAATAATGGCTGTATGTTGAGTTATTTTTAGGGGAGAGTAAATATACACTGCTATACAAGCTGCAGTAGTGTGGTAGTGTGATGGTTTGGGTAATGTTCTGCTGGGAAACGTCTCGGTTACATCTGCAACCCTCGTTCCCTGAAGGAGGGAACGGAGATGTTACGTCATAACTGATGTATTTGGGGGGTCTCACTTGGGAGCCCAATCACCTCTGAGCTAAATGGAAAAGGCCAATGAAAATTGGCAAGTGGAATTTGCATGCCAAGCCACTCCCCCATACAGACGGGTATATAAGATGGTGGCGTGCATCCACTCATTCACATTTGTGCTGAGGATTTTGCAAGAGGACGTAAAGTCTCCATTCCCTCCTTCAGGAAAACAAGGGTTACAGATGTAACCGAGACGTTCCCCTTCAGTCGTACTTCACGACGTTACGTCATAACTGACGTATTTCGGGTCTCCTCTGGAAAACAGCACAATCATAAACTGCGTTACGTGGTTGAGGTACAAATGCTGACAGGCAAGCATGTCAGGACAAATAAAGCTCAACACGTAACCTTCCCAACGCCCTGTAAGCCAGATAATGGGCCCACCAGGGATGCCAGGTATCTGAAGCAACCGTTGGGGGGCGGAGCACGATGACGAGAATCTTGAAGTCATGTGGAGGAAAATAAAATATATCTGGAACAAGATAATAAGGGAAACACGGTGAGAACCCGTGGAATACTGAGACGTGATGCCATGACCGGAGGGGGCGAAGGAGACCCCTACCGGACACAGCCCAGACTACTCCATCCTAGTCCGAACTGCAGGGGCAAGAGGACCCAGAGTTCACCATGGGGAACAACTGGGAAAAAGCACACTGATCCAAAAGGAATAGTGCAGCAAGCTGACACTGAGCCGTCATCCCGCAAATTATCTGATATAACCTTAACACATGGGAGGACACAGGCTCTACGCGAAGATTGTAAAAGCTTGCGAAGGTGTTTGGTGTCGCCCAGCCCACAGCTCTACATAGTCTGTTAGAGAGGCGCCGTGCACCAACACGCAGAAAGAGGCGACACTCCAGGTGAAGTGGGCTTTGAAGTGTGCAATGCACGAACGGGACACAGCAATGCTAAGGCAGGGTCTGCCATCTCCAGGGGCCGAGCTCGCAGGTTCACCACCTGATCTCTGAAAAGAGTCATGGTACTTCTCTGTCCACTGCATCATGATAAGCCGCAATGGCTGCAACATAAACTTTCAAAGTGGAGAGGGACAGCCTTCGCTCCAACTTTTCTTGTAGGAAGGAAAGAACCACTCTGACCGAGCATCTCTGGGGGTCCTCTCGACGAGAGGAACACCAATCAATGAACAGACCCCACTTCAGGGCATAGGCCTGCCTCATAGAGGGGGCTCTAGCCTGAGTGATGGTATTGATCATTGGCCTGGGGAAGTGAGGTTCCACAGATCGGGACGGCAAACCAGGTTCGGGTGGGCCAATAACCAGCAGAACCTGCTCCTCGTCCTCCCTGATCTTGCACAGGGTCTGTGCAAGGTGGCTTACTGGGGGAAAGGTGTACTTGAGAAGGCTCCAGGGCCAGCTGTGTGCCAGGGCCTCGGTCAGGGAGTAAAAGAGCTGGCATTGGGAGGATTCTGGGGAAGCAAACAGATCCCGAATCGGCTCCAGATGAGCTGGACCACCTGGGGATGGAGTCGTCATTCTACGGGAAGAATGAGCTGTCGTGAGAGCGCATCTGCTGTACAATTCAGCTCCCCTGGGATGTGAACAGCACGCAGTGATTTGAGCCACATCTGACTCCAGAGGAAGAGATGGCGGGCGAGTTGCGACATGCAACGGGAGCAAAGACCACCCTGACGATTGATGTACACTACCGTCGCGATATTGTTCATGTGGACTAGCACGTGCTTGTCGCGTAACATTGGTAGGAACCGCCGTAAGGCAAGAAGCACTGCCAGCAACTCGAGGTAATTGATGTGCCACTGCAGTCGAGGTCCTATCCAGGAGTCCGAGGCTGCCTGCCCGTTGCATACGGCACCCCAGCCCGTCTTGAAGGCATCTGTGTTTGCTACCACTGTGCTCTTCTCCCAGTTGACCCGAAGCCCCAGATGGCTGAGGTGCTGAAGCACCAGATCTCGTGAGTGAGAAATTATCAGCCAGTCATTGAGATAGTTGAGAATGCAGATGCCCTTCTCCCAAACGGGGGCAGGGGCACCCTCCATGAGGTAAAGACAGAGGGAGACAGGGCTAGCCCAAAGGGGAGGACTTTGTACTGATATGCCCAAAACCTCGAAAGCAAACCAAAGAAAAGGTCTGTGTCGAGGCAAAATCGAGACATGAAAGTACGCATCCTTCAGGTCGATGGCTGCAAACCAATCCTGGTGGCGAACACAGGAGAGAATGCGCTTCGCTGTCAGCATCTTGAACGGCAGCATGTTCCAGGGCTGGTTCAAGGCTCGGGGGATGGGTCATAACCCACCACTCTTCTTGGGTACGATGAAATAGGGACTGTAAAACTCCAATTTCATCTCGACTGGAGGGACCGGCTCGATTGCGTCTTTCGCCAAGAGAACCGCAATCTCCACACGAAGGACAGAGGCATCCGTGTCCGAGTGGACAGAGGTGAAGAAGACGCCTCTGAACCTGGGCGGACACCTCGCAAATTGAATCGTGTAGCTGAGTCGGACTGTTCGGATCAACCAGCGAGACTGGCTTGGAAACACTAACCAGGTTTCCAGCCTCAGTGCAAGCGGGATCATTGGAACAATCGTTGACGTACCCGCGATGGGGCAGCCTGGAGGAGGAAAGTGACTCAACCCAGCAAGCGGAGCGTCCTGGAGAAAAGTCGAGCACTTACCTTCACCTCTTGTTCCCGCGGCAGTGGCGAAATCACACTCCGAGTCTGAACCTGAGGAAGCAAAGCGTTGGTCACAAACTAATCAAAAGACCCAGAGACTGAGGAAACTGCTATTTTTGTGAAAGGGTGGGTGACAACGACCCAAGGGTCGGCGGCAGCAGCGAAGTCACACTCCCCCGGCCCCCCCCCGGGGGAGGGGGCGCAGATGTTTAGGTCCCCCTTGGTGGCCTCACGTGTGTTTGATTGTCTCCGTCTGTTTCTGTACCGCCGAGAACTGCTGGGAAAAAGTCCTCGACGGTGTCACCGAAGGGGCCGGCCTGGGAGACTGGTGCGTCGAGAAAGCGTACTTTGTCGGCGTCACTCATCTGTGCCAGGTTCAGCCAAAGATGATGCTCCTGGACCACCATTGTGGACATCACCTGACCGAGGGACCGTGACCTTAGTCGCCCGGAGAGTGAAGTCGGTCACCGTGCACAGTTCCTGCATCAACTTCGCATCAGAACCACCCTGGTGCAGTTGTTTTAGTGCCTTGGCCTGATGTACTTGCAGTACCACCTACTTAAGCATTGTTGCAGACCATGTATTGTACACCCTTTCATGGAAACGATATTCCCTGGTGACTGTGGCCTCTTTCAGCAGGAAAAATGGTTCATATTAATATTACTGTTCATATTAATGGCTCCACTGGTTTCTACCCTAGACTAATAACTGATCTTCTTTCTGATGCAGAAAGTAATTCAACGTATGCATGTTTTTTTTCAGAATTTCAGATTGCTTCATGTGTTGTTTTAGCTCTCAACATAAGAAATTATACAAGTTACTAAGCAATTACAAACCACACAAAACTAGTACAGTGTGTTGCAGGCTAGTGCTGTGTACTATGTTATGCAGAATGCAGTGGACAATCATAAACATCTTTTTATCAGCTGTTGGGTAATTACTATGTCTAGAAGCATCTATGTTATCTGAACATGAATCACTGGAATTTGTTTTCTCAGGCTCTCTTGCTGGTTTTAACAGTCTTTATTTTCCCCCTTTAGGTCAGCTCATCAACTTCAAGAGGTGGGTGCATAGGTAATTAATTAACCAGGTAAAGCAGGTTCCAATGCAAGGTAAATATTACCACCAGATTCTCAGAGATTCTTCAAAAGCAAGTTAATATGCGACAGCCATGTTGTGCCCCCTTTTCTGCATAAACTCAAGGTGAGTATTAGTCATCCTCCAATCTCGGACTAAACAAAAGGTCGACTAGCAAGCTAGGGTGATGTTGTGATGTCCACAAACAAGAAAGATAGGAGAGAACCCTGTTGCTTCATGCTTGGTGCAATTGTAAGCATGCCTTTTAGAAGGTCCTCCTTAAATCTGTGATTTTACTTCTCCTCCAAAGTCCTTGGCAGAAGAGTCTGATTAAAGTGCGCGGCAGGATTTTTTTGGGGGTGACAAGGTGTTTTCCTTGAGCTTCCGAAACCTGTCAACTGCTGCAAAGTTTTAAAGACCTGATTCTTGAAGCCTTTAGTCATGATGGAGATAGCAAGGGTGACTGCTCATTGGATATAGTCATTAAATATCCTATCACCAGTTGGCAATTCTGGTAAAAAGGTCTACTAGCACCAGAATATATTTTTATCCACCCCGACTCAGCTCCAGGTGCAGAGAGTTGATGGACGCCAGGTCTAATTGGAAACGGGAAATGAAACTTTCCACTGGAGCCTTGACCCGTATCACCATATTCTTTTGCTTGATGCCCCAGCACTGTTGGGTGACATAGTGCTTGATGTCCTTTTTCATCAAAGGCCAAAAGAATCTGCTACTTGCCAAGTCTAAAGTACTCAGTTCTGTTCCTACATAACCCATGTCATTATGTAACTATTTCAATGCCAAGTGCTTAAAATGGTAAAAACAACAAGCTGGGATCTGTGATTGGTTTCACAGTAAAGAAGTCCATCTTGGAAGACAGATGGAGAGCATGTCAGCGTCTGATTTCGCCTGGTCTGTATGAATGTCGAAATTGAAGTCTGGCAATTCTCTCACCCGCCGATGTCCAGCAGTGTTGAATTTGGCTATTCTAAGAACATAATTCAATGGGGTTGTTGTCTGTGAAATGTGGCACGCAGAAGCAAGTAATCACAGAACTTTTCTAGACAACCCATAACTTTTCTTGGTGGGAGTGAATGTCCTGATGCCATGAATCTGCATCTGTCCTCCTGCTTTTATTCCAAGATAAATTAAACTTTTACTCTTTACATAAGCCACTGGCCAGGTGGTACAAAAACATCTTTTGGGCCTCCTGTGACAACAGCCTTATGACTCACAAGAGGTTGGATAAATCTCACAATTGTATTAGCTTATTACATTGGTGGCAGGAATATTTTCAAGATGGCGGCTTGTTTGTAGACGTGTGCGTCTATTTGTCTTAACCTGTTGATCTTTAGTGTTTTTTATTGCACATATTAAGTGCTTTTATGTAGTTCCGTAGGTACGCATGGCCAGACAGCGTTTTTAAAGAGAAGAAAATGCGCACCCTCATTTATTTTATTTTTTTGTGTTGCTACACGATATTGTGGATGCTTGGGATTGGCGTGCCTTTCAACGGCATGGACCACATTGCCGATAGCAGCATAAGTGATTACGTGTGGATAGCCGGGCCTGGCGTGCCTTTTCACAGCCTGGACTACACTGCCCATAGCATTAACGTCCTGTGGTCGGCTAAGGCGCTGACGGGCCTCAACTCAGCGAATACATGACACACAAACATGAGAGATATATCTATAGAAAGCTTGAAATATCTACTTTTAAGTGAAGTAAGTTTAATCGAAAACACATATTCTGTGTTTAAGTAATCTGTATGAAACCAATTCCATGTCCTGTTTTTCCCCTAGGAGCTCATTACCTCTAATTAGATCACGCCCACCGCTGTTCGGCACTATTGTTATTACAAACATCCACCTGAGAGACGTACGACATGACCGCCCACATCAGCTCGTAAACAAAGCAGCAACATGTTTGTGTCGGATACTTTCGTTTTTGGAAGAAGGCGCTGAGAGGAACAAGCCTTGTATTTATCTGTTCAAACATGTAAAAATGTGCTTAATAATAATAATTTGTGCTTAATAATTTAGTTTCTCAGATGTTGTTTTTGTATAAAAATAAATACAAAGCATGTGTGCATATGATAGCTATAAAATCACATGGGCAGTATTAGTGATTGCTAATGTAACAGTATAGTTGCTCCAGGCCTATCAACATGCTCACTGATTTATTCATTTATTTATTTATTTTAGTGACCGGATACCTATATGAATATTTTTTTAGGATGGAAATTATAGAACTAATGATTTTATTTAGCAAGCATGCTTTAAATTGCTCCTGATATTAACATGTCTTAATTAACATATGCTTTTTGTTTTGTTTTAGTTGTTAGTGATCTGATACCTGCACAACAGATGAATCGTGCAAACTTTTCCTCTGAGAGCGCTGTACCAACAACAGATCTTCAACTACACTGATATTCTATTGGTAAAACAAGTTCCTTGACTACTGATGATGAGTTTTGCGAGCACTTAAATATCAGGTATGATTTACTTGTTTCACTTGTTGAACAGAATTCAGAAAAGTTTTCAGAAAAAGTTTTCAGGAATTACACAGCGTCTTAGATCAGTGTGCTTAATAATGTGTCTTTGACCTTCATAATGTACGTTTATATTATACTGTGTTGTAAATAAAATACAGATAGACATGAGACAGTCAGTCTCATTGATGGGCCATTAGGGGAGAGCCTTTTGTCTCTCAGGTGTGAATCATTAAATATTCAATGGCCATTGTCACTCCTTCGTATATTCCCTTTCGATCACAAAACACGTCTTAGAAAATGTAAATAAGTATACTATTTCTTGTGAACGACTGAACAAGATGGTTTTCACATCATTTTGTAGAAAAAAACTCTAGCCTACCACATCCATGTCTCAAAAGTCTCGTGCATGAATGTTCTGAATGTGTTTCATGGCCTTATTTCAGTGACTTATTTTTTTTTTGTTTTTCACTAACCACGCATAAACGTTGTTTTCTCACACAAACATGTACATTTATGTTGCTTACATATTATTGTAGCCCAATTTGTGCTGATTACAATGTAATCAGACTTTAGCCATTAATATGTTTTCAAGATACTAAAAAATGCACAAATGTTAGGGCATGTCAAAACTTGTTCAGGGCCCCAAAACACCCTCAGACCCCAGAGGGTTAAGAAACTGGCTTATCAGCCTGCCGTCATGAGGAGAAAGACTCAACCTACTCCCTCGAGCTGCAGACATAGCAGCAACGAATCCTCTAAGTGTAGTAGGTGATTTTCCCGAATTTAAATGTTCCTGCAGAAACTCCAGAATGTCAAGAGTTGGGTCAAGATGACAAGAAGTACACCAGGAAGAGAATACATGCCATCTGGAAGAATATAATGTCCTTGTTGATGGTCCCCTGGCAATTTGCAAAGTGTGCACTACAGGCTCTGAGAGTCCCATAGCTAACAACCGGGCCCTCTTAGGGGCCAAGCCCACAGCTTCAGTCTATGATGAAAATGGGTGGAGCAGTGTTCCCTGAGCCTGTGACAGAAGATCTTGTCTGTATGGAAGCTCCAGGGGAGGACCTACCAGGAGAAGTTGAATGTCTGGGAACCAGGGCATGTGGGGCCACAACAGAGCAACAAGAAACACTTCCACTGACTCTGTCTGTATCCTGTGCAGTAAAGGAGGAAGTAGTCCGAAAGGGGGAAAACCATAGAGGAGACCCTAAGGCCACTCTTGTGCCAGTGCGTTGTACCCCAGAGGTGTCTGCCTTTTCTCCAGTGAGTAAAAGAGAGGGCATGAGTTGTCTCCCAAGAGGCGAAAAGATCTACACCTGCCATCCCAAAATGATCCCAGATGATCTTCACCACATCTGAGTGGACATGCCACTCTCCTGGCCAAGGACCCCCACTTGACAGCATATCAGCTGCTTGATTCTGCAATCCTGGAAGATGCACTGCCTTCAGTGAGAGGATATGAGGTTGTGAGCCACCTTGCAGTATAGAGGGGATGTCAGTGCCACCTGTCTGTTTATGTATGATGCTGATACCACGTTGTCTGTCATAGAACATGGCGATCTACCAGGTGAGGTAGGAAGAAGTCCAGAGCTAAATGAATGGCCCTCAATTCCAGCACATTGATGTGCTGAGACGTCCAGGGTGGTTCCCAAAGGCCTCTGGCCCACGTACTATTGAGCACTAGTCCCCAACCTCTCATGGAGGTGTCCGTTAAGATCAGCTGCCTCCGCCGAGGTCCCAGCCAAGAACCGTTCATGGTATTGCTTGGTTTATTCCACCAGCAGAAGGCTTTCAGAAGTCCTCTTGTGACAGGTATCTCACACATCATATCTGTCTGTTGACAGTGGCCAGACCTTAGCAGACACCTCTGCACTGGACGCATAAAAAAGGACCCCCAGAGGGATTATCTGAGCAGCTGCGGCCATGAGACCTAGTAGCCTGAGACAGGTCCTCCATTGAACTTTCTGGCCGGACCGAAAAAGGGACAAACAGAAGAGCCTGATCAAAGAAACCCCACGTCAAAGAAACTTTCATGCTCAATGAGTCCAGGCTCATCCCTAAAAATTGGGCTGTCTGCGAAGTAGTGGGCTGGCTTTTCTCCATGTTCAGTTGGAGTCCTAAGGACTGAATGTGATTGATGACCAACTCCACATGCTGCCAATATATCTTCTCTGACTGTGCACACACCAGCCAATTGTTCAATTAATTCGGTATTCTCACACCTTGATGTCGGAGGGGAGATAGTGCTGCATCCATGCACTGTGTGAAGGTGCGGGGAAACAGGCCAAAGGGTAAGACGCGTAACTGAAAAACCCTGCCATTGAGTGTGAAATCGAAAAAAAAAAAAAATACCTGTGTTCCTCCCAGTTTTGAATCTCCAACCTTAATTCCTCTATGGCTTCTTTCTCCAAAAGTGTTCTGATTTCCTCTAACAAGGCTATTTCTTCTGAATGATCAGCATCTCAACAGCACCAGGCCCAAACATTGCTGAAGGTACCACAGGAAGCACTAACAAAGACATGCAATCCGCTGGGGGCAGTCTGGACTGAGAGAGCCACAGATGCTGCCTTGCCGTCCACAACCGAGCCGTCGACCTTCCTATTGAGGTTGCTTGTCCTTTTGACACCCTCAGCGAGGTAGAAAAAAACAAGCTGTAATTCAGCTACCTTCTCTGGGCTGAAAGATTAACTGAGGCCTTGCAGCAGATGGTTAAGATACAGCTGAAGAATGGCCACCCTGTTAGCCAGGCAAGCTGTTTTAGCAACCTCTCTGTGAAGCAGATGCAAAATTCTATCCATGGCTCTGCAGTTCTTACTTAGTCCTTTTAAATGTCCAAGAAGAAGAACCGGCAGATGAAAACGGCCTGGACTGCGAGGAAACACTGACCACATCAAATCGAGATGGAGCAGTTGGTACTTCAGAGACCACCGGAATTGTTAAAGCTTCAACTGCCCTCTCCATCAGAGCTCTCAATGAATTGGAGTCATGTGACTGAGGGGCCAGATCCTCTGACTCATCTTCTTCATACCCCAGCTGATCAACACTCTGTTCAGACACAGTCTCAGAAAAGAGAGAATAATGTCTGTGGAAAACTACATTAGCACAAGCCGTGCAATACGGTATGGTGCTTTTGATGTTCTTAACACTCACCTAAAGTCGCCCACGTTAGTGATCTAGAATACTAGATGCAATACGGAACTACAGCTCATGACCGCATTAACACCTTGTTAATGGTGTGACGCGGTATAGCTGCGAGATGGATGAATATATGAAGATCTGCAAGTGAAAGTTCTCTAGAAGAGGTGCAACAACAAGCTCTTCTTATCCTTGATGGATCAGAGATTTCATACTAATGCCTGCAACAACAAAAATCAGTCAGGAAAACAAACGCTGAATGAATAGAGAATGTAGAAAATACGATAAGATTACCAGCAATTACTAGCCACATGCACCATAACGTGTGGAATCAGAAGGGGAAGTAATGCGCTTTGATCATCCCTTACATACACAGGTGAGTATGATCTGAGTGATCTGAGTATGATTAATGTCCTAAAGATACTCCACGTCACATGCCATGGGTGGTGTCATAGTCCCCATACGTAGGTATTCTGGTGGAAAGATACAATCTTAGAAGAAAGTGGGTCATGCACCAAGACAACGACCACAAGCACACAAGTCATTATACCAAAAAATGGTTAAAGCAAAACAAGGTTAATGATTTGGAATGCCTGAGTCAAAGTCCGGACCTTAATCCAATTAAAATTTTGTGGAAGGACCTGAAGCAAGCAGTTCATAGGAGGAAACCCACCAATATCACAGGGTTCAAGTGTCTCTGTACTGAAGAATGGGCTAAAATTCCTACAAGCTGTTGTGCAGGAGTGATCAGCAGTTACAAAATACGTTGCCTGTGGTTATTGCTTCAAAAAAGGGTCACACCAGATACTGAAAGCAAAGATTCACATACTTTTGCAACTCACAAATATTTAACACTGGATCATGTTTCTCAGTAAATAAATGACAAAGTATATTTTTTTGTCTAATACGTTTGATTGGGTTCTCTTTGTCAACTTTCAGGACTTGTGTGAAAATCTGATGTGATGTTTTGTTCTAAATACTAAAGGGTTCTCAAACTTTCAAGCAGCACTAACAGTGCACATTTGATCTATCTATTATAACATTTATGTAGTTTTGTTCACTTGGCTGTTTTCTTATAAGGGCCTATTCATACTGATTTTTCACACAGCTGTATCCTTAAAAATGTTGTATTGTATCGGCGTTTTCACCCAGACAGATCTGTGTTTTGGGAGCCTGAAACCGCTATTTTTTAAACTGGGTCCCAGAGTAGATAAATCTGAAAATGATACCCTTGCGTTTTTGTATGTACAATCATTCCATATATTTTGTGAAACGATGATGTCATCACCCCACGACACCACTACGTCACGTAACAGCAGCAGCAACAACAACAACATGAACAAACATTTTCTTGTTGTTGTGTTGGGATTGTATACAGCGCAATGTTTATGCGCATGCTCCGAGTCTTCTTTTTCATTTTCAGTATATCTCTGTGGCAGAATTACAGCATCACATACTGGTCTGGTATGTATACTACATAGTTTTGAGTCAGATTCAGTGGTTTTGTGTGTATGCAGATATTTCTTGAGACGACACCGTGGATTTTTTTTTTTAGAACAAGGAATGGATAGGGAATGCTCTGGCTTTGTGTGGATTGGCCCTATAGGTTCAAAAATGTACCATTTTTCATCAGGTGCCTTTTTTTAATTATGTGATGGGGAGAACTTAATAGTGGTGTGCATCACCCCCGAATGCGAACCCCCCCGAACTCCCTCTTCGGAACGATGAAGTAATGGCTGTAGAACCCAGACTCTCTGTTGAGAGGAGGAACACGTTCTATGGCTTCTTTCTTCAAGAGAGTGTCTACTTCTTGTTCTATTACCAAAGCCTGCTTGGGGCCCACTAGTGTGGGAATGACACTGTTGAACGAGGGAATCAAGTAGCCTCCAGTCTGCAAGACCCATTGTGAGACATTTAGCAGAAGTTCCTACTCTGCCAGAAGTCTACTAAGGGAACCAGCCTCTCGAGGCTGACCTCTGGTGTCACTAGAGGAGTCACTTCGGTGCCCTGAAGCAGATGACTGGCAGGGAACAAGCAACCTGCTCACTCTAGTGCCCTCACTTGAGAGGACAAGCATTCCCGTGCTGAACTGTTGACAGGCGGCAGATGGGAATTTCGTGGCAGGGGTATCAGCTGGGCTGAGGACGCCAGCCCCTCAGGACTGGCATCTATTTTAATTTGTTTTTAATTTGTTGTCCTGAGCGTATGACCAGCAGGAAGCGACCGATTTATCCACTCTAGCACTCTTGCTTGAGGGGACGAGAATTGCCGTACCGTTGCCGGGCAGCAGCTGGGAAATTTGCTCGTTAGAGCTCACTGAGCCCTGAAGCAACAGGGGTGGCAGGGGTATCAGAATGGCTCCCTGAAGGCACCATATACTGAAATATGTACCTCTCCTCCCCAGGAGGGCTGCTCTCAATGTCCTGACGATGATAAAGTCAGGACCGTTTGGCCGAGGCCTTCCTCAACAAAATAATGGTCCGCAGATCCATTTTCTGTTTGAAAGACCCCGACCGAGAGCAGGTTGCGACGCTCTGTTCTGAGTCTGGCAGTATGAGGAGCTAGATAGCTGCTCCTGCTCAGCAGACCCATGGACCTGGGAACGGCAAGATAGGAAGTGCTGGAATGCTGTCAACAGCCTACTCCAGGTCCTAGAGCAAGTCGGCCTGGTATGCCTGTACCCTTGCCATACTGTGCAGACATGCACCGGCCTGGTCTGTCCATAAGCTTTTGCCCCCTAGGCTGGATGTCAGGCTAACTGGCCTTGTTGGAAACCTCGAGGCCTTTAGGGATGATGCTGATGACAGGGAGAGATAGCTCGCAGCGTCTGCTCCACCGCTGTCACCGCCCCATATCCCTTCTCACTCAAACCCATGTAGTTAAAGTAGTGCGTTACAGCAGGGCTGAAGAGTTGAGATGATTATGGTTTATCCCACTTTACAGTAAGGTTTGCAAAGCGTGTGTCAGGAAATGCACACTGAACAGAGGATATATGAAACCAGAAACAACTTTATTTTGACACAGGGTATAAGTAAACAAACAGGAGAGTACAGCAGGAGTAAATAGTTCAAGCAGATGAGAGACACAGGATATTCAGGAGCAAACACAGGTAAGTGTGGAGAACAGGTAAGGGAGTTTTTTCCAAGTTCAAGGCCAGACAATAAATGAGGCTGAGGTGTGTGCTTAAATAGTGTGCTGATAATGGTCTGACTGGAAACAGGTGAGGATAATTAGTATTCCGGTGACCAGGAGCACTGGGTGGTGGAGGTAAAAGAGCCTGGCCAATTGGTGACAGTATGATTTATCACAGTTACACAACTCCCACCCCCCTTAAGGAGTGTTTTTTTTTTTTTTTTCTGTGAAACAAAAGTTGAATATGAATATTTAGTTATATATAGTTTTCATGTTATTAGATTTTTTACAAAAATTAAATTAGTAAATTAGTAGTAGTAAAATTTAAATTAGTTGGCGTTTTGCCCCACACGTGGGGTAAAATGCCCCCCAGTCTGACAAAGTAATTTGCTTTATACATTTACAGCAAATTTAGAGTACAGGCAGTTTAAAGGAGAAGTCCACTTCCAAAACAAAGATTCACATATAATGTACTCACCCCCTTGTTATCCAAGATGTTCATGTCTTTCTTTCTTCAGTCGTAAGGAAATCATGTTTTTTGAAGAAAACATTTCTGCATTTTTCTCCATATAATGGACTGGTATGGTGCCCCGATTTGAATGCGGGGCACCATAAACTGATCCCAAATGCAGTTGTAAATGATCCCAGCCGAGGAAGAAGGGTCTTATTTAGCGAAACAATCTGTTATTTTAATTTAAATAATACAATTTAAATACTTTTTAATCTCAAACGCTCATCTTGCCTTTCTCTTCCTGAACTCTGTGTATTCTGACTAAAGACAGTTAGGGTAACTCCAACTGTATTTTCTCCCTCAACTTTAAAAATCATTTCAAAGTCATCCTACATCGCTGCAGAAGTTCCAACCCAGTCTTTGTAAAGTGAGCATGCAAAAAAAGATCAAACACCCTTAACAAAAAAGGTAAAACAACGATATAGAGCGATTACGAAGTTGAGGGAGAACATGAAATGGGAGTTTTTTGACATACCCTAACTGTCATTAACCGGAACAAAATCAGTCCAGGCAGAGTAAGACAAGACGAGCGTTTGGCATTAAAAAGTATATAAATGGTATTATTTTTATTAAAATAACTGATCGTTACGCTAGATAAGACCCTTCTTTCTTGGCTGGGATAGTTTACAACTGCATTTGGGATCATTTGAAGCTGCATTTAAACTGCATTTTGGAAGTTCAAAATCGGGGCACCATACCAGTCCATTATATGGTGAAAAATGCAGAAATGTTTTCCTCAAAAAACATAATTTCTTTACGACTGAAGAAAGAAAGACATGAACATCTTTGATGACAAGGGGGTGAGTAAATTATCTGTGAATTGTTGTTCTGGAAGTGGAGTTCTCCTTTAAACTTAAAATTAAAATGAATATAAGCAATGGTGATGAATTACAAAATTAAAATAGCCTATTTGAAAAATATTGTTAGCTGATGCTAACTGGCTAGTTAACTTGCTACCTGATGCTAACTTGAGGTAGTTTTTAAATATGAAGTCCAAATATTTTATTCAACCAACTAGTTAGGATAAATTTGATGAAAAAACAAAGGATTTGATGTTCAGAACAGAGTAACGACAGTAATTTAGCCATTTGCCCCCGGGGTCATTTTACCCCACCTAGATGGGGGGTGTTTTACCCCATAGATTATGTTAAAAAAAGAAAAAAATTCTGAAAATATAATTATGTTTTTCTTAAATAACACTTACTCCATATATACAGGCCTTACTATTCTCATATCATATATCACCGTGGTGTTTGACAAAACAAGAAGTTTTAAAATAGTTTTGTCTTACTGCTGAAAATTAGATATTTTTTTGGTGAAATCTACTTTCTTTTAGATACGTCACCAGTGTAAGCTTCATGACAAATACTTCTTCATCACTCTTGTCAACAGAGTCTATAGTCACAATAAAAAAATGTACTTCCCCTACTCTACCCTAGGCCTAAGGTAAAAAAAAAAAAATGTCCACTTTATTACAAAGTCATACTCTGTTTGGTGTACAAGTTATTTATTTATATATTTTACAATTATTTGCTTCAGTGGCCTAGTAGTGCTCATCAATGTCAAAATGATTGAGGTGGCCAATTAAATCAAATACTGTTCACAGAAGCCTAGATTGAACACGAAAATCTAGAACATGAAATCAGAATGTACATTGGCTGGTGTAATGTCCTTTCCAGAAATATTGCAAGCATAATAAGAACATTAAAACATATAATAGCACAATACAGAATAAATCCCGAACTGAATAAAGAATATCTTATATATCCAAGATTTTCAGACAACATAAAGTAAAAAATATGTTGCTTTTTCCATTAGCTAAAGTTCCGTCATTGACCTGGTGAAAAAAAAAAAAAAAAAAAAAAAGTATGCAAAGTTCTTATGATTTTTTTAAATAGCATATAACTGATGAATTAACATTTGATCAGTAAACAATAGATTTTTTTTCTTTTTATTGAAATCAATCAAATCTTGCACCTAAAATTGTTCTGTCTCTTTTATTTATTCATTTATTTACTCTTGCAATTAGTAAAAGTATTAAAGTGTGAAACTTATAATTTAGCTGGTTTACAAATCTTAAATAAATAAATACACCAACAACATTCTAAGTGCAACATTTAGTACCAGGGCACCTACTTGAATGGGTTTATGAGGTAAATTATTTTTTTGCGAATATCAGGTAGGTTTAAAGCATAAACAAGCGGGTTGAGGATGGGTGGTATAATAAGAAACTCCAGTGAAAGAAAAACTGACAGCCCTATAGGAAGATGTAAAGTCACAACCCGACTCAAAGTAACATCAGAAATAACAGCAATTGAGAAATTCAAAAGGACCACTATGTGTGGAATACAAGTTTGATATGCTTTGCCTTTGAACTGTGATGAACTTCTTTGACAAATGATGAGAATTTTTATATAAGAATATAATATTAAACACAAAGGGATGACAGAAGTTACAATTATTATAAACATGCCAAAAACATTATTAACTACAGTGTTTCCACAGGAAAGCTTGACTACTTCATAGCTGTGGCAGTATACCTTAAATAATTTGTTTCCACACATTGTCAGTTTTGTAGTTAAAAGAGCAGCAATACCAAGCAAAATCATTGGATAAGCCAAGTTCATAACTATTAAAATAGTTAGAAACCTTGGTGTAATTATGCTGTGGTATTGTAAAGGTTTGCCAATTGCAGTAAATCTGTCAAATGCCATTAACATTAATATTGTATACTCATTTGCTGCATACGTGAAAATGACAAAAGACTGGAAAAAACATGCTTCACGGGAGATTGAGTGTATATCAGACAGCAAGTCTGTCAGTACTCTTGGGAAAAAGCCAGCTGTACCAAACACAGAGTTGACAGACAAACATGAAATCAGAATGTACATTGGCTGGTGTAATGTCCTTTCCAGAAATATTGCAAGAATAATAAGAACATTAAAAAATATAATAGCACAGTACAGAATAAATCCCAAACTGAATAAAGAATATCTTATATATCCAAGATTTTCAAACAACATAAAGTAAAAATTTGTTGCATTTTCCATTTTGCATTAGTCAAAGTTCTGTCATTGAAAAAAAAAAGTCTCTACTAAACTGTACTGTGTTTTAGAAGAACTTTGAGTCACCAGTATGCCGGTGTTTTTATAGGATCTAACATGTCTCAGGAGGCATCTGTTCTTTTGCGTGAAGTACACAAACCCATCTTAGGTTTGACTTTACTAGAAACATGTTGTTGATGATGTTGTTATTTTTGACTTGTGTACTCATTTTTCTTTCAGCCAAAATGTTACACATAAGAAAAAAAAAAAAAAAAGAAGAAGAACAAATTGTAACATTTTATACATTCAAATGAATACATGTCGGTAGTCTAATAATGCTGTTTTAATCCTCTGGAAGTTTATGAATGCAGACATGTTGAGACCATATGACCAGTGGAATACTACAGTGAATCACTGTTAATTCACAGTATACTGTTGATTTATAGGCTATTGTGAAATTGATTAATCATGGCTGACAGCGAATAGATAAATGACACAAGGACACTAGTTACATGTCATTACATTAAGGTAAGAATGGGCAATGGAATCAGAAAATGTTGATCCCAAAGTTTTGAAACTTTGCCTAAAACGGAGGCGTCAAATTCAGTTTCTAAAAGGTCACTGCAGCATTTAGCTCCAAACTTCTCAATCACCTACCTTTAGTATTTAACTAATTTCAAAGACCTTGATTAGCTGGCTCAGATTGTTTAGAAACGACGAAATACAGTTTAGCAGCTCTTCAGATTAGTAGGTAACAAACAGTATAACAGTGTTTATAAACAACATTTACAAGACAAGTAGACAATATAAGCAGACAGCAACATGTAAGACAAATACATACAGAATATCAATATAAGAATATAATTACTCTGAGGTAGTGCAGTGGGATAGTGCAAAATGAATCTAGTGGGGGAAGGATTATTGCACTTTGTTAGGGTAGGGGTTTGTTGCACGTCGGCTGGAAAAGTCGGCCAGTGTAGATGTCGCTGAGTGTGGGCAGTGACGTACCAATGATATCCTCAGCTGCCCTTACTACCCGCTGCAGATCCTTCCTGTTCTCCTCTGTGCAGCTGGAGAACAACACCATGCAGCAATAGGTTAGCAGATTTTCTGTGGTTACTATGGTCTCTATTACTCAATTAGATTTGGAGATAAACTTTGCGGTAATGCCGATGTTAATATCATTCATGATATTGTCATACTGTCAGCATACTGTCTGTTCACAATAACGTTTCAGTTCCGAATGTTTGGATGAAACCAGCGTAATGCCACAATGACAGACAAAATTTGACAGCTCAAGTCATGCTCATCCAGGATGCATCATCAGTCCCAGCCCTTGCAGATGATTGAGAACTATGTACCAGAATGTCAGCTCTTTGAATTCCACTAAAATTTGTCAGTCCTCAAGGTAATTTAGTATTCGGATGCCCTGGAACAGAGACAGAGCAGCATCTATGTGCACTGGTAAGCGTTGACTCTGAAAACAAATCTGCGGCATGATATTCTTCTGCATCACCATAAGAATTTCCTTCCTTGGGACATGAGTCTCCTTAAAAGTGACTATGAGGGGATACCTGGAGCTGGCGTGGATTACACTGCTGATAGCAGTAAAAGTGACTACGAGTGGATACCCGGGACTGGCGTGCCTTTTGACGGCATGGACTACACTGCTTACAGCAGTGAAAGTGACTACGAGCAGATAACCGGGGCTGACATGCCTTTTGGCGGCGTGGACTACACCGCCGATAGCAGCTAAAGTGACTACAAGTGGAGACTCTGGGCTGGCATGCTTTTTGAGAGATTTTGGAGAGATATGTCACGTGGATTACTGTTCTCTTCTGGGAAAAATTTGCGTGGTCTGTGCTGCTTATAGACTTAGGGGATAGGGAGATTCTCAGCCTGTGCGATTCGCCTTTGCTGCGGAGATTCAACTGAGGGCCTGAAGAGGAGATCATGGTTAGTTTTCATCTTGCTCTTCTTATCGGGCAATGTTCACCCCAACCCAGGTCCTGTGTTAGCCCAATTTCAACTTCCCGATCAACTTAAATCTTCAAATGGACTACGCTTTTTTCATTTGAATGTGCGCAGCCTGATAAATAAAATTGAATCTTTAAGAATTTGGGCAGATACGACTGATGCAGACATAATAGTTCTTACTGAGACTTGGTTAAAAGCATCTGTCACCAATGATTCGATTAACATTAATGCCTATGATGTCTTCAGATGTGATCGTGCAAAAAAGGGAGTTATAATATACGTTAAGTCTAACTTAAATTGTTCCTGGATACATTCATCCAGCAAAGTAAATGGCTTGGAATTGCTGGTGCTCAGATTACACCTGGTCTCTGGCTCTGACATTATCATGGCTGGATGTTATCGCCCACCTTCATCGTCGTCAAGTGAAGTATGCACTTTATATGCAGAATTTCTTCACGATTTGTCTAAATACAAACTGATTCTACTTGACGATTTGAATTGGGACTGGTTGTCGTCTTCCTCCGACCCTTTTAAGGAGGTTTGTAATACTTTCTGTTTGGTACAGTTGATTAATTCAACAACGCAGATAAATCAAAAGGATTTGTATAAGTCAACTTTATTGGACTTAATTTTAACTAACGCTCCACATAGGCATCTGGAGTTTTTTGTAACGACATTAGTGACCACTGTGCAGTTGTCTGCATGAAAAATTGTAAAATTCCTAGATCAACATTCTTAACCTTATGTGATAAACATGTCCTAGTCAAACAACTCAGAATAAGTAGTAGAGATAATCCTTGGATCAATGATACTGTTTCTCCTTTTATAAAACAGAGGAATGCTGCATGGACCAAGGCAAAGAAAACCAATAATTCTGCAGATTGGAACTCTTACAGAGCATTATAAAATAAAGGAAAGGAAAGGAAAGGACGTGACGTGTGGCCAAGTACGGTGACCTATACTCGGAATTTGTGCTCTGCATTTAACCCACACACACAGTAGTGAGAAGTGATCAAACACACACACACACACACACACACACCCGGAGCAGTGGGCAGCCATATTGCTATCGCTGCGGCGCCCGGGGAGCAGTCAGGGGAACGATGCCTTGCTCAAGGGACTCACCTCAGTCGTGGTATTGAGGGTGGAGAGAGTGCTGGTTATTCACTCCCTCCACCTTCAATCCCTGCCAGACCTGGGACTCGAACCCGCAACCTTTCCATTACAAGCCCGACTCCCTAACCATTAGGTCACGGCTGCCCCCAAATAAGTGCACAAAATTAATCAAAAGTGCAAAGTGTGATTATTACCTGTCCATGATAAATGACAATCTAAATAATCCTGCAAATTTTTGGAAATTAGTAAAGTCTACATCAGGATCCAGACCGGTCTCTAATTTCCCAAATCATTTAAATGTTAATCACAAGTCAAGGGCAGAGAAGTTGTTGCAGATACTTTTATTAATTACTTTATATCAGTCGGCTCAACTTCTGAGTCTATCAGCTCGAGTGTCCATACTTCTAAGGAAACTGGTTTGTTCAAAATTGTTCTTTAGATTTACTTAATTTTATGCCTATCACTGTTGCACAAGTTCTTAAAGCTCTAGAGAATTTAGATACTAAAAAATCACCTGGAATTGATCAAATTGAACCTTATTTTCTATGATTGGCAGCTGATCTAGTTGCAAAACCTATAGCTTCTATATTTATTATAGCTTTTTATATTTAAGTTTCACCTCCAATGTAATACCAAATATGTGGAAATCAGCAATGGTTACTCCATTATTAAAGGGGGGTGATCCTGTGGATCCAAATAATTATCGGCCTATTTCTAGACTGCAGGTCATAGCAAAAGTTTTCGAATCATTGATAAATGACCAATTAAAACAATTTTTGTCAGCTAATAATATTCTCCATGACTATCAATTAGGATTCAGAAGGGACATAGCACTATCACTGCAGCTACACTAGTTCTAAATGATATTATAATCTCATTAGATAGTAAAAAGTCCTGTGCGGCTCTATTTATCGATTTATCTAAAGCATTCAACTTGAGTAGATCATAGATTAATGTTACAGAGACTTATGAATGTAGGTTTTAATGATGCTGCGTTAAACTGGTTTGAAAACTATTTCTCAGAGCGCGCTAATGTGTGTCTGTTGAAAACTATAATTTACCTCTTCTTCATGTAAATACTGGGGTTTCGCAAGGATCTGTTTTAGCCCCTTTATTATTTTCTATTTATATCAATGAGTTAGGTCAAGGAATAGATTCAGCTAAAATACATCTGTACGTAGACGACACAATTATATATACAACTGCATCATCTTTAAACCAAGGTCTACAGCATTTACAGAATGCTTTTCAAGTACTGCATCACTCGTTGCAGGAGTTAAAATTGGTTTTAAGTTCAAAGAAGACTAAGTACATGATTTCTAGTCGTGGTCGTAATAAGGTAACCAATCTGACAATTAAAACTCTGCAAATGCGTCTTCCCTCTTATTAACTTCTCAACAATGTTGATCCCCAGTAATGGCCTTTGTAAAGGCATTTTCCCCATGAGGAAAGGCACTTTAATACGGCATGTTCACTGGCAATTTTACCCATCCCTCAAAAGGGAGTGGATCTGGGTGCAGAGCTGGGTTTTACATGTCCCCAAGAAAGACAGCAGGCTCAGCCCTATTATGGATCTATGTCAGCTGATGTTTGTGTATTTTGGTGGAGGCACTAAATGTTTGCCAGTATCATAGCAGAAGCTATTCCATTAGATTGTGGATGCAATAGCTTTGGCTTGCGATTCACAGCAGAAGCTGTTCCATTAGATTGTGGATGCAATAGCTTTGGCTTGCAATTCACAGAGTGTGAATTGCCCTATTGGGGTCAGAGTTCACTTCTCACAGAGTATGGCTTCTTTGGTTGGGTTGGGGAGGTGAACTATCATTTTAACTGTCTTTCCTTTGGAATTGCTTTAGCTCTACAACATTTTCCAGAAATTGTGGAATGACTGGATGGGGTCACCTGTCATATGGATGATGTGCTTCTTTGGGCAGGAACTCAGGAAGAACATGATGCATGTTTGCATGAGAAAATAAAAATTGGAAAAGATTCAGAATGCTGGCATCAAATTTAACATGGATAAGTGTGATCTATCAAATCTGAGATGTACTATTTGGGATATCATCTTAACTGATGGAATCAAACCTGACCTGGGAAACTGAGGCCATGGGGAGAATACATGGACAAAATTAAGGTAAAATGTGAGGATGGTGCATCAGTTCCCACATTTTTTTTCTAAAAAGTTATTCTGCTTAAAGACTCCAAATTGGTCTAGCACATCACTGGGTTTGGGAAAGAGCAGTACTAAACTACAACCCTCAGCTTCGCCGTAGTAGAGAGACGCTGAACAGACAAATAAGTTAAATAGCCATTTAATATAGTCTTGGGCTAATGGTAGTTTTCCAATAAACCACGTTAAAACTAATCTTTTAGTACTGTAATTGTATTTTGTTTAATTTAGGATTATCAGCCTTAGAGTGAAATAACTGTATTTGGAAATCCCTTTCTATTACAGAGTTTTAAGATGTGTGTGCATTTACATATTTAAAGTGTTATGTTGGTAAGCTGCATAAACAGCGAGACAGAAAAAAAAACTGTTAACTTGTGTAACATAAATGCTATTGAAGGGTTATTGTAACATAGTTAAAAGAGATATATAGGAAAAGTAGAATATCAAAGTCATAAAGCCACTGTTGGAAACCTGGACCTGTAGAGCTTGGACATGGAGAAATTGTCTGGAGAAAGTGGGCATGGGACTCTTGTACAACAATCACAAAACAGTTGTAATACCTTCCAGATAGCAACACACAGTATTTAGAATTAAGCATATGTACACTGTTAAATGTGTACATTTGTGTAAATTCAGTAGGAACTTTCCTAATCATACAGCAGGGTAGCACACTGTTGTAAAAGGAATCCGCTGGCATACTGTAGGCCCTAGTAAGAAAGCATAGTAGGAAGCATCAATGGTGATAAAAATGAGATGAGTAAGGTAAATTAGTAAGGTTGATATTGTAGTATCCCTGAGTAAGGGGAACATAGGTATAAGAAGAGTCAAAAGTACATTTGTGTTTCCTTCAAAGGTTGTATTCCAAGAGTGAGAAAAGGTAATCCAAGTGCCTGTAACTAACTCTCCTTGTCTGCGCCCTGCTGAAGTCTTTGAAGAGTTGTGTCCAGTGTACAACACTAGGGGTCGCTCTTGGGAGGTCGCTCTGATGGTTTGAAAAAGGCCAATGAAATTGGGTGAGCAGAATGTGCATAGCTGGCCACGCCCGGGAGATCCAGGCATAAACAGGGCAGCGTATGCACTGCTCACTCATTCTGTTTCTTCGGAGCCGAATACAGCGTCTCTCTCTGTGAGAAGCTGCACCATTCACCTCTTCGTCATTGGATTCATAGCGCAAGCAGCGGTCTCTCCCTTCTCATACACAGATAAGTGTTGTGAGAGTTCCCCTGGGTGCTTCGACGGCGATCTTAAAGAGCAATCTTCCTCCTAAAAGAGTGAATTCTCTAAAAGAGCTGGCACGGTTGGGACTGTGGGTTGGTTGACATACCTTTCCCTCCGTGTTCTGCTGGTTGCGGCTACCTCCCCGAACGATCGACACGACCGTTGTATTCAGTGTTGAGTTCTCACGGTGATGCAGCGCTTGCTGTTGATTCATGTTTTGCTGGCAAAAACATGATCTTGGGCGCGTTTTGCTCACGAGCCGTGTGCTTTTACGTGAAGCTGCGGCTCACCTCGACTGCTCCGTTCCGGTCCTTCTACTTCCGGGCACGAGGCCGCTACGATGTGTGTCGATGGGGGAACAATTGAAAGCGAGAAGGTTCCACCGGGTGAAACCCCACGAAACTCACGCTCCTCGCGTCCCGCGGTCGAACTTCCGTATGAGTTTGTTAGTCCGTTCCAGTACGGTTGACTTTCTCATTTTGGAGTTTCTAAACAGACGGTATGGGTAGCGGCAGCATCGCAAGGAGGGCGTGTGCCATTTGTAGCTGAAGCTTCAGCGATTGTGGGGTACTCCCCGCAAGACACCGCTGCTTGACGGGTCCTTCCCATAGCTCCCGTTCAGGGCCTGTAGGTCTCTCCGGGCGAGGCTTACACGGCTTCTGGACAAGCTGCATCCGCCCTGCACGCCGCGGCCATCCTGTGAGCATTCAGGCCAAGGCGTTATGAGTTCAGCACGAGGGTGGTGCCAACCTGGAGCTACAGGAACTGCGTATAATGACCAATTACGCTCTCTGAGCTATGAAAGTAACGCAGGCTCTGGGTGGGACGGTGTCCACTTTGTTGGTCCAGGAGAGCCACCTCTGGCTTAACCTGTTAGAAATACGGGAAGAAGTTTGCTTCCTGTTTCCCCATTTCTCAGGTTGGTCCCTCTGGCGACACCGTGATACAATTGCACGCCAGTTCTTCACGGAAGCAGACAAGGGCCATTATGTGCCCGGTTTCAGCTGTGGGTCAGGCTTCAGCCCTGTACCCCCGACTACCCTTGTCTGCGTGTCACCACGGACGGCCCCCTGCAGAACTCCAGAGGCCCCGCACAGCCGGGCTTCTGGTCTGACCTGCCCAATGGTCAAGTTCTTGCGGGAAGGTGGCAAAATCAGCTCGTCAGCAGATTGTCTAGAACCCTCATTAGGCTTCTGGTTTCCCTCAGACGAGTAACCCAGAGGAGGCGGGTTAACTGACCAACTCTGATCCACTCTCGACCTGGGGATGAGAGATGGACTAGGCAGAACCATTTCGACCATCTGCCCTTCCGCAGACAGTCGCTGCTGGTCAGTGAAGTGCCCCCCCCCTCTCGGTTGACTTCAGCAATGGCCCCCCGTAGACGGCCAGATGCTGAGCCTGCAGACCAGGACATGTTGGGCACTTACCTGGTTCTCTGCATGTTCGCAAGGGCACGCCATGTTTTTGGGGTTTCTCATCTCCAAGCACGGCACCCATTGCCTTGTTCAGCCACGACATCCCCACTCCAGGTATGTCGGCTGTAGTACCCTGAGACTGCTAACAGAGTCCCAAAAGGTCGGGCGCTATTCCCTCCTCTTAGCTCTCAGAACTAACCGACTTGGCTACGCAACTCAGGTTGCGAGGCATCCGCCGAAGTCTATGGCATTCCCTTCAAATCGGCTCAGGGCAGGAATGCTATGGTTCTGCAAGTGGATATCGCAGCCCTCCTGGGAAAGGGTGCGGTGAAGCCTATCCTCTCAGCCAAAATAGAAGTAGGGGTTTGCCAGCTCCTACTTCATTGTACCCAGGAAACGTGGTGGACTCATACCAATCTTAGAACCAAGGTTTTTTGAATCGGGCCCTGTTTAGCTCCCATTCAAATATTAACCCTAGAATACACATTGCTGTGTGTCAGAGTTCAGATTGGTTGGTGACATGGGACCTGAAGGATGCGTACTATCATGTCTCGATATTTCCAAGACTTTCTCTTCGAGGTCGGGCTCATCAGTACAAAGTTCCCCCTGCGGCCTATCCCTGTCGCCCCGCACCTTCACGAAGGTCACGGAGGCTGCCCTTGCCCCCTCAGGGGAATGGGCGTTTGCATTCTCAGTTATCTTGATGACAGGCTGTCACTAGCACACTCACGAGGTTCAGTTTGCACTCTCAGGGATGTGGTTCTCAACCACCCGGCCCGACTGGGAGCTCAGGTTGTCTGGGAAGAGATTAAACTCTCCTCAGTACGGGGTTTCTCTCTTCTCTGTATGGACTTGGTCGCTGTTCTTCACGTCTTGCCAGAATTGCAACACGTGGGAGTGCCTAGATTCAGTACAGTAGCTCCATTCATGTACCAGGGTTCTGGGACATGTCGCATCTTCAGCCGCAGTCAAGCTGCTGGACCCGATGCATATGGAGCCGCTGTAGCACTGACTTCATACCGAGTCCTGAGATGGCCATGGCGCCCAGACACACATTGTGTGTACACCATACTTTTTGTTGCAACCTTCAGCCCTTGGGGACACTTTGGTTTTACAGGCAGGGGTGCCCCTGGGACAGGTGTCTAGACGCACTGTGTCAACAGTTTCTTCCAAGTCAAGCTGGGGCACCATGTGAAACGGGTATGCAGCCTCAGGGTCCCGCTACTCCCTCGGGTGCTCGGCATTCAATTGGCGGAAGTTGTTGACAACACTTGGGGCCCTGAAGGGGTTTCGGCCCTGTTCAAGGTGAGCATGTGTTGGTCCGCTCCGACAACAAAGCGACTGTGACATACATCAGCCAGGTTCGTGTATGCTACTTTCGCATGTCACAACTGACCCGCCATCTCTGGAGCCAGCACAGACTCAAGCTTCTGTGTGCCACTCACTTCCCGAGGTCCGGCTGTTCTGGAGTTGATTCGGCCAGGCACGGTTAGTTCTGTTGCCTCACCAGAATTTACTCATTGCCAGTGGTGGTACGGCCCGACCAAGGATCCCCTGCTGACCGAGCGGCCTACTCCCCAGTAAGCCTTATTGCACAGACACAGTGCAATGTCGGGAAGATCTCAGAACAGATTCTCCTGGTGGCCCCAATCTGGCCCAGCAGAACTGGTTCTTGAAGCTTGTGCTCCTTGCTGACACATCCCTCTGAGAGGGAAACTGCTTCCTCAGGGGAAGGGCACAACCTGGAACCCGCGCCCAGATCTCTGAACGTCTGTGGTCCCTGATGCGACCAGGAAGCCTTCAGAAACTGTCCACCCGCAGTGGTAGCACCTTATACAGGATTGAGCCCCCTCCACTAGGCGGTGGCATGTCCTGGAAATAGCGCAGGCGTTCTTCCTCAGGGTAGAACCCATGGAGTTGCGGCATCAAATCTGTGCTATCCCTCCTCCAAGGAGGCCTGGATCCCTTCTGCTTCCATACCAAGCCCAGGTACAGCTACCATGACTTGGTAGAAGGCAGAACGGTGGGGCACGATTTGTTATCTGAGGTGCCCGGAAGTTGAACCCTCCCTGTTTGCACCACATCTCCTCCCGATCTATCTGTGGGTCTCTGGCCTACAGTAAGATCCACTGAGCCTTCAGTCGGATGGTTCTGTGCCCTCTCCATGGAGATGGCCTCCCCGACTGCGCTCACCTCTGTTAAGAGCGGGGAATCCTAAGCCCTCTCTGACAGCTCTCGTGCCTGCAAATCGGACCAGTAACTCTCACATTGTTCTGAGAGCCCGGCCTGACTACGTGCCCATGGTAACCATCACTCCCCTCGGGGATCAGGTGCTCACCCTGCAAGCAATTCCTCCCAGGAGGATGTCCCCAACCTGACCCTATTATGCCCGGTCCGTGTCCCACATATTTACCTGGAACATGCTCAGCAATCAGATGTTCCAGTCAGCTCTTGTCTGTTATAGAGCACAGCAGAAGGGGGAAACTGTCTCCTAATAAGGATCTCCCACTTGCTGTGGATGCGTTCCTTACGGCCTACCAGGCCAGAGGCTTACCCTGCCGGATGGCGCCTCGTTAACAGACGTCTACAGAGCTGCAGGTTGGGCTACACCTATACACTCGCCAGATTACAACCTGTGCGTGGATCCAGTATCTGCTAAGAGTCTTGAACACAAGCCCTTCATCTCAGCACACTGGTTTGGTGTAATGCTTGCTTAAGCGCTTCCCCTCACGGTGATTACGCTTCTAAGTTTCAGTAGGTTCCGTGACGTGAACCCTGGACATCTCTCCATCATTTGGCACTTCTGGATGTGGTGAAGTTTGGCGGAGGAACTCGCTACAAAAATCCAACATAAGCTAAGGTTACTTTTCTAACTATTGGTTGGATTAGTGCCCCATATGTAGTGGCTCCTCATGTGGCCCCATGTGTGTAATTTCCACCTATAACTCTCTGTGGTGCGGTGTTTCCCCTGAGACATGCCTGTCTCTAGGTCTGGAGTTTGGTAGTTCCCCCCTAGGGTGGGGCCCACCTCAGGTCCCTTCACTAATCTTATTCACTTTATACCCCTCCTCTGGGCAGGTTGTGATCTCCGTAGTGCCTTTTTCTATGGAAAACAGGCACTTTCCCGACGTCCTCAAGACGCTCAGCCGCTCCACTGAGGAAAGGCCCGGCTGCAGGTAACCCTGCCTGAGACAGGTCAGTTCTTGGACGTTGGAAGGTCACGAAGAGGTGAGCTGCACTTATGTTAACACCTTGGCTTGTTACTGTCTGCGCCCTATCACTCGTGACGCGGCCAGACGTGTGGTGTGTTTTTATAGGGACCCCTAGTGTCGTACACTGAACACAACTTGGAGTGTACAACAGATAGGGAACGTCTCGGTTACGTATGGTAACCCTCGTTCCCTGATGGAGGGAACGGAGACGTTGTGTCCTCCATGCCACAACTCTGGACCGCCTCTGAGTGAGTTGAGACGCTTCGACTCCTCAGAAAAGAAGGAGTGAGCAGTGCATACGCTGCCCTATTTATACCCGGATCTCCCGGGCGTGGCCCGCTATGCAAATTCTGCTCACCCAATTTTATTGGCCTTTTTCACCTCCATCAGGGAACGAGGGTTACCATACGTAACCGAGACGATATTGCATTATAAAAGACTACAAAGTTAAATAGGTAGAAGGAAAAGAGTTAATACTGGAAGAGGGTAAAGCAGTACACACTGAATTATGTTTCAAAGGACCAGATTTCTGAAATAAGGTTTTATGTAGGCTTATGTTTTTGTTTTAATACAATTAATCAAAAATCAATTTATAACATTATGTCAGAAAAAAAAAATATAATTGCATTTAATATTTTCACTTTTACAAACTAATTATACTGTATACATCAATTACAGTATTTTTTTTTTTTTTTTTTTGGAAGTTTTCAAATGTTTGTGTTGTGTTAGAAATTACTCTTACAATCCTTAATTAGACATTATTTTGCATTATTTTCCATGCTTATTTTTAACATGAACTTTGTGTTTTCTGCAAATGTAATTGCTGCAACTGTAATTGGTGAAAATACCCTAACTAACCAACTTATTTATATAAATAATAATAATAATAATAATAATAATAACCAACTTATTTATATAAATAATAATAATAATAATAATAAGCTTATTTGTCAGGTTTTGTTTTGTTTTGTTTTGTTTTGTTTTGTTTTGTTTTTCAGCTCCAGTCAGGGACAAGACACCAAAAAACGTGACTGTCCCTAAAAAAAAAGGGGATGTCTGATCCTTGTACAGTATAACCACACATCCTTCACTATATTTTAACATTATAGATTGTAATGTTAAAGTTTTGTTATGGTATTGTGGAAAGATCTTTAGCCTGCCTCAGTGAGGCCTACATTTTTTCATTTAGTTTTTGATGATCTACACCTGAGCCTAATCCACAGCCCTAACAGTAACAATGTCATGCATCAGTGGTAAGCATGCTACTGGTCATTAGTTTATTGGAGCCTCATCAATGTACTTACAGAAACTTCTTTCCCACGGAGATTGGATTCCCATACTCCCTAGGGAGGAGCACTGTGTGGCAAAATTACAGCAATTTAACATAATAAACCCTTAAGTTAAAATCAGTTCCTTTGTATGTTTGATTATGTGTTTTGAATATACAAAAAGAAAACACCCTGTACTGTTACATGGTTCTTACATTTTAATTTAAAAACAATTTTGACGATTTTGTTACAAAATACATTCCTCTCATTTTTCACTTCTGCAAACATAAAAAAAATAAAAAAAATCGTTGGTCACATAACAACAAGGCAAAACAAATAAGTTTAAATGTCACTGAGCAACTGTTCATTAGTTAACAGCATCATAGTATTCCCTTGTGTAGAGTTTTGAGCAATTATTCTTTTAAATCCCACACCTCTGGGAATATTCGGTGGCCAGAGGCAGAAGGACACACTGTTTACAGCAAAGAAATTCACAAGAGAAAACTGTCAGAATTCAAACTGCAACTTTTGTTAACTTAGATCTTGAGAAATTATGGGAATCATATAATGGGAAACAATGTTGTTTATGTTGGCGAAAGAGAAAGATTACACGGTAACACTTTATTTTATGGTGTCCTTCTTACACATATTACCTGTACTTACTATTATAATAACAATTAATTATGCATGATTACATGCATGTAACCCTAAGCCAAACCATAATCCTAACCATAAGGTGTAGTTAATTAATATTACTTAGTATTTAAATGTATAATTACACTGTAACAAGGACATCTTAAAATTGCACTTAAAATGACCGATTACACTTTGTAGATATTTCAAAATATAAGCAAAAGATAAGCTATTCAGTATCAGTTTACAGAACACTGTGATTCATTGCTGGCTGCAGTAGAGAAAAGTGTTAGCAACTCTACACAGTAGATTGCCAGCATACAAGGTATTCATAATTTAAACAATAAGTTACGAATAAGCTATACTTCAAAGCTACCAACAAAAATAGTCTAATTACACTGGCCTAACTAAAGATATTTAAAGGAACCCTGTCATTTTAAAATATATTGCTTTTTAATGATGTTATTTAATTCTACAATCAAATCTTTTTTTTTTTTTTTTTTTTTTTATTTTACAATCCCATATTACATTCTCACAATATTGTACCCCCATTGTACTAAAACTTACTGACTTTGCTCAAAATACAATACAAATTTCCCAAAATAAATTTGATAACTTTTGTACTTTTGGGGGGATGTTTTCCAAACTCTGGTAAAAGATTGAGTCCTCCATGAGATATTAGGAACAATATGTAGTTATGGCATCCACCATTGGCTAACCAACCAAGCTTTGACCCCCAGGCATGGAAAACTACCACATACATACATTTATCCATACAAGGTATTTAAAAGAAACTGTGCTTGAAATAGGCTGTACAATGTAGTCTGACAGAGGAAAGCTAAGAATTGGTTCAGTGTATTTATGCTTTTTATTATAATTTGTTAATAAAATCAGTCTGTTTCTTTGAATCATAATCATTTTTTTTTAGCAATACACTTATTTATATGTTTAAGTGAACATTGTGTAACTGAATGTGCCAATAAACAGACATATATATGTGACCTGGGACCACAAGACCAGTCATAAGGGTCAATTTTTTGAAACTGAGGTATATACATAATCTGAAAGCTGAATAAATAAGATTTCCACTGATGTATGGTTTGTTAGGACAATATTCGGCCGATAAACAATTATTTGAAAATCTGGAATCTGAGGGTGCAAAAAAATCCAAATATTGAAAAAAATCGCCTTTAAAGTTTTCCAAATGAAGTTATATACTTCAGTATAAACAAGTTAATTAAGCATATTACTAATCAAAAATTAAGTTTAGATATATTTACGGTAAGAAATTTACAAAATATCTTCATGGTACATGATCTTCACTTAATATGCTATTGATTTTTGGCATAAAAGAAAAATTGATAATTTTGGTTAAAGTTCAGTTTAGCAAGGTAAATGATTTTTTCTATTTGGTGGTCACAACTAGCTAGTATGTATGTGGCCAACCTTACAACTGAAAAATCAATAGATCTATGTACTATGATTTTCGGTTCCACAAACAACCATTATGTCAAAGGTTCTTTAAAGAACCATCTCTTTTTTTTACTTTTTTATAATCTGAAGAACGTTTTTTCACCACAAAGATCCTTTTGTGAAACATAAAGGTTCTTCAGATGTTAAAGGTTCTTTATGGAACCATTTAGACAAAAAAGGTTCTTCTATGGCATCGTGAAGCACCTTTATTTTTAAGAATGTACACCTGCTTGCCATTGGTTTAGCTTAAGACAGACTTTCATAATTACCTCCTTTATTGCTCGAGTTCTCATACCATAAATTACTGGGTAAATTACTGGGTTTATTAATAAACCAAACACATGGTTTATGCCATGGGCGTCGCTAGGCCATTCGCTATAGCCCCCCTAAAATTTTGCGATTAGCTCCATAAACTGTACACGAATTTGTGATCGCCTCAGTCCCCTTTAAATTTCATACGAAAAGGTGGCAGACTTTGATCGGCTCCTCTCTGTCTTTCAGCACATTCTTAAATCCTCAGACCACAGTTGTGGGCCCCAGTTAGGTTGCCCATTACATTTATAGATACATAAGTTTTGTTTTTTTTTTGCAGTTGATTTAGTTTTATACAATTATGGGTAACTACATAACCCTAACAATGAAATAAACGGATTAAATTGTATGTATTTCATGTGTTTTTATATCATAAAGGATTATATCATAATGTTCTGTATAATTATATATATATATACAGTGCCCTCCACTAATATTGGCACCCTTGGTAAATATGAGCAAAGACGGCTATGAAAATAAATCTGCTTTGTTTATCTTTTTGATCTTACATTCAAAAAATTCACAAAATGCTAACCTTTCATTGAAGTAAAACAATTAAAAGTGGGGGGAAACTTACATTATGAAATAAATGTTTTTCTCCAATGCATGGTGGGCACAATTATTGACACCCTCAGAAATTATAATGAGTAAAATATCTCTGAAGTATATTCCCATTCATATTTGCATTTATTTAGCACACTAGAATGACTAGGAGTATGATATTGTCCAGCTATGACTTCCTGTTTCACAGGATTATAAATATGAGGAGCACAAAGGCCAAATTCCCTTAACCATCCATCACAAGGAATAAAACCAAATAATATAGTTCTGATGTGCAGAACAAGATTATTGAGCTTCACAAAATAGAAAGTGGCTGTAAGAAAAGAGCTAAAGCATTGAAGCATTGTCATTAGGACAATAATTAAGAATTCCAATCATCTAAAGTTGTTACAAATCTGCCTGGAAAAGGATGTGTGTCTATATCGTCCTAATGGATGGTGAGGAGGACAGTTTAAGTGTCCAAAGACTCTCCAAGTATCACAGCAGGAGAACTGCAGAGATTAGTTGAGTCTTGGGGTCAAAAGACTAAAAAAAAAATTCAAACAGCCCCAACATCACCACATGTTGTTCAGGGTTTTAAGAAAAATCCTCCTTGCTCATCCAAAAACAAACTCCAGCATATTCAGTTGTCAGACACGACTTGAATTTCAAATGGGACTGGCTTCTGTGGTCAGATGAAACTAAAAAAAGAGCTTTCTGGCAGCAAACCCACCAGATGGGTTTGGTACAAAAAGTACCCCATGTCCACGGTTAAATATACTGCTGGATCTCTCATGTTGTGGGCTTATTTTCCTGTCAGGGGTCCTGGACATCTTGTTCAGATACATGGCATCACGGATTCTAGCAAATACCAACAGATAAAATATCTAATATAAAATATCTAGATCTGACTGCATCTGTTAGAAGTTCTATATTGAGCTGTGGTTGGATCTTCCATCAGGACAATAATCCAAATCAAACATCAAAATTAACACAAAAATGTGTCACTGAGCATAAAATGAAGCTTCTGCCATGGCCATCCCAGTTGCCTGACCTGAACCCTATAGAAAATGCGTGAGGTGAACTGAGGAGAAGAAGCACCAGCATGGAGCTGGTAAACTGAAGGATCTGAAGAGATTCTGTATGAGGGAATGGTCTCTGATCGCTTATCAGGTGTTCTCCAAACTCTTCAGGCATTAAAGGAGAAAACTCAGAGCTGTTATCTTGAATAAAGGACGTTGCAATAATTGGGTGCCAATAATTGTGGTCAACATGAAGTAGAGAAAAACATTTATTTCATAATAAGATTTTCCCCCTGCTTTCCATTGTTTTACTTCAATGATAGGTTAGAATTTTGTGAATTTTTTGAATGAAAGATGAAAAAGGATAAACAATGCAGATTTATTTTCACAGCCACCTTTGCTCATATTTACCAAGGGTGCCAATATTAGTGGAGGGCACTGTGTATATATATACATATATATATATATATATATATATATATATACATAACAATTCAGGACCATTTGCTTCATGAATAATTTGATTTTATTCTATTTATAAGTATCTCAAGGTTTTTTTTTTTTTTCTTTTTGGCGTGCGTGTCTTCCCACCCCTTCTCATTTGAAAAACAAAAAACAAAAAACAAAAAAAACAAAAAACAACAACCACCAACGGTTGCCACTGGCCACTTCAACACGTGCACCTCCGTGTCAATGGATAAACTCTCTAATCTATCAAGGTAAGATATTTATATTTCCTTATATATTATATTCCTTTTATTTATATTTCTGCTTTTATATAGTTGGATTTTATTTTTTTTATTATTTAATATTTGAAAATTTAGTAATGGCTGTCAGGATTTTGGACTTTTGTTTCCACGTTTTCCCCCTAGCCTTAGTTCCTGTTTGTCCATATTTGGTTCTGTTCCTGTTCTCTTTAGTTTGATTGTTAATTAGCCCCGCACCTATTTCTGTTTTCACTGATTACGTTTCAATCTTTATAAGCCCTGGGTTTTCTTCTGTTCCTTTGTTTTGCATTGATGTTGAACTTGATGGTATCAGTTGTCTCTTGTGTTCCTTTTGATTTATAATTAAAGATTTATTTTGGATTTTCTCCATCGCCGTGCACTTCGTCCAAGTCCACATCGTGACAAAGGCAGAGTCAGTACTAATGAAACATAATGAAGCCAGCCGCAACTGAACTACGTTATCATAGCTAAACAGTTATATAAAACATGACAATGTCGGCAGTTAACTAGCAAACTTACAGTACGATGTTATATTTAAGGTGCGTTCACGCCATATCGGAATTCCCGTAATTACGAGATTCCAACTTGTAAAGTTGTAAAGCTCTGTTTAGGTGTTGATAGTGTTGCCATAGAAAAGCATAATTCCGAGTCTGAGGATGTGAACCGCTCCGAGTAGAACGTCACATGTTGTCATCTCAAAATTACGGTAATTACAATATGGCGTGAACGGAGCATTATACAACTCACGGGGCAGAAGCTGAAAACAAGTTTCAATGCTTTTGAAGCACATACAGGCATCTGCTTCATAGTAGATTGTGGGCAAACGTGTTGGATGTGTAAATCAGACAGCTATTTGAACACCGGGGTTTGAGAAGTTCTCTTAATGACTAATCAGCCGTTTCTCCTATGCGTGTCTGCGTATAATTTGATTGAGACAATTTAATTGTTTAGTGTCCGTACTGTGGAAAATGATGGACAGCGAGTAATGTCGCTGTGAGACTTTGGCGGAGTGAATTAGGTTTGAGAGAGTTGCTAGTGAGGGCATGGGCACAGTCTCTGCCATATTGCAAGATCCAGCTATTATAAGTGTCTTTGTGGGGAGCGTAAAACTAATGTTACAGAATGCAATTTGCAAACTCTGGTCATGAAGAATGCTATGCTATTTAATTAAGAGCAACGGACAAGGTTCTTATTATCATTCATGCTTATTAATTAAAGCTATTACAGTATTGTTGCACGAATAATAAATAATAAATGTATCAACAAATTGTGATTAAAAATAAGGTCTAATTTATCGATGTCCTTGATAAATTTAAAAACTTTTTTTAAAATGAATCTTTCTGTTTTTTGTCTTGTTTGTTTTCCTTTGGAATAATTAATAAGAATGTTTCTTGATTGCTACCTAATAATGTATTCTCAGCAGTTTCCTACTGTATACACTGTGTACAGTATTTTACTGCATATTTTCATTGCATTCTGGAACAATATTAGCCTACTTTAAATTTAAATACAGTAGTATTAATTAACCAAGAAAACAACCAAATCTCCTTATGCCATGGCTCCATTATGGATTTATTGTGAAGATGAAAGCCCACAAGAGTGTGGTAAGTTAACTTTAATTTTCTTTTTTTTTCTTTTTTTTTTTCTCTTTATATGTTTTATTCTGATTATGTTTGCAAGATATAGAGCTACATTAATTTCCATAAGAATATGTGAGCGAGCGCTCTGTTTTTGAGTCAAGCTGTGCTAACTGGTCTTTTCCTCCCGCAGCACAGCTGTCAGACCAGGGGGGACACTCGTCGTGAAGTACTATATTAAATTAGTAGCTATATGTTAAAATACATGTATACAGTTTTCTTCATCATCTTGTACGTATTATTGTCATTTTACTTGCTCACTTTCCCAGTAAACTAGTATTTTCCTCCCACAGTAGTGCTAGCAGACCAGTGGGGAAACTCATGAAGACAAAAAGCTGTGCGTTAAATAGGTACAGGTAGTACCTAAAAGTATGTTAAATAGGAACAGGTAAGTGAACTGTAACACACTTGCAGTCAACTCATTTGCTATTTGGAATGTATAAATACATTTGAGTTAATAAATGTCTGTGAGAACATTGGATTGGGTGCTCATTTCTCTGTTAAGCCGTGCTAACTAGCATTTCCCTCCCGCAGTGGCGCTGGCTGACCAGCTGGACCATCATGAGCCAGGCGGGAAGAGTCGTCGCCATAAAGAAGACTATTTTAAATGTTTTAAGATGATATATGTTCTCTGTCTTACTAATTAAGTACTTTAACTATATGTATGTTCATTGATGAAATATGGTTAATATGCTGGTAATTCTGTGTATTATATTGAAGTTCAGCAATGAAATATAAAAGATGAATCATGAATAAAGCTGTTGGTGTGAAGCAATAACTTGTGTATTTTTATAACAAAATAAAAAAAAAAAAAAAAAAAACAGTATAATGCTGTACTTCATTTTACAGTACTCTTAAAACTACTGTACTTAGGTTTACAGCAATTTTACTGTGGTATGAAATACAGTAACACTTTTGAAATCAAACTCTTTTGAAGTCAAACCACCTTGCATTGTCGTGTAGACTATTTTGCAGCAAAAATAGCTCCTAGCATATAATTGCATTTCTAAACAGAATAGTTTCACTTTTAACTTGTTCATATTACCTTTAGTAGTATAACTAAACCTTAGTGTGTTTTAGTAGTATTCTAAAATAACTGCCTTTTCTTTCTTTAATGTTTTTTAGGTATGAAGCCGAGAAGTCTGCACTTATACTTATATATTTTATGATATATATATATATATATATAAAAATATATATAAAACAAAATATAAAAAAAAAAAACAATTATATATATATATATATATATATATATATATATATATATATATATATATATATATATATATATATATAATTGTTTTTTTTTTTTTTATATTTTGTTTTACCTAATAAAAAATGTGAGAGAGAAAAAAAAAAAGAAAGTTTTGGTTTGAAAGTTGATTTTGCACATTATCACATTAACTTTAACTTTATCCAGAGAAATTAATAAATTAGTAAATAAATAAATAAATATAAATGGCGCCCAGTTCTCACCCACTGTGGTGCCACAAAAAAAAAAAACATATAGGGGCAATTTGTGGGTCCAGTGTGGTCACCCATTTGGGCCCCATAAGCGTTCTGTATGTGGCCCATCTTGGGCCCAATTATTATAACCCACTTGGGACCCATGTGGGCCCATATCATGAAAATCTAAATGGGTCCCACTTAGAGCCCACTATGGACCCATCATGTGCCCCTATGGGCTAACACACATTGGGCCCAAGTGGAGCCGATGGACAAAATTGTCTGGGCCCTACTTGGGTTGCCCATGCAGGGCCCAAGTGACAGCCAATCAAAAACCCACATGGGGCCCACATGGAAATGTTGGCTGGGAGAGGACAAGGTGTGTGTTTATCGACATATTATTATAATATCTGCATCTGTGTAGTCATAAATACAGTTTACAAAATATCTTGTGGGAGCAATTGGTTCCCCGTCTACTGTAGCTTTTCGCTGCGTTCACCCCTCATCACACCACAGCTGTTTCCTCCAGCAAAAATGAAGCACATATAAATGCATAATTTATAAAACGATCATGAGGTCACTACCGGCGCGACCACAGTACAAAAGGATGCCAGTAGAACACAACATCCCCTTCTTCGTCTTCAAGGACTGTTTCGTTTGAAGCTGCAATCCTGGTAGGATCTCTTTCTTCTACTTTAATATGGCGAGCACTAGTAAGATGTACAAAAAGTGTGTGGACTTGTGTCCTTGTTTTCTGACACCTGATGACACACACGATTTGTGCGTTTATTTGTTTGGGCGAAGAACACACATGCAATGTTCTCGAGCATCTGTGTGAGCATTGTGAGCGTCTTTCAATGAGATCGTTCCACTCTTGTTTGTCCCTCTTTTCGAGGAAGGAGGGGCAGCCATCTGCTCCCCGCTGTTCGGGTCCTGCCGCTGCCGAGGATGGAATGGAATTTCTTCCCAATCTCCATGTGGAGTTTCAGAAAGCATGGAGAAACCCGTTCTCCTCTCGCATCCACAGATTTCAGCACACCGGTTATGCAAATATTGAAGGGATGCACAAGAACGGGTATGAGAGGTTGCCACCTATAGAAGAGATGCTAGCATGCTATTTCTCTAGTGGTGAGACATCCTCTCTTAAGGCTCTCTCCCTGCCATCCAAACCCCTTCAAGATACATCTCGTTTGAATGGCAGGGTGTATGCAGCAGCAGGTCAGGCTGTGGCTTCGTTGCACACCATGGCAGTGCTGCAGGCTTATCAGGCTGACCTGCTGAAAGACCTCGATAAGGGTCAGGGTCTTTCCCCCGAGGAGGTGGCTGAGCTGTGCTGCACCACGGATCTTGCTCTCCGTGCCACTAAACAGGCCGCCACTGCCATGGGCAAATCTATGGCACCCATGGTGGTTACAGAGAGGCATCTCTGGGTGAACTTGACAGATATCGGGAAGAAAGAGAAGGGCTGCAGGGAATGCATCGGTTTCGCCTTCTGAGCTTTTCGGTACCTCCGTCGAGACAGTGGTCGAGAAGTTCAAGGAAGCAAAGGCGTGTTCAGCTGCCTTTAGAACCTTCATTCCATGAAGGACCATGCTTATTAATTAAAGCTATTACAGTATTGTTGCACGAATAATAAATAATAAATGTATCAACAAATTGTGATTAAAAATAAGGTCTAATTTATCGATGATAAATTTAAAAACTTTTTTTAAAATGAATCTTTCTGTTTTTTGTCTTGTTTGTTTTCCTTTGGAATAATTAATAAGAATGTTTCTTGATTGCTACCTAATAATGTATTCTCAGCAGTTTCCTACTGTATACACTGTGTACAGTATTTTACTGCATATTTTCATTGCATTCTGGAACAATATTAGCCTACTTTAAATTTAAATACAGTAGTATTAATTAACCAAGAAAACAACCAAATCTCCTTATGCCATGGCTCCATTATGGATTTATTGTGAAGATGAAAGCCCACAAGAGTGTGGTAAGTTAACTTTAATTTTCTTTTTTTTTTTCTCTTTATATGTTTTATTCTGATTATGTTTGCAAGATATAGAGCTACATTAATTTCCATAAGAATATGTGAGCGAGCGCTCTGTTTTTGAGTCAAGCTGTGCTAACTGGTCTTTTCCTCCCGCAGCACAGCTGTCAGACCAGGGGGGACACTCGTCGTGAAGTACTATATTAAATTAGTAGCTATATGTTGTAACGGACTACCCTTCATCCAGCCACCAGAGGGAGCTCTCTCCAGAATACTAACCACTCACTTCTTCTTTGGTAACTTCCTGTTTGACACCATATTTAAACAGCTCAGTTGCAATCATTCCCCGCGAAGTATTGCCAGTTTACTGCCTTACCAAGCGTTCTTTTCCTCATGTTTTTTGGCTTTATGGTTATGACCCTTGTGCTTGCTACCTGACTACCGTTTTTTGGATTACTGTTCTGTTTTGTTTGCCTGTTTTGGACTGCTTTCCTGTTTGTGTGACCTTGCCTGCCTCTCGATTACGCTCTCGCCTGCCGTTTTGGATTTGTCTGCTTTTTCCTAATAAACCTCCTGCATTTGGATCTACTGCTCTCATGTCGTCTCCTCCGACATCGTCACAGAATACTTCGCCGCACAGCGATCCAGCGGAGGTTTCTCAATTGCAAGCAGCGTTAGCCTATCAGAGTGAGATGCTTGCGGGGTATCAGGAGCAGCTAATGCAGCTTAAGAGCGCCAACGACAGCCTCACACAATACATCCGCTCTCTCCCCGCTCCACACAGCACACCGGTAAGACCTGCTTTACCTGACAAGTTTGATGGTTCCCCGGGACTATGTAGAGGGTTCATCCGTCAGTGTAAGATTTTTTTTGATACTCAGCCGGACGCGTACGATCAAGATACCAAGAAATGTGCCGTAATGATGTCGTTGTTAACTGGACGAGCCTTAGACTGGGCATCCGCCGTTTGGGAGAGTGATTCAGGCATGCGATCGTCGTTCGATCACTTCCTTGCTCAGCTCCATGAAGTCTTTGAATATCCAGAGGGAGGACAGGATATTTCCGATCAACTTCTAGATCTAAAGCAAGGAGATCGTACCGCGGCAGATTTTGCCATAGAATTCAGAACGCTGGCAGCGCAAAGCAAGTGGAATGAAGTAGCACTCAAGGCTGTGTTTAAACGGGGACTCAATTCCAAATTACAAGCCGAGTTGGCCTGTAAAACTGTGGATTCCTCTCTTAATGAGCTCATTACAATCGCCATTAAGATCGACAATCTGATGCGCAACACACCCCGAACACGTAGATTTGTGTCAGCCAATCCTGTACCAACCCAGTCACAGCCTGATACTCCAGAGCCGATGCAGATCGCTTCCACACACATCTCTTCAGAAGAACGAGATCGTCGCCAGCGGGAAAACCGTTGCTACTATTGCGGAGAAGAGAATCACCGCAATGCCACCTGTCCACACAAGACCAAGAAGAACCCTACGCTTCGTTACAGTGTGAGTACCATTGAGCTTCCTAATCCTAAGCAACGCAGTTTTCTTCTAGAATGCGAACTCTCCGTTGATACTGCTATTCAATGTGTTTCAGCATTAGTGGACTCCGGATCAGCAGTCAATGTCATCAACCAGGAACTCACTGACAAACTCAAGATTCATACCTTACCATGTGTGCCTGCCATTAACATAACAACAATAGACAACGGCGCCATCGGTTCTGGAATTACTGCCACCACACGACCCGTTACTCTTCATATTGGATTGTTCCACAAGGAAACCATCACCTTCCACGTAGTGCCTTCATGCAAATACCAAGTCATTTTGGGCCACCCTTGGTTAGCCGTTCACGATCCTAGCATTTCCTGGAATCGTGGTGAACTCACTAAATGGTCGACATATTGTCTTAACAACTGTCTAACCAAGACCCGGACATATCCCTGCCTCTCTACTAGTGTTGAGAGTCCCGAAAACCAAGTCCAAACTCCTCTGCCCCAGGTTTATTCAGAATTTGCAGAAGTATTCAGCAAATCAAAGGCCACGCAACTTCCTCCACATCGACCCTGGGACTGTGCGATCGAGTTGTTACCTAACATGTCCCCGCCGAAAAGCAAGGTGTACCCCCTTTCACGTCCAGAAACACTAGCCATGGAGACTTACATCGAAGAGGCCCTAGCATCAGGTTACATCCGACCTTCTACATCACCAGCCGCCGCAGGATTCTTCTTTGTGGAGAAGAGGGACGGCGGTCTGCGTCCCTGCATTGACTATCGAGGGTTAAATAACGTCACAGTTAAGTATCGGTACCCTCTACCACTAGTCCCCTCAGCCCTGGAGCAGTTACATGAAGCACGAATTTACTCTAAACTCGATCTCCGAAGTGCTTACAACCTAATTCGTATCCGAGAGGGGGACGAGTGGAAAACTGCCTTCCTGACCACTAGAGGGCACTATGAATATCTCGTTATGCCGTACGGGCTAGCCAACTCGCCTTCGGTCTTTCAATCCTTCATCAACGAGATCTTCCGGGACCTTTTGAACAAATGTGTGATCGCCTACATTGACGATATCTTGATATATTCTCCTGATTTGAACCAACACATCAAGGATGTTAAGACCGTTCTGGCACGCTTACAACAACATCAGCTCTATGCCAAGCTTGAGAAATGTGAGTTTCACATTAGTAAAACGACATTCCTGGGTTACATCGTTAGCCATCACGGAGTTGAGATGGACAAATCTAAGACCCAAGCAGTCACAGAATGGCCTCTTCCCAAGACCGTGAAGGAACTTCAGCGATTTCTCGGATTTGCCAACTTTTACCGCCGATTTATTCGTAACTACAGTACCATCGCAGCCCCCTTGACTTCACTTTTAAAGAACAAGCCCACTAAGCTCAGGTGGAACCCGGCAGCAGTCAGAGCTTTTGAGGGTCTCAAGGCCAGCTTCACCACGGCCCCCATCTTGAGACATCCTGACCCACAACTTCCCTTCGTCGTTGAAGTTGACGCCTCTGATTGTGGTATTGGTGCAGTGCTATCCCAACGTCATGGCAGTCCTGGCAAGTTACACCCATGTGCGTTCTTCTCCCGCAAGCTAACCGCCGCAGAAAGAAATTATGATGTGGGTAATAAGGAGTTGCTCTCCATGAAGGCAGCATTAGAAGAATGGCGTCACTGGCTCGAGGGATCCACTCACCCCTTTCAGATTATCACTGATCACAAAAATCTTGAATACATCAAAGGAGCCAAGCGTATGAATCCCAGACAGGCTCGCTGGTCTCTGTTCTTCACCCGTTTCAACTTTTCAGTCACTTTTCGACCAGGCAGTAAAAATCTCAAAGCGGATGCACTCTCCCGTCGACATGACATAGACCAGGGCGAACAAACCGTTGTTCCCATCCTTCCACCCTCAGTGGTCATCGCGCAGATCAGCTGGGATCTGATGGAGGAGATCCAACGAGCCCAACAGGAGGAACCTACCCCACCAGAATGCCCACCCAACCGACAATATGTTCCCCAAGCCCTCCGTCTTCGGACCCTCCAATGGATCCACACCTCTCTAGGTTCCGGCCATCCAGGAATCCATCGAACAACGACTTTGGTACGTAACGCCTTCTGGTGGCCAACCATGAACAGAGATATTATAAGCTTCGTTAAGTCATGTACCATTTGTGCTCAAACTAAGACACCACGAGAACTCCCCGCTGGACTGTTACAACCCCTACCCATTCCACACCGCCCCTGGTCACACTTATCCATAGATTTTATTACGGACTTACCAAATTCCCATGGTTACACAGCCATCCTAGTGATTGTAGATCGCTTTTCTAAGGCCTGCAGGCTAATACCTCTGAAAGGATTACCCACAGCCATGGAAACCGCCCTCGAATTGTTTCAACATGTATTCAGGAATTTCGGCATCCCAGAGGATATTGTTTCTGACCGGGGCCCCCAGTTCACCTCCAAGGTCTGGCAGGCATTCTGCAAACAACTAGACATAAACGTCAGTTTAACTTCGGGTTATCATCCTGAGGCGAATGGCCAGGTCGAAAGGCTCAATCAAGAAATTGGACGTTACCTTAGAGCGTACTGCAGCAGGGAACAAGACAAGTGGAGTGATTTCCTCCCCTGGGCGGAATACGCTCAGAACTCCCTCACACATTCCTCCACAGGCCTTACCCCTTTTCAGTGTGTGCTGGGCTTCCAACCCCCTATGTTTCCTTGGTCAGGAGAACCATCTACGGTGCCGTCGGTGGACGACTGGATCAAGCGCAGCGAACGGGTGTGGGACAGTGCTCATGTGAGGCTACAAAGAGCAATCCGATCCCAACGGATTCAAGCAGATCGCAGGAGACGTCCCCACCCCAACTATCAACCCGGCCAGAGAGTCTGGCTAGCCACCCGAGATCTCCGACTACGACTGCCAAGCAAGAAACTTGCTCCAAAGTATGTTGGACCTTTTAAAATCCTCAGACAAATCAATGAAGTCACATATCGCCTTGAACTACCTCCTGATTATCGCATTTCTCCTTCATTTCATGTCTCCCTCCTGAAACCGGTTCACTCGGCATCTGACCCCGACACCACGGTCCCCGAGCCTCCTCCACCCTTGGAGATTGATGGCGACCCTGCCTACTCGGTTAACGAGATTTTGGACTCTCGCCGCCGTGGGGGTCAGTTGCAATATTTAGTGGATTGGGAGGGCTATGGACCAGAGGAGAGATCTTGGGTGGCCTCTAAGGACATACTGGACCCATCTCTGACCCAGGAGTTTCACCGACGACATCCTAACCGCCCAGCACCACGTCCTAGGGGTAGACCAAAGAGAAGAACGCCCGGAGGCGTTCGTAGAGGGGGGGATTCTGTAACGGACTACCCTTCATCCAGCCACCAGAGGGAGCTCTCTCCAGAATACTAACCACTCACTTCTTCTTTGGTAACTTCCTGTTTGACACCATATTTAAACAGCTCAGTTGCAATCATTCCCCGCGAAGTATTGCCAGTTTACTGCCTTACCAAGCGTTCTTTTCCTCATGTTTTTTGGCTTTATGGTTATGACCCTTGTGCTTGCTACCTGACTACCGTTTTTTGGATTACTGTTCTGTTTTGTTTGCCTGTTTTGGACTGCTTTCCTGTTTGTGTGACCTTGCCTGCCTCTCGATTACGCTCTCGCCTGCCGTTTTGGATTTGTCTGCTTTTTCCTAATAAACCTCCTGCATTTGGATCTACTGCTCTCATGTCGTCTCCTCCGACATCGTCACATATGTTAAAATACATGTATACAGTTTTCATCATCAGCTGCCTTTAGAACCTTCATTCCATGAAGGACCAGGTCTTAGCCCGAACAGCAAAGGGGTCCTGGCCCGTCTCAATCTGAGGATCGCAGGCGGGTGCAGAAGACGTGCAGAAGTCACGACTCGTGCCCCTCCCCCGCCCTCGGGTGGTCCTGGGAGGTGGCGCGAGTTCAAGGGAGGTAGGCAAGACTTGAGGGAGGTGATCCAGACGAGGTTTTCTCAACGTTCTCGTCTGGACCAGAGTAATACTAAGAAAAGCTGACCATCTACTCACCCTCCTTGGGGGGGGTTTAACATCTTCCCTCTTTCTGCCCCTCCCTAATTCCCCTGGAATTTACTTCACTTCTACCTAACCAAGGTTGGGTAGGAGCATCCTGCGCTTCCACCTGCAGTCTCCTAGGCTGGACCTATGATGTTTTGGGCAGGTTTTATGTCCATAGAACCACCTTACTGATGGTCCGGATCCAAGTCCTTGTTGGACTCTGCTGTATATCCTTGGATTTAAGTCCTGCGCAGGAGCCAGGTTTGGTGAGTTTGATCCTTTTATTTCTTAAAAAGAACTATCTTGAGGTTGTGTAATTCTGTTACTAGCATACTTTGCAGTGTTTTCTGGGACCTGCTGTTCTGTGTCTATTTCGTTTCAGGGAAGGGACCTCTACGACCCCTCTCTGTTACTGATTACTCTGATGGCATCCGCTGACTCTGGATCCAGTCTGTATGGTAGTCCTGTCTGGCCCATGCTTGCTGGATCATGCAGCCAATTCCTGGCTTCTACAGAAGCCCCCCTGGGAAGCCATCAAGTCTCCTGCATAACACTGCAGCTCCAGGACCCTCGGGTCCCTCGTTCAGGTTGAACTTTCAGAGCATACGCTTCGTTATGTCCTCCTTGATGTCCTGGCTGGGCGTTGCTTCAAGGAGCTGCCTGGCCAGGACACACTACCCAGGTCTCGCCCCGAGGTGCTTTTTATGGGTCAAGTAACATCCACCACAAGCCTCATTCAACATTCAGAGTCAGCATTCACTCTTTCACTCCTGGCTGGACATGTGTGCCTTAAGAAGCCACCTGAATGGGACATCTATCTGCATTCCGCCCTGAGGGGCGTCCTGTTTCGGGGTATCCACCCAATCATCATACCCTACCTCATACTGTCTATGGTGATCTAGTGAGTCGCCCCTCCGAGGAGTAGGCTTGACCACACTGTTTTCACCAAGGTGTGAGTAAAAGGTGTTTCTGAGGAAACCCTTCTGAGTGCTCTGAGGAGCAGCAGTTACAGATCTAGGGCCTTGTTCTCGAGGTTCTGTGGGCCTGGTTAACAATGGGGTCCATGCTTTCTATCGAGGTAGTAAGCACTGGTCTACCTGGGTTGGTAGTGGCTTATACCCCCTCAAGAGAATACCCGCGACACAGCCCGAGGGCTGGGGACGCTGCTGCTCTTTATGCAGCCACACTGAGATGAATCTCATTCCAAGGCCTCCTTGGCAAGGAATGACGATGCTCCCCTTGCTGCGGAGAGGGTCTCTTAAAGAGCTCATCGCCCCTGGGCGGACCAGGTGTTCCTCCTCACCTAAATCACTGTTTTGCAGTTTGTTTAACAGTGGCTCTTTGGGCATCTCTGTCACACTGCCCTTACTGTCGAACCAGTGAAAGAGTGGGCTTGAGGGCACTGCCTTCACCTGCGTTCAAGTGATAAGTGTTTCTGAGGAAACCCTCCCTGATCGCTATGGCTCTAAGAAGCTATAGCTCATCAGGTCTCTTCAGAGGTAACAGCTACTTATGGTCTAGCCAGGAACCACTCCCCTCTCATGAGGGTAAGCTATGAGACCTACTGCTCCCAGTTTGAGCCTTCCTCAGCTTGCGGGCTGAGAATCCCATGACTGCATTCCAACCACTATGTATTGCCATACGGTCTCTGCCTGGACAGCTGTCATCTCAATGAGAACCCTTCTACTAACCTTTTGAAATTTTTTTAAGCTGAATCTTATTTCTGCTACTGTTTCATTTATGTTACTTTTGTAACAGTATAAATGTCTTTACTGTCACTTAATGTAATGTGCCAAAAAATCAATCAATCAATCAACAAATAAAGTGAATTTCATGGTATAGAAAATACAAATTAATAAAACTTTAATAAAGTTTATTAGTTATTATAATTAATGGACTACTAAAAAGTAAGCATCACTTATCAACACTTGCGTCACTTTTCACGTCCAGACACCGGAGGTTGGGCTGGGTCTTCAAAAGGCTGAGATGCATCATAAACGTAATTGCAGAGAGGGACACTGTGTCAGGTAGTGATGTTGTGGAGAACAATACAGGCAAGTATGTTACACACTCTCTTTGGTTTCAGTGGAATGTGAGGAAGATTTTATTAACTAAAATATATAGGAATTGTGTCCAAATTAATTTACCATTATAGTCCTACTCTATATGTTGCTGGACAAGCACATCCTGTGTTGATGTAAGAGACCAGAAGTATGGAAAAGGCCCCCACTAGCAGAGCTATATGTCATGTTATTTTAGGGGCCACTAAGAGGCCATTAAGGAAAACCATCTGTTTCCCATGGTAGTGTTTACCTTAGGGGACATCCCCCCCCCCATGATTTAGGTTAACATGCTTACGTGGAGACTATTATATAACGCTGTCTTGAACCAAGTAAAGATCAGTTCTCTATAGACAACTCGGCTTGATTGTCTCGGCAATAAAGTCTATCTTTTGGCATCAAAACCCAAGACTCAAGAGTAATTCTTTGACGGGGAAGAGGGGAAACCACAACAAATGCGAATCACCACAAAAGTGAGTACACACCTCACATTTCAGCAATCATTGGAGGCCGTGGAGAAGCAGATTCAGGAGCTGTTGGGGAGGCAGACTGAGCTGAGAGAGCGGAGAGCCGCTCTGGAATCCTCCCGGGTAAGTATACAGCGCGATATTAACACTCTGACCACCTCTACTCCGTGTGCTTCTCTGCACAGGTCCCGTGCACCCTGGACGCGATCTTCCCAGATGTCCTTCACTCCAGCGCCGGGACACCACGGACCCTGGGTGCAGCAGCAGCGGAAGACACAAGCCAGGCCCCGGCCGAGGACCTCGCCCCCTCTGCCGCCTCTGGTCTTCGAGATCTCCACCCGGAACCATTTCGCTCCCCTCCGCGAGACGGAACGCGACGCTGTGATCGTCGGAGACTCCATTGTCTGGTACGTTCGTGCTACTTTAGCTAAAGGTAAAGTCCACACCCACTGTTTTCCTGGTGCTCGCCTTCTCGATGTTTCTGCACAGATACCTGCAATCCTGAAGGATGGCGAGAGCGTCGGCGCGATCGTCCTGCACGCCGGGGTGAACGACATCAAGCTGCGGCAGACGGAGGTTCTGAAGAGGGATTTCAGCAGCCTGACCGAGACGGTTCGCAACACGTTGCCCGCGAAGAGGATCGTCGTGTCAGGACCGCTTCCCACGTATCGGCGTGGGCACGAAAGGTTCAGTAGACTTCTTGCTCTAAATGAATGGTTATTGACATGGTGTAAAGAACAGAAACTGCTCTTTGTTAATAATTGGAATCTTTTCTGGGAACGTCCTAGGCTTTTCCGTGCTGATGGCCTGCACCCCAGCAGAGTTGGAGCGGAACTGCTGTCGAACAACATCTCCAGGACGCTACGCTCCATTTGACTAGTAAGTACATTCTCAAATGATTGCTACGATGGCTTTTGTTCGGAATGCTTAAATGATAGTACTTGCACTGTCCAATCTATAAAGACTGTGTCTGTTCCTCGAATAGTGAGGTCAAAACATAAATTTAATGCAGGATCTAGAAAAAATCTGATCGTAATTAAACCAGAAAAAAGCAAAATACATGAACAGAAACCATTTTTAAAGCTTGGGCTCCTAAACATTAGATCACTTGCACCCAAAGCAGTTATTTTTAATGAAATGATCACAGATAATAGTTTTGATGTAGTCTGCTTAACCAAAACCTGGCTAAAACCTAATGATTATATCGGTCTAAATGGGTCTACTCCACCAAACTACTATTATAAGCATGAGCCCCGTCAGAGTGGTCGTGGTGGTGGTGTTGCAACAATATATAGTGATATTCTCAAAGTTACTCAGAAAACAGGACTCAGGTTTAATTCATTTGAAATACTTTTGCTTAATGTTACTCTGCCAGATATGCAAAAGAAATCTCTCCTATCTCTTGTTTTAGCTACTGTGTATAGACCGCCAGGGTCATATACAGATTTCCTAAAAGAATTTGCAGAATTCCTTTCAGAACTATTGGTTAATTTTGATAAAGCGCTAATTGTCGGAGATTTTAACATTCACGTTGATAATACAAATGATGCATTAGGACTTGCGTTTACTGACCTAATAAACTCTTTTGGAGTCAAGCAAAATGTCACCGGGCCCACTCATCGTTTTAATCATACGCTAGATTTAATTATATCACATGGAATTGATCTTACTGATATAGACATCGTACCTCAAAGCGATGATGTTTCTGACCATTTCCTTGTATCGTGCATGCTGCGTATCACTGATATTAACTATATGGCTCCAGGTTATCGTCTTGGCAGAACTATTGTTCCAGCCACCAAAGATAGATTTACAAATAACCTGCCTGATTTATAGTAATAGTACTTTTATAGTAATAGTAATGACTTTATGAATTTCTTCACTGATAAAATAGATAACATCAGAAATACAATAACCAATGTAGATTATATTGTATCTAATATGTCAACTTCTTTCGTCACACCCAAAGAAAAACTGCAGTACTTTACCGCTATAGGACAGGAAGAGCTAAATAAACTCATCACTGTGTCTAAACCAACAACATGCCTATTAGATCCCGTACCCACTAAACTACTGAAAGAATTGTTACCTGTGGCAGAAGAACCGCTTCTCAATATTATCAAATCCTTATCTTTAGGTCACGTCCCTAAACCATTCAAGCTGGCGGTTATTAAGCCTCTTATTAAAAAAACACAATTAGACCCTAGTGAACTGGCAAATTACAGACCCGTTTCTAATCTTCCATTTATGTCTAAAATTTTAGAGAATGTTGTATCTGCTCAACTGTGCTCATTCTTGCAAAAAAAAAAATATCTATAAAGAATTTCAGGTTTCAGGCCCCATCATAGCACAGAAACCGCACTTGTTAAAATCACTAATGACTTGCTTCTTGCGTCAGACCAAGGCTGCATCTCACTGCTAGTTTTACTTGATCTTAGTGCTGCATTCGATACTATAGATCATGACAAACTAATAGATCGACTACAAAATTTTGCAGGTATCCAAGGGCAGGCTTTAAGATGGTTTAGATCCTACTTGTCCGATCGCTACCACATTGTTTATTTAAATGGGGAGTCATCTCAGTTATCACCAGTAAAGTATGGAGCGCCACAAGGATCTGTTCTAGGTCCTCTACTATTTTCAATATACATGCTGCCCCTTGGTAATATTATTAGAAAACACGGGATTAGTTTTCATTGTTACGCTGATGATACTCAACTATATATCTCAACAAGACCAGAAGAAACTTCTGAATTATCGAAGTTAACAGAGTGTGTTAAAAATGTAAAAGATTGGATGACCAATAATTTTCTGCTATTAAATTCAGATAAGACAGAGATATTACTTATTGGACCAAAAACAATACACAGAATCTTTTGACTTGCAATTTACAACTAGACGGATGTACTGTTACTTCCGCTACAGTCAAAAGTCTGGGTGTTATATTAGACAGCAACTTGTCTTTTGAAAATCATATTTCTCATGTTACAAAAACAGCATTCTTCCATCTTAGAAACATTGCCAAGCTGCGAAACATGTTACCTGTTTCTGATGCAGAAAAGCTAGTTCACGCATTCATGACCTCTAGACTGGACTATTGTAATGCACTACTAGGTGGTTGTCCTGTATCTTCAGTAAACAAGCTACAAGCTACAAGCTACAGTCCAAAATGCAGCTGCTAGAGTCCTTACCAGGTCAAGAAAATATGATCATATTACCCCAATTTTAAAGTCTCTGCATTGGCTACCTATTAGGTTCCGCATCAGCTATAAAATATTACCTCGTACCTATAAGGCACTTAATGGTTTAGCTCCTGCGTACCTAACTAGTCTACCACGCTACAATCCATCATGCTCCCTAAGGTCACAAAACTCTGGACTGTTGGTAGTACCTAGGATAGCAAAGTCCACTAAAAGAGGTAGAGCTTTTTCACATTTGGCACCCAAACTCTGGAACAGCCTTCCGGATAACGTTCGGGGTTCAGACACACTCTCTCTGTTTAAATCTAGATTAAAGACACATCTTTTTAGCCAAGCATTCAAATAATGCATCTCATAAACTTTTCCTGCAGTTATATCCGATCAAATGTTCATTATTAATCTTTTAGCTCTGGTTTAACAAATCTTTCTTTTCTTAGTTTGAACAGCAGCTACGCTAATTATGTTCCTATTTGTTCTGTGTTTCTGCCATGGGATTGACATCCCGTGGTAACTAGGAATTCACAAGCTCCAGTCTGGATCCAGAACACTTAAGAAGAGATGATGCCAACCCCACAGAGGACTTCAGATGATACCAACCCTGAAACAACATACAGCACCACCGAATTCTGCTACTAATTTATAGTGTTCTTTGTCTGTTTGATTACATCATTAATTGATATTTACCACACATCTCAGCCATATGTACATCAAGCTACTACTATATATTGTAAAAATGTCAATTTGGTGTAAAGTTGCTTTGCAACAATATTTATCGTGAAAAGCGCTATACAAATAAATTTGAATTTGAATTTGAATATTTACTGTCCCCTAAAAATAACTCAACATACAGCCATTATTGTCAAAACAGCTGGCAACAAAAGTGAGTACACTCTAAGTAAACTTATCAAAACTGTGTCCAAAGTGTCAATATTTTGTGTTAGCACCATTGTTATCTAGTACTGCCTTAATCATTCTGGCCATGGAATTCACCAGAGCTGCACAGGTTGTTCCTGGTATCCTCTTCAAATCCTCTATGATGACATCATGGAGCTGCTGGATGTTAGACACATGCTTCTCCACCTTCCACTTGAGGATGCCCTATAAGTGCTCAATAGGGTTCAGGTCAGATCACCTTCCCCTGCACCTTTTTCAGCAAGGCAATTGTCATCTTGGTGGTGTGTTTGGGGTCATTATCATGTTGGAAAACTGCCGTTCGGTCCAGTTTCTGAAGGGAAGGCATCATGTTCTGCTTCAGAAATGTACAGTGCGTAATGGAATCCATGTTTCCCTGAATAAACCGCAGCTCGCCAGTACCAGCAGCACTCATGCAGCCACAGACCATGATGCTACCACCACCATGCTTGACTGTAGGAGAGACACAATTTTCGTGGTACTCCTCACCAGGGCATCAACACACATGCTGGACACCATCTGAGCCAAACAAGTTTATCTTAGTCTCATCAGACCATAGGACATGGCTCCAGTAATTCATGCTCTTGGACAGGTTGTCTTCAGCAAACTGTTGCAGGCTTTCTTGTAAGCCAGCTTTAGAAGAGGCTTCCCTTTCGGATGACGCCAATGCAAACCGATTTGTTGCAGTGAATGGTCTGAGCAATGACAAGTGGACCTTCTACTTCTGCAACCTCTAAAGCAATGCTGGCAGCCCTCATGCATCTGTTTTTTGAAGCCAGGTTCTGCACCTGACACACAGAACGACCACTCAACATCGTTGACCGACCCTTGCGAGGCCTATTCCGAATGGAACCCGTCTTGGAAAACCTCTGTATGACCCTGGCCACAGTACTGTAACTCAGTTTCAGGTTGTTACTGAACCTCTTACAGGCTAGGCCATCTTTGTGGAGAGCAACAATTCTAATTCTCAAATCTTCATAGAGTTCTTTGCCATGAGGTGCCTTGTTGAACATCCAGTGATCAGTATGAGAGAATTGTACTCAAAGCACCAAATTTTAACTGCTCTAATACAAGATACACAACTTACGGTGTACTCACTTTTGCTGCCAGCTATTTTGACAATAATAGCTGTATGTTGAGTTATTTTCAGGGGACAGTAAATACAGTATACACTGCTATACAAGCTGCACATTGACTACTCTAAAATATATCCAAGTTTCATTTCTATAATATTGTTCCTTAAGAACATATACTAAAAACGTTGCTGAAATGTGAGGGGTGTACTCAGTTTTGTGAGATACTGTAAGAACACCATTTCCTCAGTCATATTTTTCTGCTCAGGTGTGTTTGCTATGGGCACTTTATACATTATACCACCCAATACATTACTATTTTTATTTATTGTACTGTTTTCTGTCTCTTAATGAACAATTTAACGTGACCTCACGCTGCTTTTCTGCATGCTGTTTTATTTTTTTTTACATAGCAAGTAGCCTGCAGTATGTGTAGATCTGAGAGAGTGAAGTAATGTTACTTTAAAGGTGAAGTATGCCTTTTCTGCACTACTGTCTTTTTCTATATATATACAGAAGTTTCTTACTGTCAAAATGGTTTTGTTATTAAACATCTCTTAAAAGTATTGGAGATTTGCAGCCTTTATCGATTTAGCTCGATTTTGCTTCTGGCCTGGTTAAGGTCTTACTGTGACCAAGACAATGATATCTACTCAAGGTCACTTCCACTTCCTTTCATTCTCAAGTGGATGAGTTGCAGTCTTTCTCAGGAAAGTGAGAGACTGCACAGGTTTTGACCTGTGAGTCTGTTTTGACCTGTGAGATTTATGTTGACTGCATGAGCCAGTGACTTAAAGTCAGTTCAGATCAGTTGTTTGTATGTTGTGGTGGCTACAGCAGAAGCGGTGCCACTACAAAACAAAGAATGGCATACTAGGAAAAATTATTTCATTTGCTTGTGAAGTCCACTTTGCCTCTTCAAAAATAATATATTTGAAAGATATTTGTGTGGCAGGAAACTGGGACTTTCCAAACACTTTTATCAGAATTTATCCACAAGTTTCCTACGCTCCATGAGGCCTTGCATCAAAAGTGGGAGCATCTTCCGGTTCGAAGTAAACAAACAGGACGTGCACTGATCTATAATAGAGAACATTGTCATTATGTATATATCAGTGGGGACATGACACTCATTCATTCAACAGCTGACAGTAGTGATGGGCAGATGAAGCCTCGTGAAGCACTGACATTTTCCTCTGACTGTTTCGGGAAAAGATTCAAAGCTTTGAGTGAGTTGAAAACTGCAATCTGGTGGTCAGCCGAAGCCTGTGTAAGAAACACTGTCGGACGAAACATTCACCACACATTCCATAGATCGACTTGTGTTACGTGTACAAATATGTTTAACAGTGTGTGTGTATGTTTGTTGAATTTCTGTCTCTGATAAATTAATTTACCCATTAAACTGTGGCATTAAATGCTAGTACGAATATCTGTGTGATGTAATAGAAAAATAAGAGGGCAGCCGTGGCCTAATGGTTAGGGAGTCGGGCTTGTAATCGAAAGGTTGTGGGTTTGAGTCCCAGGTCCGGCAGGGATTGAAGATGGAGAGAGTGAATAACCAGCACTCTCTCCACCCTCAATACCACAACTGAGGTGAGTCCCTTGAGCAAGGCACCATTCCCCCAAGCTGCCCACTGCTGTGTGTTTGTGTGTGTGTGTGTGTGTGTGTGTGTGTGTGTGTGTACTTGGATGGGTAAAATGCAGAGCACAAATTCTGAGTATGGGTCACCGTACTTGGCCACACGTGATGTCCTTTCCTTTCCTTTCCATAATGTACATATGGCAAATATAAAATTTTCCTGAAATAATTAGTATTTTTCATATTACTTTTATGACTGGGTATTCAAAAATATAAATTAATAAATAAGATCTGGGGGTTTGAATCGACACACAAAGTGCATTGCACACGGGACAGAAAGTGAGGCTTCGTTTGTCACTGGTTTCTTGATTTCTACGTTAACAACACAAGCCTCGAATCGAGGCTTCATCTGGCACACCCCTTAACACAAGCTCCGATGCCTCGGTTCAAATGTCACATCACTAGTTAACAGTCATTCAAGATTTAGCGATCCAAACTTGCTTTGCTTTGCTTTGAACAGCACATGTTGTCCCTGAGCACCATAATGATATCTCATATAAAGGTTTGGTACTTTACAAAGTAAACAATGATCCGAAAAACACTTGGCCTCTCACTAATTAGCGCACAAAATACCATTGGTATGCTACTACTGCCGCCTCACCGGAAGTTGTACCCATGTTCTTTTTTACAGTACTGCCCCTGAGGGCAGTATATATATATACAGTGGGTACGGAAAGTATTCAGACCCCCTAAATTTTTCACTCTTTGTTATATTGCAGCCATTTGCTAAAATCATTTAAGTTCATTTTTTTTTCCTCATTAATGTACACACAGCACCCCGTATTAACAGAAAAACACAGAATTGTTGACATTTTTGCAGATTTATTAAAAAAGAAAAACTGAAATATCACATGGTCCTAAGTATTCAGACCCTTTGCTGTGACACTCATATATTTAACTCAGGTGCTGTCCATTTCTTCTGATCATCCTTGAGATGGTTCTACACCTTCATTTGTCCAGCTGTGTTTGATTATACTGATTGGACTTGATTAGGAAAGCCACACACATGTCTATATAAGACCTTACAGCTCACAGTGCCTGTCAGAGCAAATGTGAATCATGAGGTCAAAGGAACTGCCTGAAGAGCTCAGAGACAGAATTGTGGCAAGGCACAGATCTGGCCAAGGTTACAAAAAAATTCTGCTGCACTTAAGGTTCCTTAGGGCACAGTGGCCTCCATAATCCTTAAATGGAAGGCGTTTGGGACGACCAGAACCCTTCCTAGAGCTGGCCGTCCGGCCAAACTGAGCTATCGGGGGAGAAGAGCCTTGGTGAGGGAGGTAAAGAAGAGCCCAAAGATCACTGCGGCTGAGCTCCAGAGATGCAGTCGGGAGATGGGAGAAAGTTGTAGAAAGTCAACCTTCACTGAAGCCCTCCACCAATCGGGGCTTTATGGCAGAGTGGCCCGACGGAAGCCTCTCCTCAGTGCAAAACTCATGAAAGCGCGCATGGACTCCAAGATGGTGAGAAATAAGATTCTCTGGTCTGATGAGACCAAGATAGAGCATTTTGGCCTTAATTCTAAGCGGTATGTGTGGAGAAAACCAGGCACTGCTCATCACCTGTCCAATACAGTCCCAACAGTGAAGCATGGTGGTGGCAGCATCATGCTGTGGAGGTGTTTTTCAGCTGCAGGGACAGGACGACTGCTTGGAATCGAGGGAAAGATGAATGTGGCCAAGTACAGGGATATCCTGGATGAAAACCTTCTCCAGAGTGCTCAGGACCTCAGACTGGGCCGAAGGTTTACCTTCCAACAAGACAATGACCCTAAGCACACAGCTAAAATAACGAAGGAGTGGCTTCCCAACAACTCCGTGACTGTTCTTGAATGGCCCAGCCAGAGCCCTGACTTAAACCCAATTGAGCATCTCTGGAGAGACCTAAAAATGGCTGTCCACCAACGTTTTCCATCCAACCTGACAGAACTGGAGAGGATCTGCAAGGAGGAATGGCAGAGGATCCCCAAATCCAGGTGTGAAAAACTTGTTGCATCTTTCCCAAAAAGACTCATGGTTGTATTAGATCAAAAGGGTGCTTCTACTAAATACCAAGCAAAGGGTCTGAATACTTAGGACCATGTGATATTTCAGTTTTTCTTTTTTAATAAATCTGCAAAAATGTCAACAATTCTGTGTTTTTCTGTCAATATGGGGTGCTGTGTGTACATTGAGGAAAAAAAAATGAACTTAAATGATTTTAGCAAATGGCTGCAATATAACAGTGAAAAATTTAAGGGGGTCTGAATACTTTCCGTACCCACTGTATATATATATATATATATATATAAAATATACACTTTTTTTTTTTTTTTTTAACAATACCTGCAACCAACAAAACATAAGGACTTTTAGCATATGTGGAAGTGTTAACAGTTCTTGCAAGGCATTTCCCCTTTCTCCACAATTTTCTGATATTAATTCAGCCCAACCCAAATAACATACTGACTTCATTTATAAAGAAATTCAAATCGGTAACACTTTACAATACAATTTCATTCGGTAGCTTTAGTCAACTACATTAGTTAACATGAACTAACAAAAAACAATACTTATGCAGCATTTATTAAAATTTTTAATGTGTTCTTAAAATCAAAGTTTTTTCTGCTAACATTGGCGAACTAACACTGTCAACTAACATGAAAAGATGTTGCTCATAGTTAGTTTGTGTTAACTAATGCATTAACTAACGTTAACTTATTTTAAAGTTCTACCTTCAAATCTACTTTATTTTAACAAGAAAAATAATGTAATGTATGGTAGCCACAACTAGCTAGTATACTTGACAAAACATGACTGTCAGCCTTAGTTTTACAACTCAGAATGTACAAATGTACCAAACTCTGTATACATATTTTGAGCTGCCTCTATGATGAAGCATACCAAAAAAAATTTGTTACACAACTTACAACATTTTGCCTTTGATAAAATGTATAACAAAGTTTTCTCATTATAGCTTCTCTTATTGCTTGAGTTCTCATCTTATAAATGACTGGGTTTATTAATGGGGAAAGAACAAGAAAATACAAAGATAGTATTACACGAATTATGTAGGGCACGTCTCATATCAAATCGGCTTTGCAAAAGTTCAAAGGAACTCCCGATAGTAAAGTTAAATAATACAATTAGATGTTGTTTTGTTCAATAGTCATAGTTTTTGCCCTGTTTCATTGCCATAGTTTTACCTTGTTCCATTGCCTTGTTTATTTGTTACTTTGGACTGCTCTCTTGGATTTTTACCTTCTGCCTGCTTATTTGGACTTTGCTTTTGTCTTGCCCTACGTGTTACTGTTTGTTGGAGATCGACCCTGCCTGTCTTGACTACGTTGTGTTTAATAAAGCTCGCACCTGGATCTATCATGCTTCTCAAGAGTCTCGTTACAGAATACTTCGCCGCCCCAAAGATCCAGCAGCTTTCGGAACACAGATCTACCATGGATCCAGCATCACGCCTCTTCTGCCTCCGCCAAGGTAACCGGCCCATTGGGGATTATGTCATTGATTTTTGTGAGCTGTGCTATTTGGTGCCTTTTAATGACGTGGCACTTAAAGACATTTTCCGCCATGGATTAGACGATCCGATTCATTCCTGCCTACCTGGAAGTAAAATTCATTGGACATTTGAACAATACATAGACTTTGCACTCTGCTTAAGTGGCTCACCTTTTACTGTTGGGATTGCGGATGAGGGACCCCGCAATCCTGCAGTAACCCCCATACCACAACCTGCTCATGTCATGTCTGCTACACCAGAGCCCTCTCATGCCAAGCCTACCAAGCCAAAGCCAATTCATGTCATGTCCGCCAAGCCAAAGCCTGCTCACGTCATGCTTGCCAAGCCAAAGCCAGCTCAAGTCACATCCACCAAGCCACAGTCTACTCACTTCACGTCTGCCGAGCCAAGGCCTGCTCACATCACACCTTCCGCTCCAAGGCCTGCTCACGTCACGTCTGCCGCTTCAGGGCCTGCTCACATCACGTCTGCCACTCCAGGGCCTGCTCACGCCACGCCTGCTGCTCCAGGGCCTGCTTACGCCATGCCCGCTGCTCCAGGGCCTTCTCACGCCACACCTGCCGCTCCAGGGCCTGCTCACGCCACGCCTGCCGCTCCAGGGCCTGCTCACGTCACGCCTGCCGCTCTAGGGCCTGCTCACGCCATGCCTGCTGCTCCAGGGCCTGCTCACGCCATGGCTTCCCTTCCAGAGTCTGCACCTGTCATGGCTGCCATACCCAAGCCAGTCCGCAAGATGGCCGCCATCCCAGAGCCAGTCCGCAAGATGGCCGCCATCCCAGAGCCAGTCTGCAAGATGGCCGCCATCCCAGAGCCAGTTCACAAGATGACCGCCATCAGTCCGAAATCATCTCATCTGAATCTCATCCCATCATATCTGCCATACCCAAAGCAAGTCAAGTGATGGCTGATCCTCCAGTGTCAAGTCAAGTCAGAGCTGCACTTGCAGGGTCAAGTCAAGTTACAGCTGTGTATCCTGAGCCACGTCAAGTTACAGCTGTTGTTTCTGAATCAAGTCAAGTCACAGCTGTTCCCCATGAGTCAAGCCAAGTCACAGCTGTTCTCCGTGAGTCAAGCCAAGTCACAGCTGTTCTCCATGAGTCAAGCCAAGTTACAGCTATTGTTCCTGAATCAAGCCAAGTTACAGCTGTTGTTCCTGAATCAAGCCAAGATACAGCTGTTGTTTCTGAGTCAAGCCATGTTACAGCTGTTGTTCCTGAATCAAGTTAAGTTACAGCTGGGTTGTCTATGTTAAGCCAAGCCACAGCTGATCTCCATGAGCCAAGCCAAGTCACAGCTGTTCTCCATGAGTCAAGCCAAGTCACAGCTGTTCTCCATGAGTCAAGCCAAGTCACAGCTGTTCTCCATGAGCCAAGCCAAGTCACAGCTGTTCTCCATGAGCCAAGCCAAGTCACAGCTGTTCTCCATGAGTCAAGCCAAGTCACAGCTGTTCTCCATGAGTCGAGTCAAGCCAAGTTACTGCTGTTGTTCCTGAGCCAAGTCAAACCACAGCTGATCTTCCTGAACCAAGTCAAGCCACAGCTGGTCTTCACGAGCCAGGTCAAGTCACAGCTGTTTTTCACGAGTCGAGCCAAGTCACGGCCGACCTCCCTGAGTCAAGTCAAGTCTCAACCGATCTCCCTGAGTCAAGTCAAGTCACGGCCGACCTCCCTGAGTCAAGTCAAGTCACGGCAGACCTCCCTGAGTCAAGTCAAGTCACAGCAGACCTCCCTGAGTTGAGTCAAGTCACGACAGACCTTCCTGAATGAAGTTAAGACACAGCTGCGCACCTAACAGAGCCTCTTCATGACATGGCCGCTAGTTTAGAGCCTCGCCAAGCCACAGCTGTCATGCCAGAACCTTGGCAGGTCCCGTTTGACCTTCCAAAGCCACGTAACGTCTCAACTGATCCTCTAAAGCCTCGTCACGTCTCAGCTGACCTCCTAGAGCCTCATCAAGTCACGGCCAACCTCCCTGAGTCAAGTCAAGTCTCGACTGACCTCCCTGAGTCAAGTCAAGTCATGGCAGACCTCCCTGATTCAAGTCAAGTCACGACAGACCTTCCTGAATCAAGTCAAGACACAGCTGCGCTCCTAACAGAGCCTCTTCACGACATGGCCGCTAGTTTAGAGCCTCGCCAAGCCACAGCCGTCATGCCTGAACCTCAGCAGGTCCCGTTTGACTTTCCAAAGCCACGTCACGTCTCAACTGATCCTCTAAAGCCTCGCCACGTCTCAGCTGACCTCCTAGAGCCTTGTCTCGTCTCAGCCGACCTCCTAGAGCCTCGTCACATTTCAGCTGACCCCCCAGAGCCTCGTCACGTCAGCTGACCCCCCAGAGACTCGTCTCTTATCAGCTGACATCCCAGAGCCTCGTCAGGTCTTAGCCGCCTTTCCAAAGCCTTGCCAGGTCTCGTCTCATCTCCCAGGCCACACAGGGCCCACACTCCCAAGCCACGTAGAGTCCACGCTCTCTAACCTCACACTATGTGGGCTACATCTAAGCCTACTATGTGGGCTACACATTGTACTCCAGAGGCCTCGTCTGACCACAAGTCCGCTCCTGTGGCCTCGTCTGATCACATGTCTGTGCTAGAGGCCTCACCTGTCCACGAATTTGCGCCAGTGCCTCCTGAGGTGTTAGCGTGTGCTGTAGAACCTCCCAAGGAGGGGGCGTCCATTCATGAACTCACTGCCACGTTATTCCACAAGTCTGCTCCAGAGGCCTCGTCTGTCCACGAGTCTATGCCAGAGGCCGCTCCTGTCGAAGAGTCTACGCCAATGACCCCGGAGGTGGTGGCTCCAGCTGCAGAACCCCCTAAGGGGGCGGCGTCCTCCTATGAACTCTCTGCCCATCATGTCACGGCCAAGGAGGCCAATCATGGACTCTCTGCTCTGCTATGGATATCATTAGTTTCACTGTGGGTTTCACTGTCTACCGCTGTTCCATGGCCCAGGTCCTCCAAGGTTCCACTGTCTTCCACAGCTCCACGGCCCAGGTCCTCCAAGTTTCCACTGTCTGTCACAGCTCCACGGCCCAGGTCCTCCTGGGTTCCACTGTCTGTCACTGCTCCACGATCCAGGCCCACCTCCTCCGCACGGACCTGGCCCTCCGTCCCACCCCCTGTTTTGCCTCTGTTCCCCCACCCTCCTGGACTGTTGTTGCTTGAGCGCCAGGAGTCGCGCCTAGAGGAGGGGATTCTGTAACACCATGCCAGCAGAGGGAGCCCTTGCTCATGGACTGTCTGTTACCGCTCCCTCTGCTGCCTCTTTGGTTACTTCCAGTTTGGTGGCCATTTAAGGAGGCCTATACCAAACAGGCGGTGAGAAGTATTGTTTTGCCTGTGCGGACTCTACCAAGCGTTTTCCCTGTTTCATTGCCTTGTTTTGTGTTTTCAACGGTTTTGTTTTGTTCCATAGTTATAGTTTTTGCCCTGTTTCATTGCCATAGTTTTGCCTTGTTCCATTGACTTTATTTGTTACTTTGGACTGCTCTCTTGGATTTTTACCTTCTGCCTACTTATTTGGACTTTGCTTTTGTCTTGCCCTAGGTGTTACTGTTTGTTGGAGATCGACCCTGCCTGTCTTGACTACGTTGTGTTTAATAAAGCTCGCACCTGGATCTATCATGCTTCTCAAGAGTCCCGTTACAATGTGGGACACAAGTACTAAAAAGTTTGCCTTGTCCTCTCTTTGACAATTTCAAACAGATTAAAGTGATTCTTACATAAGAGTAGATAATTATAAAAAATGGGAGTACAACCACAAAGACAATTATTGTTAAGCCAATAGTTTTACTATTGAGTAATTATCACAGTACACTTTTTTTTTTTTCAATGATGACTCCACAAATGTCAAAGCTTGCTGTAAGTGAAAGAGAGATAGTCACTCTGAAAAAGGGTAAAAGCCAAGATAGTACAATACCCAAAATGACTTTTGTCATACTTTAAAGGATAGCATATAGAGATATACCGATCATAAGCCATAACTGTTAAGTTTGCTATGTCACAACTAGCATAGGTATATATAAGTAAATTTGCACAAGACAAGAAAACCATGTTATCTGATAATCCTCCATCAAGAATCTAGTTATGATAAAAGGTGAAACTGCTGTGCCACCATACAAATTTATACAAGCTAAATTGCAGATAAAGAAGTACATTGGCTTATGCAGTCTTATTTCAAGGCATATTATACCGATGATCAGTCCATTAGCAATGATGATAACTGGGAAAAGTAAACCCAGCACAACAACAAAAACATATTTCAGATCATGTATTTTGTTATGTGCATCTAGTGTGAAGGAAATATTATGTGTTGCACTTCTCAGCATGGCCCTGTAAATACATGACCAACAGGAGGAAAACAAGGTTAGGTTAGGAAATGTTACTTTACCATAAAAAGTAATTATTCACAGAACATTTTGTAACATATAAATTCTCATAAAAACATGAAACAATGAAATCAGAATTTATATACAGTAACCTATAAATTAATCACTTTTAATTTACTTTTAACTTATCTTTACAAAACTAAAATTGAGAATCTTACAATTTCCAGTGTGTCAGTTAAGCATCAGTCTGAAGACAGGCTTTCTTCATCTGTTTGAAAATGAATGTTGAATTTATGGCATGGGGCTGTCTTTATGTCCAGGCCCAGGTCAGGCTCTTCCTTCACACACACACACACACGCAATATCCAACTCACCAGAGCACTAATCACGCTCACCTGACACTCACTGCACCCAATTACAAAGCCACACTGTAGTCACACTGTAGCTGTGTCTCATTTTGACTCAAAGAAAGGGTACAGTCTGGCAGCACATGATCCCTACCATACTGGATTTTAGAAAGGTCGCAAAATGGCTGATGTGCATCCATACCACAATGTGGATTTTAAGAAAGTGCCCAGAGACTAGCCTAACCAAGACACCGAGGCCAACCCTCGCCTCCACCGTGGAGACCTCCAACTGACGTCCTCCTACCGTTTAGCCATACCAACGATTACCCCTATTGAGAAGTGGACAGTGCTAAGCCTGATGTAAGCGCTGATCAATTCCAACCTTCACTTCTCCCAGAGGTTGAACAGAGCAGAACTGTACAATCTTTACGTTACCTTGCAATCAGCCAACCTCACACCCAAATCCAACAGAGTGAGCAAACAGCAACAGGTCGCAACAGCAGGCCTTCAGCAAGCCTGGGTCGCGCCCCAGATCCCACCGCTGCAAGGCCCCGCTCACCTCCTGTTTCAGCTCCGCTTTTATCCACCGCTCTCCCCACCGCCACGCCGCCAGCAACAGAATCCGCCGGCCCTCCCCCAGCTTCTCAGTCTCTTCAAGCGTGAGGCTGCCTCCGCTTGCATCACAGGCCCACACATCCCTCTCTTTCCCTCATTAAAAGTGGCATCAAAGCATGTGAATGAGAACTGCCTTCCCTCATTACGCTCCTCTCAGCCTCCCCCTTCAAGCTCCAGAGCCAGATTTAAGCGTGAGGCTGCCTCCGCCGACAATCACGGCCCCCACTCCTCCTCCTCATACCTCTCTACTACACTCGAAATCACTGTATTCTCTTTTTACAGCAACACTTCTGCCCGCCCCATCAAACATTGTCACCGCAAAACCACCGCCGGTGCCGCACAACATCCGAGCTCAGATCCTGGCAGGTGCGGACATAGACCTCTCCTCCTTACTTTCCCTGGTCCCTGCTTCCGAGTCTAACCCCCAAGTAGATTACAGGGGGTTCTCAGTCACATTAAAAAAACAAAACCCAGCTTCATGGATATTGTCATTCTCAGAGTTTTCTATTGCTTTCCGCCGTTTCACAGAAATAATCTGCTCAGCCTTCCCCCACAGGCAGCGAACTAAACGATTATTTGGCGCTGATGGCCAAGCTCGCATTGTCCTATGGAGGAGGGCACTTCTACACTTATCACAAACTCTTCTTCCGCGAAATGCGCAGTACGGGTCTCCCAATGGACTCAATGGCCCTACTGGGGTGCACTCGACCCCGATCTCCATAGCAAAGTGTTTCTCGGCTGCAGAAACATTTAATGCGCGGTCTGCAGGTCAGTAGCACATTCCACCATATCATGCCCACGAATTAACCCCTCTATTCCCCCTTGCCCAGTCTTAACCCCAGTTAAATTCGCCAGCTATGTGCCAAGACCTGCCACTACTAACGTAAACCCAGATTCTAGATGGAATGCTCCTTCCCTCACTGACAGCAGCCAGACAGCGCTGCCGTTATCTCCACATCTGCAGCTTCTGCGGCAGTGCCCATGCATTTGCCCTGTGAAAAAATCTGTCAATAAAAATTATTTATCGACTCCTGTGAATATTTCTTGTCTGTCTATCGAACTATCTAACCACCCTGACACCGAATTCACCAATTATCTTTTGTCCAGCCTTGAACATGGTTTTAAACCCGGTGTGGAATGCCCGCTTTCTCAAAACATTACCTGCAACAACCTCCAATCCGCCCTCGCAGAACCTAGCATCTTAGAAAATCTGATCATGGCCAGATTCATGGCACCTATTCGGGATACGCTGGCACATACAATTTTATTTCACCGTTCACTTAAACTTCGGGTGCAAAAGCAGCCCCAAAATTTTTGACATGCTATCAGAAGCCATGTGTTGGATTTTGTCAAACAATTACGCAATATCTCACCTCATTCATCTGCTCGACGGTGTTCCTTTAACCTTCGGCATGCATATTATTCCCCAGGGCTGCCCTTTCGTTTCGCATCTCCTCTCCCACACATCCTCGGTTTACGCACTCGAGGATCAAATTTCCATAACTCAGGCATGTCGTGACGAACTTTCATTATGGATAACATTCCTGAAACAGTGGAATGGCTTATCCTTTTTTGACAACAATCACGTATCCTTTCCCATCAACATTCAATTATTCACAGACGCAGCTCCCTCAGTCGGCTTCGGGGGCTTTTATCAAAGGCACTGGTTCGCATCCCCATGGTCCCCCCAGCTTCTGAACTGCGCTTCCTCAGCGCTATTCGAGCTTTATCCTCTCGTCGTAGCAGCCTTCCTGTGGGGGAAAGAATGGACTGCCAACAAAATTTTAGTGCATTGCGACAATGAAGCAACAGTACAGTGCATTAATAAAGGCCGTTCTCATTCACATGCTCTGATGCCACTTTTAAGATGTCTCACCTGGATCTCAGCGTGCGACCAATTTATCATAGTAGCCAAACATGTCCCCGGGTCAAAAAAATCAAATCGCTGACTCTCTTTCTCGCTTTCTGTTTCAGAAATTCAGGATGCTGGCACCGGAGGCAGACCAATCCCCAACTCCAGTGCCTTACTATTCAGAGCTAATATTTTCCTAACTCATCCATTAAAACCCCTTCTCGATGTGTCGCTAATCGCCCTCTTCCAAGCAGTTTCTCCCAGAACCCTCCAAACTTATATAACAGCATGGAGATGTTTTAAAGCATTTCACCATTTTTCTCTCCTCTCAATCACCTAATTTATCTTGTACCTTAACAACATTAATGGTCTCCAAGTTGGGTCCATCAAAGGGTACCTAAGCGGCGTACAATTTTTTCACAAACTGATTTTCGGCACTTCCTCCCCCGAGATAAACAACTCACAAATCAAAGGGATCCAAAGATCCCAACCCTCCCGTCCCGACACCAGACAACCAATAACACTAGACATTCTCACCAAATGTATTCTTACCCTTCGCATGGGCTACCAGCCCATGAATACTGCCCACACACTCAACATTATGTTTATTTTAGCCTTTTTTTGGATTTCTCAAATGTTCAGAACTTGCCGTCACTTCTAAATTCGACCCAAAAGTCCACCCCACCATCTCGGACCTATCCATTCTCGATAGCGAAACAATCTCCTACTTCATCAAGCAAAGCAAGACAGACCAAACCAAAAAAGGCCATTTTATTTACATTTTTAACCTTCCATCACCAGTCCAACCATACCAAACTGTTCTTGCATACCTCCAACTCAGAAGCTCCCAGACTAAATCTCCTTTCGAACCCCTATTTCTTGATGATTCCAACAAACCCGTTACCCGCTTTTGGTTTCCAAAACACCTTAAATCCGTTCTCCAACAAACAGGCATCCCAACAGACAATTTCTCCAGCCACTCCTTCCGTATCGGGGCAGCAACCTCAGCAGCACAGAAAGGCCTTTCTCAGCACCAAATCCAAACTCTCAGGCGATGGTCTTCAGACGCTTTAAAAAGCTACATCAGGACCAATCGGTCCCACATCAAAAAAGCCCACCAGGCTCTTATCGCCTAAAGCCATACATGTATTTACATTTGCATACATGTATTTATTTAAAAAAATTTAAAAAAAAACACGCACACGTGAGTAAGTTACTCTAACCTCTTCCCGGCTAGACTTACCCATCTGACTCCGTGAGTACTGAACTCCCGTCGGATGCTGCGAGAGCCTAGCACTCAAGTAAGTTATTCCAACCTCTTCCCGACAAGACTTACCCTACCGATGCCGTGAGTATTTAACTCCCGTCGGATGCAGCGAGAGCCTCGCACACATGAGTAAGTTACTCCAAACTCTTCCCGGTGAGGCTTACCCATCTGATGCCGTGAGTATTGAACTCCCGCCGGATGCTGCGAGAGCCTCACACACGAGTAATTTACTCCAACCTCTCCCATTAGATGCGAAGCACTCCCAGCTGGGTACTCCAAATTTAGCCAAAACCCGTCCATTCGGCCGGTAGGGTCCACTCATCTGATGCTGCGAGCTGCTCCCATCAAAGCTACGTGGATCCTCCCGGTCAGGCAACTCGAGCCCCCATTATCGGCCAGTAGAGCTCCTGATCAGCCTCACCAAATCACGCTACTACCCATCCATCTGCCCGTCTTCCCGGCACTGTTAGCTGCTCCCACTGAGGGCATTATGGACCCCCCGTCCCTCAGCCCCAAACACACTGCTCCTCCTCTATCGGTTGGAAGGGCTCACCAACCTGACGCTGCAAGCTGCTCCCTTCAAAGCAGCGTGAGCTTTTCCGATCGAACGCCCCATAACACGCTGTTCCCTGTTCATCAGCCAGTAGGTCAGAAGACTAAGCTTCTTCCTGAAACGCCAGCCCGCCAAATTTCGCTGCTCATTTTGGGGGTCAGCTGATTCGTCAGGCGGCTGTCCTTTGCTCTGTTGCTTTTGGGGGTACTCTAGAATCTTGCGAGATCTCGTGACGATATCCTCGTTAAACATTTTGTAGTGTTTACATTAGAGCTGCACGATTACTCCTTAAAATATCAAGATCTCGATTCAAACACCCACGCGATCTTATTCCTGAATGACAACAATTTAGCTATGTCTATTAGGACTGTTTCATGTCGCGAGTGTCAGTGGAGCGTGAGAAGCACTTTTTGTCACTGCCCATGTTAATGAATCAGAGGGTCGGGGTAAATGTGAACGCAGAAAAATCAACACAAACAGTCTTTTCAACCACATTATAATCATACTCTAGGCTCGGGCCAAAATTCCAAGCTCGGAGCCCTCCCCTCGGACAGCACACCAAATACACATAACCTTTACCGTTTAATTATATATAAGTGTGAACTTGTGAACATGGAATTTAGAAGTACCGTAGAAGGGGTTCAAGAGACCCTACGTGTGGCACTCTGAGGGACAGACCAACGTATACAAAGAGCACCATAGCGCCATTTTATCTCCTTATTTTTATCTCCTTTAATACATCATTTTCAGTCACGTGACATGTTTGAAGACCTGGCGTGCATCATCAATGCATCTTCAATATAGTGTTTACTGAATTTGGCTGAATTAGTACATTACAGTTCATGTAAGGGTGTGATGTTATCAGTAATTTATATTCTGTATCCCCACCCCCCTGTATTTTCCTTATGGCAGTTTTATGATTTGTTTATATAGTACACTTTTTTCCTTCTTTCTTTCTTTCTTTCTTTCTTTCTTTCTTTCTTTCTTTCTTTTTCTTTTTTCCCCCCTCTTTAATCGCAAAATAAGGCACAAAATATAATATATAAATTATAGTTTCTATAGGCTACTGTAATAAATAGTAGCATTATTCAGATACTTTATACTTTATTCCATTGTGGGGGAAATGGAGAAATGTGTTGCAGTGGTCTAAGCTTTGAATTAATATTTAAAACATTTAAAAGTACCAACGTTAAATGCATTTAAAACTATTTGGACCTTGGTGAGAATACAATCAATAAGTGATGTGTTTGTGAAAATGCAAACAACATCTATTGTATTTTATTGTACTGCCAAGATCTTGATGGTTTTTATAAGTTTGCAGTAATCATGCACATTCAAAAAGTCAGAGTGTTAGCCAGTTATATTATATTCACCATGTTTCTTTATCTTTAAACTGAATGCAAAGACAATTTAAAAACAATAATATTGTAGCCACTGTTTTGCCTTGTAATGATAGAATACATACGCCTGGCGTCACTTTGTCATTTGAATACTTTTTCCAAGTATGGCATTTTGCATTTTAGCAGTTTTGCAAAATAACTCAATAAAACCATGAAACATTTACTGTTATTATTGTATGAAGATATAATTAGTCAGATAAAAATATGGCACATGGACTTGGAATTAGAAGGTTTTATTTTTTTAAAACATGCAAATGAGATTCCTATTACATCCAGAAACAACATTACTGATATCTAGATATGGATATGGTTTCAGTTATGGATTGTGCTTAAAAATGTAAAGTTTAAAGTTGCTGACCATTCAGTTGACAAGCAAAATGTTTGCAAATGATTATACTACAAATAATATAACAATATAAGGCAGTTACACAACTGTAGCACTCTGTTAGATATATATTTTTGTAAGAATACAGTGAGTCATACTGTATTTGTCAATACACTTCTGAGCAAAGTTTGTAAACCTCAAAATTGCTCAGCAACCCTTACAATATCAAAACACAACATTACAGTGCATTTACATATGCCGGGCTAAAGTTTTATGTACACTTTGTTAACAGCATAAAACAATGTGTTATTACTCATTTGTGTTACTATTTACAAATAAGTTCATACTTTACATTTGTTTATAGATGGAGTGCAGAGAACTGGTTCCACAGTTCCCAGGCGCTTTAAGTGTAATCTATGACATTTCTTTTAATTATGGCTTCCTTTATTTTTTGAATTTTTACTCCATACATGATTGGATTTATAATAGGAGACAAAATAAGAACATACAAAGAGAGTACAACACGAACAGTGTAAGGCACATGACGCATATTGAATCGACTTTGGAACAGTTCAAAGCAACTACCGATTACAAAGTTTAGTAATGCTATTAGATGTGGTACACATGTGCTGAATTTAACTCGACCTGTTTTTGACAACTTCAAGCAGATAAAGATGATCCTTACGTAAGTATAGAAAATTGTGACAACCAATAGGATGGTAAGGGTCATCATAACAACACCATATATACTGTTACTTAAAGTGTCAGAGCATGCTAGCTTCACAACAGAAAAATTGTCACAGTAGACTTTTTCGATGATTACTCTACAAATGTTAAGATTCGCTGTAATCGAGATAGTAATGGTTGATCGTACAAATGGCAAAAGCCAAGAAACTGCAACACCTATCTTTACTTTTGTTGGCGTGACTATTTTTTCATATTCTAAAGGATAGCATATAGATATATATCGATCATAAGCCATAACCGTTAAGTTTGTTAGGTCACAGCCACCATAGGTAAATATACTAAAAATTTGCACAAGGCAAGAAAGCCATGTTATTTGATAATTCTCTGTTAGAATTTTAGTCAAAACAAAAGGTGTAATAGCAGATCTACCGTATAAATTAATACACGCCAAATTGCAAATAAAGATGTACATGGGCTTATGTAGCCCTCTTTCAATACATATTATATAGATGAGTATACTGTTAGAAATTATCATGACTGGGTAGAGTAAAGATAGCATCACCACAAAAATATACCTCTGGTCATATATTCCTCTGTATCCATCCAGTATGAAAGAAATATTTTTCATGACAGCTTGATTTCCTAAATGGAGAGCATAGAATAATGAGTTATTTAAAAGACTGTTTTTGTCCTTTAAACATAGTCAGAAAAGGGTTTGTAAGTCTCTAAAACATTTTACTCTTTGCACAAAATGACAACTTTAATGTCAGTACAACACATACAATATATACAACAACCAAATAAATAAAAATATAACTTGAAATGCATTTAGCCTCAAATAATAATAATAATAATAATAATAATACGTGGATTATGTATACAACATAATAAAAAAGTACTGACAATATTTCTGTACTTTGTAATTTTGTGAATTGTGAATCTTTTCTCTCTCTATTGCAGAATGACTGCACACAGCAAGAAACAGCTCTGTTTAAATTCTGGTGACTGAAAAAAAAAAAAAAAAAAAATGCAAATTTATGATGCATAGTTAATGAAAAAGGATGCATGTAAAGCCTCAAAATTTCCTGTCCCTAGTTACTATAGTTGGATCATAAAATTTGCTCCCCTCCTCATCAACCTCAAGGGAAACATGCTTTGTTAAAAGTGTATTAGGTTTTGCTGAACGTTTTAAATAAAGGCAAATACACATGTACAATTAAAAACAATAATTACAAACAATACAAAAGTGGGGTAAACTGTAGCGGAGAACGCAAAACAAAATTGTTAGTCAGCTCAATTAACTTGTTTCCAGTTCTGTAAGAACATAATACACTTGCATACCCAAAGTTTTCCTATTTGCAGTGTGTATGCTGGTTGGAGCTACATTATGGGGTTGAAAACGTTATGCTCTCTCAGGTTCTTGTTATATATTCTTGTTCAGCTGCTATAATTATATAAGAGAAGATAGAAAAGGTGTGCATTGTTGGAGGACATTTACTGAAATTTTACCATTTATTTATGCAACTAAATAATAAAACACCACAGCACAGGAATCCTGCTTCTGATAGCAAACCAGCAACAATCTATGCTAGTCTAATCTATTGAGCAGAGGAAAATTTTAAATATATAGTTATTTTTAGGGCTGTCTAAATAAACATGTTAATCATTTTAACGGCACTAATTTTATTAACGCGTTTAATGCAGCACTGTTTGACCCAGGGCCTTGCCCGTAGTTGGAGAAACGAAGATGAAGCCATAGTAGACAGTAAAGGTGTCACAACACGTGAGATGAAAGGCGCAACATGAGGATGAAATGCAATGAAAATTCTTTAATATAATCCAAACGTAAATCCAAATAGGTAAATCCACAAAAGGAAGGCAGGAACACATGTAATCATTGACGAGACCAAACACAAAGCATAGAACTCAAACAACCTATAAGGGGTGGCTAATGATACACAGACAGGTGCAGGTGATTAACTCAAGTCAAGTCAAGTCACCTTTATTTATATACCGCCTTTAACAATACAGAATTGTGACAAGGCGGCTGTACAGTATTAAATAGGAAACAGTACATCAACAATGCCAAAGGCAACAGTAAACACTCACATTTTAGGTAAAGGTAGTTAATCAAAAACAATAAAATAAAATGCAATATTGTGTTAAGAGAAAGTGTCCCCAACTAAGCAAGCCAGAGGCGACAGCGGCAAGGAACCAAAACTCCATCGGTGACAAATGGAGAAAAAAAACCTTGGGAGAAACCAGGCTCAGTCGGGGGGCCAGTTCTCCTCTGGCCAAAGTTCCCGTGGTCTTGTGCCGACAGCCGTCTAGGTGACGAGGTCTTCACTGTGGATCCGTCTCTGGGGCTCATCTAGTTGATGTGGACTCCGCTGACATTCAGGGCTGTAGAGGTCATCTCTAGGTGCTGATCCACCATCTGGGCTGGGTTCGGACTGGATCCGGGGGACTGCAGTGACCATCTGATCTGGATACGGACTGGATCTGGTGGTTAATGTGACCTCGGAATAAGAGAGAAACAGACTAATATTAGCGTAGATGCCATTCTTCTGACGATGCACTGAGTACATCGGGTGTTATGGGAAGTGTTCCCGGTTCCGGTTGACCTAGTTAGTGCAGCCTAACAATCCTTTAACGGATTTGAATCATAAGAATATGTTGATTTGTTATGTGTAAGCAAGGTTAAAGAGATGGGTCTTTAATCTAGATTTAAACTGACAGAGTGTGTCTGCGTCCCGAACATTGTAGGGTAGATTGTTCCAGACATTGTTCCAGTTTGGGCGCTAGATAAGAAAATGATCTCCCGCCCGCGGTTGATTTTGATATTCTCGGTATTATCAAATTGCCAGAGTTTTGAGAACGCAGCGGACGTGAGGGACTATAATGTGATAGGAGCTCGCTCAGGTACTGAGGAGCTAAACCATTCAGGGCTTTGTAAGTAATTAGCAAGATTTTAAAATCTATACGATGTTTAATAAGGAGCCAGTGCAGTGTAGACAGAACCGGGCTAATATGATCATACTCTTTGGTTCTAGTAAGAACTCTAGCTGCTGCATTTTGGACAAGCTGGAGTTTGTTTATTAAGCGAGCAGAACAACCACCCAATAAAGCATTACAATAATCTAACCGTGAGGTCATAAATGCATGAATTAATGTTTCAGCATTTGACATTGATAGCATAGGTCGTAGTTTAGATATATTTTTGAGATGGAAAAATGCAGTTTTGCAAATACTAGCGATGTGGTTTTGAAAGGAAAGATTGCCATCAAATAGCACATCTAGGTTCCTAACTGATGACGAAGAATTGACAGAACAGCCATCAAGCATTAGACAGTGTTGTAGGTTATTACACGCTGAGGTTTTAGGCCCAATAATTAACACCTCTGTTTTTTCAGAATTTAGCAGTAAGAAATTACTTGTTATCCAATTTTTTAACTCAACTACACAATCCATTAGTTTTTCAAATTGGTACGTTTCGCCGGGCCGTGAAGAAATATAGAGCTGGGTATCATCAGCGTAGCAGTGAAAGCTAACACCATATTTCCTGATGATATCACCCAAGGGTAACATGTAAAGTGTAAAGAGTAATGGCCCTAGTACTGAGCCTTGCGGTACTCCATACTGCACTTCGATCGATATGATACCTTTTCATTTACTACCACGAATTGATGGCGGTCAGATAGATACGATTTGAGCCATGCCAATGCACTACCACTAATGCCAACATAATTCTCAAGTCTATTCAAGAGAATGTTGTGGTCAACAGTATCAAACGCAGCACTAAGATCCAGTAGCACTAACAGAGAGATACAACCACGATCAGATGACAAGAGTAGATCATTTGTAACTCTAATAAGAGCAGTCTCAGTACTATAATACGGTCTAAAACCTGACTGAAAATCCTCACAGATATCATATTTCTGTAGGAAGGAAGATAGTTGTGAGGATACAACCTTTTCTAATATCTTTGATAGAAATAGGAGATTCGAGATAGGTCTGTAATTAGTCAATTCGTTGGGGTCAAGTTGTGGTTTTTTAATTAGAGGCTTAATAGCAGCCAGTTTGAAGGTTTTGGGGACATATCCTAATGACAGTGATGAATTAATAATATTTAGCAGAGGATCTATGAGATCTGGAAGCAAGTCTTTTAGTAGCCTAGATGGAATAGGGTCTAGCATACAAGTTGTTGGTTTAGATGATTTAACAAGTTTATACAATTCTTCCTGACCTATAGTAGAGAATGAGTGGAATTGTTCCCCAGGAGATCTATAGCGCACTATCTGATGCGACACTGTAATTGACGGCTGCATGGTGACAATTTTGTTTCTAATTGTATCGATCTTAGAAGTAAAGTAGTTCATGAAGTGATTACTGCTATGCTGATGGGCATAGTCAGTGCCTGTTGGTTTTTTATTTTTTGTTAACTTAGCCACTGTATTGAATAAATACCTAGGGTTATGTTTGTTTTCTTCTAAAAGAGTCGAAAAGTAATCAGATCTGGCCGATTTTAACGCTTTTCTGTACGATAGGGTACATTCCCGCCAAGCAGTACGAAAAACCTCTAATTTTGTTTTCCTCCAGCTGCGCTCCATTTTCCGGGCTGCTCTCTTTAGGGCGCGAGTGTGCTCGTTATACCACGGGGTCGGACTGTTTTCCTTAATCTTCCTTAGGCGCAGAGGAGCGACCGTATCTAGAGTCCTGGAAAAGAGAGAGTCAATAGTTTATGTTACATCATCAAGTTTTTCTGAGCTATTGGACATGCTGAGGAATTCAGATAAGTCAGGAAGATTACTTAGAAAGCAATCTTTTGTAGTAGAAGTGATGGTTCTACCATACTTGTAATAAGGAGTTGAATTTACAGTTTTAGTTATCTGGAGTATACACGAGACTAGATAATGATCAGAGATATGATCACTTTGCTGCAGAATCTCAACGGCATTGACATCAATTCCATGTGACAGTATTAAGTCTAGAGTATGATTTCGACAATGAGTGGGACCTGACATGTGTTGTCTAACTCCAATAGAATTTAGAATGTCTGTAAATGCAGCTGCCAGTGCATCATTTTCAATATCAACATGGATGTTAAAGTCACCTACTATTAAGACCTTATCTGTAGCCAACACCAGCTCAGATATAAAATCAGCGAATTCTTTAAGAAAATTTGTATGGTGCCCTGGTGGCCTGTACACAGTAGCAAGTACAAACGTCATAGGGGATTTATCATTAACACTTGTTTCTCTGGATAATGTTATATGAAGCACCATTACTTCAAACGAGTTATACTTGAAATCCGCTCTCTGTGAAACACTAAAAATATTGCTATAAATTGTAGAAACACCTCCCCCTTTACCTTTTAGACGTGGCTCATGTTTATAACAGTAATCATGAGGGGTAGACTCATTTAAGATAATGTAATCTTCTGATTTTAGCCAGGTTTCTGTCAAACATAGCACATCTAGGTTATGATCAATGATCATATCATTTACAAAAAGCGCTTTTGTAGAGAGGGACCTGATATTCAAAAGGCTGAGTTTTATCATTTGTTTCTCTGTATTATGTAAATTTTTAATTTGTTGAACGTTGATTAGATTGTTACTCTTAAATTGGTTTGGACGTCTTTTGTATTGTCTAGCTCGGGGAACAGACACAGTCTCTATAGCATGATATCTAGGTGTAAGGGTCTCTATGTGCTGAGAATTAACTGATTTTGGTGACATGAGGCAGCTAGCAGACGGTCGGATTAGCCAGTCTGTCTGCTTCCTGACCTGGGCCCCAGTTAGTCAAGTGCAAACTCTAAGACTATATGCCATATTACTAGAGAGAAGAGCAGCACCACCCCTGGAGGGATGAAGACCATCTCTTTTCAACAGGTCAGGTCTGCCCCAAAAACTTGTCCAATTGTCTATGAAACCTATGTTATTCTGCGGGCACCACTTAGACATCCAGCCATTTAGTGACGACAGTCTGCTATGTATCTCGTCACCACGATATGCAGGGAGGGGGTCAGAGCAAATTATAGTGTCTGACATCGTACTTGCAAGTTCACACACCTCTTTAAAATTATTTTTAGTGATCTCCGACTGGCGAAGTCGAACATCATTTGTGCCGACGTGAATAACAATCTTACTGAATTTACGTTTAGCATTAGCCAGCACTTTTAAATTTGCCAAGATGTCAGGCACTCTGGCTCCTGGTAAACATTGGACTATGGTGGCTGGTGTCTCTATTTTCACATTCCGTACAATAGAATCGCCAATAACTAGAGCACTTTGATCAGGTTTCTCAGTGGGTGCGTCACTGAGTGGGGAGAACCTGTTTGATGTTCTGATCGGAACGGAAGAGCGGTGTTTTGACCCGTGACTATGCCGTCTCACAGTCACCCAGTTGCCCTGCTGCAAAGGCGAAGTTACCGGAACCGAACAATGTACGGGACTTCCTAAGCTAGTCGCATCCAAAGCCGTATCTAATGCCCTCGCATTCTTACTATCCTCGATTAAAGTTTGGATGCGTGTCTCTAGTTCTGAAATCTTCTCTGTCAGCCTAACTATTTCCCAGCATTTATCACATGTGAATCCCTCGCTGCCGACAGAGATTGATAAACTATACATATGACAGGTGGTGCAGGGGTGGAGCCGCTGGGTCGAAGGGCCGAGGCGGAGTCCAGGACTCAGAGGCTGGAGGCGGAGACGAGGGATCCTCCAGCCATGACGCCGATGGAGACTGGCAGACCCGCGGCGAACCAACTGCACAGATGGTGGACTGAGGGTGAGCAATGGGGCTGCCAGGAAACAGCGGTGGCATGGCTGAAGCAGCAGGGCTGCTAGATAGTTCCATTTCAATATCCTTAGTGAAATTATTCAAATCAAGTTCCATATTAGAATGTCCCAGATCCAGGCATTGCTCACCCTCAGCGGCAGTGCAGTGGGTGGTGCTGTCCTCAGCACCCTCACGCCCAACTGGAACATCCACCGTCGTGGGCTCCGTGGCCGGCTCTCGCACCTGGTCAGACTCGCTAGGCTCAGGCTCAGGCTCCATGGCGATCTCACGCACTGTTGCTCTCGGCTCTGAGGGTGCTCGGGCAGTGCAGGCTCCAAAGGAGAGAGTACAGGGGAATCAAAACCCCTGGGGATCGCCAGGTCCATAAAGTCCTTAATGTCTATGTAGCTTGCCACATGAGAGGCCGGCGGCCTAGAGCACGGGGCAGCGGCCGGAGTCCGAGAGCGGGCTGCGGCCGGCGGTTCCGGGCTGAGGAAGTGGATGGAGCCTTGGATAATGGGGGGTCGTTTGGGGCGGGGCAGGTGGTCTGAGCCGTTGGTGTGGTGTGTGGTATGTGGGGGTTCCCGGCGTGGTGTCAGCCGGCACGACGCAGCGTGTTCCAGAGGGGGCCGGACACCGAGACATGTAATCCTCTTCGACTTCGAAGTTAGAACCATTCAAATAAAGGGTAATAATGCAATGCAAACATACTTTAATAGTATAATCCAACAAGGGAACAGGAACAAACAGGAACAGCAGGGAAAAACACACGCCAACACTACGAAAACTAAAATAAGCAACATTACCATACATTAAGGAAGGATGATAAACAAGGAACAGAACCAAACTTATATAAGACAGCTAATGAGACAACGACAGGTGTGAGTGATTAACCAATGATGACATAACAAGAAATGGAACAGGAAAGACCAAATAAGGGCACAAGAAGGCAAAACCAACAAAACAGTCCAACGGGGGTGTGACACAGGGTCACATTTGTCAATGCCCATATTGATTAGAGTATTAAAAACTTGAAAAGTATTCAAGGTACATATAGAACAGATAAAAATGTGCAATTAAGTTGTGATTAATCACGAGTTAACTCATGACAATTGTGCGATTAATCACGATTAAATATTTTAATCGATTGACAGCCCTAATTTGTTTATGAACATTATTGCATTTCTGACTTATGATTCTGCTATCAGAAGCCTGAAATTAATTACGTGGAGAGCCATGTCAGCATTCCCTTGTGTTTGTCTTGTATTATAAATTTAGATGCTTCACCAGCACGTTTTACTCTATGATGAAAATCTAATTTATTTTGTTTGTTGTAGGTTCATACTTTTGTCTTAATATTGATTTACTACCAGTTTTGTTCATGATCTTAAAGTAAGTTTACAAGACTGTTTTTTTTTTTTTTTTTTTTTTTTTTGACAATCTGCTTTCTATAAAACTTTATTACTGAAAGATATTTTTGTAATTAATATTTATTTCCTTTGCAATATCCATGAAATACATTAGTGAGGAAGACACAATATACATTTTTATTCAATCTGTTTTTCTGAACAGCAAACAAATAATATGGAAAATGGTGCAAATTTTACATCCATCAGACTGACTGGATATCTTAATTTGGAATTCAAGATGAAGTACTTCTTGTTCGCTGTGATAACTCTGTTGTATTCGACAATCCTATTTGCCAATAGCTTTCTTATTGGTGTCATTTGTTCAGCAAAAACCCTTCATAAACCAATGTACGTGTTTCTCTGTAGCCTGTTTGTTAATGAATTGTATGGCAGCACAGCTTTATTTCCTTCCCTTCAGGTTCATCTGATTTTGAATAACACTGAGATATCTCTTATTTATTGTTACTTGCAGATATTTTGCCTGTATACATATGCAATGATTGAATTTTGTAATTTAGCAGTTATGTCTTTTGATAGATATGTGTCGATCTGTTATCCATTACAGTATAACAGAATCATGACCCCTTTTAGAGTGGGTGTGTTAATTGTGTCGGTGTGGTCATACTGTTTTGTTCAGTTTTTAATTCTTCTTTCTTTTAATTTTAAGCTGCAACTCTGTGGAAACATTATGGAAAAAGTATGGTGCGACAATTATTTACTTGTGAAACTTGCTTGTTCAAAAACCTCTTTGAATAATACTTATGGCATTGTTGTTAATGTGATGACAGCAATGATCCCTCTGACGCTAATTCTTTATTCATATACAAGAATTCTAAAAATATGTTTGAATTCTACTAAAGAAGCTAAGCAGAAAGCTCTAAGTACCTGTGCACCACACATCATATCTCTTTTAAACTTTTCTTTGGGCTGCTTCTTTGAAACAATCCAGAGCAGGTTTGATAATATCAGGATGCCAGCTTTGTTACGTGTAATAATTTCAGTCTATTTCTTGATGTGCCAGCCAGTGCTTAACCCTATTATGTATGGAATAAGACTTAAAAATATCAGACAAGTATGTAAAAAACTGGTTGTATCAAAAGTAGGTATTACATAAGCAAAAAAAAAAAAAATAATATATATATATATATATATATATATATATATATATATATATATTTTTTTTTTTTTTTTTTTTTTTTTTTTTTTTTTCTTTTTTCAGTTTTAAGGACTCTCATTATGATATTTCAGTGTATTTAAGATATTACAACATTTCAGATTTTAATATATATATATATAAAAATGATAATAATAAAAAACATTTTTTTTTTTTTTTTTTTTTTTTTCTTTTTTCAGTTTTAAGGACTCTCATTATGATATTTCAGTGTATTTAAGATATTACAACATTTCAGATTTTAACCTAACGTTTAATCAAAATAGCAGATCATAAATTTGTTCTTTTTACTTTTATGAATGTGACTATAGCATCAAAATATTGCTATAAAATTTTCAATGAAATTAAACAAAACAGTTTTTTTTTTTTTATTCTAATGTAAACTTTTTTTTGACATTTACTGAAATTATTTTATAATACATAATAGTGTTTTTAACTGATGATAAAGTGTGCTGGCTTTGTTGTCCACATCTTGTAAAAATAGCAACAAGGAACACCAAAGTTTAGCAGTATGGTAAAACTGGTAAGGTGCCCAATATAATGTTGCTATTATGTCATATTTTCAATAAAAATATGGGCAATTAAATATGTTCATATTAATATTCTATTCATGTAAGTCATAGAATAAATTTACATTTCATATTAATCTGGATTTCATGGATTCTGCTTTGTCTCTCTCTCTCTTTATCTCTCTCTCTCTTTTCTGGGGACTTTTTGTGGCTTTAATGGACAGGACAGTAGAGAGATGACAGGAAAGTACAAAGGACTTTGAGATGGGAATCAAACTCGGGTTGCCGTGGGCACAGTTGTGCTGTATGTCGGCGCATTAACCACAATGCTATTGCCGCCGACGACATTATTGGTATTTTAAAACAGGCAGCACAGTGGCTCAGTGGGTATCACTCTCGCCTTACAGGATGAAGAGTTTGCATGTTCTTCCCATGTTTGCATGGGTCTGCTTCAGGTGCTCCCACATTTTTAAAAAAAGTGGACACTATAAACTCCCCGTACACACACACACACACATACATATATCAAAAACCATTTATACATTTTGTAAAAGTTTCACCAGGTAGTTTAACTCCAAAAGTGGGGGTAACATGGCCTCTTTGCACAATTTTGCATTTTGTTCTAAAACAATTTGACAATGTTTCTATTTATTTCCCTTAATAACACATTGACTTATGCTGTTACAATCACTAGCTGAAGTGCCCTTGATGGCCACCAGAGGACACTCCACCCCAGGCTCTTGCCATTCCATCAAGGACTACATCCCCCATAATCCTCTGCTGTGTGTCATCATCACTGACTGTCCACAGGTGTTACTCATTAGCCCTGTCTATAAAGCCTGGTTCTCTGTCATTAATTGTGAGGTTTTGTAAGTGTTAAAGAAGAAGTCCACTTCCAGAACAAAAAGATTACAGATAATGTACTCACCCTCTTGTCATCCAAGATGTTCATGTCTTTCTTTCTTCAGCTGTAAAGAAATTACGTTTTTTGAAGGAAACTTTTCAGGATTTTTCTCCATATAATGGACTGGTATGGTGCCCCGATTTTGAACTTTCAAAATGCAGTTTACATGCAGCTTCAAATGATCCCAAATGTGGTTGTAGACAATCCCAGCCGAGGAAGAAGGGTCTTATCTAGCAATCGGTTATTTTCATTTAAAAAATACAATTAAATTATTTGTAATCTCAAACGCTTGTCTTGTCTTGATCTCCTTGAATTCTGTGTATTATGGTTCAAGACAGTTAGGGTATGTCGAAAAACAATCGTATTTTCTCCCTCAACTTCAAAAATCATTTCAAAATCATCCTACATCGCTGCAGAAGCACCAACCCAGCCTTTGCAAAGTGAACATGCAAAGATGATCAAACACCCTTAACAAAAAAGGTAAAACAGCGATATAGGACGATTTTGAAGTTGAGGGAGAACATGAGATGGGAATTTTTCGACATACTCTAACTGTCATAAACCAGAAAAAAAAAAAACAGTTTAGGCAGAGCGAGACAAGACTTAAATGACATTAAAAAGTATAGAAATTGTATTATTTTTATGAAAATAACAGATCGTTTCACTAGATAGCCTTGTTCCTTGGCTGGGATCGTTTATAACTGCATTTGGGATCGATTGAAGTCACATTTAAACTGCATTTTAAAAGTTCAAAATCAGGGCACCATATCAGTCCATTATATGGAGAAAAATCCTGAAATATTTCCCTCAAAAAACATAATATCTTTACGGCTGAAGAAAGAAAAACATGAACATCTTGGATTGCAAGGAGTGAGTACATTATTTGTCAATTTTTGTTCTGGAAGTGGACTTCTCCTTTAAGGCCTTTCACGCTGAATGAGAAAGTTCAGCACAATGACGCTACCAATTGCAGCATGAAAAAAGCGAGGATTTTTTTTCACTCGGTGAGAAAGCACCATTCGCCTGTGATTCGTCATGCTTTTTCACATCACGCTCAGAGTGAAACGGCCTTTACAATGCATCTCTAAGCATTCATACTGGTTTTATGTACCTGCCTAGTTGTTTGTTCAGATTTATTGCCTGTTTTGACCCTTGCCTGCTTCACTCCATCTCGAAGCAGTTCCGTAACTTAGCTCATCAAGGTCACCACCATGCCCAGATGCTGGTCACTCTGTGCTTTCAGTAAATTCCTGTAGTGGCAGTTGAGGCTGATTACCAGTGTGGTGGACCCACTGCTGATGTCGTTCTGAGTGGCAGGCATCCCGGTGGCCTCAGCGCTCTCATGTCCGGCGATCTCAGAGGATCTGCTACTCTCTGCCACCCTTCCAGTAATGGTGGTCGGCATTTTGTATGTTTCGGCTACACACTGCTCTGTTACTCCTCCTAAGCCCGCTCCAGTCTATGAATCCATGGTTGGGTTTGATGGGCTTACCAGTATAGTGTTCTTCCATTTGGCCTAGCCATAAACAAAATGTATGGAGGTAGCACTGGCTCCTTGGTGACTCCATGGCATCTGCATTTAAAATTACATAGACTACTGGCTAATTTGGTCTAAGGCTCAAGAGCTTGATATTGGGATGATGACCTTTCTTATCTCGAGTCTGTGGAGTTAAGTCTCAATGCCAAGAAAAACATTCTCTTTCCTGCCCAGAAAACAACATATTTAGGGTGTAGTGATATCAGTGTTGGATAACCTCACATTGGACACCACTAAATGTAGTGATTTAAGTAGCACCACTAGTGTAATGGCTTTGGGCTTAAATATTAATAATAATATTTAATTTTGGTCATACTATTTTACCAGGCATCAGCCAGGAGCTTCACCTTGACAGCAGAGAAAAATCACTTGAAGTTTGTTAAATAAATAAGAATTACATAAATTAGAGAAAATTGTAATCTGACCAATCTAAAGGATTTGTGAGATATTGTTAAATTCCAGAGCCTCTTACTGTATTATCAACACAAGAAAGACACTAGTGTAATAAAAGGGGTTTTACTAACAACGGGATAGGCAAGAGTATCTAGCAACTACTAAATGGACACAATGATTGATTCAAGTGATTGATTTAGATGTTGGATGTTCCTAGATTCTTCAATGCTAATGGCCGTGCACTAGAGTTGGAGGGTATCTCCTATTGAAGAACATCCCTACACATTATGAACCATATGACTAGTAAATAATAGAGAATGGGAATGTGACGTCAGCAACGCACGGCATTCTGGGACTTTTGGACATGGACACTACAGTCTAGAATGGGTAATAGTGGAGGTAGATGTTAAAATTTATTGTACTTTAAAAAACCCATTAGAACGGAGAATGCTTGCTGTGATATGAACTGCTACATCTGCTGTCATGACCGGAGTGGAGAACGGATCTAAAATGAAGCACAATTTTATGCGTTTCAGCTTGAAACAACACAATGGCAAAAGCAGCTCAATGAAAATAAACAACTTCAAAATCTGTCTTTGTCGTGCGTATTTATTATTTATTGCAGATTAATAATTTCCGGTCCACTTGAATTTATAAGTAATTATGTTATGAATAACACGTTTGGAAATGTAATTTAATTTGTGATATGGCTCATTGCGATCACCATCCTTGTTCATAAAGCAGTTCATCTGATTTACTATTCAGCAGCTTTTTGTAAGAAATCGTGTATTTGTTCAATTTAAGTAAAGTAAAACTTATTGCACTATATCCCTTAATGAAATTAGGGCGATATGATATATGATTAAATACATCAGCATTTTTCAATTACAGTCCTTACTTACCGTCGCTCTGCATATATTGCATGCCTCTCTTATTTAACCTGATTCAGATAACCAGCTAGTTCAAAGAGAGCTCCATGACTGAACTGTGTTCCGATTAACATGGTCCCTACACAATGTGCATTGCTCCCTACTCCATGAGCAGGGAAATCAGTTTAAGTTTACTTCACTTAGGAATTTTCATTCATGGATTTGCGCTATGCCACCGCCTGCATAGTCTTCACACACAGATGAAACTTACTAGAGAAGTGTGACATAATATACCTCTGTAAATAATGTCTTGCACATTTTAATGCTCCTTAAATGGAACATATACGCTTCCCTTCGAACTGTAATCAGGGTGTAATATTTCAAGTTCACAGGGCACTTACTTTTGAATAGAAGAGACATCCGAGATACACACAAAATGTGCAGAGTGGTGGTTCACTTACAAGACCAACTGGCTGAGATCAAGCTATAGTGTGTTTATTTTATTTGGCAGATATATCAGTGCCACCTACTTATTAAAACTGCAAAAGATAAATTAATTTGGTCCTGTGTGTGGTACAATAGAAGGCCACACGACTGAGTGCTCAAATGAACGCAATGGATTCAAATATTAGTACATTTATTCTAAGCAAGTGCAAGCAGATCTTAAAAATATTAACGCAAATACAGTCGTTTTTTCCACTAGTGATTTGTATTTATTGTCATTGTATGCTATTTAGCGTGTCCTAAAACATGGCGGCGACCACCCAGTATGCAATGGCAGCAAATGTAGATTCCCATGCTCTATACCTCAAACATACACTACCTTTCAAAAGTTTAAGGGTCATATTTGTCATATTTTGAAAGAAGTCTTTTATGTCCACTGCTGCATTTGTTTGATTAAAATACAGTAAAACAATAATATTGTGAAATTACCATTTTGTCTACACAGGACATGACAGTTGAAGATCATTTGAACTTTGTGTCAGTACGTCATAAATAGAATGCTGTATCAGTTTACTGTCTGGGATTTGTCGTGACATCTTTCTGTATGTTCAGATGTTGTGTGTATATATATGAATCAAAATTTTTAACTAACTTTGTTTACATTTTTAACATCATAATATTGGTTGTCTTCTTTCTCTTTTCAGAGTTTAGCTCCAACCCCAACTAAGCAGACCTGAGCAGCTAAGCAAGGATCACCAGAAACTCTGCAGAACTTTGGTCCTCAATGCCCAGAACTGGACACCATTGTTTTAAGTCATCAATCTAGGAGTCATCCTGCCTCTCTGAATTGTCATGTTCAGAACATATTGCAGGAGATCTCAGCATTTTCTCTCAAGATTCACTTACATGCAGAGTTTTGCTCCAACTTAGTCCAGTGCACCTGAACAAACTAATCAAGGTCTTCAGTTTTACAAACTATAAAGTCATAAACTGGTGAGTGTGATGAGGTGTGGACTCACTCACTCAGGTCCGTTGCTCAGTAGTCAGTGGTTAAGGGCTGTCTCAGTCACTAAATTTTTACAGTACACTGAAATGTTTGCTCCTTAAAAAACTGTAAAAGCCAGAAAGCATCGATGCTCACCATGTTACCTTGTAATTCTGAAGCTCAAACACAAACCAATATTATATTTCATCATAAAATGCCTAATCTAACAAAATAATGTCTAATCTAGCAAAAATGTACAATTTATTCATGACTGAAATCTTGCACGTACATGTAACAAAGTGTTTATCATAATGTACATAAAATATCTGTTTTACTGTTGTGCATAAATACAGTAGACTTTGATGGACTGAGTTGAGAACTCCTGACACACTGATAAGTTAATAAATACTCATGAAGAATGAGTACACTTTAATTTGTACAGAAATAGGTCATATTTGACTCATATTCAGTGTTATGATGTTTAATTGCCTTTTGTTTGTGTGTCAATCACAGCTAAATAAAACCAAATGCCATTCAGCCGCAGGTCACTGCATCTTTTGCTGTGAAAAGTATAAATAAACATTTTTTTTTTTTTTTTAATGTCAAATACATTCTCAGGATTTATATTTGGTTTGGTTTTTATAAACATTTTAGGGATCACAGTTTCGGTACAGTTCTTATGAACTAAACTTTTAACATTTCAGCAGCTGACTTTTTTTTTTAGTACTTGCATAGTAATTTTAATTGTACCACATCTGTGATGCATGTATAAGTGACAACTGTTGAAAATTCTAGAAAATTGTTTTATGCTATAAGGCAGTTCCTACTGTTTTGTGTCCTGATGTAATGCCACGCCAGCAGAGGGAGCCATCCCCCATCCACTGACTGTTCCCGCTCCCTCTGCTGCTTCTATGGTTACTTCCTGTTTGGCAGCCATATAAGGAGGGCCATGCCAAACAGGTATTGTGAAGTATTGTTTTGCCTGTGTGGACTCTACCAAGCATTTTCCCTGTTTTCATTGCCTTGTTTTGTTATTTCCACGGTTTTTGTTTTGTTTCATGGTCATAGTCATGCTCACGTCACTTCTACCAAGCCACAGTCTACTCACATCACGTCTGCCAAGCCAAGGCCTGCTCACGACATGCCTGCCGCTCCAGGGCCTGCTCACGTCATTCCCGCCGCTCCAGTGCCTGCTTACATCATGGCCACCCTCCCAGAACCAGTCCACAAGATGGCCGCCATCCCCGAGCTAGTCCATAAGATGGCCGCCATCCCTGAGCCTGTTCACAAGATGGCCGCCATCCCCGAGCCTGTTCACAAGATGGCCGCCCCATCTGAGTCCCCGGCCAAGATGGCTGCCAGGCCTGAGCCTCATCAGTCCGAACTCATCTCATCTGAATCTCATCCCATCATATCTGCCATACCCAAAGCAATTCAAGTGATGGCTGATCCTCCGGTGTCAAGTCAGGTCACAGCTGTTCTCCATGAGTCAAGCCAAGTCACAGCTATTCTCCATGAGTCAAGCCACAGTTGATCTTCATGAGCCAAGCCAAGTTACAGCAGATCTTCATGAGCCAAGTCAAGTTACTGCTGTTGTTCCTGAGTCAAGTCAAGCCACAGCTGATCTTCCTGAGCAAAGTCAAGTTACAGCTGGTCTTCACGAGCCAGGTTAAGTCACAGCTGTTCTTCACGAGTCGAGTCAAGTCCTTGTCGATTTTTCTGAGTCAAGTCAAGTCACGGCAGACCTCCCTGAGTCAAGTCAAGTCACGGCAGACCTTCCAGAGCCTTGTCACGTATCAGCTGACCCCCCAGAGCCTCGTCAGGTCTTAGCCGTCCTTTCAGAGCCTCACCAGGTCTCGTCTCATCTCCCAAGCCACACAGAGCCCACGCTCTCTAATCCCACAGCCTCCACACCCTCAAGCCCGGCAGGCATCCCACTATCTTCTGTGCTGCCTGTCATGGCGATCGCCATTTTAAGCGTGTGGGCTACACACTGTGCTCCAGTGGCCTCGTCTGACCACAAGTCTGCTCCAGTGGCCTCATCTGACCACAAGTCTGCTCCAGTGGCCTCGTCTGACCACAAGTCGGTGCCAGAGGCCTCTCCTGTCCACGAGTTTGCGCCAGTGCCTCCAGAGGTGTCAACGTATGCTGTGGAACCTCCCAAGGAGGGGGCGTCCATTCACAAACTCACAGAATCTGTGCCAATGCCCCCGGAGGTGGCGGCTCCGGCTGAAGAACCTCCTAAAGGGGCGGCGTCCTCCTATGAACTCTCTGCCCATCATGTCATGGCCAAGGAGGCCTATCATGAACTCTTTGCTCTGCTATGGATGTTATTTGTTCCACTGTGGGTATCTTTGCTTCTGTCTGCTCTGTCTGCTCTGCCTGCTCTGCCTGCCCCGCCATGGCTCCCTGCTCTGTCTGCTCTGTTTGCCCTGCCATGGCTCCCTGTTCTGCCTTCTTTGCCTGCCCCGCCATGGCTCCCTGCTCTGCCTACTCTACCACGGCCCAGGTCCTCCAGTGTTCCACTGTCTACCACAGCTCCACGGCCCAGGTCCTCCAATGTTCCAGTGTCTGCCACAGCTCCACGGCCCAGGTCCTCCAGGGTTCCACTGTCTGCCACTGCTCCTCGGCCCAGGTCCTCCAGTGCTTCACTGTCTGTCACTGCTCCACGATCCAGGCCCACCTCCTCTGCACGGACCTGGTCCTCCGTCCCACCCCCTGTTTTGCCTCTGTTCCCCCACCCTCCTGGACTGTTGTAGCTTGAGTGCCAGGAGTCGCTCCTAGAGGGGGGATTCTGTAATGCCACGCCAGCAGACGGAGCCCTTACCCATGCACTGACTGTTCCCGCTCCCTCTGCTGCTTCTATGGTTACTTCCTGTTTGGCAGCCATATAAGGAGGGCCATGCCAAACAGGCGTTCCGAAGTATTGTTTTGCCTGTGCGGACTCTACCAAGCATTTTCCCTGTTTTCATTGCCTTGTTTTGTTATTTCCATGGTTTTTGTTTTGTTTCATAGTCATAGTTATACCTTGTTTCATTGCCATAGTTTTGTCTTGTTTCATAGCCTTGTTTATTTGTTACTTTGTTACTCTTGTCTCACCCTGGATGTTACTGTTTTTCTGGCGTCTGACCCTGCCTGTCTTGACTACAATCTGTGTAATAAAGCTCGCACTTGGATCTACTTACGCTTCCTACAAGTCACGTTACACCTGAGGTGGAAATGCCCCAACTGTAGGGAAAACTCAGATGTATACTTTACATTTTGAACAACCATTTTTTTTTTTTTGACAATTACATTTTGGTTATTGTTTTCTTTCTCACTTTAGATGCTGGAGAAAAAAGCCAGGCTAAAGCATCGAAAGTGCAAACTTTTTTCGTGGCTCAATAATCCAGGATTTGGATGGTGGAAGGAACAGAAAAACCAGAAGACCAGAGATCAGGCAGAGATCTACTGATGTCCCTGTAGATACAGATTTACCTAATGTGTTAGCTAAACCAAGAATTTTCATCACTCACCTTCATATTGTTCCAGACCTGTAGGACTTTATCTTGTTTATCTTTGAAACATAAATGTAGATCTTTGTAATGAAATCTGAGAAATTTCTGTCCTTTCATTTTACAGTTTATGCCACTACCACTATCGAGCCTCAGAAAGGTAGTAAAGGTAGTCATTAAAGTAATACATGTGACTTCAGTTGCATTAGAGATACATAATTTGTGAATAAAGACATAATTTTATTGTTGTTGCTGTTTTTTGCGTACATAAGACATCCGTTAAACATATCTTTATTTGCGTTCTGCACAAAAGGGTCTTATGGGTTTGGAGCATCGTGATAATAATAAATTAATGATAGAATTTACATTTTTGGGTGAAATATGTTATAATGTGGTTATAATTAGTCATTGTTCTGTTTTATGAACATTTTCAGTATTTTAAAGATTATTGTTTTGAAATATTTGTTTCCAATAAATACTGCTTTTTTGATAGTTCTGTTTGAAGAATATTAAAAAATATCATGGTTTCCACAAAAATATTGGGCACCACAACCGTTTACCACATTGATAATCAGAAATGTTTCTTGAGCAGCAAATCATATTAGAATGATTTCTGAAGGATCATGTGATGCTGAATACTGGGGTAATTATGAACATTTAGTTCACAGGATTACATTACCTTTTACAGTGTATTCATATAAAAACCAACATTTTTTTGTAGTTAGATTTCATAAATGTTACTGTTTTCACTGTATGTTTGATCAAATGCAGGCTCAAAATGTGATCAGGAAAGTGTTTATATATATATATATATATATATATATATATATATATATATATATATGAAAGGTTTATTTAATGTGTCAATAAATGTTTTGGTACTCTTTTGTGAATTGTCTTATTTTTAATTATGAAAAATAAATATAATCATGAATTCACGGTTGAAATTAGACCTGAAAAAGACGTATTTTTAACTTTCGCTTTACAGCCACAATTAGACATAATTTGAACAATGCCAGACGTCTGAACAACATTGGTCGAAAAGTGAAAGGTGAAAAGACATCTTTTTCAGGTCGTCGAAAAAAGACGTCTATAAAAAGATGTCTTTTTACCTTTTACTTTTCGACCAGCGTTGTTTAGACGTCTGGCATTGTCGTCTTTTCGACGAGTTTTTGCTGGGTGGGACAGTTCTGTAAATGGATGTGAAGAAGGTTTAGTCGATTTTTAAAATGATGTGAAGAAGGTTTAATCGATTTTTTAAAAAAGTCATTCCTTTGTTGTCCGCAAAGGCTGATCTCATCAGAATGAAACTTTCCACATCTCGCCGATGCTTACTACAAGGGGTTGTATGGGATTTAATCACGCTGTGGGTACAGCTGTCTCCGGCACTTGTCAAATCCATTTTAAACACGATGGCCCCAGGCTGTGTCTTTACACATTTCCCCTGATTGCTCTTCTCCCAGGAGTCCTAGCAAAGGTTAGTCAACAAGGATCTTTCCTCTTACTGATAGCTCCTTGTTGGCTGACCAGGGTTTGGTTCTCAGACTTGATATCCCTCCTCGATTCTGATCAAGAGAGATCTCCTATCTCAGGTGCAAGGGACAATAATTAATCCCCGGCCCAAGCTTTGGAACCTTAAAGTTTGGCCCCTGAGGGGGACCAACTAGGATATGGTGGTCTATCAGCTAGGGTCTAAGTGCTAGGGCCCCCTCCACTAGAAGAAGTTATGCCTTCACATGACATGTGGCCACAATTTTGACTTGCTATGCTCTGATTAGCCGGGTTTCCATCCAAAGTTGCGAATTTAACTTATGCGGAAAATTGGAATATTGCATTACATTTGCGAACAAGCACCATTTCCATCCAACGAGTCAGAGAACAAAATCGTCGTTTCCTGATAAACTGGCACTCAATCACTAAGAAAAGTAGGAGAAGCCACTGAATATGATCATTTTCATATCTGATAGATTACTTGCGCCTCAGAGCGAGCAGACAAAAAAATAAATGCGGTCATTGCTTTCGGAAGTGGATGCCTGTAATTTTGGGAACACAGTCATATAAGTGTCATGTTGTCCCAGGGATGAGACCAGAGACAGAGATTAGGTGCAAACCAACAAGGAGTTTTATTAACAATGATGGTATTCTGGAGTGCAAGTGTAAGTAGAGCAAATGGTATGCTTATCTGAAAGTCGATGTTGAGAATCATGAGTTGATATAATGAGTCCGTGGGGAAAATATAATGAGGAATCCAGATAGCAGCGGGAGAGTCCGGGTGTGAGAACGAAGAGAGGTCAGGTGCTATCATCAGGGTGTGAATGGTAGACCAGACAGTGAGATACTGATTGCCGGGGACTTATATAGGGCGGGGCAAAGTGGAATCAGGTGGCAATCAGTGCTCCGGTGATAGAGAACGGGAGTGCTGTGACGTAGATGGTGGGGGTGGCTGTGGTTAATGCCTGACAATAAGACAGTTCTGGGAGGCAATTATACAGAAATACTTTGAGAGACTTTGCTTGGGCATTTCAGAATGACAATATCCGACGCGATCGGTCCGCTGGTTAGTCAGGTTTTGCCGTTCCATTGTGCAAAGTCACATGACTTTTTTGATGCGCATAGATGAGTTTATTCGGCAAATGTGTTTCCATCTTCCATTATTTGCATTAAGCCTTTTTCGCACAAGTCAAAAACCACCTCAAGCAAGCATAAAAACTTTTTTGTGAATTGGGGGGGTTTTATTCAAAATTTGGCGTTTCTATCCCTTGTTTCTGATGCGATACTTCAAAATGCGCATTAAAACAGAGTGATGGAAATATAGCTATCGACAGGGACTGTAGAAAAACACCCTCTAGTCTAGTCTAGTCTGGGGTTACTTGACTGTAACCCTGTTACCTGAAAAAACAAGAACGAGATGCTGTGCCAAAAGAGCAATGCTCTTTTTATAATAGCACATCTTTAAAAAAAAAAAAAAAAAAAAACACAGAACAAACATCAATATGAAAATTACTTCAAAGACTGGTATTTAAATGATATAGGCTGGATTACTTGGTGGTTGACATCAATTATTGATTCCAGACATTTTAAGTACTACTTTTAACAGTAGTCTGAAAGATATGCTGGAGGCTGTCTGTTTCTTCAAACTGGGTATCTTGGTGATATCACAATTTGTGGAAGATCATTACAATGCTCACATGGCACAGTGTTCTGAGGAGGGAGGAATCTCTTGAAGAATGACGAGTTCCAAGTGATAGAATTATTACTTTGTGCAGCTGTAATCATGGAGCCTTTGGTCATGGTTGCAGTGTGTGGGATATACTGTAATATAATAATGTAATATTGAACTTACATTGGAAAGGTTTATGTGACCTCTCTCGAGATTTCGCCAAAAAGTTTCACGATTTATTCCAAAACTTGATGCATGATGGGATACACTAAGCCTTGAATACTGCTCTGGAGCAGTATTCAAGATAGTGTGGATTTAGTGTGCGTTAAGGGCACTGCACTTCGGCATTATTAAGACGTGGGACAGTCTTACACACTTACTTCCTGTCACGTGCACATGCTATCAGGTGCACCAGCAAGACCAGAAGTGAGGGTATTTGGACAGGGTATGAGTTTTCAGGATCATTAGAGAAACCAGGTGGTTGAGTTTGATCAAAGTTGGAGCTAAACTCTGCAAGAAAGTGGATCTCATGAGCCAGATTTGAGGATCCCTGATATAGGTATATTTGCTTTTCGGAGGATGGTTGAAAATGCTCCTTTCAGCCAAGTCCTTCTGATTCTGAAGTTGAGAGTGAGAGAAAGGTGTGGTTGTGGAATTCAAGAGACAGAGCAGGTGGATAAAAGGAGTGAATAGGACTGCTCTGTGTAGTAAAAGCCTCTTTATCTGCCAGCATGTGATGGAGATTTATGACTAATCACAGAACCAGCATTACTGAGGAGATGCGCGTAATAACCGTAATAATTTTTGCCTTTGGCTGGACAGACTGTTTGTGAGGAAAAATACCTCTAGAATTTCTAGATCTCTAGATTTTTGTATTGTTTGTGGCTGACTGCTTTAACAGATTCAGTTATTTTTAAGCCATTGCCAACGAGCCAGATGCATGCAGTTCTGAGATCTCAAAGGTCCTGCCATGTTCCAGAAGGTCTCATAAAGACATATTGTGCTTTTATTTCTCTGTTGACATCAGCAATTGCATTGCATTTCTGAATACAATCACTTCATATTGCACATTTTTCTTTGGGGCAAAATAGTTGGTGAGCTTAGTCTTTATATCTGCATGTACCTTTTCTCCAGCCAGATGCAACAGCCTTTAAATGTAGCGTTGCCACTAATGTAACATACTTTAGTTGTCGAATATTTGCACCCATTTGGTCCAACATGGTTTGACAGAGTGTGGTTCACTTTCTATATCGAACGCTGAAAATAAATGCAGGGTAATCACCATTTTTTTCCCCTTCTATAGATCTCTTCATCAGCATAGAAATTTACCGAACTAAATGGCTTTTATTTCTGAGAACCCTGGAAATGTAAAACAGACCTGTACTTTTTTTTTTAGAGAACTTTCATAGTAAAATATCATTTTGTTCAGTATATATTGCATATTGCACCACAATATAAATAAAAATAAAAATAAAATAATTTGTTACCCTGCTTCCTTAAAATTTTAAGTTCAGTCAACTCAAAAGTTTAGTCAACTTGAAATGTTAAATTACTAAGTGACAACTTACAATTTTAAGGCAGCTGGGTAACAAGCCCAGCTTTTAATTTACCAAACCAAATTTTGTTTAGTCAAATCAAATATCTAAGTTGTCAGTACAACTTAACATCTCAAGTTGACTAAACTTGTTTGATTTGGCTGAAATTAAACTTTTAAGGCAGCAGGGTAATAAATTATTTTAAGTAGACTCAACATTTTTATTTTATTTTATTTTATTTATTTATTTATTTTTTTGTATGTGTATATAGAGTATCTTTAGAGCCATCTTATACAAGTTTGTTTGGTTGTTTATTTTAAATGCTTAAATATTCAGCACAACATACAGTGACACTAATCTTTAACTGCAGTATTAGTAATGATAGAGCAAGATTTGTTTTTAAATGATTATTATGTCTCTATTTTCTTCCAGTGGTAAGTAAAGCTTGGAAACCAGAAACTAATTGCATCATTTAACAGCCATGTCAACATTCCCTAGTGTATTTGTCTGTATTATAAATTCAGATGCTTCACCAGCACTACATAATTAAACTCTGTTTCTCCCATGATGCCTTAAAAATGCATTCCAAATAGTTATTTTATACTTGTTAGATTGATAGTCTTGATTGCAGGTTTTTATTAGATTATTGTTTTTAAATCTGATAATATTCTTAATATAGGTTTGCATGACTGATTCAACATAACTTTCAACTGACATTCGACAGTCTTCTCTCTTCAAAACATCTCATTATCAGTGAAAGGTTGTTGTTGTTGTTGTTGTTGTTGCTTTTGTTTAACTATACATTGCTTTTGCAACTCACACATGTGCTGTTTTATTACAAATTGTACTTTTTTCTCTTTATTTACAGATGCTAATTTGGAAAGTTTCACTTTTGTGAATCAAATAGCTACAGCATCTACGGTATATGCTGATTATATGATTAACTGTTATATATTTAATGCTATTAAGCTATCATCCATGGATAATTCAACACATTTTACAACCATTATATTGACTGGATACATTGATATTGGGAATATTAAGTATTTATGTTTCATTGTTTTGGTCCTGTTGTTTGTTGCAATCATTGTAGCAAATCAGTTAATCATTGGAATAATATGGAAGGAGAAGTCCTTGCATGAACCTATGTATGTTTTTTTATGCAGTTTATCTGTAAATGAAATGTATGGCAGCATTGCTTTATTTCCATTAATTTTAAGTAATATGCTAATGTCAAAAATTCCAGAAGTTTCACTGACTTTTTGTCATGCTCAAATATTTGCTTTGTATACTTACGGATCAGTAGAATTCTGTAATTTAGCAGTCATGTCTTATGACCGATATGTGGCCATCTGTTACCCTTTGGAATATCATAGAATCATGTCTCCTACAGTGACAGTTACTTTGATTGCTCTGGGGTGGTCAGTATCAATTATCAAATTCTCCATAAATTTTTCTTTGAGTGTACGGCTAAAGTTGTGTGGAAATGTAATGGACAAAGTATGGTGCGACAACTACATGCTTGTGAAACTGGCATGCTCAGACACTACAGCAAACAACATCTTTGGCATAATCGGTACCATTGTGACCATTGCTGCTCCTCTAGCATTAATTTTGTTCTCATATGCAAAAATTTTAAGAGTTTGCCTAAAGTCTACAAGAGAAATGACCAAAAAGGCTTTAAGCACGTGTACTTCGCACCTTATCTCACTACTGAATTTTTCTGTTGGTTGTTCATTTGAAATGATCCAAAGCAGATTTGATAAGGTACCTCTGCCCCCTGTACTATGTGTGATTCTCTCACTGTATTTTCCGATGTGTACACCACTTATCAATCCTATCATGTATGGTATGAGACTTTCTAAGATAAAAAGGTTACTAAAAAAATTGATTTACCCCTGGAACCACATAAACCCATATGACAATGATGTGTAAGACTATTATTCATTACCACTTATAGGGTAGAAGAACATACAGAATAATCAATATGTTGTTGTTGTTGTTTTTGTTTTTTGTTTTTTTCCTTTTTTAAAATCTGTTTTGTCTCTGTTAAGAGGAATATGCGTTAATGACTGTTAATATGTATTAGGAATATGTGTTAATGACTGATGATTACATGATGTAGAAATATTATAATGTTTAATGGCTCTTAAAGGGCATTTTCTTTTTTTTATTATTAGTGTAATAGTGTTTTTGCATTATCTTCCTGTACTTATCTGAATTTCATAAAAATAAAAAGGGTACTATTAACAACATTTTATTTGTAATTTTAAATTTTTCACTAAAGTTTCCTACTTTGTTAAATCTGAAAGCAAACAACACATAACAAAATTTCTTTCCTTAAATTCAATGTGATAAAAAATGCTGTTTGTCTTGTTTGTTTAACTTTATTATGGTGAATAAGTAGCTCAAGATCTGTCTGCCTCCCTGGCCATTTAAAATCTTGGTCAAGGCAGGCATCATCCCTCAAGACTCCAATGTTGACCACTCAGCCTGCAGAATCATCCTTGGTGAACAAAGTTTATGTCAGGGGTGGGAACGTTGATCCTGGAGGGCCGGTGTAAAGTTTAGCTCCAACCCTAATCAAACACTCCTGAACCAAGGTCTTCAGGACACAGGTTGGTATTTTTTCTTTTTCATTTCTTTTCTTTTATTTTTTCTTCAGGGTTGGAGCTAAACTCTGTAGGAACGCTGGCCCTCCAGGATCAGTGTTCCCCACCCATGGTTTATGTGGTGGCAAGTCAGGCTGGCAAATATCTGCATACGATGGGCATCTCGAAGGCATACCAGGCTGACCTGCTTAGGGACTGATGATGGGATGAAGGTGAGCAGGTGGGGCCCAACACAGTTTTGGGGCAACAGATTTGTCTTTTTGGGCCAAAAAGGTGGCCTGTGCTGTGTCACATTGTGTGTAGAATGAGACATAGGAAAAAGAAAATATAACAAAAGTCTTTAATAAACTCCACAAATGATAACTCCAGACAGGAACAGCAGGGAAACACACACCAACATCACTTTAAGATCCGCCGAACAACACTGAACTGAATCCAACTTATAAAGGGGTGCTAACGATACAAGGACAGGTGTGGGAGATAAACTAATAATGAATTGACAAGGACAGGAACAGGAAGGACCAAATATGGGCAACAGAGGGAGAAACCAACTCAAACAGTCCACAGGGGTGTGACATGCTGTTGGCTGCTTCATGGCAGCATTGACGGTGATGGAGACATCTCTGGCTGAACATCTTGGACACACAGTCCCGGGTGCCATGGCGGGTCAGGGAGCTCGGGGAGCCACAGCGGAGCACAGAGTCCATAAGGCCATGGCGGGTCAGGGAGCTCGGGGAGCCATGGCCGAGCTCAGAGTCCATAAAGCCATGGCAGGTCAGGGAGCTCGGGAAGCCATGGCCGAGCACAGAGTCCATATGGCCATGGTGGGTCAGAGAGATCGGGAAGCCATGGTCGAGCACACAGTCCATCCGGCCATGGCTGATCAGGGAGTTTGGAAAGCCATGGCCGAGTACACAGTCCAGGTGGCCATGGCTGATCAGGGGAGTAGGGAGAAACTTAGGGCATAATCAGCCCAGGAGAGCACAGGAAGCCTGGGCTTAGTAGGCGTTGACACAGGAGGGTGCCCGGGAGGCACAGGCACAGGAGGGCGCTCGGGAGGCGCCAGCACTGGAGGGCGCTCAGGCTCTGGAGGGCGCTCTGGAGGAAGCGCGGGCTCTGGAGGGTGCGCTGGAGGCAGCTCGGGCTCCACGTCGGAAATCCACGTCGGCTAAATATGCCCTCTAGGCTGTCAATCACGTTTGAAGTTGTGGTGGAGGTCAGTATGTCATACTCATAATACCTGTTATAATAATCCACCACAATTAGGATTGAGTGTTTTGAAGGCAAGGGCCCCAGTAAATCCACTGCTAGATCTTGCCATGGTCCGTCAGGCAATGGTAAAGGTCGTAGTGGCTCTGGAGCATCAGGACGTGAGACAATTTGACAGCCATGACATGATTTACAGTGTCTCTTAGCAGCTCTGTCCATGCCAGGCCACCATACTTTGGTCCTGAGATGCTGCTTAGTTCTGACTATGCCTAGATGTCCCTCATGGACAAGAGCTAGTGCTCATGCTTGTAGTGCTTTTGGAAGAACAATACGTATTCCACATAAAACCAGATAGCCTATCGGGCACAGTTCATTAGCTATGGCTGCATATGGCATACACTTTTCAAAGTATTTCGAAGGCCCTTCTCACTTCTATCAGTTCTGGATCTTTTTCTGAAGCCTCTTCCACCCCCCCTTGTGGTTAGGGCTCTTGGGGTGGCACTAATGGCTATGAATCTCACATACTCATCCGATTCATGTGAGTGCTTCTCTCTCATTGATGTGCTCCCCAAAAGTCGTGACAAAGGGTCAGCAATATTTTCTTTTTCTGAAACATAGACAATCTTGAAGTCATATGGTTGGAGATGTAAAACCCACTGCTCTACATGGGCACAGGACTTAGAGTGTGGACCATATATTAACTCTAAAGGTTTATGGTCTATGAGCAGGTCAAATTGTCTCCCATAGGTATACGGGTGAAGCCACTCACAGGCCCATTCAAGGGTGAGGGCCTCCCTCTCTGTCTGGGAGGACTATCTCTCACAGTCTGATAGACTTCTGCTGATACCTTAGCACACTGGTACCATTTGACCCTTTTGACACTGTGTTAGTACGACCCCCAACCCTACAGGGCTAGCATCAGCTATAACCTGGGTTGGTGCGTCTTTGTCAAAATATGCCAAGGTCCCTGCTTTTGCAAGTTTTTGCATTAAATGCCCTTTTCTGTTCAGGTCCGAAGACAAAATCTGTTTCCTTTCTGGTAAGACGTCTCAATGGCTCTGCCAGGGTTGCAAATTGTGGAATAAATCTGATACTGTAACTGACAAGTCCAAAAAAACTTATAACTTCAGAGGCGTTTTGTGGTTTGTGGGCTTCCACCACAGCCCTGACTCTTTCTTCAGTGGGCCCAATCCCTTTCTGTGTGAGCGATCCATGCAAAACTGACATTTTGCGGGATTCAGCGTCAGCCCACATTCTGTTTGACGCTTCATGACGGCATGCAGGTGTTGACTGTGTGTTTTGTGGTCGGGTGCATCCACAATTACATAATCCGAGATGTTTTCAACTCCCTCTATTCCAGCAAGTGGATCTATCTCGTGTTGATATTGTTCACTTGCGGATGATACTTCAAAAATGAGATGCTTGTATCTGTATACTCCATTGTGAACTGCAAATGTTGTGATCTGGCGAGATTCTGGTGTTAGCTCTAACTGATGATAACCCCATTTAAGATCCAATTTGCTGAAGATCATTGATCCTTTCATACTTTGTAGAAGTTCATCTACCGTAAGAATGGGGTATCGTTCTCTGACGATTACTCGATTGGCTTGTCGCATGTCAAGACAAAATCTGATTTCAGAATTAGCTTTTGGCACAATTACAACTGGATTAAGCCATGGAGTAGGTCCATTTACTTCGATAATGCCCATTTCTAGGAGTTCTTTTATCTTTTCCTCCACAGGACCTCTTAGATTAAATGGTACTCTTCTTAAGGGCTGGGCTGCTGGCTGGACTGTTTGGTCTATGTACAGACAGATTTGCTTAGTTTTCAGCTTACCAACTCCCTGAAACACTTCTGGATATTGTGATTGAAGTGATTGTTTGAGGTCTGTTACTGCTGCAATGTCTGTGCCAATTTTGAGTACTCCGAGTTTCATGGCTGTGTCTCTGCCTAGCAGAGGTTCACCAGCCCTTTTATGACAATGAACTCGGCATGTACCATCCGACTGCCTGTTCTTACATCACACTTCAAAGCTTCCTTTACTGGCAAAGGCTGATCAGATGAGTAAGAGAACAATTTCTTTTCTGTATCTGGAAAGTACGAATGACATTTAAATCTCTCTGATTTCAGTTTCTCCCAAGTTTTCTCATCGATGATATTGCTGGATGCACCTGAGTCTACCAGCATCCTCAAATGAACATTTCCCAAGCAAACATTCAGTCTATCTGTACCCCTGCAGTCATCTTGAATGACAAATGCCTATTCAGTCTGTCCTTCCACTTGGTTAACTGTCTGCTTAACATTTTTAGTTTTGCACATTTTTGAGAAATGGTCTTGTCCTTTACATTGGTGACACATGTGGCCTCGAGCAGGACATTTTTAAATTTATTCCCAAATGGTCTGTGTTTCCACATCTGTAACGCTGTTTATTCAATTTACTGTTTTCTGCTTGGGGTTTTCCTTTAAATTCTCCTTTCGTCTGCTTTCCTCTTTTTTCCAGACTTGATTCACAGTCTCTGTGTCGCTCACTGATGATGCAGACATCTGTTCCTCTATCCATTCACAGAGAGCAGCAACCTCCAACGCACAATCAAGTGTGAGATTAGGTCCTTCCTCCAAAGGTTTACGGTGCACATATGTTGATGAGCATTTGCCTACGATGGCATCCCGAATTTGATTATTCATGTCATCTGCAAATGCAGTCTCTCGCTGCCTGTCTAAGATGCGTTGCAAACTGCTGAACAGTCTCACTGGAATTTTGGGAAAGTTTATAAAAGGACTGCCGTGCCTATGCAGCATTCACTCGTGGCACAAAGTATGCATTCAAGGCTGCAGCAGCTGCATTATAATCGTCAGCATTCCCCATATTTGGCAGCGTGGAGGATACATCTTGGACATCAGGTCCGACGTGATGCAAAAGAAGCGCTCTGCGTCGTTGGTCAATGGCTGAACCAATCCTGGTGCTTAACGCAAGAAAGTAGTTGTTTCCGTGTCAGCAGCTTGAATGGTAGCCTGTGAAGGGACTAATTCAGGACTCGAAGATCAAGGATTGGCTGTAACCTGTCGTTCTCCTTGGGTACAATGAAATAGGCAGGAATTCAGCAGGAGGGACAGGCTCGATTGCTTCCTTCGCCAGGGGAACCACAATCTCTGTACGCAGAGCAGAGGCATCCTTGTCCGAGTAGACAGAAGTGTAAAAGATGCCACTGAACCTGGGCGGACGCTTGGCAAACTGAATCGCATAGCCGAGTCGGACCGTCCAGATCAACCAACGAGATGGGCTGGGTAGCGCTAACCAGGCAGCCATGGGAAGAAAGGTGACTCAACCCGGGAAGCGAAGTAGAGACACTGAAGTAGAGACACACTGCTGGATGCAGCACTTACCTGAACTTCCCGATCCTGCAGAACTGGCGATTTCATGCCCCGATTCCGAGTGTGAGGAAGCAGCATCGCTCACAGTCAGAACCCAGTGCGATAGACCTAAAGATGAACTAAATGCTTTTTTGGTGAAAAAGTGGGTATCACTGACCTGAAGACCAGCAGCAGCAGCGGTGGAGAAATTCCCCGGTCCTCCTCCAGGGGTGGCGCAGATGTCGATGTCCCCCGAAGAACATTTCCTTTCTTCTGTGGGTTGCCCGTCCTACGGACACTTCGTGGTCTTCCTTGAAGGCTTAGTGGCACCCTGAGGAGTGGGCTGCACCTCTCTCCTACATCTGGCTTGAACCCTTTGCTGAGGGGTTCCCTCTTTTGGTTTTTCCTAGGGCAAAGCGGGTGTAGAGGCCGCAGGGGAGTGATGACGGCAAGATGAAGGCTTAGTGCCCGGCGGCTTGGCGTTCAGAAGATCACCCAGGGCAAGATGTGTTTGATAGCTTCCATCTGTTTTTGTACTGCCGAGAACTGCTGGGCAAAGTCCTTGCCAGCGTCGCCAAAGAGGCTGGCCTGGGAGATGAAAGATTTTCTACTTCTGGATTTCTACTTTTTTGGCAATGTAGTCAATTCTGTCATCGAGAGGTTCCAGGAGGCCAAAAGTCAAATAGAGGTGTTCTATAGGTTCATCCCTCACTAAACCCAAGTCCCAGGGGCTGCTGTCAGAGAGCAGCCCAAGCAATTTACAAATTCCTCCTCACCCTCTCTGGGGACGATATTGGAGCAGTGTGCTTGGTAGTTTCCTTACAGCAAAATCTCCAGTGTTGAAATCCTAGTGTTAAGGACATTCAGAGTAAAAACTTAACATTGTGGTGTTGAATTTTAGAGGACTAACACTAGCTAGTGTAAGCAGCACCCTCTGGCCTGTTTAGATATGGAGAGTAACCCTTAATAACACTGTTAAGCGTTATTAGCTACATCTGGGACATTTGCTCACTGTGCGTGCCTAACCCATCTAAAATATTTTTCACAGATGCCATTTTCTTAGATGGCCATGCAGAGCATATGAGGACAGAAAGCAACAAAATAAAGTATTTAATCTTACTCACAAAATGTGTTTTGTGATATCATATGGTTCCCTACATTAGGGGAATCCCTTCAGCGTGACCACACTCTGAATCACGTGTGAATCCGTCTAATGAAAGTTCAAGACGTCACAGGCGTGCAACCAGGGAGTTTAAAAGCACGTGTGGTGAGAGCAGCGTTAGCTTTCTGTCATTCAACAAGCGCTCTGTGTTGTGTGTGGTTATTCGTGCTAGTTTGCACACCTTTTATTTGAGAGTGATGTCGATATCAGCCAAGGAACAAGATAATGGCGAGCATAAGCAGCACTTTAGGCTGTGTGTTCCTCCCTGCCCGTGCTTCTTTACGGGTGGGGATACACACAGCCTATGTGTTGTATGCCTGGGAGCGAAGCATGTGGAGTCAGCTCTCGAGGGAGCTGACTGCCTGCGCTGCGAACGCTTCACTCCCAGAAAGCTTTCTTTGAGGAGGGAGCCTTCACCAGCGTTCCTCCCACCACCGCTGAGGCGGAGCAGCAGCTGCACTCGTGGCGTTCGTAGCTAGATCTGGTGGAGGGAATTAAGATGGGCGAGTTTCTTCTATCCCTATCTTCTTCCTCACCCACCAGATCCATTACCAGCTTTCTGGGATCAGAAGCCCACACTGCGGTTTCTTCCCCCTGGGGAGCAGGCTCGACGCTCTGCCTATCTTCCTCTGAGGAGGTTGATGTGGAGGGCGTCGATTAGGATTCGCCCCCTCAATCCCCCCAGTATGAGGAACTTTTGGAGGTGGTTAATAGTGCTGTAGTCAAGTTTAACATTGATTGGCCAGCCGAGAAAAAGGCTGAACTGCAGAAAAGCAAGTTGGATGAACGCTTTCTGCAGTCAAGGCCACCACCTCCTTGCCGGAGCCTGCCATTTTTCGAGCCAGTTGTCAAGGTTGTGGGTTAGACCATTCTCGACACGTATCTACAGCCCCTCTTCCCTTCATTATGCCAGTGTGGCATAGAGATACACGGCAGCAGGTCAGGCTGGTGCTTGCCTGCACACCATGGCGGTGTTGCAGCTTTACCAAGCCAATCTGCTCAAAGAGCTGGATGAGGGCAAGGAGATTAAGTCTGAGGATGTCACCGAACTCAGACAAGCCACTGAGAGACACAGAGGAGGCAGAGAGACACCTGTGGTTGACCCTGTCTGATACCAAGGAGAAGGACAGGGTCTTTCTCGTGGACGCCCTGCTTGTGCCTTCTCACCATTGTGTCACCAGAGGCCCAGGGAATGGTGAAGCTGACCTGGAGAGTTTTTGGCCAGCCTCAGGTGGACTTGTTTGCTAATTGGGAGACATCGCACTGTCCCCTCTGGTTCTCTCTGACTCCTTCAGCTTACCTGGCTGAGGCTTCGTCTTCATGCCTTGAAGTGAAAGCATTCGTCTCAAACTTCCATTGGACTGATTCCACACGTGATTCAGAGTGTGGTCATGCTGAAAGCGTTCCCCTAGCATTTCAACACAGTTTCCTTCAGGGAACCAAGGTTACATGCGTAACCCGGGACGTTTTATAATGATATTTATGTTCTGTGTGCACCCAAACTTTTCTCAAAGACATTTTTTTCGATGTGGAGTAGACGGGGAAGTTGGTTTTTATCACGGACAACACCGAAAATTAGTGTTTTACCTCATTTACATGAGGTATTTTATAAGATAATATTACTTGTGTGCGTCTAAACAAGCCTAAACGTTTCTCACAGATTTGAATTGCTATGCAGTGCAGATGCAGAGGTTGCTTTTAACAGGGAAACGTAAGAAGTAAGTGTTTTACCTCATTTAAAATATGTATTTTATAACATCATATTGATTTATAGCGATATTTATGTGCTGTGCACTCCTAAACGTTTTCTCAGAGAGATATTTTCTTTTACTCATGATGCAGAGCAGACAGGGAAGTTAGTTTTAACTAGGAAAATGCTGAAAGTACGTTTTTTACTCAATTTATAATTTGCATTTTATAAAATAATATTACTTCATGATGATATTTATATGTTGTGCGTGCCTAAACGTTCCCCACAGATGCATTTGAATTGACATGCAGTGCAGACGCGGAGGTCACTTTTAACATGGAAATACCAGAAGTGTTTTATCTCATTTATAATGTGTTATTTACCCAAGTTTAAATGGCAATATCAGCCATTGGTTCTTGTGTGTTTCGTGACCAAATTTCATTTTCATGATGTTGATGTGTCACTGTAATGAATTTGATTGTTTCCATTAAATTAATTTTGAAAAAAACTCGCCCAAGCAATGCACACACATGTTTGGTTCACTGAGTTGAATCTTCTTCAATGACCCCAGACTAAAACTCTGGTTGTCATGACAGTCAAAATGACAGTTGACAGATGAATGTGATAACTTCCTTTTGTGACATGCGTAGTTACCTCAAAGAAGAAACATAGATTGTGTTTCATGTCACATTTTTATTAAATTGGATTTTTTTACAACATCTGCAGGACACTTGGAACAAAAAGATATATATATTTTGTTTTTGTGTTCCTCAGAAGACAGAAGGTCCTATGGGTGTGGAACCACATGAGTATAAATAAATGATGGCAGAATGTTTAGTTTTAGGTTAAATATTTAGGGCCCCAGCACCGGTGGTGTGAGGACCCTATTGGGATTGCTCAGATTCTTCTTCTTCTCCAAAATGAATTGCATTTTTGAGGGCCTAAACATGCTTAAAAACTCATGAAACTTTGCATACATGCCAAAAGTGGTGAAAATTTACATCTGATATGGGTTTCAGAAGTAGGTGTGGCAAAATGGCTTGATAGTGGCACCTATAAAATTTCAATGAAGTGCCCTTGAGTTATATTTTACATATATGTACGAAATTCAGTCGAAAGTCCAAAACCCAACAGGAAGTCTGTGAAGCCTCCTTGAGAGGCTGGTTTCCTTAGTAGACTTTCTGGCAGCGTACGTACTGCCAAATGTTCTGCCAAATGTCTCACAACAGGTCCTGCAGACTGTAGAAAGAGGTTACAGAATCCAGTTCGATTCTCGTCCGCCTCGTTTTAACGGAGTCAATCCCACACTAGTGGGCCACAAACAGGCTCTGGTAATGGAACAAGAAGTAGACTCTCTCTTGAGGCCATAGGCCGTAAATTGTGTCCCTCCTTTAGAGAATCAGAGTTCTACAGCCGATACTTAATTGTTCCGAAGAAGGATGGGGGGTTGTGTCCAATCATAGAGGGTGTTTGCTTGAGGTTCGCTTTCGGGGGCAAGGCATACCAGTATTGGGTTCTTCCCTTCGTTCCCCTTCAGAAACTCGAGTTGCGTCGAAACGCTATGGGGAATGCCTCCAGCATGGCCACGCTCTGAAACATGTGTGCATGCAGTCCAATGGAGAAGAGAGACGTCACGGGCGGGGTGATGTAGAGACCAGGAAGCTTAAAAGCACGTGCGTTGCATGCAGCCGGCAGCTTCTGTCTTTCAGCAAGTGCTCTGTGTGTGTCACTCTGTTTTTGTGCTAGTGTGTGTCACTCTGTTTTTGTGCTAGTTTGCACAGCTTTTATTTGAAAGTGTCACTATGTCCTACAAAGCATTCTTACGAACATTAGCAGCGGCATTTTAGATTCTGTGTCCCTCTCTGCCCGCGCTATTTCGAGTGGGGATACACACAGTCTATGTGTTGTCTGTTTGGGAGAGAAGCATGGGAGTCAGTTCTCGAGGGAGCTGACTGCCCGCGTTTGCGTTCCCCGCGGCTCAGCTCCCGCTTCTGCCGAGGCAGGGCGGCGGCTGTGATCGTGGGGATCGCACATAGATCTATGGATGGGTTAGGGATGGATCTCCCTAGATCTAGCGCTCTCTCTCTGGGTCGGAAGCCCGCGCGCTCTCTGAGTGAGAGTTTGCGGCGAAGCGGGCTGCGTCAGCTCTCAAAGGAACTGACTGCCCGCACTCTCGCTGCGCACGCTTCACTCCCGGAGGGCTCTTTTCGAGGAGGGAGCCCTCATGAGCTTCCCCGCGGCTCAGGTCCCACTTTTGCCGAGGCCGAGCTGCTACTGCGGCCATGGGGATCGGAGCATGGATCTGGCGAATGGGTTAGAGACAAGTCCGCACTCTCTCTGCCTTTCTCCCTAGATCTAGCGCTCTCTCTTGGGGCTTTCTGTGTGAGAGCTTGCGCTGCTGCGGCTATCTTTATCAGAGGAGACTGATGCTGTCCACATATGAGCAGACTGCATATTAGATCGCTCGTTTCTACCTGCCCTCGCTTCTAGAAAAAAACAGGGGCGGGGATTCATGCAATTTATGTGTGGTTTGTTCGGGAGCTGAGCATGGACAGTCCGCCCCTGAGGGGGCAGCCTGTGTTCATTCTTATGTCAAAAAATAAATAAAAGAAACGAAGAACAAATGTACATCTTGAATGTTTAGCTCTTCTCCCATTGTCATTTAATTTTGAGAAATTAAATTTGTTTACTGCACTCTCGCCCCGTACTTTCACTAAATGTGTGGATGCTGCTGTGGCTCATCTGTGACTCCAGGGCATCTGCATACTGAACCTTATTGACATTTTGTCGGTATTAGCTCATTCTGAGCAGTGGTGGCTCGGCATCAAGATGTTGTCCTCGCTTATATGAAAGAACTGGGGTTGCGACTGAACGCCAAGAAAAGCATGCTTTCACGATGCAGGCACGTCTTTCTCCTGCTCGGATCAAGTCATCCTCGCGGCAGTCAAGAGAGTGAAAGTAGGCTCGTCACTCACTGTGAAGCAGTTTCAACAACTGCTGGGTCTGATGGCAGCTGTGTCCAGTGTGATACCTTTTGGCCTGCTGTACATGAGACCCCTACAGTGGTGGCTCAGTACCAAGAGGTTCTCCCTGAGGGGAAATCTGCTTTGCATGATCAAGGTCACGCGGCAATGCCTACGTGCCTTGGACATGTAGAGGAGACCTTGGTTCTCGTCTCAGGGCCCAGTGTTGGGACCTCCTTGTCACCGCGTAATGCTAGCGACGGACACATCCCTCACTGGTTGGGGAGTGGTCATGAATGGCCACCCCGCCCTCGGTCTGTGGAGCGGTCACCATCCAGCTTGGCACATCAGCTGCCTGGAGATGCTGGCCGTGTTTCAGGTACTGAAACACTTTCACCCGGCCCTATGAGGCATCACGTATAAGGAGAATCCTGACTCCTATGGTCCAGGACTTCTGAGGGCAGGCCCTTCTGAGCCCACAACTCAGTCTCTTCCGCCCGGAAACGTAGCGGAGCTGGGGAGCTCGCACTCCTGCGGGGGTCTCTAGAGCAGCTCAAGCAACACCAGACACCAGTCTCGAGAGACTGGTTCCCTTAGTAGATTATTTGGCAGAGTGGAAACTACCGTCAAATGTATCTGCTTGGGTCCTGCGCACTGTAGAGCGAGGCTGTCGCACCCAATTTGGCGCTCCGCCACCACCTTTCAAATGGGTCTTTCTCACTCTGGTGGGCCCCGAGCAGGGTCTGGTATTGAAACAGGAAGTAGACACTTAAGGAAGGAGCCCATCGAGGTGGTCCCTCCTCACAACAGGGGGTCCGGATTCTACAGCCAGTACTTCATTGTTCCAAAGAAGGATGGGGAGAGGTTGCGTTCAGATCTAAGAACACATACAGTACCTCCACATGTCCATCCTTCAACACAGGAAGTTCCTGAAGTTCGCTTTGGGGGCGAAGTGTACCAGTTCGGGTTCTTCCGTCCAGCCATGCACTCTCACCCCGCACTTTCACCAAGTGTGTGAATACTGCTCTGGCTCCTCTGAGACTCCAGGGCATCCACATACTGAACTATATCAACGATTGTTGACGTTAGCTCATTCAGAGCATATGGGGTTGAGACTGAACGCCTAGAAAAGTGTGCTTTCTCCATTACAGAGGACCAGGAATGGAGCATAAAATAGCTACTCTCTTGAGGAAGAAGTCCATCGAGGTGGTCCCTTCTCACGTCAGGGAGTCCGGGTTCTACAGTCGGTACTTCATAGTTCCGGAAAGGATGAGGGTGTGGCCCCTGAGGGGGCACACCTCATAGCCTCTGGTCTCTCAACCGAGGTTGTTGAGACCATCCTCCAATCCAGAGCTCCCTCTACGAGGAAACTGTACGCCCTGAAGTGGAGACTCTTCACTTCATGGTGCGGACACCGCCAGCAGGACCCAGTTAACTGCCCGGTTGGTACAGTGCTGGAGTTTCTGCAGGATCGGTTCTCCGCAGGGCTAGCCCACTCCATCCTGAAGGTCTACGTGGCGGCTATTTTGGCTTACCACGCCCTTCTGGGTGGCTCCTCAGTGGGTAGGAACCCCCTGGTTACAGGTTTCCTCCACAGTACGCTGAGGCTGAGGCCTCTGGCCACATGTAGCTTTGCTATGTGGTGATTGGGTTGCTATTCCATAACCTTGAGTCCTCTGATCCCCCCCCCTCTTTTGGGGGTCAAGGCTCACTCCTCTCGAAGTATGCCGGCCTTCAAGGCCTTCTCGTCAGGATTACCCCTCTCTGACATTTCAACGCTGCGGGTTGTTCCATGCCATTCACTTTCATGAGATTCTCGGTCTCACATTTATGCCACTCTGGGCTCCTCTTTTCTCTCGTCCTAGCTGTGCTCAATGATACACACTAGGCAGGGATTTGAAAGTCTGGAGGCGTGGACATATCGTTCCCCATAGCATTTCGTAAGGGGAACATCCCAGGTTATGTATGTAACCATGGTTCCCAGAGGGAACGAGATGCTGCGTTTCGGGCCATACTTCCGGCATCCCTGCAGCACTTGCTTCTCTATTCAGAAGCTGCTGGCTGCACGCACCGCACGTGCTTTTAAGCTTTGTAGTAAATTTCACTTTCGCCAACCTAGGGACGCCAATTAAGGTAGTGAATTTAACTTTCACCAACCTAGGGAGGTGAAATAGGGTAGTGATGGGTACTCATGTCACAGCTGACGTTATGATTCTTGGATCACGTATCAATTAATGTGTGGTTATGAGTACATCACATAAGAAAGATTGGTGGGATCTCTAACTTGTAGAACCTCTTCTGTATTATCAACACAAGGAAGACACAAGTTGTAATAAAATTAATTTTATTAACACGATAGACAAGAGTAATCAACAACTACTAAATGAATACCATGAATGAAGAATAAAGTGCATAAGATGAATAAAAAGCAAATGATTATGTTGGGAGTTGCTATATCAGAGCTACATTATCTGGAAAGATAAACTGTTGCTACTCTGAAACAAATAAGGTGAATAACCTTACGGTGCATCAAACAAATACGTTTAAGATTTGTTATCAACTGCAATCAGCTATATAATATCCAATGTAAATTAGAAGATCATATACTGATAATATACAACAATGCCAAGGTCTCTGGAAGAGGTTTGGAAGTGATATTGACATTCGCTGTGGTTGAGTGAGCAGTCCGGTGGCGGCGACTTCTTCCACTGGTTGCGCTGGTGGCAGTACAGTGGGGAAAGGAGCAGGAATCCGTTTCGACAGTCTTGAAGATGAAGCGTTGTAGGATGCTGATCTCCTGGAGCACCAAGGGTTCTAAGATCTGGAACACGCAGATGTGGCCCTGGAGTAGGTGCTGAAGGCCCTTAGCTTGGAACACGCAAGCAAAAGTACCTGAAGTGAAGGTTTGCTCGCTGGAGCTTAACCTTGTTGCAAATGTCTGTGTGTCTCCTGCCTCTCTGGGTTAGAGACTCAGAACTTGGTCAATCCGCTTTGTGTCTCTAGGATGGAGACTCAGGATGCTGCATCAGCTGTTGTCTCGCTGGACGAAGACTCTGAACGTAGATTATTTCTTTCCTCGCAGGCTAGAGGCTCAGAACTGGTCGTATCTGTTGCTGCCTCATAAGCTGGAGACTTGGACTTGGTATCTGTTGTTGTCCCACCTTTGCAGGCCGGAGACTCAGAACGAAGGTTGATCTGTTGCTGCCTTCCCTGTAGCAGACTCAGAACGTTGGTGTTTCTGTTGTGTCTTTCCCCTATGGGACTCAGACTCAGAACTGAGGTTTGTTCTGTTCGTCTTTTCCCTTTCGGACTCAGAACTCAGAACCGGTTGTCCTGTTGCAGTCTCTTCCCTTAACGGATGGCAGACTCAGAACTTTCTTGCCCTGTTGCAGTCTCTTTCCTTGACAGACTAAGACTCAGAACATTGTTGTTCTGTTACAGTCATTTCCTTTGCGGGCGGCAGACTCAGAACGTGTGTTTCCTCGACCGGCCGCAGACTCAGAGCAAGGAGTGTCTTTTGGAAGGGTACCTTTATCCCTTTCCGATGAGGAGGAGATTGCAATTTGGCGCTTCTCCATTTCCATGCTGTGATTGGCTGGTTCCATCAGAGTGGGGGGACACGGGGTGGCCCACCCTTGTTTCCTCCTGTGGAATTTATTTTCATAGTCCAAACACAAAGCTAGAAAAGTGTCACTAAAGTTTTACCAGTGCATTTCTCACTTTTCAAACCATAACCAGAATGCATTTAGCAATGTTACGAACACATTAAGTCCAAACATGATGGGAAAAGATTGAACTGTCATGCATGCATTAATTTGTCCATTAACAGCTAAGTTTGTGTAAGAGATTGCACTACACATTGCTGTCACAAGGAATACTTATTTCTCTGAATAAGTATAAGATGCGTGTGTTGTAGTGTGCATCAGTTGTAAGGTTTGAAAACAGTTAAGAATGGATTTGGATGGATCTCCATGATCTCTCTTAGTTTCACCCACTGCTGCTGCATCTGGAGGTCCTAAGGAATTTTTATGGTCGGTCACAGGCCAAACGCTTAGGAATCAGTCTCAAGGTGGGTGAAGGGCACAAACTGCATTTTGACCAATAAAAAGTTCTGTCCTTCCCGGGCTTTGTACCAAAGGTGGTCTTCTTGCGCTCTAAGAGATGTCTGGCTATTGTCCTGGCATCTGTATCTGATGGCGTTGGACAGTTTGTTTATGTTAGTTCACCAAGATCCAATCAAAATATAGCAAACCTATGTCCAGTATTGTGGTCAGGGAGGGCTCCTGCCATAAACTGGGCCCTGGAATGTGCTGTCCACTACAGCTTCCTGGTTTCTACGCCACCCCGCCTGTGACGTCTTGCTTCTCCATTGGACTGTATGCACACATGTTTCAGAGTGTGGTCACGCTGGAGGCGTTCCCCAAAGCATTTTGACACAGCGTCTCGTTCCCTTTGGGAACCATGGTTACCTACATAACCTGGGACGGTCTGTCACTCTCACCCTGCACTTTCACCAAGTGTGTGGATGCTGCTCTGGCTCCGCTGCCACTGCCAGGGCATCCGCATACTGAATTACATCAACCACTGGCTAATATTAGCACAGTCTCAGCTGCAGGTGATTCAGCATTGAGAGGTTGTCTTCACTCATATGAAAGAGCTGGGGTTAAGACTAAATGGCAAGAAAAGTGTGTTTTCTCTACTACAGAGAACCACTCATCTGAGCGTGATGTGGGATTTGACAATGATGCAGGCACATCTGTGTCCTGCTCTTATCAAATCGATTCTCACAGCCATAAGGAGAGTGAGAGAAGGCCAGTCACTCACTGTCAAACAGTTTCAGAGACTGTTGGGTCTGATAGCAGCTGCGTCCAACATGATACCTTTTGGCCTGCTGTAGATGACATCTTTCCAGTGGTGGCTCAGGACCAAGGGGTTTTCCCCGAGGGGGGATCCACTTCTCATGATCAAGGTCATGTGGCGATGCTTACGTTCCTTAGACACGTGGAGGAAACCTTGGTTTCTGTCTAAAGACCCGACGTTGGAGGCTCCTTGTCGCCGCGTAACGTTAACTCAACGGATACTTCCCTCACGGGCTGGGGAGCGGTTATTAGTGGCCGCCCTGCCCAAGGTCAGTGGGAAGGCCACCATCTCACATGGCACATCTACTGCCTGGAGATGCTGGCCATGTTTTAAGCTTTAAAACACTTCATTAACCAGCAGGGGGGTCTGCGCTCGTGCCCCCTATAAAGGCTGGCACACCAGATCCTCCTGTGGGCTCAGGGAAAACTGCTCGCACTCAGAGCAGTTTATATTCCTGGGCACCTGAATCAGGGACCAGACATCCTGTTGATACAGGGGCTAAGGCCCGGGGAATGGAGGCTCCACACCAAGGTGGTGGAGCTCCTTTGGAGGGAGTTTGGCCAGGCAGAAGTGGATCTTTTTGTGTTGCAGGAAACGACACACTGTCCGCTCTGGTTTACTCTCACCCTATGGTACAGACGTGGCCAAGGCTTTGATTGGGACCGCTCTGCTCCCAGGAGTTCTGGAGAGAGTGCGCCGGGACGGGGTCCGTCTTCTGCTAGTAGCCCAGTTCTGGCCGGTCTGAGTGTGTTTCTCGGACCTTATGTCCCTCCACGACGGCTCTTTGCTGGAGATTAACATCTGGTCTCTCAACCAAGTTTGTTGAGACCATACTCCAGTCCAGAGCTCCCGCCACAAGGAAACATTACGCCTTGAAGTGGGAGTTTTTTATTTCTTGGTGCGAACAGCGACTGCAAGACCCAGTCAACTGATTAGTTGGTACAGTTCTGGAGCTTCCTGCAAAAGAATTATCTCCCTTATCTCCCTCCACTCTGAAGCTATATGTGGTGGCCTTAGCTACTTACTATGCCCTTCTGAGTGGTTAGTCATTGAACTGACATGGAAGACATCCGCTCGTCACTCGTTTCCGTGGCAGCCTGAGGCTGAGGCCAGCACAGCGCGCCAGGGTGCCTTCTTGGGACCTGGTGGTGGTTCTAGAGGGCCTGTGCAATGCTTTCGAACCCATTAAGGAGCTTCCAGACAAGTTCCTCATGCTGAAGACAGTCTTCTGCCTTGCCATTTCAGATCGGGAATCTTCAGGCACATGTTTTGTGCCTGGAGCTTGCCCCAGGCATGGTTAGGGTGTTCCTTTACCCAAGGCCTGTGCCCACTTTGACACCAGGGCCCATAGTGCTGCAAGCCTTATGTCCTCCTCCTTTTCAGGAAGCAGGCCAAGAGCTGACAGAGCTGACCTGTGGAGTAAATCTAATCAATTGTTTGTGTGCTTTGGGCCACCTAGACAAAGGTCCCCAGAAACTAAACAAGTTATTTAGTCAAAGTTATTTCTTCAGGTGTTGTATTTGTAGTATAAGCAGAATAATTGACTCTGGGCCATTGAATTGTTAAAAAATAATGTACACATGGCTTCACATCATGCCTGCATTACCACTTCGGCCATGTATTATTTTTCTAGTAATTCAATAGCCTGGATTCAATTATTTCTTACTTACTAAAATAGTACATTAAAAAAAAAAAAAAAAAAAAAAAAAAAAAGGAAACATGAAGTGTGAGTAGTACTGGCTTCACCTTAAAGCAAACAATCAATAATAAAAAAAAAAAAAAAAATACTGTTTAATATACTGTACACAGCACTGCTTCCAGATGATTTTACAAAAATTTTAGCTGATAGAACAAAATGATGTGCTTTGACATAAAATCAGGTAAACGTTTTGCCATTAACCTTGGTGTGGTGTCCATATTTTTGTTATTCAGCCAGCGTTTGTGGGTCTGGTTGTCACGAACGCGGTCTCTGTGACTCCTCCTGTCCCGCGCCAGCAGGAACCATCACCCGAGTACTGACTTCATTTCCCACAGTCCCGTGCCTGGGGACTCTCACTTCCGGTTCCGGGTCGCCCGGGTCACTTCCTCTCTGGCGGCCATTTCAGCGTGCTTCGCCGGCTCTCTTTTCGTCAATCAGCAACCTAACCTGTACGCGTCGGATGAGAGCAAGATCACTTTCGTTTGCTCACTCCTCACGGGAAAGGCTCTAGAGTGGGCCACCGCGGTCTGGGATCTGGGGCAATCTACGTACCCCACTTTCTCCACTTTCCTCCAGAGCTTTAAGGAAGTTTTTCAACCAACCTCGGAGAGCGGCAAGGCGGGAGAACAGATCGTCACGCTTCGTCAGGGTCGCCGCACAGCCGCAGATTACGCTCTGGAATTTCGCACATTGGCGGCGCAAAGTGGATGGAACGATGGTCCCCTCAAGCTCCATTATCGCAGGGGATTAAATCCGGACCTGCAGGTGGAGCTGGCTTGCCGCGATGAGGGCCTGAGTCTCAACCAATACATCGACCTGTCCATCCGGATCGACAATGTCATGCGAGCCCGGAAACCCGCTCGTCCTTTCACCACACCACTGCCACACCAACCCCCAGCCGCTTCAGGCCCCGAACCCATGCAGCTCGGAACCACTAAACTCACCACTGAGAAGAGGGAACGGCGGATCCGCAACCACCTGTGCCTGTACTGTGGAGAGGCGGGACGTATTCGAGACCACCTCGTCCTCCCACCTTGGTGAGTGAAAGAAGTCCTTCTTTGAATAAATGTGAAATAACTGTGCTACTCAGTTGTGGCGGGAGATCCATCAGGACCAATGCATTAATTGACTCCGGTGCTGCCGGCAATTTCATTGACAAGGACTTTGCTAAAATTAACCAGCTGCCTCTCTTTCCTTGTGCTTCTCCTGTGGCAGTGGCCGCCCTCGACGGGAGACCACTAGGAACTGGACGCATTGACCACACCACCACTGATCTCACCCTCCGCATAGAACCCGGTCACCAGGAAACCATCCGATTCTTCGTTATTACATCTCCTCAGTCACCCCTCATCCTGGGTTTCCCCTGGTTGGACCGCCACGAACCCACCATCGCCTGGGCTAGAGGCGTCGTCACTCACTGGTCATCACACTGCCAACAATCTTGCATCCAGTCTCCTCCCAAGACCCCACCCTGCTTAACCACACCATCTCCCAACAGCACCATTCCGGCCGAATACCACGACCTGCTCGAGGCCTTCAGCACTGCCAAGGCCACCGAATTACTGCCCCACAGACCAGGGGACTGCGCTATTGAGCTCGTGGCTGAAGCTGTACCACCTCGGGGCCGCATCTTCCCGCTTTCACAGCCCGAGACCGAAGCCATGGAGCGTTACATCAAGGAGGAGCTCGCTAAGGGATTTATCCGACCCTCCACCTCTCCAGCTTCGGCGGGCTTCTTCTTTGTTAAGAAGAAGGACGGAGGACTGCGACCTTGCATCGATTACCGCGCTCTTAACAAGGTGACTGTAAAATACCGATATCCGCTACCGCTCGTTCCCCTGGCTCTGGAGCAGCTCCGGTCAGCTCGCTTTTACACCAAGCTGGACCTACGCTCGGCCTACAATTTGATACGCATCTGTAAAGGGGATGAGTGGAAAACAGCCTTCTCCACGACCTCCAGACACTACGAATATAGGGTTATGCCCTTCGGGCTGGCCAACAGTCTATCGTACTTCCAGGCTTTCGTCAACGAGGTCTTCCGCGATATGCTGAATCGGTGGGTGATTGTGTACATTGACGACATCCTCATTTATTCTAATACGTATGCCGACCACGTTCTACATGTCAGGACTGTGCTCCAGCGCCTCATCCAGCATAAGTTGTATGTCAAAGAAGAAAAATGCCAGTTCCATCAAGAAAGTGTCGCCTTCCTGGGGTACATAATCAGTCCTGAGGGCGTGGCTATGGACGATACTAAAGTAAATGCCGTGTGTAACTGGCCTCTCCCCAAGACCCTCAAAGAACTTCAAAGGTTCTTGGGATTTTCGAACTTTTACCGCAGGTTCATACGTAATTTCAGCACCGTAGCCGCCCCGCTAACCGCCATGGTCAAGAGGGGTAACACCCGCCTAAACTGGTCCTCCGACGCTCTTCGTGCCTTCCAGGATCTACGTCAGCGATTCACCACCGCACCTACTCTCCGTCACCCTGATCCTCAGCAGCCTTTCATCGTCGAGGTCGACGCTTCCAGTACTGGAGTAGGTGCCGTTCTCTCACAGCGCCAGGGCCAACCATCTAAGACCTACCCCTGCGCCTTTTACTCTCACAAGCTCAGTCCAGCCGAGAAAAATTATGATGTAGGAAATCGTGAGCTGCTCACTATGAAGCTCGCTCTGGAGGAGTGGCGGCACTGGTTGGAGGGAGCACGGCATCCATTCATCATTCTGACGGACCATAAGAACCTGGAGTATCTGCGAACGGCCAAGGTCCTCAACCATCGTCAGGCCAGATGGTCATTATTCTTCAACAGGTTCAACTTCACAATTAGTTATCGCCCAGGGTCCCAGAATACTAAGGCCGACGCCCTGTCCCATGTTCACGAACCCGATCAGGCCTCCTCACCGCCCGAAACTATCTTACCCACCTCAGTAATCGTCGCACCCGTCACTTGGGATCTCATGACAGAGATCACTGAGGCCCAGACCCAGGACCCCCCTCCAGCAAATTGTCCCAGAGACCTCACCTACGTCCCTGCCGCTCTCCGCCAACGTGTCCTCTCGGAGGTCCATGCCACACCAAGCTCCGGTCACCCAGGGATTGAGGCCACCATTCATTTCCTCCACAATCGTTACTGGTGGCCTGCCTTACGCACAGACACTATAACATTCATCAAACACTGTGTTATTTGCAACACTTCCAAGACCTCCCATCAACTACCCGCTGGCTTGCTGCAGCCCTTGCCGATCCCCAAGCGCCCATGGTCTCATATTGCAGTGGACTTTGTAACCGACCTGCCCCCGTCCCAAGGACATACCACCATTTTGTCTGTAGTGGACAGGTTCTCCAAGGGCTGCCGTTTTATACCTCTCCCCAAGCTACCCACTGCCATGGAGACGGCAGAGGCTCTGTGCAACGCCGTATTTAGGTTTTATGGCCTACCAGAAGATATCATCTCTGACCACGGAGAATCGAATTTGCCTTCACCACGTCAGTCTGCCATTGTTGACCACAGCCTGTTTACACTGTCCGATTTAATAAAACTGTTGCGAATGGAACCAACGTCTCATGATTCGTCAGTAGCCTCGTCACACTGGTGGACCTGCTGCATTTTGGGGTTTTTAATTCAACACAATTAAACTATTTTATGTTTTAATACTCAACAGATGTTTAATTCATCCCAGTTACATTACATTTACATTTAGTAATTTTGCAGATGCTTTTTTCCAAAGCGACTTACAAATGAGGACTTAGAAGTGTTGGAAATTTTTCTTAAGGTAAAAGGTAATTTAAGGTAAAAGTCTGTGAAAGTGATTTTGTGCATCTTTGGGATGGCACAATAATGTGCTTTTCACTTGCAGAATGCAACCTTCTAGAGCACACATAATTCTTAAGTAAAGAATTAGGTGCAGAGCCAGTGGTGGTTACAAGCAATATAAACAACATATATGGTTAATATTTGCCCTTTTCCTTCGTTAGATCACATTTATGAATTAAAGTACTACAACCATGTGTGGGAACGGCAGGGGCACTTACACACACACACACACACACACACACACACACCCATACTAATAGCAGGCCAAGACAGGAGGACAGAGTGAAGGTACATAGGACAGAACATTTCCACACTTTTGTTAGTGTACAGTGTGTAATCATTAAGTTTTAAGCTATATGTTCTTCTTGCACACTGACTGAAACTTTTTTTTTTTTTTCTGGTCACATTCCCATGGTCACAGTTTATGTCATGATTGCTATTACTGTACATGATGAATGAAAAACAAGAAAATAATGAAAGCCAAGAGAAACGTCAACAGAAAAGTAGATTATACTATTTCCTAAACTGACATGTTTAGAGACTGTGGTGTGTTCACAAAGTGGAAATGTGTCCACAGAGTGGAAAAACTGTCAAAGATATTGGTTGCAAAAATGTTTTCTTAGTCCAAAAGCACCATACTGACAGAACTGAATTTAACTGAAATTTTCATTTGTTTTATCTGTATTTTCAGAGTAATTTATGTATTTATAACTTATTTGCTTTGTATTTGGTCATGTCTTAAACTGAGGCTGAAATAGGCACGCAAAGCAGTAAAGCTAATCAGTAAGTTAATATATTAGACACACAGATTAACAAACCCCAAACATTAATTCCTTTTTAAAAGAAAGAAAGAAAGACATTTTTTAGAGTCGTGCTCTAAAGCTTGAAAACAGTGTACAAATGTAAAATAAGACATTTAAATGTGTTCAAACTGACTTGCCATTTATTTAGTAGTTATAAACAGTGCATCATTACACATTTGTTTAGTTTTTAAATTAAAACCAAGAGCAAGTATTTTTCTTTGTAATATTTTTGTGAGGCTGTTGCTGATCTCCTTTGTTCTAATTCCATAAATAAGTGGATGTAAAAGTGGAGGGATCAAGATGAAATGAATCGACATAAACACGTTAACGTCTTTTGAAAGGCTAAGATTAAATCGGTTGTATATCACAGAAAACAGAGAGGCCAGTGAAAAATTAATAAAAGTAATCAAGTGTGGTGTGCATGTCTTTAGAGCCTTTTTCCGGGCGCTTACTGATGCGTTCAAAGAGACGTACAGTATCCGCACATATGATAATATGACAAAGATTAGAGGTAAAACAACAAAAACAAGTACCAGACATATGCCATACAGATCTCCCCAGGTATTTTTGACACAGGAGAGATTAACAACTGCCAAATTGTCACAAAACAACTTGTTTATTGTATACCTGCACATTGGCAGCCTTGACGTAAGATAAACCTGTACAGCCAGAGAGCAGACAGGAACACAGTATACAATAAAAAGCAGAAGTCTAATTTTAGCTGGAGTCATAATATTGTGATATTGTAGAGGCTTGCAAATTGAGACATACCTATCATATGCCATAAGTGTCAGTATTGCATAAGCACATGTTCCATAAACATTAATAAAAAATACTTGCAGAATACAGTCAGTATACAGAATATCTTTCATATCATCAATAAGATTCTCCATTATTTTGGGAAGCACAGCAGAGGATCCGATTAGTCCATTAATAGCCAGGTTGAATAAAAATATGTACATGGGCTTATGGAGAGATGTGTCCAAGCAGATTATCAGCATCAGTGTTACATTTGCAAACACAGTTGTAAGATATACTACAAGAGAGATGACAAAAACTCCATAATTAAGTGCACCAGGAGGTCCATAGCTGGTAAAAATCAGAGTGATGTTCAAACTTTGCAGAATCATTTTTCCTGTTGAAGAGAAGTAAATATATTTCACATTAGAATACAAGATAGACTATATAGTATATTCATGAAAATATTATATTTTGAAATATCCATTTACCTACTGTTTTTAGACTCTCTTGTCTTCTAAGGATCTGAGCTGCTGTACAGTAGCTTTATATCACTTTGTTTCACAAATCCCACCTCTAAAGGATTTCATCTGCTGAAAGGCCCTACCCCCTTTTATTTCAATCTTTCAAATTATAATAGCAGGCAGGGAAATATTAAAATGTTGATCTTTTCACAGCAGTTTTATTACATAAAGAAGATAATGCAGAATATGAGTAATAATATCCACAGGGAAGAGAAACATCAACATTAACAACTTTGTATGTAAAACAAAGACAGTAGCAGACAATAAACTGAGAACATCAAGGAAGACAATTACGCTGGAACTGGGGTCTGTTCTTCGTACCTTGCTTAATACACATGTGAGACTTAATTGTTATTATCTACAGAACGGCATGGCATTTCTCATCGGATTTGCAACCGACTTAATGTGCAGTAAATGGTAAAACAGTGCTACAAACTAGTGTGTTTATGATCACGTTCATATAATTTAAAATATGATAACAAATACCAGTTTGCAACATCAAGCAGCGTAATTAAATATTTTTGTACAGCTAAAAATATCTGCAAGCAGATGACACAGAAAACCTTGCACATTTAAGTTTAAAATTGCCTTGCCTGCTCTTATATTAAAAATGAGATGGGAAGATTATAATATATATATATATATATATATATATATTTTTTTTTTTTTTTAAATCATTTCCATGGGTCTAGTCTTGCACCCATTTGTTTTAGCTTTGAATCAGGTCTCCTCTGACAGAGTGGAATTTGCTCGGTGGCACTGTCACAAAAACTAGGGTCCGGTATTGCAGGATTATACTATTGCAGGGGTGCTCAACCCTGTTCCTGGAGATCTACCTTCCTGCAGAGTTCATCTCCAAACCTGATCAAACACACCTGAACCAACTAATTAGGATCTGAAGGAGCACTTGATAATCACAGACAGGTGTGTTTGATCAGGGTTGGAACTAAACTCTGCAGAAAGGTAGGTCTCCAGGAACAGGGTTGGGCACCCCTGTACTATTGGGATAGATTGATACTCAAAACCTTGATCAGCAATGCAGCGACTGGCTAGCAAAACAGCAAAGTAATGACATAATTAAGATCAAGAGACGCCAAGTAAGCAAAATGACAAAAGATCTAATAGATAAATAAAATGTGTAAAATGTGTTTATTAAATGATTCCCAATTATTTTCACCATTATAGGATTTGTATAGGCTTTACATTTTTCAGTGTTGAGCATTGACTTTCTTATTCCTTTGAGATATTAATAACTGTTTTTAAATTAAAGGCACAATATTTAAGTTTTCACCACTAGAGGTCACATTTTCAAAATAATAACAAAGGCAAATCTTGATGACGCTATATAGGAGAGTGAAACGATGGAAGATGTCGTTTTATGCATGGAATTATTTTTTTTTATTTCTTTTTTTTTTTATTGCCTGTGCCTTTAACAGTTATTTAAACAGCAAATAAATTATACAGAGAAAGCAAGAAAAGAACATTTACATTGTCAAAGAACATTATGACTGACTTCAGTCTAGCGCAAGATTGAGCACTCTCAAAATCTCCCCTTATAATCAGTAAAGCTGTCTATACGGTTTGATGAATGAATCTCTTACAGCAAACATGAGCTTGCTGCTTAATATTCAATTACTCGGCTAGTGCTTGCTGTAGCAGTTTCAGCACGAAACCAACATCTAAGATAAACTTTTTTGCATGGTCTGCCTAAATAATTAAAAAAAAATGAGCAACCATAAACAAGTTTTATACTAAGTGTCATGTTTAGTATTCTTGCATTCTTATGCAGGAGCGAAATATTAAGCATATTAGCAGTAGAATAGACCCCCAACAGCCCCTCTCCACCCATGGTCATGGGCCACAGGACCTTGGGAGAGAATACATGTGGTTTATGCAGAGGTCAACAAGCAGAATTTCCTGGTGGTAAAACATACCCATTCGAAATGGATTGAAGTCTTACCCACAAAGCTGATGATCACTGAAAAGACTGCTAACCTTCTCAGAAAACTGTTTGCATCCTATGGCCTGCTGAAAGTCCTGTTTTTTTTAGACAATGGTCCTCAATGCACCTAACACCGTATCTACACTGGACGCGACAGTTGTCGCGCCGTGCCGCAACAGCTAAAGTCTGTCTCCACTGGACGTGACAAAGCGACCACTGCAAATCATTCGAACTTTGTGTGAGCACATCATAAATAGAACCTGGCAGCAGTTTACTGTCTGGGATTTGTTGTGTTGCACCGCGCCACATCCAGAGTAGACAGCATCAATGATTTTAATGGGTTCCACTGTTCTAATTTTTTCGATGCACCACTCGTGTCCGGTGTAGACATAGTGTAAGTTTGAACAGTTTCTTAAGAGAAACTGAGTTCAACATGTCTTGTAACCACCATAACATTCGGCTTCAAATGGTGCAGCTGAAAGGGCTGTGCAAACCTTTACAAAGGCATGGACTTGAATGTAGTCTCAGTTGGCGTTTCCCCAGCCTGATGTGTCGGATGTTGTATCCAAGCACCAGATTCAAGAGCAGAAAGTGCATGATAAGAAATCAAATTCATTCCGCACATTCAGTTTTAGTACAAGACTTCAGACATCCTGTCAGAGTATTATATGTGAAACTTCGGAAAACCCCACCCAACAATGTGACATCAGTAATGAGAACTGCACAGTGAGCCACATGTATAAGACCTCTGTTCATTGATTGTTTCGTTAATTAAAAACAGGAGGAGACTGACCGCCTGCCTCCTTCCTTTGACATGGTGTCAGAAGTGGCCAAGTAAAGACCAAGCTCACAGAAGAGGATGGGACAACCCACGTGAGTACGTTAATTTATGCGATGGGCAATGAGGCGGAAAATATTTACAAACCATTCATTTTCAAAGAAAGAGAGAGATGATTTTAAGACTGTTTTGAAGAAATTCGAAGACTACTTTGTACCACAGACCAACATCATATTGTAACGGGTGTAAAGGATGAGGAAGCAAAATGCTTAAACCAGTTAACCAGTCAAAACCCAGTTAAACCAGGTTTATTGAAAAGGGTGAAATGGGCAAAAACACAGTCACTGATAATGTCTCTCGGATGGGTGGTGCAGGGACAAGATGGTCAGCGTGAAGTGTAGAGAAGAGTGATGATCCAGCGGTGAGTAGTAATCCAGTGTAAATAATCCAGGAAGAGATGAACCAGAGACGAGACCACGATGAACATCCAAGACGACGAAACACACTGAAGACACTCACTCACGGACATCAAAACAACGATCTGACAAACGGGAGAGATTGCAGTGAGGTTTTATAGAAGAGATAATAGACAACAGCTGGTGCGGAGTAATGAGATCAGCAGACGCGCTGATGAGCGGTGACGTAATGCACAACAACACACGTTGTTGACACACACGTCAAAATACGAGACATGAAGAACACAGTGGATTCCTGAACCGTGACACATATACGAGAGGTTGCAGTTTCACCAGCAAATTCAACTACCTGGGGAAAAAGCAGAGACATTTATCCACACGCTGTACAAGTTGTATTGTACATTTGTGCTTTTTTCAGTATCTTAAAAACATATTAATGGCTGAAGTCTGATGACATTGCAATCACCACAAACTGGGCTACAATAATATGTAAGCAACATGAATGTACATGTTTGTGTTTTTGAGAAAACTACGTTTATGCGTGGTTAGTGAACATACATTTTTTAAGTCACTGAAATAAAGCCATGAAACACATACAGAACGCTTGTTCACAAGACTTTTGAGAACTGGATGTGGTAGTCTAGAGTTTTTTCTACAAAATGACATGAAAATCATCCCGTTCAGTCGGTCACAAAAAAAAACAAAAAAAAAAAACAGTATACTCATTTAAATTTTCTAAGACATGTTTCGTGATCGAAAGGGAATATGTGAGGGAGTGACAATGGCCATGAATATTAAGTGATTCACATCTGAGAAACAAAAGGCCCTCACTTAATGGCCCATCAGTGAGACTGACTGTCAGGTGAGAAACAATGTGAGAAGATTCAAAGAATTGGGTTTTGGATTATTTGTATTTTATTCACAACACAGCATCATCAAAACATACATAATGAAGTTCAAAGACATGTTAAGCACACTGATCTAACCACAGAGATGTGAACAGACTTTGTGTAATTCCTGAAAACTGTTTTCTGAATTATGTTCAACAAGTTAAACAAGTAAATCATACTTGATATTTAAGTGCTTGCAAAACTCATCATCAGTATTCAAGGAACTTGTTTTACCATAGAATATCAGTGTAGTTGAACATCTGATGTTGGTACAGCGCTCTCAGAGGAAAACAGTTTGGAGAGACTCAAGTGAAAGTCAGCAGGATTCATCTGTTGTGCAGGTATCAGATCACAAACAATTAAAACAAATGAAATAAAATAAGAAAAACATCTGTGAGCATGTTAATATCAGGAGCAATTTAAAGCATCCTTTTTAAATAAAAGGATTATTTCTATAATTTCTATCCCCCCCCCCCCCAAAAAAAAAAAAATATTCATATAGGTATCTGGTCACTAAAATGAATACATAAATCAGTGAGCATCTTGATAGGCCAGGAGCAACTATATTGTTATATTAGCAATCACTAATACTTCCCATGTGATTTTATAGTTATCATATGCACACATGCTTTGTATTTGTTATTATACAGTACAAAAACAACATCTGAGAAACTAGATTACTATTAAGGACATTATGAACACGTTTGAGCAGATATTTGCAGAGTATTTAACAGTAAAGATTGGTCTAAGCATTCTTAGACATGACTTTTATATCATCTAAACCAGGGGTGCTCAACCCTCTTCTTGGAGATCTACCTTCCTGCAGAGTTCAGCTCCAACCCTGATCAAACACACCTGAACCAACTAATTAGGATCTGAAGGAGCACTTGATAATTACAGACAGGTGTGTTTGATCAGGGTTGGACCTAAACTCTGCAGGAAGGTAGCTCTCCAGGAACAGGGTTGGGCACCCCTGGTCTAAGCATTAGGCCTACTTCTATGTCATATTGTTTATGAAACATAAAACCATCCTGACACCGTACAGTTGCATTTTCAAAATGTTGCACTCGATTTCACACATTTTAGTCAGGAGTTATAGTTTTGGAAAAGTCCAACTAGTAAATGCATTCAAGTTTATGTCACAACAACACATTGTCTAATGCCAATAAGAAACATTACATACACTGTATAAAAGATCTCCTCCGCTGGTTCCAGCCGTGCCCGCATTCTGTTTGTGAGGTAAACAAGCTTAGTCTATTCCTCTCAGCACGTCTTTTTCTGAAGTAAATACAAGGAGGCTATTCCTTTCAGCGTTTTTTAAGAAAGTCTTATCAAAAACAAATATTTCATGTTAAAGTAATCTGTATGAAACCAACGCAATGTCCTGTCCAAAAATGAAAGTTTCCAACATGAACATGTTGCTGCTTTGTTTATGAGTTGATGTGGGCGTTTAAATGTCACGTGCCTCACGTGGATGTTTATAATATCAATAGCGCGAACAGTGAGTGGGTGTGATCTATTTAGAGGTAATGAGCTCAGTGGGGAAAAACAGGACATCACGTTGGTTTCATACAGATTACTTTAACACAGAATATTTGCTTTTGATAAGACTTACTTCATTTAAAAGTAAATTTCAAGCTTTCTATAGATATATCTCTCATGTCTGTTTGTCATGTATTTTGAGTTTCAGTTCATTTTAGTGACACATTTCAACTGGATATTCATGGAGACTGAGAAGACTGAAAGGACACCCTGTATATTTTCTTTATTTTAAAAAAGCACAAAGTTTGTTGATATGGTGAGCATACACAAATAAAAATAGACCCTTTACAGATTCGGGTGATTTATTACCTTTATGTGCTCCTCCAACGACATGGAAACTGCTGGAAACCAATTCGTTAAAATGCAATTCGTGAGGCAACACAACAAGATGAAAACTGGCAGTAGTAAAACAATTAATCAGAACCGGATGGCCCGCACACACTCAGGAGGTACACCCCTCGATAAGAGACTTTCATGCATTCAGTAGTGAATTGTCAGAGACTGACGGCATGCTCACTCAGGGTCCCTACAACGAGAAATTCTAGAACAAATACATGAAGGGCACCAGGGCTTGACCAAATGTAGAGAGAGAGCACAGACATCCTTGTGGTGGCCAGGACTTTCTTCGGAAATATGACAGAAAATTGAAATGCGTAAATTCTACTGCAAGCATAAAAAGACACTAAGAAAAGAGCCACTGAGTCCCACTTCCCTTCTTAACAGACCATGGCAGCGCCTGGGCGCGGATCTGTATGAGGACAAAGGGGAAACATTATATTGTACTCTCAGATTATTATTCCAGGTATTTAGAAATCCTGTACTTACAGCAGATGATGCTGCTAAGCAACAGCATGCTTTCTATTTTAATAGGAGGCATGGAGTCAGAGACCCCAGTTAAAGCCAGGCAATCCAGTCCTTGTCAAGCTGGACAATGAAAAACTGTTGAAAACTCCTGCAACGGTTGTGGAACAAAGAACAACAGGGTGCTAACTACGTGCTCTGTAGCCCCGAAGGGGCAGTGAAAAGACGAAATCACCGTCACCTACAACTCATTTCATCAGATGCCTGTGCAGGAGCTACAACAACAGCAGACTCAGAAACCAAGACTGATGAGAACACTGGACAAACAAATAATCCACTGCCTACTCAGAGTAGTGAAGGATTGAAAGTAGCAAGGTCTGGTAGAGTGAGTAAACCAGTTCAGAAACTAAATTTGTAGCTGTATGTTCCCCAGGTAGCATAACGGTGTCGTGTAAATGTGGTTAATGGACTGTTCAAATGTTAAGTGTTATATGCTTACGGAGTAAATGCTGGTAAATGAGAGAAACGTTACAGTTGTGTTATGTTATGCATACTGTTAAATCAAGCAAATGATAGATATGTTTAAATGTCTAAGGGAAGGACACGTTAGAATTGTATTAAGTTTATAGGGATAAAATGCTATGTTCATTGTGCTTTTGATATAAGTCCTGTTGATAAATTGTTATGGCAAATTCATAAAAGGGCCTCCCTCCCTGAATGTCAGAGTATTATATGTGAAACTTCAAAAAACCCCGCCCAACAGTGTGATGTCAGTAATGAGAACTGCACAGTGATCCACATGTATAAGACCTCTGTTCATTGATTGTTTTGTTAATTAAAACCAGTGAGAGACTGACCGCCTGCCTCCTTCCTTTGACACATCCCATAAAGCTCTGGATCCCAGGCACTATTCTCTAGTGCAGAGGACTTCTGACTTACTGTGTGCAAGTGGGACATTGGCAAGTTAAAGTACATATGTACCACATGTTGCCATCAAGGTCTTCAGGACATCAGTGAGAAGGGATGATTGATGGCCTTATATACCACTTTTTCACCAAGGCAGTTTGAGGGCTGTTTCGGAGCCAGAGCCTAATTTCAAATCTGTTCTTTGTCTTTCAACACCCAAAGCACCAGCTCGTGTTTGGTGCGCCTGTTCTAGCATTGCTGGGAAAGATGATCAGTGACGCAAGACCTGGCTCTTAGAAGGCTCACCAGTCAAACCAACTCCGAACTGGCAGTGGCACTGGCTCTGAACTAGCACCCGGTTCATGCTGGTGAAAAAAGGGGTATTTGATGACCTGCCAGTTCAGAGAGCTGGAACATCTGATCCAGAAGTTCAATCTAATAGATCTTCAGAAGGACAACCTGAATGGTGCTATCCCAAAAGACAAAGAAAAACATCACTTAAGACTTCATCTTTAGATCTGAGTTACTAACTAAAGACTATTAAAAAAAAAGAAAAAAAAAACATAACTTCAATATGTTAGATTAAAATGAAGTTATATTCAGGTGCATCTCAAAAAATTAGAATAGCATAAAAAAGTTATTTTTTTTTTATTCTAACTTATTTCAAAAAATGAAACTTTCATATATTCTAGATTCATTACATGTACACTAAAACATTTCGAAAGGTTTTTTTTCTCCTTAGCCCAGGTAAGATGCTTCTGACTTTTATTCTGTTTTAGAAGTGGCTTGGTAGCACTTTTCCTGAAGACGTCTGAGCGTGGTGACTCTTGATGTGCTAACTTCAGCATCATTCCACTCCTTGTGAAGCTCTCCCAAGTGTTTGGGAGACAGGCTTTGCTTGACAGTTTTCTCAAGCCTGCGGTCATCCCTGTTGCTTGTCCATGTTTTCCTACCGAATGTCTTCCTTCCAGTTCACTTTTACATGTTGCTTGAACATTAATGTGTGTTGGCAGTGTATGTACACATCTATCCTATAATGATAAAAATCCATGCAGTGGTTTTTAATTAATCTGTAAAAAAAAAAAAAAAAAAAAAAAAAAAAACACATTTTCATGATATTCATTTTTTTTAGATGTATCTGTATGTGTTTAAAGCTACACAAAATTAAGCTTATGTGAGGTTACAATCTAGGGATGGAGGAGTGTAATATATTAGTGCAACTGTGTTACATGTACTACGCTGTTTTCAGTTTGTGCATGTGCTGGGAGTTGTATTAGTGTCAGGATGAGGAAGTTAACAAACAGGAAAGACAGCATATGTTATAGGAAATCACCAGGATTCAATAAGATTAACCCAGACTACTCTTAACCCTAAAATCCACTAACACCTTTTTCCCACTGGGGTCAATTTGATCCCAGCAAGTGAAACCTCCAGAATATGACTTTTTTACTAAAATTTTTGTCAATTCATTTAACCCTTTGTTGACTACTTAATAGGCCTTTTAAATAAACCTCCCACCCCCCACTCCCCGTCCCTTATACATCCAGAATACCTATTGCATTACTATGGACAAATTCTTAAATCGCCATATAAACTCACTGATTTACCTACAATTGGAAAAGTATGTATATTTTTGGTGTTGGTATTTGTTGTATACAATTTATTTGTATACTATTGATAAGTATATATTTTTGTAATTTATAACATTTGGAAAGAATAACAATATCAAGGATAGTAAAAAAGGAATTCAACTAAAGACACCTATGAAAAGTAATGTGAGCATTGTGTCAAGACAATGTCTGTTTGTCAACTTTTTATGCAAATATATAAGTTTGACATTAAACAAACTGCATAGACAGAATATGAACAGCTTTTTTTTTTTTTTTTTTTTTTTTTTTTTTTTTTCTTACAGCCCACCAGAAGGTACATTCCAGCGTTTTATCTGCTCTACTTTGCAGGGCTTATGATGTGAAAAAAAAAAATATATATATATATATATATATATATATATATATATATGACATGTGATGTTACGGCCATTTAGTCCCTCAGCCATGTCTAGTACAACCCTCATGCCCCTGATTTTTTTTCAGGTGCTTCTCCATGGGATTTACCAGTGTACAACTTCATATTTCAGGCAAAGATGGACTGTGCTTCTCATGTGGCCCATATTCGTATGCCATATTTGGCTGGTTTGTTTGGCATGTATTGTCTGAAGGGCCATGAAATGGAACCAGACAGTCATCCATAGTCATGGGGGGAGTGGATTGTAAAGTAAGGTGACCAGACTTGCCACTTCCCGGGGACATGTTCAGCACAGGATTTCTAATTTGTCTAAAATAACCAGGTGTCTTGTATGACATCAATGGCCCCCAGCACTACATGTTTTTTATGTCTCCCTTATGAGACACACCCAATTCAGGTCTTCTCTACTAAGAGAGTCTCTACTATGAGCTGATGAGTTGAATCAGGTGTGTTAGATGAGGGAGACATACAAAATGTGCAGGGTTGGGGGCCTCCAGGACAGATTTGAAACCCCCGGCCATACACCTTCTTTCCCTCTGAGTTTGACATTTCAAGTATATCCTTTCAACTGATGGTGTAATGAAAAGCTCAAATGCTGATTTTATATATTGGACATGGCTGACAGCATATCTGGTGGGCCCTGGAACCATTTTGATGACATTAGCAGCACCAAGTCTTCCCAGTCATTCAAGTGGGGAGTGGGACCATAATAACTTTCCATTTGTGAAAGGTAATGTGTCTGCTGGCGGTTGAGAGACAACAGAAGGGTCAACACTAGGAGTCCCTTTCTCATCTGGAGGAGGATGCCTCATAATCAGGGTCTTCCTCAGCATTATCATCTGTCTTGACACATTCTCCTCTGTAACTTTCACTGTCAAAAAACTGTGACAAAATCTCATTGACAGAAAACCTTTGCTTAGAGGTCATTTTCAATAGAGAGAAAGCATAACCCTTTATGCTTTTAACCCTTTAGAGCCCACAAAATACAAAGAAAAATGGTTCAGAAGGCTTCTGTGTAAGCATTTATATGTTTGCTCCTCCCCAGTAAACCATGAGAATTATGTTTTGGATATTACACTGAATATCTAAAATTATAGTAAATATTATAAAATATTTATAATATAGCATTTTATAGTGACCTCAATATCACCCAAAATTGTGTGCAAAATGTGTATATTTCTAATGTTTTATACAGATAAAAGAGCCTATATGGATAACCGATGTGACAAAATGGGTAGAGGAAAAAATATCATCATGTTAATTTTATGTGTACAGAGTTGTCCCCATTAAATTAGGAAAACTCATTAAATCTGAAGCAAAAAAAAAAAAGTTCATTATATTTTTACACACATTAAACATTGCATGTTTACTGGGAGGAGAAGTTGTTGTTTTGAGAGTGGATGGAGAAATCACTGTACTTAAGTGGTGCAGGTCAGGGTGGACCTGGGGAGACAGAAATCTGAGATGGAGTCAGTGAGACTGGAGAACAAAGCAAAGCCAGAGGGCTGGAGAACCAGGGTGACACCACTAGACCAGAGGGCCAAGGCTGAACCCGTGGATCTGAGCTCTGAGATGCAGCTGGGGGCATGGAAGACTGAGGTGGAGCGTTGGGACTTGGAATGATTGCAAGTAAAAAGGGATGGAGGAACACTGTGTAGGCGAAGGTGTGGAGTCTGTGGTGGAACCAGTGAAACGAAGACCAGGGCAAAGCTGGAAGAGAACATTGGCCATGGTGGGGTTGATGGGATAAGGTGAAGGTTTAGGTTTGGAAGACCACGGAGGAGCTGGAAGTTCCGAAGTCCCAGGCTGAGGCCATAAGTCTTTGACTATAGCTGAACTAGGGATGGACAGGCTTGGTGTACTGGATTTAATGGCAGCCATCTTTGCTAGCTTGATATCCTTGGCAGGAAGCATTCACATGCAATGAAAATACAGATATGAGTGCACATTCAAAAACAACAGGAGTTAAACCACAGTGCTTCTGAAAAATACTAAAAGTAAATAATTAAAATAAAGCTGCAAACACCGAGGAAAGGGCCCCTTGTACCTTGGTGCACACTGGGGCTGAGTGTAAAACATATCAGTTCCTGTTGCCAGTAGGTGGCGCTATGACTTTAACTAAATATTGACATGTAGGTCCAATCAGAACAGGATTCTCATTAAACATAAGGCTCGGGGTAGATGAGAAGTTGTGTGTTTGAATTACAGGAATTTCATGCTTTAGGGTTTTAACAGTATGTTTTAACGAAGTTGAGTATCATGAACATAACAGTGGTAACTAATCCCATGTTTTCTAATAACATTTCCAAGGGGTTTTATGTGCACTGAAAATAACAAAGGGCCTAAAACAGACCCTTGCGGCACTCCATACTTTACTGATGTTACTCAGATTAAACTTTGTAATGGTAATAGTCAGACATGTACCTCTGCAAAATATGATATGTCAAAATAGATGTGCATGAAGGCTACAGCACGCTCAGTAATTTCAAAAAGACCCCCAGTGATTTGATTCTGGAAGCGGGCCTGACCGGTCCCTCCCTGCTTTACGCCACACTATACAATTGCTCTGTAAAGTGAAGATCTTTTTCGTAAGGTTGTTTTCTTTCTCCAAGCTGATGCAATTCAATGGTCAAGATACGTGATAGAAATTTGCTCCCTAAAGAAATCACTTTAAAATCTGTTGAACTCATCTCCAGCCTAGCACTAGAAGGGCTTTATAAAACAGCCCAGTCACGTTGTTTTGCAGCGCACACAGATGCTCATCTGCGTTAACAATAAGGTACAATTTAATGGATTTTTGCTGAGTGTTATATTTGCAAGTCCCATGTCACATAAGGCTTGCGGATATATATTTAAAGTTTGTGAAACAACCATTTACATTTATTAATAATACTTTGTAATTTTTTTTTATCTTCAATAATAATACTTTATTATGATTTAAAAAAAAGTCATTCAGTAAGACAGTGTTTTCATGTCTTAATATTTGCTTTTTCAGCTTGAAGGATGAACAAGTCTGTTGGTTTTGATCTGTTATTTTCAACATACGAGTCGCTGGGCCCACGGAAACATGTGTTGACTATTTTCATTTTTTTAGTTTACTCAGCTGCAACCTTAGCAAACATATTTATAATGCTTGTCATCTATTTAGAATCAAGTCTCCATAAGCCAATGTATATATTTTTGTTTAACCTGATATGCAGTGGACTGCTTGGAAGCAGTGCTGTGTGGCCTAAAGTGCTTTCAAATCTCCTAACTGATTTGCACACTAGTTCGTATGAGGGGTGTCTTCTCCAAGTCTATCTGCTTAGTATTTATGTTGCTTGCACTTACTCTACTTTAACAGTAATGGCCTATGATAGATATATATCCATTTGTAAGCCATTACAGTACCATAATATCATGAATCCTCGTAAAATTAAAATTTGGCTAATGTTAAGCAACTTAATTCCTGTTTTCTTAGTAGCTGGTCAAATATATTTGACATCAAGATTTCCCTTATGCAGCCATACTCTTAATAAACTATTCTGTGATAACCTTTCAGTCATTAACATATCATGTAGTACGAGTAGCCTCGGCCTTTTAAGCAATGTGTATGGTTTACTTATCATAGTTTGTATATCTGTGCTCCCTACATTTCTGATTTTGCTGTCTTATGTTAAAATACTTTCTGTTAGTTTAAAGTTGTCAGAAAATAGTCAAAGCAAGGCACTTGGAACATGCATTCCTCATTTGATAATCTTCATAAACTATTCCATTGCCACAGTTTTTTCGGTTATATATAACAGACTGACTGTGATTATGCCTAGCGAGATGAATGTCTTTATATCAGTCCAGGTAACACTGTTGCCACCACTTTTGCATCCAGTAATATATGGTGTTAGAACCAAAGAGATCAGGAAAAGTACCGTAAAAATAACCCAGAGACTGTATGCATCAACAAACTGTCATTTTACTTCAAAACTAAAAGTACCTAAAATTTTCGCAATTTCATGATCTCTGTAAAATACCTTTATACATATTTTTTTTTTATACTGTTCTATGTAAAAGTTTTAGACAACAAACACATGATTAAACGCAAATACCATTATACAATGTTTTGTCTACTTTCAGCCCATAATGTATATTATGAAGCTGACATGGATACAACACATGATAATATGTTGTCCAGCATGATTTGAGGATGTTCTTGTGCTTCAATTGAAGCAAGACCATCTGACCTTTAACGGGGCTCACATGCTGGATATGCTTTTTCCAGGTTTAAAGGGGGGAAATATCATAATGTGTTCAAGACATTTCCTTGTGGTCTTTGATTTTTGACACCAGTGCAAGCTTATTTAATCAGTTTGGCATATAAATTAATTTTTACATGTGCAGACTATAAAATGTACTAATAACAGCCTAAAAAAATATCTACTGTTACTTTGTGCATAATATGGCCAAGCCATAGCTTTACTTGTTCATTTGGTACTGTGACACTACTAAAATGTCATTTATATTGAGTACAGTAATTATAAAACAGAGCAATGTATAGATGCACAATTTTTTATTTTTTATTTATTTATTTATTTTTTTTCAAATTTGCTGAGCTGTCATGTATTAAAATCTCCCACTAGTGTTATCTTTGGGTTGGGTTGTTCTTTTCATCAGTCATGTTGAAAACAGATTTTAGTAAGGGACCTAAACTTTATTTCCTTTTTCAACAAATGTGTTCTTCCTCTTTATTTAAAGTCTCTACATTATATTAAGCTTTGAAATTTAGTAGCCTACCTCACCTCTTACTCTCACTGACACCATGTAATTAAGTAATTCAGTATTGCCTCTAGTGGTACCTGCTTAAAGCTAAATCACTGCCATAACTGAGATTCATTTAATGTTGTGTTAAAAAAAAAAAAAAAAAAAAAAAAAGTAAAACATAAAAACTCCCATATAGATATGCAGACTTAAGCTTCATTAGCCCTGTTTTGGTAAATGCAATAGCATAATATTGTCCACAAGATGGGGCATGTGTATAAGGAATACTGGCCTACAGCAAATGCTAAAAGAAACACTACTGTGTACTTGGTTTATAAATTCAAGAAACAGAGTTTACAGGTGAGCTTATAAAATAGCAAAAATATGGTTCTATCCAAAAAGATGTATGTTTGTATGAATGTACAGTGCTGCTTGAAAGTTTGTGAACCCTTTAGAATTTTGGTAACACTTTAGAATAGATCTTATACACCATTAACTAAGACTTTTCCCTTGATAAATTCCTAATTTGCTGCTTATTAATAGTAAGTAGGGTAATTGTTAAGTTTAGGTATTGTGTAGGATTAGGGATGTAGAATAAGGCATTACTTATGTGCTTAATTAGTACTAATAAATGGCTTGTATGCTAGTAATATGCATGCTAATAAGCAGCTAGTTAAGAAACCGTAAAATAAAATGTTACCAGAATTTTCTATATTTCTGCATAAATATAACAGAAAACATCATCGGATTTTCACAGAAGTGGATAAAGAGAATCCAATCAAACAAACAAGACAAAAATATATACTTTGTCATTTAGTTATTGAGACAAATGATCCAGTGTTAAATATTTGGTGCAAAAGTATGTGAATCTTTGCTTTCAGTATCTATTGTGACCCCTTTCTGAAGCAATAACTGCAGGTAACGTTATTTGTAACTGCTGATAAGTCCTGCACAATGACTTGTAGGAATTTTAGCCCATTCTTCAGTACAGAAACACTTGAACCCTGTGATGTTGGTGGGTTTCCTCCTAAGAACTGCTTGCTTCAGGTCCTTTCACAACATTTTAATTGGATTAAGGTCCAGACTTTGACTCGGCCGTTCCAAAACATTACCTTTGTTCTTGTTTAACCATTTTTTGGTAGAATGACTTGTGTGCTTGTGGTCATTTTCTTGCTGCATGAACCACTTTCCCTTCCATCAATGATGGCAAGTCATCCTGGCCCAAATGCAGCAAAACAGGCCCAAACCATGATACTATCACCACCATGTTTCACAAATGGGATAAGGTTATGCTGAAACAGTGTTTTTTTTTTTTTTTTGGGGGGGGGGGGGGGTTGTTTTTTTGTTTTTGTTTGTTTTGTTTTTTGTTTATTTGTTTTTTTCTCCAAACACAACACTTTTTATTTAAACCAAAAATTATATGTTGGTCTCATCTGTCCACAAAACATTTCTCCAACTGCCTTCTGACGTGTCCACATGATCTTCATCAAACTGCAGACAGGCAGCAGTGTGTTTATTGGAGAGTTGTGGCTTTCTCCTTACAACCCTGCCATGCACACTGTGGGATTACAAATTTAAGAATCTGTTTAAAATATGCTGATCCTATGCTAGGTTCCAATATAACAGCATGAACTGAAAAAGTTATGTATATTGTGACATTCTAAGAGCAGGCAGCCCAGGCCCTGAGACAGTAACCCTTTGTCTTTATGCAGTTCCTGAACATCTGGCAGGTTTCCAACGTTAAGTGTGAATTCTAAGCTCAAGGTACAACTGTGCCTTTTGTTTAAGCACCTATGCATTTGAATGACACCTGTATTCTAAATAGATCTAGGCTGGGAAAAATCTTTTACTGGGCTGATTTCCTATACTGCATTTGCATTCTTTGTTTAGATTGATTCCACCTCTGTGTACTCCTCCCCCTCGAAACCTATATACTCTACTGTGCTGAGTTTTTGTCAGACGACTTTTGATGACTGCAGCGACGCACAGCTAGTTTCTGAATAAAGAGAAACTTCTGCTTCAAGATATCCAAAACGTTTCCTGGTTTCTAAGAAAAAAGTTTACAACAACACCATGATTGTTCATTGTTCTTCTGATAATGGACTCATGAATTTCAACATTAACCAATGTGAGAAAGGCCTTTGGTTGCTTAAAAGTTATCCTGGGGTTCTCTGCAACCTTGGAAACTATTATACATCTTGCTTTGGAGTGATCTTTGTCGGTCGACCACTTCGGTCTAGAAATTCCTCCATTTGTACACAATCTGTCTGACTGTGGATTTGTGAAGTCCAACCTCTTTAGAGATGGTTTTGTAACCTTTTCCAGCCTGATGAGCAACAACAACTCTTTTTCTGAGGTCCTCAGAGATCTCCTTTGTTTGTGCCATGATTCACTTTCACAAACATGATCAGACTTTAATAGATCCCTGTTCTTTAAATAAAACAGGGTGTAAACTGACACCTAATTGTCATCCTATTGACTGAAAACACTTTTTGGTCATATTTATGCAGAAATATAGAAAATTCTAAAGTGTTCACAAACTTTCAAGCAGCACTGTATTTATTTATTTGTTTGTTTGTTTATCATCTCTTGCAAAAACAAACACTTCTTTAAAATCTGTTTTAACTTTTATAAAAAAGTGTATTTTTGCATCGTAACTCAAATACTGAATGATTAGCCATATACACTGTACTACTACAAATGTACTACTGTATCCTGTGTCTTTTGTTTGATCAGTGTGCAATGGAGTCCACTGGAGTTGTTCATAGCACTCACACGTACATGTAGTGCTCACATGCTGTATTTACAGTATGTAGTTGTATAGTTACACATATTTAGAATTCAGTATATATTTTCTCTGTGAACAAATGTAAGGGTGGAGGTCATTTAATTTTGTAAAACATTGTAATTTTATTGTGTGTGACTTTGGGATGAACAAAAACAGGCAGAAAATAAAATAAAATAAAATAAAAATACATTTCAAGATACTGTAAACAAAGAGACAGTGTATTAATAATTAACTGTATAAATTAATTAATTAGACGATGATGAGCATCATGTCTCCTATTTGGGTCTGGCCACAACAACTCATCAACATCACAAGCACTGTTTTCTCTGGCTAATCAGCAGGGGAAGTAGCATCTGGAGTGGTGTATGCAGCCCTTGCATGGCACCTCATCTATGTCACCACAGGCCTCCCCCATCGCATGGAGAAGGGGTATATGCCTTGGTGGGGTTGGCGACCATATATCTTCCAATGCCATGCTGAAAATAACTCTTTGACTAGGTTTAGAAATGGAGAATATAGAGTGGCAGGATGAGCATCAAAACTTGCACATGCTTGATGAACCAATTGCTGACCATAGCAGTTTGCTAGAACCTTACATTTTCCCAGATGACAACAAACCTTGACTGCTCAGGACCATTCCTCTGGTCACTGGCCATGAGCATATTATGCAGGGTATCAAGGAAGGTGATGATGTGGGCAGTATTGTAAGTACCAAGAGTGGCATGATGATGCAGGACACCATTCTGACCAATGGCTGCACACAATGGTGTGGTGTCCTATGAGCTTTTTCCCCTTCATCTTGTCTTGGCTGTAAGTGTAAGCTGACCTTATCAACACAGATAAGATTATGATGCTCCATAGCAGCTTCTAGTCTCATAACTCTCTACAAACTGACAGGAAAAAACATTATTGTATGACAGTATGAACACACTTAGGCCAGTCAGTGTAACACAATACACTGGAATAAAGTACTAGTGACAGAAAAGCAAAGTTTACCTGTACATAATCCATAGTGCAGTTCTTTCACTCTGTTAGAATTTTGTTCAGATGGTACTCTGTAGAGCTGCTTGATACAAATCTAATGGTGTTTCAGTAGTTGGATAAACTCACCCCATTTCAGAGGGACCAGTGATTTGATTCTAAAACCAGGCCTGATCCCTCCTCCGTGGAACTCGACACCAGTGTGTGGCGCAGTTGTAACTCATTAATATTCACTCTACCGGTCCCACCCTGCTTCACGCCACAATATGCTATTGCTGTCTCTATGTGCTCTTTTTCATATGGTTATTTATTTCCCCTAAGCTGATGCAATTCTATGGTCAAGATACATGATGCAAATTTGCTCCCTAAAGAAATCACTTTAAAATCTGTTGAACTCATCTCCAGCCTAGCAGCAGAAGGGCTTTATAAAACAGCCCAGTCACAATGTTTTGCAGCGCACACAGACGCTCACCTGCATTACCAAGAAGGTACAATTTGATGGATTTTTTGTTGAGTGTTATATTAGCCTTACATAAGTCCTGCACATTACATAAGGCTTGCAGAGATATATTTAAAGTTTGTGTAACAACCATTTAAATGTATTAATATATATATATATATATATATATATATATATATATAAATATATATATATATATATTTCTTCAATAATAATACCTTATAAGACATTGTTTTCATATTTTATTATTTGCTTTTCCAGCCTGAAGGATGAACAAGTCTGTTGGATTTGATCTGGTATTTTCAACATACGAGTCGCTGGGCCCACGGAAACATGTATTGACTATTTTCATTTTTTTAGTTTACTCAGCTGCAACTTTAGCAAACATATTTATAATGCTTGTCATCTACTTAGAATCAAGTCTCCATAAGCCAATGTATATATTTTTGTTTAACCTGATATGCAGTGGACTGCTTGGAAGCAGTGCTGTGTGGCCTAAAGTGCTTTCAAATCTCCTAACTGATTTGCACACTAGTTCGTATGAGGGGTGTCTTCTCCAAGTCTATTTACTTAGTATTTATGCTGCTTGCACTTACTCTACTTTAACAGTAATGGCCTATGATAGATATATATCCATTTGTAAGCCATTACAGTACCATAATATCATGAATCCTAGTAAAATTAAAGTTTGGCTAATGTTAATCAATTTAATTCCTGTTTTCTCAATAGCCGGTCAAATATATTTGACATCAAGAATTCCCTTATGTAGCCATACTCTTAATAAACTATTTTGTGATAACCTTTCACTCATTAACATATCATGTGGTATGAGTAGCCTCGGCCTTTTAAGCAATGTGTATGGTTTACTTATAATAGTTTGTTTATCTGTACTCCCTACATTTCTGATTTTGTTGTCTTATGCTAAAATACTTTCTGTTAGTTTAAAGGTCTCAAAAAATAGTCAAAGCAAGGCACTTGGAACATGCATTCCTCATTTGATAATCTTCATAAACTATTCCATTGCCACAGTTTTTTCGGTTATATATAACAGGCTTACTGTGACTGCACCTAGCGAGATGAATGTCTTTATATCAGTCCAAGTAACACTGCTTCCACCACTTTTGCATCCAGTAATATATGGTATTAGAACCAAAGAGATCAGAAAATGTACCGTAAAAATAACCCAGAGACTGTGTGCATCAAACTGTTATTATACTTCAAAACTAAAAGTACCTAAAATTTTCGCAATTTCATGATAAAATTCAGCATGGTTTAAGAATGTTCTTGTACTTCAAATTAAACAAGAACATCTGACCTGTACAATTGAGTCCACATGCTGGATATGCTTTTTTCCAGATGTAAACAGTTACAGATTTAAACAATAAATAAATAAATAGTAAAGTGTTCAACATTTCATTGTGGTTTCTTGTGATTTTTAACCCCACTGCAAGCTCATTTTATTGGTTTAGCATATAAATCTATCTTCAAATGTGCAGACTGTAAAATGTACTATTAACAGCCTAAAAAGCATTTCTACCATTACTTTGTGCATAGCGTGGCCTGTTCATTTAGTACTGTGACACTACTCTGTTTCCGAAAAGAATAAATAAATTATTACATGATCAGTAATGCACAAATGAAAATGTCATTTATACTGAGTAGAGTAATTATAAAACAGAGCAATTTATAGACAATTATTTCTAATTTGTTTGCTGTCATGTATCAAAATCTCCCACATCTCAATAATATTTAGTAAACGCATACATATACATCCTAATTAGTGGTGAATTGTCACCATCTAGTGTTATCTTTAGGTTAGTTCTTTTTTATCAATGATGTTAAAAACAGAGAAAGTGACCCAAACTTTCAGCAAATATGTTCTTCCACTCTCTCTTTGTTTAAGCTATTGAAATTTAGTAGCCTACCTCAGCTCTTATTCTCGCTGACAGCACATAATAATTCGTAAATAAGCTTAATCACTAGCATAACTGAGATTCAACTGATGTTTTGTAAAAAAAAAAAAAAAAAAAAAATACATTTTGCATTGACAGAAAATATAAGATACTTATTTAAATATGAAAACTCCCATATACTGTACATATGCAGACCTAAGCTTCATTAGTCTTATTTTTGTCATCAAAACATGTGGTCCATTCCTCTGGTCATTGGGAATGAGCATATTATGCGGGGGATCAAAGAAGGTGATGATGTGGGCTGTATTCCAACTGCAGTATTCTTTCCTGTATCGGTAGCCAAAGAGCTCACTGCTCAACATTCAAATATATGACTAGTGCTTGCTGTAGCACTTTTGCAGCTTGCTTCAGAAACAGCTGAAATCAACATCTAAAGATAAGTGAATGCTCTTCTAATTTATATCGCTGTGTATATTGCGTGGTCTGCCTAACTGAATTCGAAAATGGGCAAACATAAACAAGTTTAAACTTAGTGACATGTTACAATGCAGTTTGCATTGTATGCAGCATTTAGCCTCTGTTTATACAGCTGTAGCAAAATGCAGTTTAGAGCATGTAATCAATCTGAGGACACGCTGATAGTAACAGGCATGAAAACAGGTTCAATTAAATTAGCATTCTTGTGTATGCATTTCAACTGAGGTTCGACATAATATGGGCGTTATCTCAATGTTCACGTTTGTTATTTCTAAGGTCGATGTTTTCACTGTGATGACTGTGTGGTTGATTTCAGTTGCACGCAGCGTCACGCGCTTATCGCAGTCATATCAATATGTGTGTTCAAATTAACGCAACATTACACAGCTCGATCAGATTCTGACTTGAACGCTGGTAAGAAAATGTGTTCAACTTGAGACGGCACCAGTGACACGTGACTGTCACGTGTGGAATTTGATGCTGGGGAAAATAAATAAAGCAAATTTGCCTGTGAACTCATTTTGTAAATACAAAATAGGTTGGTCTAAACCCCGGTGATCACTTAAATATATCACATAAATATATCGTCATATGGTCCAGCTGAAAAAGTATATAGTTTTTGTCAGAGTTTATTTAAAAACATCCAGTTATGCAGAATTTAAGCTGGTAAATATTTAGTTGATGAGTTGTCAATACAATATGCTATAATACAATGTATAGGATATGATTTTACTGCACAATTCAACATATTGCCATTAACTGATCACTGCAAATCCGTTTTCACTGCCTGGAGACCATTTGTTTCTTTGAATTGTAGCGATTAATTTGCTTCTCTTTTCAGCAGCCTGTAAAAATATATCTCGGGTTTCTTGTCAAATCTCTTTGTACAGTCAATCACAAAGCTTGTTCTGGTTTTAAAGGTGTCTTGTGTGTTCTGTTGCAGCATTCACACTGAAACCAGTGCTGCCACTTAGTCTTCTTGCCACTCAGTGGGCAGAGCCGCACACTCACTCCAGCTGATGGTGATGTCATGTGCATACCATCTATAGGAATTCGAGAGCAGCCGACTGAATCAGCTGCCGTAGATTCTCCAGAGCGGCTACAGGAGCTCTGATGGCACAGCTGTTACACGATTGGCCAGATTCACAGCATGAAAACGATCATGTGTGTTGTGGGTTTATTCTAACATCCTCGAGTCCAATAATGCTCACAAATCTTATATAAAAGCCGCAACATATATAAAAGCTTTTATTACTGTAGTCGCAATGTTACGTTGAGTCACATTTATAATAAAACACTGATAAAAGCATATATAACCCCACTTTATTAGTATTTAAATAGTATATGTTTATGAACGTTATTCTTGTTTAGATGGCACTGTATTAAGCAGTATATTAAAAGTGATTCTGTTGCTCATGAAAACGCTTTTGAAACGTCTGTGTATCTGACAAATATTGCATTTAATTCACCTCATCTTTGATAGAGTACGCAAACACATCACTGACGAGAGCAGAAAGTGTCCGACTTGACGCCTCTGTTTTCAATTTCACCCCCAGCTGCTCTCAGCTAATCTCATTGATCGCAGTCTGTAGCCGTAGTTCAAGCTGAACACACCTATTGACAGTGTTGCAATGGAAGGGAAAGGGAAATAAGAGTTATTGCTTGGTTGGTGTAGTCCTGAGTGAAATGCATTATGGGTAGTGTAGTCCAGAGAAATGTGCCCGTGTGACTTGTGGTGTCGCTGTGCCGTGAAGGTCAGAAATGGAGAAAGAACGTTTATATTCTGCTTTTTTTTTCACTTCATTCAAGTCAGTCCATCCAGGAGGTTTTGTGTTCTGTATCCCTGACAATTTTATCTGCATGAGAGAATAAAATGACATGCATTGACTAACTTTGTCTCATCATTGCATGAAAATGAATTAACGAGCTGTTGCACTGCCACTGGGACTGATGAAGTAGAGAAAGTAACAGCTGCAGTTATCAAAAAACTAAATTATGATATTTGCCCAGGTGGGTGCTGGGGTCTTATCTATCAGATTACAACATATATCCATTTTGTTAATTAGCATTACACATGGTGCACGTCTAATCAGAGTTAAGCCAGTTGGCGTGGTAGCCCAGGCTCACATAGTCACAGGCCACTATTGTAAAGCCAGTCGGCATGGTAGCCAAGGCACACATAGACAGTAATACTTGCGGTTCACATAGCTCTTTGGAGCAGCAGCAGTGAAAAAATGTCTTGGCGATAGATCTGCTTGTTGGGGGATGTTTTGTTCTTATTTGGCTTGTATTGTCTATTCTGTGTCTCCTGCTTTGTGGGGGGGTTATTTCATGTATGTTATATGTGCAGCAGCAGTATTTCTTACATGCTCACAGCAGCATGTTGTGGATGTATTGGCAGAAGCAAGTCCTGCTACTTGCTCTGCCGTGGCGGCAGCAGCAGCAGCAGCAGCATAGCAGATCTATTCCGCCAAGACCAAATACATTAACATTGTCATGTATATTACCATGCCCAGCCCTCCGAGAGTTGTCATGACAGAACATCTAGGTTACGTCTGACGAATTCTAAGGTCATCTGGAAACTGAGTAAATAGAGTATATATAGGCTATAGATATATGAAGGGGAAACCATGGAATAAACCGTGGAAGACATTATGCCACCACCAGAGGAGACTCCTGCCGGACACAGTCCAGACTACTCTGTCCTAGTCCGAACTGTGGGGGCAATGGAGGACACAGAGTTCACCAAAGGGGAACAACTGGGAGAAGGCGCACGGATCTGTAAGGAATGGCGCAGCAAGCTGACACCGAGCCGTCGTCCCGCAAATTACTTAATGTTACCTTAACACACGGAAGGACACAGGCTCTATGCGAAGATTATAGATTCTTGCGAAGGTGTTCGGTGTCGCCCAGCCCGCAGCTCTAAAGATGTCTGATAGAGAGCCAGAGCCCAGGAGGAGGCGTCACTCCGGGTGGAGTGGGCTCGAACTCTTAGGGTGCACGGCTCACCCTGGCATTGATACGCCAAGGTGATGGCATCTACCACCCAATGGGCCAACCTCTGCTTGGAGACAGCATTCCCCTTCTGGTGACCTCCAAAGCAAACAAAGAGCTGCTCGGAGTGTCTAAAGCTCCAGGTGAGAGGAGAGGAACACCATTCAATAAACAAACCCCACTTCAGAGCATAGGCCTGCCTTGTAGAGCGGGCTCTAGCCTGAGTAATGGTATCTATCATGGCCTGGGGACGTGACGTGCAGGTTCCACAGATCGGGACGCAGGTGCCAAATTGTGCCCATTCCCTGAGGGTGGTAAGGTGCAACCAGCAGAACCTGCTCCTCATCCTCCCTGATCTTGCAAGGGTCTGTGCAAGGAGGCTCACTGAGGGAAAGGCATACTTGAGAAGGTCCCGGGGCCAGCTGTGTGCCAGTTCATCCCTGCTGAGGGAAGCCTCGGTCAGGGAGTAAAAGAGCTGGCAATGGGAGGATTCTGGGGAAGCAAACAGGTGAGCTATTGTGAGATCGCATCAACTGCATTATTCAGCTCCACCGGAATGTGAACGGCCGGCAGCGATTTGAGCCGTGTCTGACTGGAGATGGAGATAGCGGGCGAGTTGCGAGTTCTGACATGCCACGGGAGCAAAGACCACCCTGACGGTTGATGTACGCTACTGTAGCAATGTTGTCCATGCAGACTAGCACATGTATGTCCTGCAGAATCGGTAGGAACTGGCGCAGGGTGAGAACCACTGCTAGCAACTCGAGGCAATTGATGTGCCACTGTCCGAGGCTGCCTGGCCGTTGCATACAGCACCTCAGCCTGTCTTGGAGGCATCTGTATTGACTACCACATGTCTCAATACCTGGCCTAAGGGCACTCCTGCCCGTAGGAATGCAGGGTCTGACCAAGGGCTGAAAAGGCGGCAACAATCCGAGGTAACGCCGACCCAGAATGTGCCATGGTGCCATGCCCATCTCGGGATCCGGCCGTGTAACCAGTGCTGAAGCGGTCTCATATGGATCAAGACGAGCGGCGTAACTGCAGCTGCGGCTGCCATATGCCTCAGGAGCCTCTGAAAGTTTGAGAGGGACCGTTGTCTTGTGTCTGAAGAGGTTCAGGCAGTTCAACACTGACTGCGCACGCTCATTCGTGAGGTGCACTGTCATGTTGACCGAATCCAGCTCCATACCGAGAAAAGAGATGCTCTGCAAAGGGGAGAGCTTGCTCTTCTCCCAGTTGACCCGAAGCCCCAGATGGCCGAGGTGCCGAAGCACCAAGTCCCTGTGCTTGCACAACAGATCTCGCGAGTGAGCTAATGTAAGTCAGTCGTCAAGATAGTTGAGGATCCCCCTTCCTTGGTACCCAAGGAAGCAGAGCATTCTGATCGTACCCAAGAAAAGCGGTGGTTATGACCCATCCTGGATCTTCGAGCCTTGAACCGGTTCCTGCACAGGTTTCCATTCAAGATGCTGACGGTGAAGCACATTCTTTCCTGCGTTCGTCACCAGGATTGTTAAAGTCGAGCTGCTCGGGGCAGCACTTACCCTCTCCTCTTGTTCCTACGGTGGTGGCAAAGTCATACTCCAAGTCCGAATCTGAGGAAGCAAAGTGTCGCTCACAAACTGAACTTGGGCCGAGAAACCTAGAGATTGAGAAAATTGCTTTATTTGTGAGAAGGTGGGTACCACTGACCCAAAGGTCGTCAGCGGCAGCAGCAGCAAAGGCACCATCCCCAAGCCCTTCCCCGGGGGTGGGGGCGCAGATGTTTAAGTCCCCCGAAGAGCAATCTCCTGCATCTTCGGGTAGCCCATGTCAGGGCCGCTTCGCAGTCTTGCGGGTGTTCGTGGCAGAACCCTGAGCAGCAGACTGCACCGCTCTCCTGCGCTCAGTTTGACGCCCCGTCTGAGGGGTTGCCTCCTTAGGTGTTGCAGGGGGCAGAGCAGGTGTAGAAGCCACCCTCGGCACCAAACAGGCAGAGACCTGGCACCCGGCAGCTTGGTGGACTCACGCCAGGACAAGATGTGCTTGATCGCCTCTGTCTGTTTCTGTACTCCCAAGAACTGCTGGGCAAAGTCCTCGACAGTGTTGCGGAAGAGGCCGGCCTGAGAGATGGCTTGGTGGACTTGCAGGATGGCCATGGCATGCAAGGTGGCCTGGCCCGCAGCGCTGTAAGCCTTGGCAGCGAGAGCTGACGACAGCTTACAGGCTTTGGACGGGAGGCGCGGACAGCTCTGCCAGGTAGCGGCGTTTTCGCAGGCACAGGTGCACCGCAACAGCACGTTCTACATGGGGACCGTCAACGTACCCCCTGGCTGCCTCACCATCCAGAGTAATGAGGAGGGAGGAGCTCAAACGTGAGTGATCTGTGTAGGGGGCCCGCCACGTTTTAGTGAGCTCCTCATTGATCTCCGGGAAGAAAGGCACTGGGGTGGAGTGAGGTGGAATGTTGCTACCAGCACCCAGAAACCAATCATCAAGCCTGTTTTCAGTGCTCTTCGAGGCGAGGCTCCGAAGCATAAATCTGAATGAGTGGATGCAGGCTGTCCAACCCTAATCAACCCTAACACCTGAACCAGCTAATCAAGGTCTTACTAGGTATACTTGAAACTTACAGGCTGGTGTGGTGAGGAAAGTTGGAGGTAAACTCTGCAGGACACCGGCCCTCCAGGAACAAGTTTGGTGACCCCTGGATTACAATATTACATACATTTAAACTCGTTTAACAAGCATTTTAAAATATATAAAAAATGTAACATTTAAAAGTAACTTTTTAATTTTAATGTATTCAACCGTTCTCTGTAAATGCCTTTTACTGAAATAGCGCTAATTCTCGTACCGGTGTGTTGCCGAAATCTGAGCTGGTGAAGGGCTGTTGTTCACCCGGGCTAACTGCGAACTTCAGACCACTGCCTCGCGTTTCACTCGTAGCTGACAGATGCCATGACTGACTCTAAGTCCTGCCAATAAACAAACAGTACTGATTCAAACTCGAGTAAAATAACGAATAAAATCAATTTATTTTATGCAATGCAAAAGCTATTTCCATCATGCAAAGTGACCACTGCTGACTGATCTCATCCTTATGTTGCGTTGCGTAAAATAGATTCTATTTCATTTATAGATGCTATATAAAATGTATACAATCCTTTATTTTGCTGAAGAAGTGCACCAAATTTTATCAGAGACAGGCTTAACACAGCAGTTGGTTAGAAAAAAAAATAACCCAGCATTAAAAAATTACCCACACCTGGGTAAAAAATATTAAAAATAACCCAATAAAATCACCCAGCAAGAAAAAAACAAAAAAAAAAAACCCACACACACCCAGAGCAGTGGGCAGCCATTTTTGCTGCGGGGCCCGAAGAGCAGATGGGGGTTCGTTGCCCTGCCAAGGGTCCCACCTTAGTCATGGTACTGAAGGTGAACAAAAGTGCTGTTCATTAACTCCCCCCACCTACAATCCCTGCTCTCTAACAAGTAGGCCACGACTGCCCCGATAATAATAATGTTAGAATAATGTGTCTAATATAAAGATCTGTGCAAAAAGTCTGTTAACTCATTTAACTTATTTTCTCTCAAAATTAGCACAGAAATTCAGCTGACATTAATCATACCACAGAAGCTGACAGAAGTCTGTCTCATTAACTTAACATCTTAGATTACATATTTATCATGCTGCTGTCCACAACACATTTTTATCTTCTTAAATCTCTTTTAAAATGCATTACATTTGTGATTACTTTTAATTTTTGGTCACAAAAAATCGTAGAACTTAGAAAACAATTTGAAACAGAAACCACAGTCCTATGATACAACAAAAAGGAGATGAGCTCTATTTCTCTATGTGCGTTACACACAGACTCATGGGAACACAACACTGTATTTAGAGACCATGATAAAAGTCAAGCTTTCATTTCACTGTTCAGCAATGTAATAGGGGGAAGTTCAATGTGGGTTGATTTAATACTTCTTTACAGAGTTATATACCATTTTAATGCTTTTCATGTACAAAACTATTCATTGTACTTCTGACTTGCACAAGTGTTAGTGAAGTGTTGGTTTTCTTTTTCAAATTCATATCACAGTGCAACAATCCAAAAAAAAAAAAAAAAAAAAAAAAAAGGTAAAGTTCTGTGAATTATTAGTAGTAGTAGTGTTATTAGTATTATTACTGCCATTTGCAGAGCAGAGAATTAGTTAACTTCACACTACAGTGATTACATTTGTTGGTACTGTATCTTTTATATGACTGTAGTGAATCAATTAGACATTGTATAATTTCTCTTTTCAGTTTCATCAGGTTCATTTGGTGAACAGTACTCTGTGTACAAAGGGTTTTTCAACATGAAGAATTTTTCTGCACAAAATATCTCATTCACTGAGTTCAAATTAAATGGTCTCTACAGCCTAGGAGAATGGAGGCCCTTTTTATTTATCCCTTTCTTTCTGATGTTTTTATTGGCTATCACAGCAAATTCTATTCTTATATATTTGATCAAAACTCAAAAGTCTCTGCACTCTCCCATGTATGTTCTAATAGCTGTTATGGCAGGTGTAGACTTGATTATGCCTATATTTTTTGTACCTAATATGCTTCTTAGCTTTTTATTTAACTGGAGTGGGATATCTCTAACAGGTTGCTTGATACAGATGTTTGCCATTCATTTTGTTGGACCACTTCAACCTACTTTGCTTTTTTGGATGGCACTGGATCGTTACTTTGCAATATGCAAACCTCTTTACTATCACAAATACATGGAAATCTCTAACTTTGTAAAGTTTGTTGTTGCACCAGTAATTAGAAATGTACTCCTGATTGCCACCATGGTCTCTCTGGCTGGAAGACTGTCATTTTGTGCAACAAATGTCATTGATCACTGTTTTTGTGAGCACATGGCATTGGTTCAGTTAGCATGTGGAGATACATCCATTAATAATATTGTAGGACTTCTGGCTGCTTTCTTTATAGCAGCAGCAGATTTTCTTCTCATTACTGTCTCTTATGGTGCAATATTAATCTCTGTGTTGAAATCTCAAAACATTCACATGAAGACCTTACACACCTGCATTACTCACTTAATTGTATCATCAATTACTTTGACAACTGCTTTGACTTCATTTTTGTCATACAGAATAAGGAATAATATTTCTTCCAATAACCGTATATTTATAAGCATCATCTATTTATGTTTACCAAGCTGTCTACATCCACTAATCTATGGATGGAGAATAAAAGAAATAAGACAAACATTTCTGAAGTTCATAAACAATTCAAAGTCCTTTCCTTTAATAAAATGAATGCCTGTTACAAATGGATGGAGACTACATAATATGATAATACTTTGAACATGTGACTAATACAAGCTGTTATGATAGAAGTATTATTCTGATGATGAATTATGATTTCTTGTAAGTTGTTTGTTTTAATAAATACATCTAAAGAGTTGGCATCCTTTATACAGATGCTTTATACAGATCTACTTTTTTGTACTTTTTTTTCTACTACTTTTTTACTCATTTGTACCTTGACAGGAACTAAAGCACTGCATATTATCAACATTTCATAAAATAATAATAATAATAATAATATTAATAATAAAGTAGGCAAGTTTGTATCTGTGATATAGAGGCCTGTTCTTCGTACGCTGCTTAATTACATCTGAGATCAAACGATACATATAATCGTGCTAATTATGACCTAGCTAATTCGGTTCTTCGAACGCACCTGTTGTTGATGATTAGTATGGCTGGATTGAGCTATCTGTTAGTTTAAAAGGGCTATGTATTGATACTCGAAATCATAATCAGCAATGCAGCGATTGGCTGGCGGCAAGACAGCAACGTAATGACATTGTATAATTTAAAAAGACACCTGATGAAAAACTGTACAAATTTCTGGACTTTTATAAGGAAACAGCCAAGTGAACAAAACTACATAGATGTTATAATAGATCAATGAAATGTGCACTGTTTTTATTTTGTTTCTGTTTTTTTTTTTTTAACATGATTCACAATTATTTATATTCACGATTTCTAATGTTTGTACAGGCTTTACATTTTTATTTCAATGTAATATTTAGCAGTTTATTTAATTTTATCTTTGAAACAAAATTGTTACGTGACAGGATTAGGACCTGTTGCTATGACAGCAAGTCCGGGATGAGCATCAAAGAACCAAACAATCCAAGAACATGCCAAGTCGTCAACAGTCAAATACAGCAGAGTTAGCAACGTACGAAGAACGGGCCCCAGGTGTATTGTTAAATTTTATGGTACACTGTCAGAAAAAAAAGGTACAGTTCTGTCACTGGGGCAGTATCCTACAAAAGTGAAAAGGTTCAAATATGTACTTTTAAAGTACTAAAATGTTCCCCCAATGTAAGGTACTAATATGTACCGTTTAGGGGTAGGTAAGGTACAAAGATGTACCTTTTCACTTTTGTACCTTAGGGTAGCAACAGAACTCCAGCAACAGAGTTTTTTTTTTTTTTACAGAGAGTGTACAGTAAGCATTTTGATTTAAAATGAAACAGCACACCAACTGAAAGAAAACTATTTCAAAATGAAAAAGGATCCTGCATTTAATGTGTGACATTCTGACTGTGGACCCACTGAGTTAATAAATCAATTTCAATATTTATAATAAATGTGTGATACATTATTGTAGTATCCAGTAGTTTTGATCACTAAAAAAAGTAATCAGTACAGCAGTAGACTTTCAAAGTAGGGGAGAGTGGGGTAAGATGAGCCTTTTTTTTAATAATGTCTAATGTGGTCCACAAGATAAGGGAAAATGACAAGGAAGTACAATGAAAGTATCTAACGTAATTTCAGGATGTTTCATATAATTTTAAATTATCAAAATGTATCTATGACAAAGGGCTCTAAAATTATGGCCTCTTATAAAAAAGGTGTTCCTGTGGCTCAGTTTGCCCCAGGTTAGGGGTAAGTTGACCCAAGTCAGTGGGTAAGATGCACCATCTAGGTGAAAACTGACCATCTGACTGAATCTGATTCAAACCCATGTGAAATTTTAAAGATAATTTACTTATATAATTTGAAGACCAAATTTAATTTTACAAACAGTCATATTTCTTTTCTTAAAGCTCACCTAAACAAAATAAAACCAATAAAATGACATTTAATTTTCAATCTTTAATTGTTTGCATTTCTGAAATAATATGATGAGCACCAAAGCTTTAACCTTCCCAAACAGAGCGTTACAGACTAAACAGAGTGTTTGCTGAGTAAAATTAAATAAATATTTAATTAGAATGAAGGAATGAATGTTACTGAAACTAATAAACATTTTAGTCAAAAGATTATTGGCATGGTAGCCTTTCTGCAATGTCGAACAGACCATTAAGGAACAGGTGGAAATATATATTTGATTATAATATGATGAAAAGCATCTTCTGGTTCTCAGAGAAGGATTTGGTGCACTTGTACACTGTCCCTATCAAATAAACTACAAACAATATATGAAGAGTTCAGATGCAAAAGCCTCTAAACCCATCTGACATATTTCTTTAAAATTAGCATTTCTTTCTGGCTACTTTGTATAGGTTTCTATGTAAGTACTGGTACTTCTGATTGGGCTGAGGCTGGAATTTAGCTAGTTTAAAGTAAAAGTATTTGATGGATGTATACTATGTGTCAGGAGCATTCACTCAGTATCATTATCTCATTTTTGACTGAGATGGCTTTTAGCATCTGAACACTTCATATATATATATATATATATATATATATATATATATATATATATATATATATACAGTAGTCAACATTTGAAGTGGATCAAAACCTTTCATCAAAGTTGTCCTAAAACCAAAACAATACCCGTTCTTGTCTTAGGACAACTTTGATGAACTTTTTTGATCCACTTCAAATGTTGACTACTATATATATATTTGGGCTGTCAAACTATTAATCATACAAAATAAAAGTTTGAGTTTGCCTAATATACGTGCATGTGCTTTGTGTAATTATTATGTATATACAAAATACAAACAGGTACACATTTATAAGAAATATACTATTTATGTACAATATATATTATATATATATATATATATACACACACATAATAAAAATGATATATTCTTGTCAATATTTCTTAAATATATGCTTGAATGTGTTTGTATTTATATATTCATAATAATTATATATTATATTTTAGGCAAACTCAAACTTTTATTTTGTTTGCGATTAATCACAATTAATCATTTGACAGCCCTAATAAACTAAACCAGTTGTGTAATATCAGAATAAAATACCAGTTTACACTTCAGAGATTTAACTAAACGTCAGTGCTGTAATGACACGCCAGCAGAGGGAGCCCTCACCCATGGACTGACTGTTACCGCTCCCTCTACTGCTTCTGTGGTTACTTCCTGTTTGGCAGCCATATAAGGAGGGCCATGCCAAACTGGCTTTGTGAAGTATTGTTTTGCCTGTGTGGACTCTACCAAGCGTTTTTCCTTATTTCATAGTGTTATTTCCATGGTCATAGTTTTGCCTCGTTTCATTGCCTTGTTCATTTACTTTGGACTGCTCACTGGCATTTTGATGTTCTACCTGTTTTGCCCTGGATAACACTGTTTGTTTGAAGATCGACCCTGCCTGTCTTGACTATGATCTGTTTAATAAAGCTCGCATTTGGATCTATCACGCTTCTGAAGAGTCCCGTTGCAGAATACTTCGCCTACCAAAGATCTAGTGGCTTTCAGAACACACAACCTCAACCATAGATCCAGCATCACGCCTCTTTCATCTTCACCAAGGTAACTGGCTTATTGAAGATTATGTTATGGACTTTTGTGAACTGTGCCATTTGGTGACTTTCAATGATGTGGCGCTTAAGGACATTTTTCGGCATGGATTAAATGAACCCATTCGTTCCTGCCTACCTGGAGGAAAAATTCACTGGTCACTAGAACAATACATTGACTTTGCTCTTCGGTTGGCTGGTTCACCATTTATTGTGGGGGTAGCTGATGAGGAACACTGCTATCCCCCAGTATCTGCCAAACCTGGTAAATTTTCCGTCATGTCTGGAATTATTCAAGTCACGCCAGAGCCCCCTCACGCCAAGCCTGCCAAGCCAAAGTCTGCTAAAGTCATGTCTACCAAGCCAGAGCCCTCCCATGCCAAGCCTGCCAAGCCAAAACCTCCTCAAGTCATGTCCACCAAACCACAGCCTGCACTTGTCATGTCTGCCAAACCAAAGCCTGTTCACGCCATGCCTGTCAAACCAGAGTCTGTTCACGTTAGCCCGGCCACTCAAAAGCATCATCACACAACGTCTGCCACTCCAGGGCCTGCTCACGCCATGCCTGCCACTCCAGGGCCTGCTCATGCCATGCTCTGCACCTGTCATGGCCGCCATCCCCAAGCCAGTTAACAAGATGGCCACCATCCCGGAGCCAGTCCACAAGATGGCCGCCAACCCAGAGCCAGTCCACAAGATGGCCGCCATCCCCAAGTCTGTTCACAAGATGGCTGCCCCATCTGAGTCCCCGGCCAAGATGGCTGCCACGCCTGAGCCTCATCAGTCCAAAATCATCTCATCCAAATCTCATCTCGCCATGTCTGCCACACCCAAAGCAAATCAAGTGATGGCTGATCCTCTGGTGTCAAGTCAAGTCAGGACTGCACTTTTAGTGCCAAGTCAAGTGACAGCTGTGTTTCCTGAGCCACGTCAAGTTACAGCTGTTACTTCTGAATCAAGTCAAGTTACAGCTGTAGTTCTTGAATCAAGTCAAGTCACAGCTGTTCTCCATGAATCAAGCCAAGTTACAGCTTTTGTTCCTGAATCAAGCCAAGTTACAGCTGTTGTTCCTGAGTCAAGCCACGTTACAGCTGATGTTCCTGAGTCAAGCCACGTTACAGCTGATGTTCCTGAGTCAAGCCACGTTACAGCTGTTGTTCCTGAGTCAAGTCAAGTTACAGCTGGGTTGTCTATGTTAAGCCAGACCACAGCTGATCTCCATGAGCCAAGTCAAGTTACAGCAGATCTTCATGAGCCAAGTCAAGTTACTGCTGTTGTCCCCGAGCCAAGTCAAGCCACAATTGATCTTCATGAGCCAAGCCAAGTTACAGAAGATCTTCATGAGCCAAGTCAAGTTACTGCTGTTGTTCCTGAGCCAAGTCAAGCCACAGCTGATCTTCCTAAGCCAAGTCAAGTCACAGCTGACCTTCATGAGCCGAGCCAAGTCAAGTCACAGCTGGCCTTCACAAGCCAGGTCAAGTCACAGCTGTTCTTCACGAGTCGAGTCAAGTCATGGCAGACCTCCCTGAGTCAAGTGAAGTCACGGCAGACCTCCCTAAGTCAAGTCATGGCAGACTTCCCTGAATCAAGTCAAGAAACAGCTGCACTCCTAAAAGAGCCTCTTCATGACATGGCTGCTAGTATAGAGCCTCGCCAAGCCACGGCCATCATGCCAAAACCTCACCAGGTCCCGTCTGACCTTCCAAAGCCTTGTCACGTCTCAGCTGATCCTCTAGAACCTCGTCATGTCTCAGCTGATCCTCTAGAGCCTCGTCACCTCTCAGTTGACCTCCTAGAGCCTCGTCATGTATCAGCTGACATCCCAGAGCCTCGTCAGGTCTTAGCCGTCTTTCCAAAGCCTCGCCAAGTCTCGTCTTATCTCCCAAGCCACGCAGAGCCCATGCTCTCTAACCCCAAAGCCTCCACAACCTCAAGCCCGGCAGGCATCCCACTATCTTCTGTGCTGCCTGTCATGGCGATCGCCATTCATGAACTCACTGCCACGTCTAACAGCGAGTCTGCTCCCGAGGCCTCGTCTGACCACACATCTCCTCCTGAGGCCTTGTCTCTCCACGGGTCTGTGGCAGAGGCCTCTCCTGTCCACAAGTTTGCGCCAATGCCTCCTGAGGTGTCAGCATATGCTGTAGAACCTCCTAAGGAGGCGGCGTCCATTCATGAACTCACCATCTCTTCTGACCACGAGTCTGCGCCAACGCCCCTGGAGGTAGCATCTCCGGCTGCAGATCCTCCTAAGGGGGAGCGTCCTATCATGAACTCTCTGCCCGTCATGTCACAGCCAAGGAGACCAATCATGAACTCTCTGCTCTTCTATGGATGTCATTTGTTCCACTGTGGGTATCTTTGCTTCTGCCTGCTCTGTCTGCCCCGCCATGGCTCCCTGCTCTGCCTGCTCTGCCTGCCCCGCCACGGCTTCCTGCTCTGCTTGCCCCGCCATAGCTTCCTGCTCTGCCATGGCTCCCTGCTCCGCCATGGTTCCAGGCTCCTCAGAATGGCCCAGGTTCCACTATTTGCCACAGCTCCACAGCTCAGGTCCTCCAGAATTCCAGTGTCTGTCACTGCTCCACGGCCCAGGCCCTCCAGTGTTTCACTGTCTGCTACTGTTCCACGGCCCAGGCTCTCCAGTGCTTCACTGTCTGTCACTGCTCCACGATCCAGGCCCACCTCCTCTGCACGCACCTGGCCCTCCATCCCACCCCCTGTCTTGCGTCTGTTCCCTCACCCTCCTGGACTGTTGTTTGTTGTTGCTGTTGTTGCTGTTGTTGTTGTTGTTGTTGTTGGTGGTGGTTAAGTGCCAGGAGTCGCTCCTAGAGGGGGGGATTCTGTAATGCCACACCAGCAGAGGGAGCCCTTACCCATGGACTGACTGTTACCGCTCCCTAGCTCTGCTGCTTCTATGTTTACTTCCTGTTTGGAAGCCATATAAGGAGGGCCATGCCAAACAGGCTTTGCGAAGTATTGTTTTGCCTGTGTGGACTACCAAGCGTTTTTCCTTGTTTCATAGTGTTATTTCCATGGTCATAGTTTTGTTTTCTTTCATTGCCATAGTTTTTGCCTTGTTTCATTGCCTTGTTCATTTGTTACTTTGGACTGCTCACTGGTATTTTGATGTTCTGCCTGTTTTTCCGGATTATGCTATTGTTTTGCCCTGGATAACACTGTTTGTTTGGAGATCGACCCTGCCTGTCTTGACTACAATCTGTTTAATAAAGCTCGCATTTGGATCTATCATGCTTCTGAAAAGTCCCGTTACAAGTGCCTTATGGTGGGGTAAATTAAAGTGTTGGCTCAACTTGTGTAATCACCTATGTTACTCTATGTAATGCAAGTGTATGGGCACCACAATGTTACAATGATATAAAGAAACTTTTTTAGCAATATTGTCAGGCAGTGTGGCATGAATGCACAACAGTTGGAAAGATGAGCTGTGTAACGGGGTAGTGCTGGTTTAAGTGCACAACACAGGAGAATCAAAAAAATAACAAACAAGGTCTAATTAAAAAATCAAATGAGAATAGTCAGGAGGAAACACAACAACTAAAACATATACAAGCAATACTGAACAAAGAACAGAAGGAGGACATGAAAAACAAGGAGAAGGTGACAGTGGGAAAAACCAGGGAGGCGATGACAGAAGGTGGAGCCAGGTTGGAGTCAGAAGCAGGAGAAGCCAGATGGAGACCCACAGCAGAGTCAAGGGAGGAAGGAGCCACGGTAGAGGTAGGGCTGACGGATGGAGATGGAGCTAATTGAGATGAAGCCAAATGCAAAGATGAAGCGCAGAAGGGCCAGGGTGTAACCGCAGGTCCAGAATGCCAAGGCGGAGCTGATGCAACTGAGACAGAGACGGGAACCCAGAAGACCGCTTTGGAGCCGGAGTAACTGAGAACAAAGTACACTCTTAAAAAATACAGGTGCTTCACGATGCCATAGAAGAACCTTTTTTTGTCTAAATGGTTCCATAAAGAACCTTTAACATCTAAATAATCTTTCTGTTTCACAAAAGGTTCTTTGTGGAGAAAAAAGCTTCTTCAGATTATAAAAAGGTAAGAAAGAGATGGTTCATTAAAGAACCTTTGACTGAATGGTTCTTTGTGGAACCAAAAATGGTTCTTCTGTGGCATCGCTGTGAAGAACCTTTTAAAGCACCTTTATTTTTAAGAGTGTACCTTGAAGGGAAGGAAGTACCAGATGGAGCCAGAGTAATGAAAGTGGAGGCCTTTGGAAGAGGAGGTGGGAGAGGGAGTCTGGTTAGGAACTCAAGAGACTTGGAGCTGGACAAAACCAGCAGATACACAGGAGATTCAGGGTTGGGCAGAGCCAGTGGAGACGGAAGAAATAGGGGATCAAACTCTTTTAGAATCTTAAAAAAATAGCTCAGAGGCTGGCAACAGCTCACATATTCAGTATAACGGGAGTGTGGGCGGGGCTCCATTCCATACCCACTTACACCACAAGTACTCCCTCTGGGGCAGGCAATGTTGCCAGCTCGTGCACCTGGTCAGACTCAGGCTCCAGGGCAATGGCTGGCTCAGTCAAAAAGGAACAAAAGGCAAAAGCCCCACAAAATCTTATGTTTATATATCCTGTAATGGTGTTGTGCAGGATCAACAAACTAACAATCTTATATAATAAATCCAATGGAAGTACTCAGGAGAAAACACGATACAACAGCGGAAAACATGTACAAACAAAACCAGACAAGGAACAGACAGGAACATAGGACTTTAATACTACAGAAGTGCCATCAAGGAAAAATAGAACAGGTGTGCATGATTAACTGGCAACCAAGGAAACTAACTAGAAAACTAAACCAGACCATACGTGACATTCTGAACCAAGTTGGAAATAAACTTTGCAGGACAGTGGGTCCTAGGGTTTATAGTAAGAAAACCATAAAATAGGGTAAAGGCTATGGCACAATAAGTGTACATTAATAAAGTATGCAAAAATAACAACACATTATTAAAATCATAAATGGATGCTGTCTTTTTATGACGTTACTTGTCCCTTTTCACAAAGCTTATCCCTTCACTTACCCCCTAACCTCAACTATATTGGTATAGTGGTAACAATATGAGCTGCACGCGTCAAGACTGCTGTGCCAGCCCGTCCAAACAACATGAGGATACTATACCCATTTCAATTATAGTTCTATTAAAGACCCTCTAGGCACGGTGTGCCCACTTTAGAAATATTTGCCTATTTTTATTTAAAATAAACACCTCTCTGTGCTGATATGCCATGGGAAAAAGGGACTGGCCACTGTCCTAACCTTAACCATCAGTTGTAAGTATCCAGTCATTATTAACATCTCAGTGAGCTCCAGGATGTCAGTGGCCGTTCAGTGCTCATAAACCCGCTAAGAGCGCCTAACCACTCCAGATCTTCTGGAATTTATCGCTGGCTCTGATGTCTTTGTAGTGGTTAAACATGACATATAATTTGTTTTGGGTAACTCTAATGGACTGTCTTTGGTCCTATTAATCTATTATTTGTTCCAGAGCAAATAGTTTTGGCAAGATCTCATGTTTATGCAACTTTAAAGCTGTATATCAGAGTGTTGTCTTAGAACTTTTGACTGAATTGCCTATCAACTTTTATGATGGCTGTTGTTGTTTATTATATATTATTATTCAATATATAATATTTTATATAAATAATAGTAGTATTTAGTATTAGGAAACTGTGTGTGTTCATTATGATGATTTTAGTCACATTGTTCCGCCATTAGATGGCCACAAACGACTGTTTTAGAGTCAGCAGTAAAGACTTTTAAATTGAAAAATACTAAAGTGCTGTTTTGAACAAGGAAGTTATTTATTTATTTATTTTTTTCAAAATGCTTGTATGCACTGGAATACATCAGGAATCACCCTTAACAGATGAAAGGATAGCATGACCCTATCGGACATTCAGTCGATTTATTGAGAATATGAGATTGATCTGAAGAATGAATGCTGAATCAGATGCCCCTTGTCAAAAAATCCTATTGGAATTTTAGTTTATCCATTAGGATCTTACTGGATTCTTAAAATCCTATTGGACAATCTGATTTATTTTAATGGAATTTCACTTTGTCCTGTTGGATTTTAGAATCTTATTGGACATTCTGATTTATCTTACAGAAATTTCACTTTGTCCTGTAGGATTTTATTTGATCCTTAAAATCCTATTTGACATTCAGATTTATTTTAATGGAATTTCACTTTGTCCGATAAGAATTTAGAATCTTATTACACATTCTGATTTATTTTAATTGAATTTTACTTTGTCCTGTAGGATTTTTTATTTTTATTTTTTATTTTTAATGGGATTTTAATTTCTCCTGACTTTTTATTGATTCATGGAATCTTATTGGAATTTGTGATTTTTAAATGGAATTTCACTTTGCCCTGTATTATCTTATTTGATTCTGTTATTCAATTACTTTTTAATTGTGTGTGTGTGTGTGTGTACTTGTACACAATAAAAATGCCGCATATATGAAAACACAGTAAGACGAAGATAATAAATATGATATTTTATAATGTACGAATAAGTTTAAGTGTATTATATGTGACTAAGAATCCACAGAAACACAAAAATCTATATAGGGTATTGTCCTGACGCTTCCCCTTTAAGAAATCCGAATGTAGTGCGCGTGCAACTGTAGCAGTAACGGTGAACAGTAACGGTCAAAGAGAGAAGAAGCTGAGTGATTAACGTTGTTTAACTCGTTAAAAGTTGACTGTAAGACACTACCAAGGAAGAAATACTGGTAACGCTTATCTGATCTGCATCCTATACGAACAATTTTGGGTGAACGACATCTGTCGGTGAGTTGTTGAACTTGTTTGACTGTTTGTGGTGATTAGCATAGGAGTCTGCCGTACGTCAAAAGCTATGAATCTGCGTAACTGATATTAATGAAATATTGATGTATGCTCTGTATAATGAAATTTCATTGTGGAGTACAAAATGCCTGTTCTGCCACCATTTTGAGCTGTTTGAACTGTTTTGCAAAACAACGTTGATGGTTTTGTATAGCGTTAGTTTAATTACGTAGTGTCTAACGTTATTTACACTAAGTGCAAATAGCTCGCCTTGTTGCCAGAGGCTACTTACAAGTGAAAATAGCTTCTGCCTTTTAATTATTTGTGGAGTAATATGATGTTCTTATGGCCTGTCCAGGTCAGGTTCCAGTTAAAAAGTTTGACATGGACAAAGATTCTTCCGTGAAATGTGTGTGTATGGAGAAGACTTGCATAACAAGAGAATTAAGATGGCGACTGGCGAGCCAACCCCAATTGTGAATTTCATCTCTTCATCAGCGTGTGGACCTGTTGTGTTGACTGGGAACCTTTACTTTATACAGAGCATTAGGAGTGATTGCTTCATTTGAAATAGATTGGATACGATCTTCTTCCTACTTTTTTTTTTTTTTTTTCTGAACTGAATTAGATGGGGGTTTTTTTCCCCTCTCTTTACATCACACACAAACAAAGTTTATTTCAGACAAATTGAACTTTATTAAATTTATATTGTTTAATATTTTAGTGTTCTGTGTTATGATGTGATTTTGCTTTGCCTTGAGAACAACAAAGTTATTCTTTTGCCTGTGAAGGAAAAAAAGTTACACATATTATTATTATTATTATTATTATTATTATTATTATTATTATTTTGTGTGTGTGTGTGTGTGTGTGTGTGTGAGATCAATCCATTATTAGTGCTTTAGAAATTTTTTTGCACCAATGCTATGTGCTGCACAAATCACCTCCTATGTTGTTTACAATGTTACTGCAGGTTGTGCAACATACAATGAACAATGTCTATATCAGGGTGAGTTTAAGCAAACTGCAAGTACTATCTGTTAGTAAAACAAATACAGTGGAAAATGCACCTTTAGAATTAAAAAAATAAAAAAATATATAAAAAAAATAATTCCCATATAGATATGACCAGTTGCCTAATTGGATCCCATTAAAATCCTATAGGAATGGTCCTACAGAATATTAATGTCTTGTCCTATAAGACTCTTCCTATCAGAATCCTATAGGAATGGTTCCAAAATATGCTAGAAATTCTTATTAGAATCCTGTACAGGTTTCCCATTGGAATCCTATAGGATTTTTTGACAAGGGGCAGGTAATCACACTTGCTGAGTCCATCTCTCTCTCACAATACTCTACTGTATACTGTATAATACACTGCTTTAACTACAGTAATACAATTAGCTTTTAATAAAGCAACTCAACTTTCTTTCGTAAAAAGTTCTAAAGTGACGTTTTTGAATTAGTAACGGAGGCTTGAGCTCAGCTGTTAAACTGTCAACTTTAAATTTGAATCCTTGGTGGAAGTTATGCACAAAAGAGGGTTTTTATCTTTTTACACTCCATTGTTGTTTCTTATGTATTTACACACTTGTGCCATCGAACTGTTGTATTACTGCAATATCACACTTGTAGATGTGAGATATGACTGTATATCAGCACACTGTGATTACCTACAGCCAAATCACAGCTGTGCCGATATAGAGCTTTATCTACAGCCACATCTACTTGTATGATATTGTTTATATATTTTATTTTCAGTTACAATGTCATACGCAAGTTTATTTTTACTATTGTTCTGTTTTGTACTGTTTTGCCATATGTAAAGCACATGCCAACCTTAACCTTGTTGCTCTTAATTATTTTAAACATGTAAAATGAACATGGTAAATGCCAAAACATTTGGCATAACAAACTGTTCATGACAGTGTACAGTAAATGGATGATGTAATTTGTCGTATATAGGTGTGATATCACTTGTGATCATTTTAGAACAAAGTCTAAATAACATGGACATAAGATAATTGGGCCCTTGGTGATACCAACTGTGTCTCTCAGACCATTCTGATATTACGACTGTGCCCTTGAGTGCAATTTGGCATGTATATTGTTAAGATAAGTCTGACCCTTGTTATAGCAACAAAAACCATAGGATCTTTGAGATGTCTTGTCAAATAAACAATGTTTAATAATGAGCACTGGGTTAAAGCTATTGAGAGGTGTTTTTTTTTTGTTTGTTTGTTTTTCAAATTGATACCTTTTGCATTGTTATTGTATGTGGTCAACAAAATGTACTGGCCTGAATACAAGTAGGCCTTTTTATTTTTTTTTCCTTTTACATTTTCACAAAAAGTAAATGTTTACCATTCACAATGTTCAACACACCCCCACCCTTTGCATTTTTGTTTATTAGATGGTAGCCAATTAAACAATACTTTCTAATATCAATTAGAGTGATTACAGTTTATCAATAATACATCCTATTATAGTAATGATAGTGCGCCACTGTGTTCTAAAAATACAGACTCAGAAGGAAAAAAGTTGTTTTACACTTACGTTAGCGAACTGGCCCCACAGCTTGGTAGTAAAGACCCAAACAATAATGGTATATGCATTAGCTAAACACAGACATGAGTACTGATAAAGCAGTGCAGTTTGTAAACCAATGTATTACTGCACTCTTTCTCATGGCTTCAGTTAATAAGAAGGAATATAGCTGGAACCAGCGATTACCGGGATTAGAAAGGATGTAAGGCCTTGTAAGGATGTAAGGCTAATTATCAATTGTTCAGTAACACTGTAGTACAGGGACCAATTCTCACTATTAACTAGTTGCTTATTAACATGCATATTACTAGCATATTAAAATAAAGTGTGACCAATTGTTCTTATACCTATTATTATAAAATCTCATTTATTATACTATCCTTTTAATAGGCTACAAAACACGTTTATCATTAAAATATACAATTTAAAGCTTATAGCTTTAGAGAACATATGTGACCATGGAGCACAAAACCAGTCATAAAAGTAAATTTTTTGAAATTGAGATTTATACATCATCTGAAAGCTTTTTTCTTCTTCTTCTTCGTCTCATGGACACCAAATAAATGTCCCCACAAGGTCAAAATTTACTGGTATTACCATACCTGTTTGGACATTTGGACTCCACACATGTTAGAATGACAAAATTAACATAATTTAATTACAGCAAAGTAGTGCTGTCGAGCCGGTCACAGGGCAGCTGCCTTACCCGTCTAGGCCCCCACCAAACCTGGTGGCAAGCAAAAGAGCAAGAGGCCCTGAGACGGGCGACCAAGGGATGGAGGGAGTTGCTCTTCGGGAGTGAACGCACCACTCCCTCCCCCGGAGGAGGGCCAGGCGGAGAATTTTTTTTGTCCCCAAAATCTCAAAACAAAAGCAGTTCTTCTATCTCTGGGTCCCCAGAGGAGACAGGGAGTTGTGGATGGGCCAGTCCCGGACCGCACTCACCCTCCTCTCTCACCAGTGAGCAGCAGTGGGCAAGAGTGCTATCAAATGTACTACTCATGCACCCTCTGCTCGAACACAGGTAAGTGTCATACACACTCAAGGAAAAGACACTCAGACTCCCCAGTCCTTCAGACAATCAGACTCTGCTATGAGATTAATTTCGCCTGGCGCCCTCCCAAGATCAGGGGAGTTTCAGAGGCTCCTGGGGTATATGGCAGCTTCAGCAGCGGTCATGCCACTAGTGCTGCTTCATATGAGACTGCTTCAACACTAGCTACATGGCCAAAGTGGCAGCGCGGCATTCACCGGGTCCCAATCACAACGGCCTGCCACCAAACCTTCACCACATGCTGGTTCACGCGGACAACACTGCAACCGTTGTGTGCATCAACCAACAAGGTAGTCTGGTCTGAACGGGACATGGAGGTTCTGGGTAGACACCATCACTTCGATGAGAGCACAGTCTACGAGACACATATACGCCTTGAAGTGGAACCTGTTCATTGAGTGGAGTCGTCTCACAGAGAGGACCCCTGAAGATGCCCGATCAGAGTCGTGCTGTCCTTCTTGCAGCAAGGGTTAAAGCGAAAGTTGTCTCCCTCCACTCTTAAAGTCTATGTTGCTGTGATTGCTGCAAGAAGGTTAAATCCTCCCTGTCCCCCCTCCGTACCCTCTTGGGACCTGTCTCTAGTGCTCAGAGCACTACAGCAAGGCCCATTTGAGCCTTTGCAGTCAGTCGAGGTGAAGTTTCTGAAAGTTTCTGAAGTTTCCATTAACAGGGTAGGGGACCTGCACGCATTTTTGGTCAACGAATCATGCCTAGAGTTTGGGCCAGCTGACTTTCAGGTAATCTGGCTGTGTGTCCATGTTTCACGCTACTCGCTTCAGGGATCAGGTGGTGAGCCTGCAACCACTGTCGCCGGAAGAGGAAGACCCAGCCCTAGCTTTGCTTTGTCCTGTCTAAGCCTTAAGATGGTACGTAGATCAGATCTTCAGGACCTCAGATCAGCTCTTTATCTGTTACAGAGGCCAGCAGAAGGGGAATGCCATCTCCAAGCAGAGGATGACCCACTGGATAGTGCATGCCATCACCCTGGCTTATCATGCACAGGGTGTGCCCTGCCCTGCAAGGTTGCAAGCTCACTCTACTAGAAGTGTTGCATCCTCCTGGGCGCTGGCTCGTGACACCTCGCTGACAATTATTTGTAGAGCTGTGGGCTGGGCGACCCCTAAACACATTCTTCTAGATTCTATAGCCTTCATGTGGAGCTGGTATCCTTCTGTGTTCTCACCTCAAATAGGTAGAGGCACTGAGAAGCCCCAGCTTAGGGTTGGCTAAAACCGCTCCAGAGTGTCCGTAACGTACACTCTGTTGAGCTCCTCTTTCCCCTTAGCAGCCAGACGTGGTCGAACGTTCAGCACCAGACCCTCACTCGTGTTTCCCCAGCAGACCTTCTGCCATTTCCAAGAGGGTTACAATCAACTCTGTTCTTCCACATGCACCTAAATGGTCATCATGTGTGTAGGTGCTTTCGAAACCTCCTGTGGGAAGGATGGGGCTTCCACAACGTTCCAGTTCCAAGTGGAATGAGTACTTTAACCCAGTGTTATCCAGTCACACTGAGTGGGTAGTTCAATGACAATCAGTGACTGGACTTCATGTGACGAGCCCTGGCCTACGCGAAAAGGGGGCACACGGAGGCTCGCACAGGACACTGAAAGGGGCAGCATCTGTGGTACTTTGGTAGGGATCCCAATTAGTCAGTCATGCCGACGTGTGAGTGAGAGTGACCGACTGAAAGGGTTACGTATGTAACACTCATTAGGAAGGAGGAAACAGAGAGGTCACGTCCCGTCGCCACAGTTGCTTCTCAGCGAAAACCTGAGTATACGTTGAACCTGCTGCCTAATTATACTTGCGCTGCGATTAGTGGCAGCTGGATGCAATCATTGCATGGCAATGTGCATTGGCTCTTTTAGTTTACGCTCAAAGTGGATTGGTCTCTCTAAGCAAGATCCCAATTATTCAGTCATACCGTCATGGCATCTCTGTTCCATACTTCAGGGAATGAGGATTACATACGTAACTGAGACATTTCCACTGACACAGAAACTGCACTGCTTTGACACAGGCGGATGGGAGTAGCATAAAGACTCATGGGAACATAACACAGTGTATATAGAGCTCATATGTGTCAAACTTTCATTACGCTCTAACAAGAAAACATAACACATCTTATGTGTAAAACTATAAAAGGTATCTATTCAGGAATGTAATGGGGAGAGCACAGATTAATGAGTATGGGTAGATTTAATATTATAATATTATGCTGTCATATGATGAGTCATTTATTCATTATACTTCTGACTTGTTAAAGCTATTATATTTGCATTAGAAGAACAGACACAATGTTTTAGTTGTACACTACAACAATATTTGTTGTTATAGTACAACTTATATGACTGAATACTGCTGGTGATTTATAAAATTATTTAGCTTCACACTACAGAGATTACATTTTAATGCATGTGACTGTAGGCGAAATCTGATCAGCTGCTGCATAATTTCAGTTTATCAGTTTCATCAGCTTCATGTGTTTTTCAGCATGAATGTATTTCCTGCACAAAACATCTCATTCAAAGACTTTAAATTAATTGGTTTCTACAGTCTAGGAGAATGGAGGCCATTTTTATTTCTCCCTTTCTTTCTGATGTTTTTATTGGCTATCACAGCAAATTCTATTCTTATATATCTTATCAAATCTCAAAAGTCTCTGCATTCTCCTATGTATGTACTAATAGGTGTTATGGCTGTGTTAGACTTGATAATGCCTATGTTTTTTGTACCTAACATGCTTCTTAGTCTTTTATTCAGTTTGAGTGAGATATCTCTGACAGGCTGTTTGATACAAATGTTTGGTCTTCATTTTATTGGAACATTTCAATCTACTTTGCTTTTTTGGATGGCACTGGATCGTTACTTTGCAATATGCAGACCTCTTTATTATCATAAATGCATGGAAATCCCGAACTTTCTAAAGTTTGTTGTTGTGCCAGTAATCAGAAATGGACTCCTGATCATCACCATGGTCTCTCTGGCTGGAAGACTGTCATTTTGTGTAACAAATGTTATTGATCACTCTTTTTGTGAACACATGGCATTGGTTCAGTTAGCATGTGGTGATATTTCAATTAATAACATTGTAGGACTTTTGGCTGCTTTCCTTATAACAACAACTGATTTTATTCTCATTACTATTTCTTATGTTGTGATTTTTTTCTCTGTGTTTAGGTCTGGTAAAGCTCATTTAAAGGCCATTAATACCTGTATTACTCACATCATTATTATGACACTTACTTTGATTTCTGCTTTGATCGCATTTTTGTCATACAGAATAAGGAATAATATTTCTTCCAGTAACCGCATATTTATAAGCATCTTATACTTACTTTTTCCAAGTTGTCTCCACCCACTAATCTATGGATGGAGAACAAAAGAAATAAGACAAACATTTATTAAGTTTATAAACAATGCAAAGGTCTTCCCTATTGAAAAAACTAATGGCTTGTATAAATGAAAGGATGTTATAACATGATAATATTTTTGAACACATAAGCTTAATACATGGAGCTATTTTGATTGAAGCTGTATGATCCTTTGTACATAAATGCATAATAAATATAAAGAAAAATGTTTATGCATCTGCAATATCTAATAGAAATTGTAACCTATACACAAAAGTGTAATTTGTACATTGATATCAGCAAGTAAAGTACAGTATACCATCAACTAACAGAATCAAAACAGAAGACATCCTTTGCACATTTGTGTATGGTCACATTTTGTGGTATAGTAAGCAATTTAATTTGAATTTAAAGCCTGGCTTTGTAAACTCTGATGCATGTGTTATGAGAAATTTGGTGACCTTTTAGTATAGGGAACAATTCAAATCAACACTGATATTATGAAAACTACTGGAAGACCATAGAACATTGAAATCAACTGTACTGCATTAATAAAAAGGCAGTTGGAGATTATTATTATTATTATTATTATTATTATTATTATTATTATTAATAGCATTTTCATATGCAGTTCTTACTACTGTTCAAAAGAATCTTCTACCTGCAGTTGAGTTTGATGTTCTATGTGTTATTAAATAGCCAGACTTTTGAGATCGCAGCAGACGTGAAGGTTTATAATACAAACATGAGTCATTCCAAAAATGAGTCTTAACCACGCGACAAATATGATATTCTTCCATCCGGTATTCTAAAAGTTACTTTTACCACAATTGGCTCTAGTGTTCAAAACTTTCAGAAATTTGTCCTGAGAGGCTTTAAACAGTCTGTGCTATCCCATATCACATAGCGTTCACATAGGGTACCGCGGGGCACAACCTAACACTTTTTGAATCTCTCAGTGTAAAGCCACGTGGGGTTCAGAGTATAATTCTTTATCCACGTTATTTTCACACTTGTCTAGTACAAATATGTAGCTTTGTTTCATAATTACAGTGTGTACATTTTTTGTTATTTACCTCAAAAGAAAGGAAGTGAAAAATGACAAGATGCCCCGTAAGTGGGGTACATTGTAACATAAAAACTTAGTTCAGCCAGAAATTTACTTTTACTATGGTAAAATAAATATTCAGCGATATCTTCAAAAGGCTTTTGAATTTTGGCACACTTTTTTTCTCTGTATAGTAAACGCCGTAAATTAAGTTAAGCTAGCATGTGTGGAAATGTTTAAACCACGCGTGTTACAACTAACCCCGTGTTAGGTTGTGCCCTGCTCACCCCTACATCATGAAGTATAATGGCACCTGTTCAGCAGCCCTGTTGAATAAACCAGTATATGCTGGTTAGGCATGTTTTGAAGCATGGCTGCTGGTTTGAGCTGGTTTAAGCTTGTTCTTAGATGGTCATGTGCATCATTGAGTATTTGTAATAACCTTCGTTTGAGATCTCTTTTGCCTCCGGTTCTTTTCAATGTACTGTGGCTTCTTTATTTCATTATTCTTTATTTGTGACTACACTAATTTGCGCTTGGTATATTGCTGTAACGCCGTGCCAGCAGAGGGAGCAATCACCGGAATACTGACTGTCAGCACTCCCTCTGCTCTCCAGCTCCTTCCACTTCCTGTTTGGCAGCCATTTTAGGCCGAGCACACCAAACACTCCTCGCGAAGTATTGCCAGTGTTTACCCCTGCCTTACTGAGCGTTCCATTATTCCGATTTGTGATTATTGTGTATGACCTCTGCCTGACTCCCTGTTTTCTCGTCTTTTGGATTATCCTTTTGTATCGTTTACTTATTGGTTTGACTTCGGTTACTGGACTTTTTGCCTGGCTCTTCGACTCTGTTTTTGGATATCGTTTGGACTTGGTTGCTGTATTTAATAAACCCCGCAAATGGATTCTACTCCAACTCCAGAGTCTTCATTGTTACAGAATACTTCGCCTACTCTGAGTCCAGCGGAGGTTACCCAGCTGCAGACCGCTTATTCATTTCAAACCGAGGTGATTAAGTCTTACCAAGAACAACTGGCTACGCTGCAGGCCGCAAACGAACACCTGACACATTATATTCGATCGCTTCCACCTATCTCACCCCAGACGGTAAGACTGGCACAGCCAGATAAGTTTGATGGTTCTGCTGAACGTTGTCGGGGTTTCATACGCCAGATCCGTACGTTTTTTGAGGGGCAACCCGATCACTTTCATTCGGAGCTGGAAAAGTGTCATTTTATCATGTCTTTGTTGTCTGGGAGAGCGATCGACTGGGCTGCGGCAGTTTGGGAATCTGACGCTCGTATTCGCGGCTCTTCTGAACATTTTTTGCAGCAGTTGCGCGAAGTGTTTGAGTATCCTGCGGGGGGCAAGGATATCTCAACCCAGCTGTTGCAACTCTCACAAGGAACGCGCACAGCTGCCGATTATGCGATTGAGTTTCGCACCATTGCTGCACAGAGCGGATGGAATGACATTTCATTGAAAGCAGTGTTCCAAAAGAGCCTGAATGCGGACCTGCAAACTGAGCTGGCATGCAGAGGTGAGGAGCTTACCTTCTCTGAATTTGTTAACCTGGCGGTCAAGATAGATAATTTGCAACGAAATGCGCCCAAACGCAAGACCACACGGTCAGCTCCATTCCCTGCACCTAGCTACCTGCCACCTGCTCCTCACTCTGTCGAACCTATGCAGCTTAACGCCACAAGTTTGACGGACGTAGAGAGAAAACGTCGCAGAGACCTGAATCTATGCTTCTATTGTGGTGAACCAGGCCATCGTAACCTACAATGCCCACTCAAGACCCGGAAGCCATCAAGTTCTACTGACCGGGTGAGTGTTGAAAGTTTTTCGCTACAAGTTTTCAAGGCATTTACGCTTTCTGTTCAGATATCTACTGATAATGGTCTCATCTCATTAACAGCGCTGGTAGACTCAGGAGCGGCGCTGAATCTCATCCACCAGGATCTCATAGAGAAACATCATATCAAAACCATTCCATGCATTCCTGCCATCGGCATCTCCACAGTTGACAACAAACTGGTTGATGGAGGTATCAAGAAACAAACCACCTCTCTAACTATGCAAATCGGACTCTTCCATCAAGAAAACATCTCTCTCTACGTCATCAATTCACCTAAATATGAAGTAATCCTTGGATTCCCGTGGCTAGCAGCTCATGATCCTGAGATTTCCTGGCACCTCGGTGAGCTCAAGAAATGGTCTCCTTTCTGCTGCCAACACTGTCTCCCACATCCTTGCCTGACAACCAGCGTTGAAAGCCCTGAAAATCATCCTACACCTGCCATACCCGCCTGCTACCACGACTTACTGGAAGTCTTCAGCAAGATCAGAGCCACACAACTCCCACCTCATCGCCCCTGGGATTGTGCCATTGATCTACTTCCCAATGCCATGCCACCAAAGAGTAAAGTGTACCCACTCACCATTCAAGAATCTAAGGCCATGGAGGAATATATTGAAGAAGCCATGAGTAATGGATTCATTCGTCCATCCACATCTCCAGCAGCAGCAGGGTTCTTCTTCGTAGAAAAAAAGGGTGGAGGATTGCGTCCATGCATCGATTACAGAGGTTTGAATAATGTTACTGTAAAATTCCGTTATCCTCTTCCATTAGTGCCTTCAGCCCTAGAACAACTTCGGGAGGCCAAAATCTACACCAAGCTTGACCTCAGAAGTGCCTACAATCTGATCCGGATTAAAGAGGGAGACGAATGGAAAACCGCCTTCCTCACCACTAGGGGGCACTATGAATATCTGGTTATGCCGTATGGCCTTGCGAACGCTCCAGCTGTATTCCAGTCTTTCATCAACGAAATCTTCAGGGACATTCTTAATCGTTTCGTGATTGCCTACTTAGATGACATCCTTATCTACTCCAAGACGGAAACTGAACATATAGAACATGTCAAGATTGTCCTGTCACGCCTATTGGAGAACCAATTATTCGTAAAAGCTGAGAAGTGTGAGTTTCATGTTAAACAAACAACATTCCTGGGCTACAACATTAGCCACCAAGGGGTCGAGATGGATGACTCTAAAATAAAAGCAGTCACATCATGGCCACAACCCTCAACTGTCAAAGAACTCCAGAGATTCTTAGGATTTGCCAACTTCTACTGGAGATTCATTCGAAATTACAGCATCATAGCAGCACCTCTCACTTCACTACTCAAAGGGAAGCCAGCTAAACTCAAGTGGACTGACCAAGCTCTCCAAGCATTCGCAAGACTCAAAACCAGTTTCACCACTGCACCAATCCTTAAACATCCTGATCCTGCCCTACCTTTCGTCCTGGAGGTCGACGCTTCTGATTGCGGCATAGGAGCAGTCCTCTCTCAACGTCATGGACACCCTGCCAAGCTCTACCCATGCGCCTTCTATTCACGTAAACTCTCAACTGCTGAACGAAATTATGACGTGGGTAATAAAGAATTACTGTCTATGAAGACTGCCATAGAAGAATGGAGACACTGGCTAGAGGGCGCCATTCATCCGTTCCAGGTAATAACCGATCACAAAAACCTTGAATATGTCAAGTCCGCCAAAAGGCTAAATTCCCGCCAGGCCCGCTGGTCCCTCTTCTTCTCACGCTTCCACTTTACAGTCACCTACCGCCCTGGCAGCAAGAATAGCAAAGCAGATGCCCTCTCCAGAAGATATGATCCACCGAAACCAGAGTACACCGTTGAACCCATTATCAATCCATCACTTATTGTTGCCCCCATCAACTGGGACATCATGGAAGAGATTCAGCAGTCTGTAATCCATGAGCCAGCACCTGAGGATTGCCCCCCAACGAAACAGTATGTTCCTCAGGACCTCCGGCATAGATCATGCAGTGGGTACACACTTCGTTAAGTTCTGGACACCCAGGGATTTCAAGGACACTTAAACTAGTACAAAATTCCTTCTGGTGGCCCAACATGGCAAGGGAGGTAATGAACTACGTCAAAGCCTGCTCTGTGTGTGCTCAGTCAAAGACCCCCAAAGAATTACCGTCCGGCCTCCTTAAACCTTTACCCATTCCGCAAAGACCCTGGTCTCACCTTTCAGTTGACTTTGTTACGGATCTCCCACCTTCCAATGGATACACAACAATCCTCGTCATCATAGACAGGTTCTCCAAAGCATGTCGCTTGATACCATTAAAAGGACTACCCACTTCAATGGACACTGCTCAAGCCTTGTTTCACCATGTCTTCCGATGCTATGGACTTCCAGAGGACATTGTGTCAGACAGAGGTACACAGTTCACTTCTCAGGTGTGGAGATCCTTCTGTAAGCTGTTAGACATCAACGTCAGTCTCACTTCAGGCTACCATCCTCAGGCCAATGGACAAGTTGAGAGACTTAACCAGGAGATCGGACGGTACCTCAGAACTTACTGCAGCAGGGAGCAGCACAGGTGGTCAGAGTTTCTTCCGTGGACTGAATATGCACAAAATTCCCTCATACATTCATCAACTGGACTCACCCCGTTTCAGTGTGTGCTCGGCTACCAGCCCCCTCTTTTCCCGTGGTCAGGAGAACCTTCATCTGTCCCAGCAGTCAACGACTGGATACAGCGTAGCGAGAGGGTGTGGGACAGCGCTCATGTCCGCCTGCAGCGTGCTGTACGCACTCAAGAGCTTCAGGCCAACCGACGTCGACGCCCACACCCTCCCTACCAACCTGGACAACGGGTCTGGCTCTCAACACGGGACCTCAAGTTACGCCTGCCAAGCAGAAAGCTCAGCCCACGGTATGTGGGCCCATTCAAGATTTTAAGACAAATTAATGATGTTACTTATCAACTGGAATTACCTGCAACCTACCGGATCTCTCCATCCTTCCATGTTTCCCTTCTTAAGCCAGTCCACCCGGATGCTGACCCCAACACGGAACGGCAGGAACCCCCTCCACCGCTGGATGTCGACGGGTCACCAGCCTACAAAGTGAACTTGCTCCTCGACTCAAGACGCCGTGGGGGTCAGCTCCAATATTTGGTGGACTGGGAAGGTTACGGGCCTGAGGAGAGGTCCTGGGTCCCTGCTTCTAATATCCTGGACCCTGCGCTAATTGAGGAGTTTCATAGAGCCAGACCTGATCGCCCTGCTCCACGACCACGGGGACGACCGCGTCGAGCACCAGGAGGTGCTCCTAGAGGGGGGGGTACTGTAACGCCGTGCCAGCAGAGGGAGCAATCACCGGAATACTGACTGTCAGCACTCCCTCTGCTCTCCAGCTCCTTCCACTTCCTGTTTGGCAGCCATTTTAGGCCGAGCACACCAAACACTCCTCGCGAAGTATTGCCAGTGTTTACCCCTGCCTTACTGAGCGTTCCATTATTCCGATTTGTGATTATTGTGTATGACCTCTGCCTGACTCCCTGTTTTCTCGTCTTTTGGATTATCCTTTTGTATCGTTTACTTATTGGTTTGACTTCGGTTACTGGACTTTTTGCCTGGCTCTTCGACTCTGTTTTTGGATATCGTTTGGACTTGGTTGCTGTATTTAATAAACCCCGCAAATGGATTCTACTCCAACTCCAGAGTCTTCATTGTTACAATTGCGTTGGTCGATATGTAAATGAGATGTTGCGTCTGTGTTCTTTAATTTGTGCATTGTCAGTAAATCACCCGCAGAAATGTATTAGCGCTCTTGTGCTAATTTGCCCTGTTTAATAAAACTGGCAAATATCGGAATCATGTGCTCATTAGCTTTATGTATCGTGTGTAAAAGTGTTTCTCTGGGTTTGTTGTGAACAGAATAGAACGTGGAAGTCTAATGGCTGTGCGTCACAGGAAGAGACAGTGCGGGTTATGATCACACAATATGAGTGACATATGAACAGAGAATGAGTGATCCTCTGAGTCAGAACAGCAATCGCAAAGAGAAAACATATTGACACAGTGCTTGAAGCAGCTAATGCTCACCTAAAACAGTGGAAAATGAATAGAAATGATGATTCTGTCTGAAGACATATGAAGTAAACATGTAAATATATCAATATTTCTCAGTGTATGCACACTTTTTGATTGTAAGCCCTAATGGACGCTGTTGAGTGAAGCACAAATAAACCACAGCAGACATGATAAATGTGTGTAGTTATTCTATTCAAAATACCATATTTACTGATTAATTATTTTTTATTTTTTTTTTATTTTTATTTTTTTTTTTTTTTGGTTAGTTGTATAATACACCTAGAGCTGTTTGCATTGTGGACCTAGTTTTTTTTGTTTTTTTTTCTCTATCTCCCAACAATCTAACCAAATTTTAAGTGTATGCTCCAGGTTGATTGTCTATTGTTGTGTTTGATTGATTTTATGTTAAGATGGAAGATATTAATGTTGATGCAGTTACCGAGATGCAGACTGAAAATGTTGATAATCCTAGCACACCTGTGAATGAACAAAATTCTGATGTTGAACAAGCAAATGTGCAGGTCCACTTGTAACCAGATGAAATCCTATCGCTGAAATCACCTCAATGATAAGTTCTTTGTATCTTTCTGATAATGAACAGTCTGATGACGATGATGATGATAATGATGTTGATGATGAAGGGAATGGTAGTAATGTTGGTATGGCTCAGGCAATACAAACTGACATGGCACAGGTAAAGGTGGATTTATTGGCCCTTAGTCAAAAAGTACAAATTGTTGAAAATGATTTTAAACAGTCAATAGAGAGTTCTTTAAATCGGGAACCCAGTTTCTGTGATGCCGTGGATGCTAGCTTGGTAGAATCAGAAGAGTTTTTTCTCTGTCTCTGGAGAAATTAGAACAAGCTGTAGTTTAATGTTTTTTTTAAGGTGAGATGCAAAATGGGACAATCAAATAAAAAAAACTGAGACTCACATGTACACCAGTCCCTTTCAGATGGCAGTCTTGTACACCAGCCCCTCCTATATCTCCTCTTCCCTTGTTCCACAAAGTCCAGCTAAAGCATCTAGGGACAAAGTGCCAAGTCATAAGGCTCTCAGTGCCACTTATGATGTTTCTCTTAATGTACATTGTCAACACCTCAATGTGCTTACCTCCTCGACTATGCCGAGTTCATCCTCATTCTGTGTTAGGCCTCCTATTCGCTTTGAGTTCCCCACATTTGGCAACTCCTGTGAGACTGCGGATGTGCTCAACTTTGTTGAGCAGTGTGAGAACTTCTTGAAGATCAGGCCCCTTCCCAGCGCCGAGCTCAGTGAGAGGACCTGCACAGAGCTTACGGACTGGAAGTCCTTCAAAAATGCTTTAATGGCTGCTTTTCTTTCAGATGACTACCTCTTAGAGGTGGAGAAGAAGTTGAATATGATGGTCCAACAGCCAAAACAACACCTGAGAGACTTTGCCTATGACTAGCAGGCCTTCTGCTTGAAGTGGAAGCTGGGGATCTCTGATGAGGAACTTGTGAGCCCCATCCTGAATAACATGAACCCCAGAGTTGCTGGATGTCTGCAGGGAACAGCGAACACCGTAAAGCAGCTGCTGAAGGTTGGGTCTTTGGTGGAGAAGGATTGCATGGGAGCAAAGGATTACTGGTTAAAAGTTGTTACACAGAACAATAAAGTAAAGAACTCCAAGACAGCAGCAAAGCATACCTCCAACAAGAATCTGGCGGGGGTAACGCTGGCGCAAGCCCATCCTATTATGTCTCTCCTGGGCGTGCCGGTAAAAGTGAATGCTCAAGAGGTGAAGGCAGTGATTGATACTGGGAGCACATTTACTTTAATGCAAGAAAAAGAGTGGTACCAGTTAAAAGGGAAGGCTCAATCCGTTATTACCTCCATTCCTCAGAGATGCATCATGGCTGATGGCACTATTCACCAGACCAGAGATCTGCAAAAGATTCATTATCAGTGGCATGATAAAGACTTCTCTGTGAACACTTACATATTAAAGGACACCCACCTCGCTTTTCCACCGATTGCCGCGCTGAACTTCTTGAGTGCCACGGGAGATATCTTGGAATTAGGGCAAGGCAAATATGGTTTACCCTCTGGAAAGGGATATATCTATCACCCATTCTTACCATCCTCAAGCCCAGCAGCAAGAACAGCTAAACCATCTGATCCAGAGCATTCACTCATGGTTGCCAGGCTGAGTCTTTATTATGCCTTACCCCCTATTGGTGGACTGCCTGAACTAGCTCCCTTCATCCCAGAACTCACTCAGTGGGACTCCAGGAAGAGCTGACAAAGTTAATCTCCACATGGCCAAGAACCACCTCGAACATCCTGGGTAAAACGTCAGTTGTACAACACAAAATCATAATGACTGATGACATACCATTTAAATCCTGAGTGTACTCAGAATTTCTCCTCTCAAGAAGCAAAAATGGAAACATTACCTGGAGGGCAGGCCATTCGTCGTCTTCTTTGACCACAGAGCTCTGGCATGGGCCTTCAATTGCCAAAAAACCTCATGACTAACGACTAACTCTTCGGCTCCAGCAGTTCAATTTCCAAGTCCATCACAGGAAAGGCTATCTAAATACAGGACCTGATGCCTTATCAAGAGTTTGTGTCTCCTCCTCCCCTGAAGTTGCCCTTTGCCTCTCCATATCATTGTCCCATACGTCTACCTTGCCTCACACACTAGAAGAAATAGCAAAGGCACAACACTTAGACAGTACCCTCACTCACTTGAAAGAAGACAGAGAAAAGCACCTGGACTTGTGGTTCTTTAGTTGAGCCAAAAATATTTAATTGCCCAAAATGATGCTAATCATCCATTAAATCATCCATTTAATATTGCAGTAAAGCAGAAGGTCATTTACATTTGTATCAACTTCTGCTAGGAATTCTCAAAGGCGAGGCTGATGCGATGAGGATGCTGGCACACAATGGCAGCCAAGGCTCAGTAATGCACGTGGGGTGTGAAGGCTGGCCTGTGTGGTCCGATTCAACAGACGAGCGACAGTAGCTCAATTGCTCAAGAAGTTAATGCTGGTTTTAAAGGTGTCAGAATACACAGTGCATCGCAGTTTTTTGTGTATGGGGCTGCATAGCCATAGACCAGTCAGGGCGCCCATGCTGACCCCTGTCCACCGCCCAAAGTGCCAACAGTGGCCGTGTGAGCATCAGAACTGGACCACAGAGCAATAGAACAAAGTGGCCTGGTCTTATGAATCATGTTTTCTTTTACATCACGTGGATGGCCGGGTACATGTGCACTGCTTACCTGGGGAACACTTGCCACCAGGATGCACTATGGGAAGAAGGCAAGCTGGCGGAGGCAGTGTGATGCTTTGGGCAGTGTTCTACTGGGAAACCTTGGGAGTTTGAGGTGTTGACTTGGCCTCCAAATTCCCCAGATCTGGAGAGTCTTTGGGATGTGTTGAACAAACAAGTCCGATCCATGGAGGCCCCACCTCGCAACTTAAAGGATCTGCTGCTAACATCTTGGTGCCAGATATCACAGCACACCTTCAGAGGTCTAGTGGAGTCCATGTCTCTACAGGTTATAATGTTTCTTTAAAGCAGCATCATTAAAACTTACATTCATAAGTCTCTGTAACATTAATCTATGATCTACTCGAGTCGAATGCTTTAGATAAATCGATGAATAGAGCCGCACAGGACTTTTTACTATCTAATGAGGTAATAATATCATTTAGAACTAGTGTAGCTGCAGTGATAGTGCTATGTCCCTTCTGAATCCTAATTGATAGTCATGGAGAATATTATTAGCTGACAAAAATTTTAATTGGTTTTAATTGGTCATTTATCAATGATCAAAAACTTTTGCTATGACCGGCAGTCTAGAAATAGGGCGATAATTATTTGGATCCGCAGGATCACCCCCTTTAATAATGGAGTAACCATTGCTGATTTCCACATATTTGGTATTACATTGGAGGTGAAACTTAAATATAAAAAGCTATAATAAATATAGAAGCTATAGGTTTTGCAACAAGATCAGCTGCCAATCGTAGAAAATAAGGTTCAATTTGATCAATTCCAGGTGATTTTTTAGTATCTAAATTCTCTAGAGCTTTAAGAACTTGTGCAACAGTGATAGGCATAAAATTAAGTAAATTTAAAGAACAATTTTGAACAAACTCAACAGTTTCCTTAGAAGTATGGACACTCGAGTTGATAGACTCGGAAGTTGAGCTGACTGATATAAAGTAATTAATAAAAGTATCTGCAACAACTTCTCGGCCCTTGACTTCAGTGTGATTAATATTTAAATGATTTGGGAAATTAGAGACCGGTCTGGATCCTGACGTAGACTTTACTAATTTCCAAAAATTTGCAGGATTATTTAGATTTTCATTTATCATAGACAGATAATAATCACACTTTGCACTTTTGATTAATTTTGTGCACTTATTTTATAATGCTCTGTAAGAGTTCCAATCTGCAGAATTATTGGATTTCTTTGCCTTGGTCCATGCAGCATTCCTCTGTTTTATAAAAGGAGAAACAGTATCATTGATCCAAGGATTATCTCTGCTACTTATTCTGAGTTGTTTGACTAGGACATGTTTATCACATAAGGTTAAGAATGTTGATCTAGTGTTACGTGTGTCTGTGTGTTATTTTATTTTGAGTCCATAGGTGGCGTTGAGGGGGGATTCCCATTTCCTCTAGAGTCGTGTGACGTCATCGGGGTCTCCGGATAAATAGGCTGCGAGGCGACAATGGCGGGCTCTCTGTTTCTTGCGCCATTTTCCTTTGTTCTCGCGGGCGCCTCTTTCATCGCCCCGTTGGGGCCATCTTGTTTTTCTACGCTTGGGTTTAGTTTTGGACCTTTGTTTTTTTTTTGATTATGTGATATTCTTTATTTAATCAGTAGCGGGTAGTTTATTAGTTCATTTATTAGTTCACGTTTTGTTTAGTTAGAAAGAGCTGAGCGAGGGAAGCAGCTGCCCGGAAGACTAACCTATTTCATTTTCATGTCGGGAGTTAGGTAAGAATTCTACTCTGAGAACAGATGTAGTCAGGCATTCTGCTTTCTTAGTATTTCTACCCGTGTACTGATATTATTATTATTTTTTTTATTATTATTTGTTTGTTTTGTTTGTTCCTTTGAGAAATATTATGCTTTGTTTCTTTGGATGTTTAAGTTGAATTTCTTTGTTAAAATAAATTGAGGCGTCTATAAAAATTCACGACAGACTTGGTGACTCTTTTATATGTTCGGCCTGTATTCTTTAATTGTTTGACTTAACGAGCTTTAAGGGGGATATGGACTGTAACACTAGGAATTTTACAATTTTTCATGCAGACAACTGCACAGTGGTCACTAATGTCTTTACAAAATACTCCAGATGCCTATGTGGAGCGTTAGTTAAAATTAAGCCCAATAAAGTTGACTTATACAAATCCTTTTGATTTATCTGCGTTGTTGAATTAATCAACTGTACCAAACAGAAAGTATTACAGACCTCCTTAAAAGGGTCGGAGGAAGACGACAACCAGTCCCAATTCAAATCGTCAAGTAGAATCAGTTCGTATTTAGACAAATCGTGAAGAAATTCTGCATATAAAGTGCATACTTCACTTGACGACGATGAAGGCGGGCGATAACATCCAGCCACGATAATGTCAGAGCCAGAGACCAGGTGTAATCTGAGCACCAGCAATTCCAAGCCATTTACTTTGCTGGATGAATGTATGCAGGAACAGTTTAAGTTAGACTTAACGTATATTATAACTCCCTTTTTTGCACGATCACATCTGAAGACATTATAGGCATTAATGTTAATTGAATCATTGGTGACAGATGCTTTTAACCAAGTCTAAGTAAGAACTATTATGGCTGCATCAGTCGTATCTGCCCAAATTCTTAAAGATTCAATTTTATTTATCAGGCTGCGCACATTCAAATGAAAAAAGCGTAGTCCATTTGAAGATTTAAGTTCATCAGGAAGTTAAAACTGGGCTACTACAGGACCTGGGTTGGGATGAACATTGCCCGATAAGAAGAGCAAGATGAAAACTAACCATGATCTCCTCTTCAGGCCCTCAGTTGAATCTCCGCAGCAAAGGGGCATCACACAGGCTGAGAATCTCCATAAGCAGCACAGACCATGCAAATTTTTCCCAGAAGAGAACAGTAATCCACGTGACATATCTCTCCAAAATCTCTCAAAAGGCATGCCAGCCCAGAGTCTCCACTTGTAGTCACTTTAGCTGCTATCGGCGGTGTAGTCCACGCCGCCAAAAGGCATGCCAGCCCCGGTTATCTGCTTGTAGTCACTTTCGCTGCTGTAAGCAGTGTAGTCCACGCCGTCAAAAGGAACGCCAGTCCCGGGTATCCACTCATAATCACTTTTACTGCTATCAGCAGTGTAATCCACAAAATGCTGTCACAAGCCACGCCAGCTCCAGGTATCCCCTCATAGTCACTTTTAAGGAGACTCATGTCCCGAGGCAGGAAATTCTTATGGTGATGCAGAAGAATATCATGCCGCAGATCTGTTTTCAGAGTCAATGCTTACCAGTGTACATAGATGCTGCTCTGTCTCTGTTCCAGGGCATCCGAATACAAAATTACCTTGAGGACTGATGAATTTTAGTGGAATTCAAAGAGCTGACATTCTGGTATATTGTTCTCAATCATCTGCAAGGGTTGGGACTGAGGATGCATCCCGAATGAGCATGACTTGAGCTGTCAAATTTTGACTGTCATTGTAGCATTACGGTGGTTTCATCTAAACATTCAGAACTGACACGTTATTGTGAACAGACAGTATGCTGACAGTATGGCAATATCGTGAATGATATTAACATTGACAGTACTGCAAAGTTTATCTCCAAATCTAATTGAGTAATAGAGACCATAGTAACCACAGAAAGTCTGCTAACCTGTTGCTGCATGGTGTTGTTCTCCAGCTGCACAGAGGAGAACAGGAAGGATCTGCAGTGGGTAGTAAGGGCAGCTGAGCGTGTCATTGGTACGTCACTGCCCACACTCAGTGACATCTACACTGGCCGACTTTTCCGGCCAACGTGCAACAAACCCCTACCCTAACAAAGTGCAATAATCCTTCCCCCACTAGATTCATTTTGCACTATCCTACTGCACGACCTCAGAGTAGTTATATTCTTATATTGATATTCTGTATGTATTTGTCTTAAATGTTGTTGTCTGCTTATAATGTCTACTTGTCTTGTAAATGTTGTTTATAAACACTGTTATACTGTTTGTTACCTACTAATCTGAAGAGCTGCTAAACTGTATTTCGTTGTTTCTAAACAATCTGAGCCAGCTAATCAAGGTCTTTGAGATTAGTTAAATACTAAAGGTAGGTGGTTGAGAAGTTTGGAGCTAAATGCTGCAGTGGCCTTTTAGAAACTGAATTTGACACCTCTGTTTTAGGCAAAATTTCAAAACTTTGGAATCAACATTTTCTGATTCCATTGCCCATTCTTACCTTAACGTAATGACATGTAACTAGTGTCCTTGTGTCATTTATCTATTCGCTGTCAGCCATGATTAATTAATTTCACAATAGCCTATAAATCAACAGTATACTGTGAATTAACAGTGATTCACTGTAGTATTCCACTGGTCATATGGTCTCAACATGTCCGCATTCATGAACTTCCAGAGGATTAAAACAGCATTATTAGGCTACCGACATATATTCATTTGAATGTATAAAATGTTACAATTTGTTCTTCTTCTTTTTTTTTTTTTTTCCTCTTATGTGTAACATTTTGGCTGAAACTAAAATGAGTACACAAGTCAAAAATAACAACAACAACAACAACAACAACATGTTTCTAGTAAAGTCAAACTTAAGATGGGTTTGTGTACTTCACGTAAAAGAACAGATGCCTCCTGAGACATGTTAGATCCTATAAAAACACCGGCATACTGGTGACTCATAGTTCTTCTAAAACACAGTGGAGTTTAGTAGAGACTTTTTTTTTCAATGACGGAACTTTGGCTAATGCAAAATGGAAAATGCAACAATTTTTTACTTTATGTTGTTTGAAAAACTTGGATATATAAGATATTCTTTATTCAGTTTGGGATTTATTCTGTACTGTGCTATTATAGTTTTTAATGTTCTTATTATTCTTGCAATATTTCTGGAAAGGACATTACACCAGCCAATGTACATTCTGATTTCATGTTTGTCTGTCAACTCTGTGTTTGGTACAGCTGGCTTTTTCCCAAGAGTACTGACAGACTTGCTGTCTGATATACACTCAATCTCCCGTGAAGCATGTTTTTTCCAGACTTTTGTCATTTTCACGTATGCAGCAAATGAGTATACAATATTAATGTTAATGGCATTTGACAGATTTACTGCAATTGGCAAACCTTTACAATACCACAACATAATTACACCAAGGTTTCTAACTATTTTAATAGTTATGAACTTGGCTTATCCAATGATTTTGCTTGGTATTGCTGCTCTTTTAACTACAAAACTGACAATGTGTGGAAACAAATTATTTAAGGTATACTGCCACAGCTATGAAGTAGTCAAGCTTTCCTGTGAAAACACTGTAGTTAATAATGTTTTTGGCATGTTTATAATAATTGTAACTTCTGTCATCCCTTTGTGTTTAATATTATATTCTTATATAAAAATTCTCATCATTTGTCAAAGAAGTTCATCACAGTTCAAAGGCAAAGCATATCAAACTTGTATTCCACACATAGTGGTCCTTTTGAATTTCTCAATTGCTGTTATTTCTGATGTTACTTTGAGTCGGGTTGTGACTTTACATCTTCCTATAGGGCTGTCAGTTTTTCTTTCACTGGAGTTTCTTATTATACCACCCATCCTCAACCCACTTGTTTATGCTTTAAACCTACCTGATATTCGCAAAAAAATTATTTACCTCATAAACCCATTCAAGTAGGTGCCCTGGTACTAAATGTTACACTTAGAATATATAAATGTTTTTGTTTGTTTGTTTGTTGGTGTATTTATTTATTTAAGATTTGTAAACCAGCTAAATTATAAGTTTCACACTTTAATACTTTTACTAATTGCAAGAGTAAATAAATGAATAAATAAAAGAGACAGAACAATTTTAGGTGCAATAGCACAGCCATAATGTGGTACAATGTACTATTCTGAAATGTTCTTATCATAAATTAAAGATTTGATTGATTTTAATAAAAATAAAAAATCTATTGTTTATTGATAAAATGTTAATTCATCAGTTGTATGCTATTTAAAAAAAAAAAATCATAAGAACTTTGCATACTTTTTATTTATTTATTTTTTTTTTTCACCAGGTCAATGACAGAACTTTAGCTAATGGAAAATGCAACATATTTTTACTTTATGTTGTCTGAAAATCTTGGATATACAAGATATTCTTTATTCAGTTCGGGATTTATTCTGTATTGTGCTATTATATGTTTTAATGTTCTTATTATGCTTGCAATATTTCTGGAAAGGACATTACACCAGCCAATGTACATTCTGATTTCATGTTCTAGATTTTCATGTTCGATCTAGGCTTCTGTGAAAAGTATTTGATTTAATTGGCCACCTCAATCATTTTAACATTGACGAGCACTACTGCCTAGCACTACTGAAGCAAATAATTGTAAAATATATAAATAAATAACTTGTACACCAAACAGAGTATGACTTTGTAATAAAGTGGATTTTTTTTTTTTTTTTTTTTTTTTTTTTTTTTTTTACCTTAGGCCTAGGGTAGAGTAGGGGAAACACAATAAAAAAAGTACATTTTTTATTGTGACTGTAGTGATGAAGAAGTATTTGCCATGAAGCTTACACTGGTGACGTATCTAAAAGAAAGTAGATTTCACCAAAAAAAAAAAAAATCTAATTTTAAGCGGTAAGACAAAACTATTTTAAAACTTGGCCGAGCCCACTGGAAGTAATGGAAGTGATTTGAAGGTGTCCTTTACTGACCCATAACACAAATCTAATGTTTTATTTTGGTTGGGCAGGTGACATACAGTACTGCTAATAGTGTTTAAGTAATTTTTTCATTGACACAGTTAAAGTCACCCAATATAAAACTCTTGTTTTATATTGTACTTTCTGTATCAACTAAAAAATGGTATAGCAGAAGAAACAGCGTCTGTCTTCGGATGGATATGCACTAGATATCCATAAAAAATTGTGGAAACTCTCGAGACAAATAAAAAGGACATAACGATACTGTTAAAAGTTCGACATCCAACTTGTGAATCTATTCTTGAACAGTCACAGCACTGCTATATCGTTCACTGACGTACAAACCACCTTGTTTTTTTTCCCGTCATCTCATCATTTTGGTCCAAATGAAATGGTGTTCCAAATCCATGAATGCATGGATTTGAATCTAGGTCCTTTTCAATCAGCCATGTCTCATTAAAAGCCAGGACACTATGTGTGCATTCACCATATTCTCTGAGTCTGTGTCACTGACACTGAACTTTCAGATTTGTGCAACTCATCAACCTTTTGACACTCATTATTACTGTGTACTTGAGTCTTTCCCATAGTGACAGATGACTTTAGGAATTTGGCCTGTTTGTCACCTCGCATTTAGACTTCACTTAAGTTTTCCAGTGAACTTAAAACATACAGTATAGATGGGAATATACTTTAGTTCGATTTTTACTCATATATATATATATATATATATATATAATTTTATTTTATCCACAGGTGATTTTGCCTGAATTTTTTAAATAAAATACTAAGAGTAGAAAACAATTTTAAAAGCCTGTTTTGGTTGTTTTTACCAGGAGTGCTACTGTATGTGGGTCCCACTTTATAGTGGCTGGCCTTAACTACTGTGTACTTACATCAAATAATAAGTACAATGTCCTTACTGTCTTCATATTGTATTGTAAAACACTTTTGCTGCTATTGAGGTGGGATATGGGTAAGGTTAGGGTCAGGTTTGGTGGTATGGGTAGGTTCAAGGGGTGGGTCAACAGTGTAACTATAAATGTAATTAAAAAATTAATTACATATGTAATTACATGAAGGTGTTTTCTCAAATATAAGTACAATGTAAAAACATGTACATACACAGTAAGTACATTGTATCAAATGATTAATTTAAATGTAAGTACATAGTAGTTAAGGTCACCTAATATAAAGTGGGACCAAAATATATATTAGGTTGCTTGTTTGGAAAAAAAAAAAAAAAAAAAAATGGGAGAGAAAGGGAGATATAGATTGCATTAAGAGATGTGCATTCCAGTAAGGGATATTAGGTGATAGGCACTGCATCTGTAATAAATTTTCATTGTTAGGCATAAAATACTGGAAAACTTAAAGGAGAACAAGTACCACTAACATTGTAACTGCAGTCCTAGGATACAAAAGGAGATGAGCTTCATTCCTCGAGGGCAGTCACACACAGACTCTTGGGAAAGTGACACTGTGTATTTAGAGACCCTGATATGTGCCAAGCTTTCATTTTCTTCTTCAAAAAAAAAAAAAAAAAAAAAAAAAAAATATATATATATATATATATATATATATATATATATATATATATATGATTGAATTTTTCTAATTTCCTTAATTTTCCTGCTGGCTCATAAATGTATTTACTTTTCATTTTAATGGCATTAGCAGTATGATTTTGCCTCACACTGCAGATATATATATATTTGTTGCTATGGTATAAAACTTATGTGATTATAGAGTTGTTAAAAGGGAAACTTGATCAACTCTGTTATTTTCTTCTTAGTTTCATCAACTTCATTAGTTTGAACAGAACACTGTGTGTGCAAAAGGGGTTTTCAGCATGAAGGATTTTCCTGCACAAAATGTTTCATTCACTGAGTTCAGATTAAATGGTTTCTACAGCCTAGGAGAATGGAGACCTTTTTTATTTATCCCTTTCTTTTTGATGTTTTTATTAGCTATCATTTCAAATTGTATTGTCATATATTTAATTATATGTCAAAAGTCTCTGCATTCTCCTATGTATGTACTAATAGCTGTTATGGCCGTGTTAGACCTGATCATGCCTATATTTTTTGTACCAAGCATGCTTCTTAGTTTTTTATTCAACTGGAGTGGAATTTCTCTAACTGGTTGTTTGATACAAATGTTTGGGATTCATTTTGTTGGAACCTTTCAAATTACACTACTCTTTTGGATGGCACTGGATCGTTACTTTGCAATATGCAGACCTCTTTACTATCATAAATACATGGAAATCCCGAACTTTCTAAAGTTTGTTTTTGCACCAGCAATAAGAAATGGACTCCTGATGGTGATCATGGTTTCTCTAGCTGGAAGACTGTCATTTTGTTTAACAAATGTCATTGATCACTGTTTCTGTGAGCATATGGCATTGGTTCAGTTAGCATGTGGAGATATATCCATTAATAATATTGTAGGACTGTTGTCTGCTTTCCTTATACCAGCAGCAGATTTTATTCTTATTACTGTTTCTTATGTTGTGATTTTTACCTCTGTGTTGAAATCTGGAAAAGCTCACATGAAGGCCTTAAACACCTGTATTACTCACTTAATTATCCTGTCAATTAGTTTGTTTTCTGCCTTGATTGCATTTTTGTCATACAGAATAAGAAATAACATTTCTTCCAACAACCGAACATTCATAAGTATCATATACTTATTTTTTCCAAGTTGTTTTAATCCAATAATCTATGGTTGGAGAACCAAAGAAATAAGGCAAACATTTCTGAAGTTTATAAACAATCCAAAGGTCTTTGCTACTACATCATAATGATATAGCACACTGAAAACATTAATAATAATAACCTTAATAAAAGAAGCTATTGCTTTTAGGGAATAAAGCTATGTGATATGTTGTAGATAAACGCATAATAAATTTAAAGATAAAAATAGTACAAATTGTTGTCTTTACAGACACATTTAAAGTCAAATACATTTACACAGATGCATAAATATGAGTGTAATTTGTACCTTGATATTAGTAAAGTACACTACATTATCACCTAATTCAGTAATATCTGTCAAACAATGGGGCAATTTTGAGTACTTTTCTATTAAAATCACTTACTCTGAAGATTAAAATGTGACATTGCACTTATGTATATGTGCATGCCTAGTATTATATTAGTGTTTTTTTTTTTTTGTGTGTGTTTGTTTGTTTGTTTTTTTGTTTTTTTTAATGGAATGGTATGCTGAAATATTACACCTGCCCTAGACTCTGTAAACGAAGCAAAACAAAATAGCTACTGCATTTAATACATGTGTTATGAGCAAAATATTATGTTGTCAATACTGTACGCTCTTAATGTCAAAACACTTTCCGACTGTTGCAACAAGATTCAGCAAGCTAATAAACCTTTTAGAAACCATCATATAGTCTGAAATAATTTATTCATCAAAGTGAATGACAAAGCTTCTTGGGATTGGCCTTCTATTACTGAAGGGTTATCAGTGACTTTATCACCATTATTAACCCACTGCACCATTTACCTGCCAAACAAAGACATCTGCACTAAGAGTAAGTTTGCACCTAAATTTTCCTCAAGCTTCAGGAGGCCCTGGTCCAGACCCCAATGCTAGCATACCCAGTCAAGGACCAGGTTTTCGTGGTAGACACAGATGACAGCAGGGTTGGCTTTGGGTGGTGATGTCCCAAAGTGAAGCCAATGGGGAAAAAAGAGATTGTATCAACTGCTCTGAAAGAAACTATTGCATGGCTCACAGAGATTAGTTCACTGTTGTCAAGACACTTCTTGATCCAGACAAAATGTGTTCACCTGAGCTGAATTTCATGTGATAAATGTCAATGTGATAATTCTGTTTTTTTTTTTTATTTGTTATAAAATTTGCAAAGTCATCACAGCTTCACTGTAGTAAACAGGAAAACAGCAGAATTAATTATGGAGACTCAGTTATTGTAGCAATTCAAATTTTGCTGTAGGCAGCTCTAGAAAGACAATAGTGTCATTATTCAGCTCAAATGCTGTTCAGTTTCAGTTCAGTTTAATGTTAGTTCTAGTGCCAGAAGTGTAGCTCCAAATTTAGTTCAGTATCCTTTGTATGCAATACACTACACCGTAGGTCTTCAGCCCTGCTCCTGGGGACCCACTTTCCTGCAGAGTTTTGCTCCAACCCTACTCAAACCCACCTGAACCAGCTAATCAAGGTCTTCAGGATCACTTGAAAAGTCACAGGCCAGCTGTGCTGAAGCAGGTTGGAAAGAAACTTTTTAGGACAGTGGGTCCCCAGGAGCAGGGTTGAAGATCTATGCACTACATTCCTTTTTGACAGTGCTAGCACTCCCTTTAAAGGAAATTCTATTCACTCGGCAGCCATATTTGCAATGCTTCTGGGCAGCTATTTCGGGCATCCAAGACCAAGTCTTATCTAAATGCATGGGTGAATCCTGAAATCTCAAAAACTGTTTGCTGAACTCACAATTAAATTACATATTTCAAATCAGCAAATCTTGTTGATACCAACAAATTGGGAATCTCACTAGAAAAATCAATCTACTTCGAGTGTAAATTAAACAAGCCAATGCACATGTGTCATGTGATAATTGCATCCAGCTGAATCTTGTCAAGGCACAAGCATAAGTAGGCAGCAGGTGCAACACATACTCCGCTTTTTGCTTCAGAGCTTTTCGCTTTCATTCGTCCTGCTTCTGACCAAAGCATTGTTTGTAATTGAGAACGAGCTCAGCACGCTCTAGGGAGCTTCTTTGCGTTCCTTTATCGAGTGGACCGCACTCAGTGGTAGTGTTGTCAAAAGTACAGACCGCGATACCATTTGGTGCTGTAATTTTAAAAACGTCCATTTCCCACTAAGATTTGAGCGCTGTTGAGCGGGTTTCTTAAACACAGCTGATTGGCCATAGTGTTCACGCCCTCAACAGATATGACTGTAATTGGCTACAATGACCAGCGCATCACACTCTTCACCGAGCACTCACACAGAAGCACACGGGAGAATTTGAAAGCTGCGTCTATCACCGGATCTGTCCGTGAGCAGATATATTAGGGGATCTGCTGACAGATGTGGCTTCACGTGAAGAACATGAAACGCTGATCATTCTAGCCAATCACAGTCATATCGTTTGAGCACATGAAAACTATGGCCAATCTGTGGAGCGAAGGCTGTCTCCCTCCACCCTTAAAGTCTACATTACTGCTACCTCCACTAGCAGTGGGACTCTGGCAGGTCCGATTTGAGCCTTTGCAGTCAGTCAAGCTGAAGTTCCTGTCAATGAAAACTCTGCTCCTGGTTGTAATGGCCTTCATCAAAAGGGTAGGGAACCTGCAAGCATTTTCGTTTGACGAATCGTGCCTAGAGTTTGGGCCAGCTGACTCCTAGGTAACCCTAATGCCCCGGCCCGGCTATGTGGCCAAGTTTCCTACTACCCACTTCAGGGATCAGGTTGTAAACCTACAAGCGCTGCCCCCGGAGGAGGCAGAACCAGCCCAGGTTGTGTACTGCCTGCTAAGGTTGCAAACTCACCCTACTAGAAGTGTTCCTGGGCATTGGCTCGTGGCGCCTCGCTGACAGACATTTGTAGCTCCGCGGGCTGGGTGACCCCCAACACGTTCACGTGTCCTCCTGTGTTCTCACCTCAAATGGGTAGAAGCACTGAGAGGTCCTTGGCTGTTGTCAGCTTGCTAAACTGCTCCAGAGGGTCCGTGCAGTAGACCCTGTGAAGCTCCTCCATCCCCTCGGCAGTCAGACGTAGCGGAGCGTCTTGTGCCAGGCTCTCACTCAATGAATCTGTGAGAACTGGTAGAGGGCTGGGTACCATATGTAGTGACCTAAATGGATCCCATATTTTAATTCCATGGTATAGCTCAGAGCCCACCTCTAATCTTCCATATGTACCTAAACGATCATTCATATGTGTAAGTGTTTCCGAAACCTCCTTTCTGGAAGGATGGGGCTTCCACAATGTCCCGGTTCCAAGTAGAACAGGTACGTTTCCCAGTGTTCTTTAATCTCACTGAGTGGGTAGTGCTAAGACAACACTGACTGACCTTCCTGGTGTGAGCCCTGGCCTACATTTTAACAAGAGGTGCAGGAATCTCATACAGGACACTGGAAGGGGCAGCACCTGTGGCACTTTTATAGGGATTCCCAATTCGTTGGTATCAACGTGATGTCGAAAGTGACTGACTGAAAGGAACGGTTACATATGTAATCCTCATTCCCTGAATGAGGGAAGGAAGAGGTCACGTCCCATCTCCACAGCTGCTGTACCACTGCTGAGCAGCCAGGTCACCAGCTCGGCTCCTTAGCGAAAACCTGAATATGCGTTGCACCTGCTGCCTACTTATAGTTGTGCCGTGACGAGCAGCAGGGAACGGAGGTTACGTACATAACCGAGACATTATCATGGATCCCAGCACAAACTGTTTCAAGAAGTGCATTCCCCTGCGTCAGAAATATTTGACACAACATGTGTGTGATGTGTTTGGGTGAGGAGCATGTGTAGCCCTAAGCGGTTTACTAACTGTTTAAAAGAGACAGATCAATTTTGAACTTGGTAATGACTAAGTTCTGAATGTAAGGAAACTACTGTGACATTTGCTGATGAAACTGCTGTAATGTGCTTTAAATAGGTGTTATTCTTGTTAAAGTCAGCTTCACCAGTAGGTGTACCCTAATCGATACATTAGGCCGAGGATTGGTTGCTGATGCTGATAGAGTGGAAATAGCGTTCAGTACGTGATAACTGTGTTCAAGTGTACACGCTACAGAGTGCTCCCGATCTAAACTGTGTTTTTCATGTTTCTTACAGGTAAGCTGACGTTAATTATTCCTCTAGTAATAAACAGCGTTATGTTTGTATAAAACTAGTTTGTGTCTGAGATATTAAGAGATGTCAAACTCATTGTTGCGTGTTTATTTCGTTTATTTATTTACTTCCTGTCCATCTGGCGAGATTTTGCGTCACCCCTGGCCGTAGCTGTATTCCTCCACAACTGCAGTCTTGCGCTACAGCATAACACTGGTCATATCACGTTATTGCAGGCCCTTACATTAGGTCATACAAGATTAAATGACTATTCAACAACAAAAATATTTGTTGACAATTTTTTATTGTCGACTTTGTCAATAATGTCGACTAATCGTTTCAGCCCTAGTGTGAATGTGATGTTAACAGATACTGGGTTAAAATTAAAAAAAAAAAAAAAAAAAGGTCATGACTTCGATTGCTGGTCATAAAAATCCTTAGAATAGTCAATACTGCCACAGAAACTGAAGTCCTATGATACAGCAGAAAGAAGATTAACTCTGCTGTTTAATTGGAGTAGCACACAGACTCATGGGAACACAACAGTGTATTTAGATACCATGACGTGTCAAGCTTTCATTACACTCTAATAAGATGAGACGTCTTATCTAGAAAAGCACAGACTAATGAGTGATGTGGGTAGATTTAATATAATATGTTATCCAATTATGTATGCATTTTATGCTTGTCATATGAGTCAATCCATTGTACTTCAGAATTGAAGTGTCAGAGGTAGCTTTATTTTGTTGTTCAGATTTACATAATAGTATAATAAGACAAGAAACTTCAGAATTAAGGTAAACTAATTCTATACGAACTATAGGTATGTTTTTTCCCCCTTAATGCTTTCAATACATTTACAGATTCTGAAAATATTAAATGGAAATGACCTTAAATACTGAACAATTTTATCCTTTATATTATTTATTTATTCACAATGTCATGGCTTATAGATACAGTGCATCTTGGCGTTGTTGAATGGGAGACTTAACTATTATTTATTTTCTCATTTTCTGTGACATCATTTCTTTGAACAGAACACTGTGTGTGCAAAAGGAGTTTTCAGCATGAAGAATTTTTCTGCACAAAATATCTCATTCACAGACTTCAAATTTAATGGTTTTTACAGCCTAGGCGAATGGAGGCCTTTTTTATTTATTCCTTTCTTTCTGATGTTTTTATTAGCTATTACAGCAAATTCCATTCTTATATATTTAATCATATGCCAAAAGTCTCTACATTCTCCTATGTGTGTACTAATAGGTTTAATGGGTGTTGTAGACTTGCTCTTGCCCATATTTTTTGTACCTAACATGCTTCTTAGCTTTTTGTTTAACTGGAGTGGGATATCTCTAACTGGTTGTCTGATACAAATGTTTTGCCTCCATTTTGTTGGAACATTTCAAACTACTTTGCTTTTTTGGATGGCACTGGATCGTTACTTTGCAATATGCAAACCTCTTTACTATCATAAATACAAGGAGATCTGTAACTTTCTAAAGTTCGTTTATGCACCACTAATCAGAAATGGACTCCTGATTGTTGCCATTGTCTCTCTGGCTGGAAGACTGTCATTTTGTGCAACAAATGTCATTGATCACTGTTTTTGTGAGCACATGGCACTGGTTCAGTTAGCCTGTGGAGATATATCCATTAATAACTTTGTAGGACTTTTGGCTGTTTTCCTTGTGCCAACTGCAGATTTTATTCTCATTACAGTTTCCTATGTTGTGATTTTTACCTCTGTTTTCAAATCTGGCAAATCTCACATGAAAGCTTTAAACACCTGCATTACCCACTTAATTGTCCTGTCAGTTGCTTTGATTTCTGCCTTGATTGCATTTCTATCATACAGAATAAGAAACAACATTTCTTCCAACAACCGTATAGTTATAAGTGTCATGTACTTATGTTTTCCGAGTTGTTTTAACCCAGTAATCTATGGATGGAGAACAAAAGAAATAAGACATGTGTTTCTAAAATTTACAAACCAAAAGGTCTTTTATAAATGAATCAGTATTAAGTAATGATACATCCCTGTTGAAAAATCCAGCATATGCTGAAGCATATGATGAAGCATGGCTGCTGGTTTAAGATGGTCCTGAGCAGGAGCTAGTTGCTTAGGACCAGCACATGACCAGCTCATGACAAGTTTAAACCAGCTCATGACCAGCTAAGCCATGCTACAAAACATACCTAACCAGCATAAATTATATCAGGGATATAAATTGTGACCTTAATTTGATAGAAGATGTTGTTGTTGTTGTTGTTGTTGTTGTTGTTGTTGTTGTTGTTGTTGTTGTTGTTGTTGTTGTTGTTGTTGTTGTTGTTGAGGGAGGAAAGCTACCTATAAAATATATTTTAAATGAATAAACGCACATTAAAGACAATATGTATATTAAAAAGTGTAGTGTACAATTATTGTCTTTACACATACACAGACAGGTCTTTGTGGTGATTAACATATAAAATTATGTCCCAGTTAGATTTAGATTATTATTATTATTATTATTTTTCTTTTTTTTTTTTTTTTTTTGATGACAGCATGGTTGAAAATAGTAAGTACCAGGTGAAAATAGTAAGTTCCAAAAACAAAAACATTCCAAAAACCACAAGACGTTCTGATGTGATTAAAAACATTATAAAAACATTTCTGCAATGTTGTGGAAAAAAAAAAAAAAATTCTTTATATCATGAAAAAATATGACATTGTATTAAGTACATCAGCAAAAAACTTTATCACAACTTTTTTACAACATGAAAAACAAAACAATAACAACAACAAAAAGTTTTTACAGTGTAGCTGTGTTTGTGCCATTGCTGGAAACAGATCCTGTTCAAGTGCTGAAACAAGTAAACCATACACTGCAAAAAAAGGCTTATCTTTCTTAGTATTTGTGTCTTGTTTCTAGTCAAAATATCTAAAAATTCTTAAATCAAGCTGCGTTTACTAGATAAGCAAAATAACATTAGCTATTTAGTCTTGTTTTAAGCAAAATGAACCTGTAAAATTAAACAAATTACACAAAATGAAACAAGTAAAATTATCTGCCAGTGGAGTAAGTAAAATATTCCTAAAACAAGAGTATTTTACTTACCCCACTGGCAGATATTTACTTATTTTAAGCAAAATTAACTTAATTTAGTTTTGTTTTTTCTAACGTTCTAATGTTTTTTCTAAATATCTAATGTTGTTTTGCTTATAAATGCAACTTAATTTAGGAATTTTTAGATATTTTGACTAGAAACAAGACAAAAATGCTAAGACAAGCCTTGTTTTGCAGTGTACCTTGTATTTCCAAAGTGTTTGCTGCTTATTTCCATGGTTTTCATTTTCTTTTATATATATATATATATATATATATGTAATTATAAAAACTGCCCTTATAAAGGTAAATAGAAATGCCCCTGGAAATCAATTACACAGGGCAAATATTCCCCCTTAATAAATAAATATATATATTCTGACTGAAGACAGAACAAAACTTCACAATGAATTAAGAATGAGCAGCAGTTATAGACATAGGAAACAGAGTTTTTAGCTTCTGCTATTGGTGACTGGCAGTACAAAGACTTGGTCAATCTGGAAATAGCAGAGATGTCCTGAGAGCTCAGGACCCAAGTAACCAGGGTGACCCATCATCGAAGTTTGCATATTGGACAAGTGTGTTTTGTTTTGTTTTTTTTTTTGTTGTTGTTTTTTTTCCTCTGGGTCCATCACTTCCTTTGTGCAGAACTCACAATTTACAGACTTTGTATTGAAGTAGCTTTGTTATACATCATTGTAGGTGTGTTTTTGTTTCTGTGTGTGGTCAAACTGTAACAAAATAAACAACATAAATCAGATTACAGAATTAAAGGTACAATATGTAAGATTTTTGTAATAAAATGTCCAAAAACCACTTGCACAGAGTTATATATTTCATGCAGTTGTGTACTTACGTTATCTCAAAAGTTGTCAAGGATTTGTAAATCCAGAGAAATTCCAGTTTTAAATAATGGTCATTGGTCATTGTCGCCTATCAGTGACGCAATATCCACGTTTCACTTATGAATACTATATATATATATATAGTATTCATAAGGATGGGTTATTCATAAGGTTATTTGAGGAGACTCTGCTTTTCCGGTGAGCATGAGTAGCAGTACACGAGAGGAACGCACATTCATAGAGTGGAATATTGAGCAGAGCGTCACACCGCCCAGTGACAGCGGCTAGAAGAGAGTGAAACTGCACGCTGAACACTGGCCTATATATTATATTATATATATATATATATATATATATATATATATATTCGGCTATTTTTCTCTTTCGGCCGAAAACCGAAAATGCCATCTGCTGCCAAAAATTCGGTGAATCCCTAGTTTTTATCAAGTCTGGTGAGCAAACCTATGGTAATGTAATTAAATACAATATGTGCTGCACAAAAACATTTATCCATACTTGCAAATACGGTGGATTTGTTCAAATTTACTTTTAGAACGACGTAAAAATTACACACGTAAAAATGTGCATCATTAACGCGCCAAATCATGACAAATAGTCACATATCAGTAAAAGGCTAATATTGAATCAAATTTCATGTCCTTTGCAGATAATTCATTACGATGACATAAAATACTGTTATTAAAGTATAGGTAAGTTAATAAAAAAGTAAAACATGACCTCATCCGAGAGCATGATTTGTGAAAATGATATTTAGTGAAAATTTGTGAAATCTTCCAACGTTCCATGCTCCATCATTGCGTCATCGAGGTTTGCCTCTGTTATTGTTTTAAAAATGCAACCTCTAGCGGCGAAAACTTACATTATGTATTGGGTTAACTTAAAGGATAGTAATAAGAATCATTGTACACGCATAATACTAAATGACTGTTGGGAATATAAAAAGAATGGAGGAAATAGCTTTGGATGGAAATATGAACAGTGGGTCAAGGATTGTGATCTAGAGGATGAAGCAATCTGTCCTAACATGCCGTTAAGTGGTGTGTTGGTATGGAATATTACTGAACCTGTTGTTGAAATGAGGTTACTGGAGGCCCAGGAAAAAGCAGAAGAATTATATAGTAAAAGTTATGAAATTAATGTTTTTATGAGAGAAAATTTTTATTCTTTTGTACAGATTTATAGAGACGGATCTAAGGATCCAATTGAACAAAAAGTGGGCATAGGAATATACATTCCAAGTTTTAAGATGGAAATAAGTCTAAGGCTAAGTAACAAATTGTCTGTGTACTCTAATGAATTAACTGCAATTATAGTAGGATTTCAATGGGTAGAACAGGTTAGGCCAAACAGGATTTTAATTTGCTCAGATTCTTCATCAGCTCTTAAAAGTATAATGTCCACAAAAAGCGATAGAGAAGATCTGCTAGAGGAGATTTATACATTATTGTGCAGACTGAAAGTGGAAGGTGTAACTGTATATTTATGTTGGGTACCAGCACATATTGGGATAATAGGGAATGAAATGAAATGATAAATTAGCAAAAGAGGCATTAAAGAAAAACGTGGTGGATGTTAAGGTGCCTCTGGGTAGAAGTGAGATAAAATCAGTGGTTAATTAGAATTTAATAAGAAATTAATAAGAATATGGCAACAAAGATGGGAAAATAGCAGCAGGTGGTATTAAAATATTGTGAAATCAGTAGGGAAAAAAGAACAGTTTTATGGAAGACACAGAAAGGAAGAACTAATGATCTCTAAAACCAAGAATGGGACATACAGGGTTAAATTCAACACTAGCATTAATAGGGAAGCATGAAAGTGGGATGTGTAATGAATGTGGTATCTTAAAAACAGTTGAGCATGTGCTTTTTAAGTGTGGTAAGTATGATGGTCGGCGTGACAGTCTTTATAATAGTATAAGAAATAGGCCAGTGAGTGTTGTGGATCTTCTGGGGAAGGGTTTAAGCGATAATCATATATATAGTTACAGGACTAGGTTATAGGATATAGAACTATAGGGTCTGAGGACGAGGAGCATGGTGCCTCTATCTGCCTTGAAGGCTGAAGAGACCAGTGTGGAAGCTGGAGGAGCTGAACACGCAGCGTCAGCTGAAGCCTGGGCTCTGATCCTTTGGGGTGGGTGGGGTACTTTTTTTTTGTTTTTGTTTTTTTTTAAATAAATAAAATATGCTCACCACGCTGGGATCAGGAAAGAATCAAAAATGTAAAGCAATTTTGTTTGTTATTGATCGTTTAAAGTCTTAACAGCTACATCTCATGCTATCTCGTGCTGTGCATCATTTCTCCTCTTCCTGAATGATTCAGAATCATATATGCTCTAAAGCATCGTATTCTTAAAGGGGCAAAACCCAACAAGAACTCTTACATTCTTTATAACATTTAATACAATCAGTGTGGTACCAACGCATTTTTAGTAAATTAGACAAATATCCATAAACTGGGTCATGATGCAAGGTTAGTCACAATGTCATTAACAAGGTCATGTTGTGCCCTTAGATATTCCAGAACCTGACCATCATTGCTCTTAATTAATTCCTCCATGAACATTAGGACAGTAAACAAAGACACAAAGAAACAAAGATTAATTAACTTGTGTAAGATAATTGGGCTCTTGGTGATGTCAAATGTCTCTCTTGGTCCACTCAGACCTTAGGCCTGTGTCCCTTGAGTGCTATTTGGTTTGTTTTTGGTAAGATGAAAATTAGTTTGACCCTGATTATAGTTATAGCAACAGAAACATAGAGGGCCCTTGACATTAATCTAGCCAAGTAAACAGTCCAGCAACAAGGAATGATTTACAGCTATTGAGAGGTTTCTGCTGTTCTCCACAGAGTTTCTAAGGCCTACTCATGATTAGGCCTGCAAATACTCTGACTACCATAAAGCAAGCAAGGGAGATGAAAACATGTATTACTAGAGGTAATTGATAGATGAAAAATGCCAAAATGCCAAATAAATGAACACAATTATAATACAGTAAAACATTTTTTGAAATTCATTGCAGTGACTTGATTGTTGGTCATAAATATCAAAGAAATCAGTAAAGCCAATGACCAGTACCACAAAAAGGAAATGGGCTCTGTTGCTCTGTGGGAGTAACTCAGAGGCACATGGGAACACAAGACAGTATAATTAGAGCAGATGATATATGTTAGAGTGTAATGAAATCTTCAAACATAAGACAGCACATCTTATCTAACTAATAGTTAATTTGTTTTCTTTTGTCCTTTGATTGCTACTCAAACAATTACTTTGCATCACACCACATGGTTATATTTGTCACCATGGTGTAAATATGTATTTGATTTCAGGGTATCCTTGATCAACTATAATTTCTCAGTTTCAGCAACATAACTTGAAACAGAACGCGGTGTGCATAAAAAAGGTTTTATTCAGCATGAACGATCTTGCTGCAAAAAATATTTCATTCACAGACTTCAAACTGAATGGTTTCTACAGCCTAGGAGAATGGAGACCCCTTTTATTTATCCCTTTCTTTCTGCTGTTTTCATTGGCATTAACTGCAAATTCTATTCTCATATATTTAATCAAATCTCAGAAGTCTCTTCATTCTCCAATGTATGTATTAATAGGTGTTATGGCAGTTTTAGACTTGATCTTGCCAGTATTTTTTGTACCTAGCATGCTTCTAAGCTTTTTATTTAATTGGAGTGGGATATCTCTGACTGGATGTTTGATACAAATGTTTGGCATTCATTTTGTTGGAGCATTTCAATCTACTTTACTTTTGTGGATGGCACTGGATCGCTACTTTGCGATATGCAAACCTCTTCATTATCATAAATACATGGAAATTGCTAACTTTTCCAAATTTGTTTTTCTGCCATTATTCAGAAATGGATTTCTGATAGTCACCATGGTCTCCTTAGCAGGAAATCTGTCTTTTTGTAACAATATTATTGATCACTGCTTATGTGAGCACATGGCATTGGTTCAGTTAGCATGTGGTGACACATCAATTAATAACATTGTTGGACTTCTGTCTGCTTTCATTATCCCAACTACTGATTTTATTCTCATTACTATTTCTTATGTTGTGATTTTTTCCTCTGTGTTTAGATCTGGTAAGGCTCATTTAAAGGCCATAAATACCTGCATTACTCACATCATTGTTATGACACTTAGTTTGACTTCTGCCTTGATTGCATTTATGTCCTACAGAATAAGAAGTAATGTTTCATCTAGCAATCGTATATTTATGAGCATAATATACGTTCTGTTTCCAAGCTGTTTTAACCCAATAATCTATGGATGGAGAACAAAAGAAATAAGACAAACGTTTCATATATTTATAAAGAATGGAAAAGTTTTGCCCTTTTAAAATAAGAAAATGCTTATTATTAATTAATTGATGTTAGAAAATACCTGAAATGTGATATTAATACCATGAGCTATTGTAATATATGTAAAGCACAATCCATTTTAGATTGAATAGCAACAAGTGAAAAAATTGTATCGTATGAATTGCTATTGGCTGTCCTTCAATAAATATATGTAATGTTTATTCTGTTCAGCTGTATTCTGAGATCTCTTAGTTTGAATTTAGTTCACGTGTATCTGTTTTCACAGTTGTCCTTTTGGTTCATCTTCTATGGCTGCATCCCAAAGCTTAGGAAGCTACTTTATAGGCAGTGTTTGTGTATGAAGGTACCTCGTGAAATAGACAGGCTTCTAAGGTAACACAACGGTCTAATTATGCAGTGGTACCCGACCTTGTTCCTGAAGCCCTCTCAACACTGCACAATTTCATCTCTCTTTTGTCTGAAATACAAATTTTAGGCCTTGGAGTCTCTACTATCTTTGGTGATAACAAAAATATATATATAAATAATCACTACAATACTTATTCACTAGAAATCAAATTTAAAGTTGAAAAAATGGTTAAAATCATACATTACAAATACACAAACTGACTGCCATGTTCAACTTTCAGATGCCATTTTATTCTTCAGCTCAACTGTAGCAGAACTGCACACACAGAATAGTGGTTGCTGATGGTAGGCTACTCGTATGTTGTTAGTTTAGTTTTTCATTTTCTCTGTGTATTAAGTTGCTAAGTTCAAATGTTCACTTTCTGTCTCCACCCTGGACTGTGAATGATTACTCTGTGTAGTCAATAAATAAAAATAAATAAATAAAGCTGACCAGAATTATTGTGTTACTAGAAAAGTAAGTAAAGTGTTATTAAATTTTGTTTGTCTTTAATTGTGAGTTAAAATAAGGCCAGACAACATTTTGTAAAGGTGGTGGGGCCCAAAAATAAAATAAAATTCAACCTATGTGGTGCCTCCTGCTCACCACCAGAGGTCTCCATCACCTGAGTACTGACAAGTCTACATTGTTGGTTGGTTTGGAAAGGTCATTATGGATACAAGGGTTGTGGCTAAAGGGATACAGCTCAGACCGGAAACCAACAATGAAAGTAATTGTTGTTCCTATTAGATTGTGTTTTATTAACATTTACACCTACCCCAACCCTAAACTTAGCCCTTACTATAACACAAAAACAGTATTATTGTTGTACAGTGTGACAAAAATAACGTTAGATTGATGTGCGCATGCCCAGTAGCCAGAGCTGTATCCCTTCTAATCTAAACCGGATACAAGGGCAAGCTACAACTTGATTCATGAGAGTTTGCATAAAAAAACTCTCTCCACAAGATACAGGGGTTGGACAATGAAACTGAAACACTCGCCAATATAGTATTGGAGGTTTCATGGCTATATTTGCGCTGTCTGGTGCCCAATCTTTACTTATTGTACATTACACCAGTTAGAGCAGAGTGTAAAGTTTCATTATGTGCACCCAATGGTTCAAACATTGTACCTTGAAGGTAGTGCTCTGTATCAGGATAATAATGCACCAATACACACAGCAAGACTGGTAACAGACTGGTTTAATGAACATGAAAATTAAGTTGAACATCTCCCATGGCCTGCATAGTCACCAGATCTGAATATTATTGAGCCACTTTGGGGTGTTTTGGAGGAGCGAGTCAGGAAACGTTTTCCCACATCAGCATCACATAGTGACCTGGCCACTGTTCTGCAAGAGGAAAATGGCTCAAAATCCCTCTGGCTGCTTTGCAGGACTTGTATTTGTCACTCCCACAATGAAATGATGTTGTATTAGCTGCAAAAGGAGGCCCAATATCATACTAATTGTGATCTAAAACCAGGTGTTTCAGTTTCATTGTCCAACCCCTGTACTTTTCATCCTTGGTCTCTTGGTCCACTGCTTCTGGCAAATGGTGAAGCAGAGGTTCTCTTAGGATGGTTATAGATACAAATTCACGTTCCCAACAAAACTTTTACATTACCCGTTCCCCCATGGTGCTCACCTATGCTGTTGTTTTGGGATTGTATTTCATCTTCAGTGGCTGACAAAAAAAAAAAAAAAATCCAGCAGTGCAAGTGTACACAGATATCAGCCATCAACCCCAAAAAAATAAGACAAAGTGCAAAGATTCTTAAACAAAGTGTTTTGCTGTTACGTTCTATTCCTCCACCCCAACATACATACATAAATTTACCTCCTGTCAGCACAGTGAAATACACTTAACTCATTATGAAAAACACAGACTGAGGAAAATCTTAGGCCTTGTTAACACCAGGTATTAAGATGCATTTTTGTCAGTCCAATCACAAGTGGACAACTCTAAATACAAGCGGAAACAGGGTCTGAAAGGTTTTGAGCTTGTCTACTTTTGACCATTTCCAGAGGCAGTCAAAAATGCATTTGACTCTAGGCCTGTTTCATAAAACAAATTTACCAAATAAGCCAGGCTTATTTTAGTTAGTCTGACTCAGCACCAAATTATTTGGTTCCATAAAGCAAATTTAACATAGTTCAAGTTCAGTCACTCTGGCAACTCATGCTGGGAAACTAACTTGGTCCGGGGCAGATTAACTGTCAAGCTAAACTAAGTTCCTCTAACACTGAACAATAGGATATTACTACTGGCTCTGTCACATACCATCAACTGACTTTATTAACCACTATCAGTCCAAAAATAAAAGTAAACAGAAAATTCAACTTAAATGATAAATCAAATATATAGGCTACAACTGACTGTATTTAATGTTTTATACCCAAGATTTAATTACATTGTTTCAAGATATATGAAAATATTTTAACTTGGTTGCTATTTGAGCATTCAGTCAATCAGTAGTTTCTAGCCATGCAGCCATTCTCTCTGGTTTTATGGCAGCCATACCTTTTATAGTTATTAGTAGAATATTAGAACATTACAGTCTAAAAATGAAAATGAATGACAAAAAAAAAAAAGACTACATTTTAACTGGGAACACACATAACTCATCTGAGCATAGTAGGACATTAGCTTACATTTGATTAACCCCATTATAATAGTCCCTTTACAGTTACTGCTATCATAAATATACTTGTAGGTTTAAAATTCCACGTGAGGCACATGTAATGTCCAATAACAAATATTTTAACAAAATGTATATTTTATTCAGAATTATTGTGCTCCAGTTTTATTGTGCTCTGTCTGTTTTAGCATGCATATGTGCAGTACTCATTCACTCCCATAAGCATCACCCACTCCTGACAGCAAAATGGATATATTTGCATGAATTTCTAACATTTACAGATGGAGAATATAACCGTTATGCACTGAGAAAAAAAACAAAAAAAAAAACAGTCTCAAATGCATTAAACAGCACAAATATATCCATTGTTTGCAATGGTTAAATCATTTTGATCCATGATCGACATAAAGGGCTGCTTAACAATAGAATGCACATCAAATTATCTTGACGCACTGAACCTGGGTCAAATTAGTGGAATTGTGTAAACTTGAATAGTCATTTATAGAACTATTTTAGCCCTGATTGATTTATTAGATTATTTCAAGTCAGGTTTTGGACTGAAATGCACAATTTTTCTTAGCACGCTTTATGAAACAGGGCTTAGATCGCTTACGTAGTGTGGTTGAATGCATTCGAACAGCCACTAAAAACTGCCTCCTCTCAGCTAACTGCATGCAAGCCAGGTGAAATTTAAACTTTTCCAATTGAAACTGTAGGTTAGTTTTAAAGGTGAAAAAATTGTTAAAGGCACAATGTTCTGTCACCATGCCTGATTCTAACAACTCTCCTGAGTTAGGCATAGTTTTACAGCTATCAGAGCAGAATCGAAAGCTGCTGCTCTCCATATCATTTTTCATTGCCTTTTCTGTTTTTATAAAGCTTACTTCACAATGATCAAAAGATCATAAAAAAGCCATACATACACCCGCCCATAGACCCTCCCCTCAGATAATTCAGAAAAGTGGTTGGAATGTGGAATGTGATCAAAAAAACATCCTCACACTCCGGTTGGTACTGTAACAGAGGTGCGAGAGACGAGCGGATCCATGTGCATACTTTTATTCAGAGGACGAGACATAGACATGGTCAAAAGGCAGGCAGGGTCGAACAATGGCAGACAGGTACATAGACAGCAACCCAAGAGTAATCCTAAAACAGGCGAGGGTCAGTTCAGCGGCGAACGTTATCCGTAGGGCGAGGCAGGAGAATGGTCAGACAGGCGAGAGTACAAAAGGCAGGCGGCGAGACAGACTGAACAAGAAAACTAGGCAAACCAGAAAACTAGATACAGGATAACGGGGAACGCTTTGTATGACTGTAAACACAAATCAATACTCGGCAATGACTGACAGGAAGACCGGGGCTTTTATACTGTCTCTGATAGGAGCAGTGGTGATAGGAGCAGTGGCTGATGGGGAATGTAGTCCGGGGTGTGGTCTAACAGTCAGTGTGTGAAAACAAGGTGAGAGCGACATCTGGTGGTGAGCGGTCTGCAGCTCACCGACCAGATCCGTAACATAGCCCCCCCCAAAGAGCGGCTTCCAGACGCTACAAGCGAACCATAGTCCAGGGGAGCGGTGGGGCGGGGGTGAGACAGGGCAAGGACTGGGGGGTCAGGTCCGTGCGGAGGACCAGGTGACTGAGGCAGGACCGACAGAGCAGGAGCCCACCAGGGTGGAGCCGGAGGCAGAGCAGGTGGCAGAGCAGCCCTCCAGGGCGGAGGCGGAGGCGGAGGCGGAGGCAGAGCAGGAGGCGCAGAAGCCCTCCAGGGCGGAGCAGGAGGCGCAGAAGCCCTCCAGGGCGGAGCAGGAGGCGCAGAAGCCCTCCAGGGCGGAGCAGGGGGCGCAGAAGCCCTCCAGGACGGAACAGGGGGCGCAGAAGCCCTCCAGGGCGGAACAGGAGGCAGAGCAGGAACTCGCGTCAGGGACTGGGACCTGGGGAAAGCGGGGACAGAGGAGGCAGACAGAATGAGGAGAGAAGCAGAGAGTTCGTATGGGAACGCCGCCTCCATAGGAGGATCTACAGCCGAAGCTGACACCTCAGGAGGCATTAGCGCGGCTTCTCCGACCGAAGAGAGGTCTGGAGCAGGCTTGTGATCACACGGGAGCTCTGGAGCAGGCTTGTGATCAGACGGGAGCTTTGGAGCAGGCTTGTGATCAGACGGGAGCTCTGGAGCAGGCTTGTGATCAGACGGGAGCTCAGGAGCTGACTTGTGAACAGACGTGACCTCAGGAGCAGAGTGTGCAGCCCACACACACCAAATGGCAACTGCCATTAAAGGAAGAGCCGCAGTAGATAGTGGGATGTCTGTTGGCCTTGAGGGTGTGGATGCTGTGGGCTTGTGGCTTGGAAATGTGGGTTCTGCGGGTTCAGCTGATACATGATGAGGTTCTTGGTGGTCAGCTGAGACGTGAGGTGGCTTTAGAAGGTCTGAGGGGATCTGGTGAGGTTCTGGCAGGACAGCCGATTCTTGACTCGACTCAGAGAGGTCTGCCGTGACTTGACTTGATTCAAGGAGGTCAGCTGTGGCTTGACTTGGCTCGGGAATAACAGCAGCGACTTGACTTGGCTCATGAGGATCTGCTGTAACCTGGCTTGGCTCATGAAGATCAACTGTGGCTCGGCTTGGCTCATGGAAATCAGCTGTGGTTTGGCTTAACATAGAAACTCAGTTGTACCTTGACTCGATTCGTAGAGACTGGCTGTGACTTTGCTTGACTCAGGAACCATGGCTGTGACTTGACCGGATTTAGAAAGAGCGGCTCTGACTTGACTTGACACAGGAAACACAGCTTTAACTTGACTTGACGCTGGAACCACAGATGTAACTTGACTTGACTTAGGAAGAGCAGCTCTGACCTGACTTGACACTGGAGCAGCGGCTGGAGCTTGACTTGACTCTGGAGCAGTAGCTGGGGCTTGTCCTGACTCTGGAGCAGCGGCAGTAATTAGACTTGACTCAAGAGCTGCATCTGGAAGGACGGCCATTATGGGTGTAGACCCAGGAGCAGAAAACATAACATGAACAGGCGCTGGCTTGGCATCTTGTGCAGTGGCTCGGAGCGCTCGGGTGAGACCTCGCTTGACCCTGAAGAAACAACGGCTTTGGCTTGACTGGACTTGGAAGCTTGACTGGACTTGGAGGCTTGACTTGACCCAGGAGCTGCAACTCGACTTGACTCTGGAGCTTGACCTGATTCTGACATTTGACTTGACTCTGGGGTAGCAGCCGTGACGTGATGGAGCGCCATCTTGGCTGCCCATACAGCCATTAGGGGTGTGTCCAGCACGTGGGCCATCATGAACACAGGCGGCTTCCGAGTGCTGGCCGCGGGTTCTGGGATGGCGGCCATCTTGTGGCATGGCTTGGAGACAGCGGCCATCTTGTGAACTGGCTCTGGGAAGGTGGCCATCTTGCGACCTGGCTCTGGCGCGGCGGCCATCTTGACAGCACTTGGCTCAGGAAACACAGCTGCAACTTGACTTGACTTGGAAACTTGACTTGACTCAGGAAACGCAGCTGTAACTTGGCTTGACTTGGAAACCTGACTTGACTCAGGAAACGCAGCTGTAACTTGGCTTGACTTGGAAACTTGACTTGACTCGGGAAACACGGCTGCGACTTGACTGGACTCGGAAACTTGACTTGACTCAGGAAACGCAGCTGCAACTTGGCTTGACTTGGAAACTTGACTTGACTCAGGAAATGCAGCTGCAACTTTATATGGCTCTGGTATGGCAGCTGTGACATGACGGAGCTCCGTTTTCGCCGCCATTTTGTGAACGGGCTCCTCCGTCGCCGCCATTTTGTGAGCGCACACCGGCGCGGCCGCCATCGTGTGCCCGGGCTCCGTTGTCGCCGCCACGGTGTGAACATGCTCCGGCGCGGCCGCCATTACCGTGTTGTTGCGTTCCTCCTCCGCGACACACACAGTAAACGGCGAGCCCACACACGACAGAGCAAAGTCTAGAAAAGGACAAAATGATGAACGCGGACCCTCGCGACGGAGTTGTGAATTTAATGGTTGATTAATTCCTTCAGTGAAAAAGTCTATTAAAACACAGTCTGGAAGGTTTGAATAGTGTGCAATGTCCAGGGGCCTCATTTATAAAGACTTGCGTAGAAACCATCCTTGATTTTATCTAAGAACTTTTCTGATTTGATCGTAAGAGCGATTCAGAGAAAACGAACGTACGCACGAAATCCATGCGTACGCCAGTCATTCGGTTATAAATCACAAATGATTGTGGAATTGTGTGCAGCTGAATGTTCCGCCGTCGAAACGCCCCTGCTTAATTAATTAACATATAAAATGAGCTCATTCCTAAAGCAAAAACTCTGTGACAATGGCAAGTAAAAAGGAGCGCAAGAAATCAAATTATAGTGAGGCTGAAATTGACGTTTTGTTGATGGAGCTACAGATTCGGGGAAAGGTGTTATTTGGAAGTTTGTCTGGTGGCGTCACTACCAAGTCAAAGTATGTGGCCTGGCAAGCAGTTACCCAGGCTGTAAATGAGGTTGGGGGAAAACAAAGGACCCTGCCAGAGGTGAAGAAAAAATGGGCTGATTTGAAATTGCAATCAAAGAAACGCATCGCGGCGCATATGGCCAAAGTGAGGCTTACTGGAGGTGGTGGACCCACATGCAAACTGAGTCCGGAGGATGAGAGAATATGCGCAATCATTGGAGAGGGGGCCGTAAAGGGAATATATGAGGAGGGCGACACCGACCTTTTGTCTGCAGAAGGTTCAGAAGGTATGTGTTTGGTTCAAATGAAGTGTCTTAATTGAATAATGAATCTTCAAACATTGTTATAATTCAATATGTTTATTTATTCAGACGAAGGGTCTTTACAGAGACGAGCTGGACATTGCAGTCGGACTGCCTCCCTAACAGCAGCTGCACCTGCAATATCCGCACCAGAGGCCGCATCTTCATCACACTCAAGACCTCTGCGACCACCAGCCGCTTCATCCTTCATCCTTCACCCTCAACTTCCTCTTCCACCCGTGGTAGAGTTTTATCTGAGGCAGTCCTACAGACACAAAGGGATTTAAACAAGTCTGTTAGTGAGGTGGTTACCGAGCTTTGGCAAGTCCGGCATGCTCTGGTTGAAATGAATCAAACTTTGTCCGCAATTGCGGGTACTTGGAACAAATTGCTTAAATAAAAACCTAAAATGTGAACATCTGTGTTTATTCTCAGCAAAATGATTTACCTGTTGGTATAATTGGTAAATCACTTCCCGTCTTCTTCTCAGCGCAGTAATGTGCGCGTTACGGTCAGCAGGGAGGGGAGGGTGGTCATCTTCGTCCATGCGCATTTCCTCTTCTAGTAGTTCTATGCCATGGTTTAAACACATGTTGTGTAGTACACAGCAGGCTAGGATTATCTGGCAAACCTTTTTGGGGTCATGTAACAGTCTCCCTCCTGATGCATCCAAACATCGCCACCTTCCCTTCAGCATGCCTATGCTGCGCTCCACCACCGACCGCGCACGAGCATGTTCAGTGTTGAAGTGGGCCTCCTCGGCTGTCTCCGTGTGCGCAATCGGGGTGAGCAGCCATGTCTTTAGAGGATAACCTCGGTCTCCTGTTGTCGTAGAAATTATTAATTTTACAGTATGCTCCCTGAAAAAAAATAATAAATTGGGCAAAAGTTTTTAAAAAGGGTTTACCGAGAAGCCAGCCGTCTCTGCCCGCTCCGGCCTCCAGTCGATTTCCAACACTGCAATTACGCACGATGAAAGAATCGTGCGTTGACCCTGGCCAGCGCGCAACAGCATTTAGGATTGCCATACGCGCATCACAAATGAGCTGCACATTTATGGAGTGGAAGTTTTTCCTGTTGACATACATGTACTCGTTCACATGTGGAGCTCGTATGGCAACATGGGTGCAGTCTATCGCACCAATAACGTTTGGGAACCCTGTTTTACGCAGGAAATCCTGCCTCACTTCTCGCTGTTCCTGGGCACTATATGGGAATCGAATTAATTGCGGACATAGGCCAATAATTCCGCGAAGAACATCAGGCAATATTCTGCTAAATGTTGATTGGGATATTCCCGACCTGTCTCCAATTTCTCTTTGGAACGTTCCTGTGGCCAGGAACCCAAGAACAGACAAAACCTGCACCTGAACGGGTATGGCCTGGTTGCGTCGGGTGCGTCTCTGTAGATGAGGGCCCATTTGAGCACAAAGCTCTAACAAAGCCCTTCTCGGCAAGCGGTACCTGCTTATCAGCCATGTGTCATCATGTGCCCAAAAGTCTGTGCGGTCACGAAAAACTCTTTCTCTCCGTATTGCACGGTTGGCAATATCCTCTAACAAGACCAATGCCGCCATGTCTCCTACTAAAACCCAACCCACCATGACAGTTTTTATAGCCTACAAAATAATTTACACATGTGGAATTAAATGTATGATAATCGTACCATAATATGAATGAACTGTAGCCTATTGATTTGATTGTAATTCTGTAAAAACCCAGTTTTGACTTCCCGTTTGTTGCGGTTGCACGCTTAGAGTTTGAGCTCCGTCGAGTTAATTTCTTATTGTCTGTTTTTCAATTCAAAATCAATTTTATACACAATCATTCTTGTTTCTTATAATGTGTGAATATACCCCCTATTGTATTCTACAACTAAAACATCCGGATTGCTTTGTTATCACTAGTTTTGTTTTGATTTCCGGAGTCGCTAGCTTATAGCCCGTTAGCAGCACCAACGTGGTTGCCGCTAATCCTGCTTGCATTGTTTACACACTGCTTACACACATTTCCATTGTTTACTCACTGTTACTTGCTTTAATGGCGAATTTGTGTCCACCTTTGAGTGCAGGTGAGGACACGTTCGAGCTGCACTCGTTGCAGCTCGAGCTGGAGGCCGTGGAGAAGCAGATCCAGGAGCTGTTGGTGCGGCAGACGGAGCTGAGAGAGCGGAGGGCCGCTCTGGAATCCTCCCGGGTGAGTATACAGCGTGATACTAACACTCTGACCACCTCTACTCCGTGTGCTTCTCTGCCCAGGTCCCGTGCACCCTGGACGCGATCTTCCCAGATGTCCTTCACTCCGGCGCCGGGACACCACGGACCCTGGGTGCAGCAGCAGCGGAAGACGCGAGCCAGGCCCCGGCCGAGGACCTCGCCCCCTCCGCCGCCTCCGGTCTTCGAGATCTCCACCCGGAACCGCTTCGCTCCCCTCCGCGAGACGGAACGCGACGCTGTGATCGTCGGAGACTCCATTGTCCGGTACGTACGTGCTACTTTAGCTAAAGGTAAAGTCCACACCCACTGTTTTCCTGGTGCTCGCGTTCTCGATGTTTCTGCGCAGATACCCGCGATCCTGAAGGACGGCGAGAGCGTCGGCGCGATCGTCCTGCACGCGGGGGTGAACGACACCAGGCTGCGGCAGACAGAGGTTCTGAAGAGGGACTTCAGCAGCCTGATCGAGACGGTTCGCAGCACGTCACCCGCGACGAGGATCATCGTGTCAGGACCACTTCCCACGTATCGACGTGGGCACGAAAGGTTCAGTAGACTTCTTGCTCTAAATGAATGGTTATTGACATGGTGTAAAGAACAGAGACTGCTCTTTGTTAATAATTGGAATCTTTTCTGGGAGCGTCCTAGGCTTTTCCGTGCTGATGGCCTGCACCCCAGCAGAGTCGGAGCGGAGCTGCTGTCGGACAACATCTCCAGGACGCTACGCTCCATTTGACTAGTGAGTACATTCTTATATGATTGCTACGATGGCTTTTGTTCTGAACGCTTAAATGATAGTAGTTGCACTGTCCAATCTATAAAGACTGTGTCTGTTCCTCGAATAGTGAGGTCAAAACGTAAAATTAATGTAGGATCTAGAAAAAATCTGATCGTAATTAAACCAGAAGAAAGCAAAATACACGAACAGAAACCATTTTTAAAGCTTGGGCTCCTAAACATTAGATCACTTGCACCCAAAGCAGTTATTGTGAATGAAATGATCACAGATAATAGTTTTGATGTACTCTGCTTAACTGAAACCTGGCTAAAACCTAATGATTATATTAGTCTAAATGAGTCTACTCCACCAAACTACTACTATAAGCATGAGCCCCGTCAGAGTGGTCGTGGTGGTGGTGTTGCAACAATACATAGTGATATTTTCAATGTTACTCAGAAAACAGGATACAGGTTTAATTCATTTGAAATACTTTTGCTTAATGTTTCTCTGCCAGATATGCAAAAGAAATCTCTCCTATCTCTTGTTTTAGCTACTGTGTATAGACCGCCAGGGCCATATACAGATTTCCTAAAAGAATTTGCAGAATTCCTTTCGGAACTATTGGTTAATTTTGATAAAGTGCTAATTGTCGGAGATTTTAACATTCACGTTGATAATACAAATGATGCGTTAGGACTTGCGTTTACTGACCTAATAAACTCTTTTGGAGTTAAGCAAAATGTCACTGGGCCCACTCATCGTTTTAATCATACGCTAGATTTAATTATATCGCATGGAATTGATCTTACTGATATAGATATCGTACCTCAAAGTGATGATGTTTCTGACCATTTCCTTGTATCGTGCATGCTGCGTATCACTGATATTAACTGTAAGGCTCCGCGTTATCGTCTTGGCAGAACTATTGTTCCAGCCACCAAAGATAGATTCACAAATAACCTGCCTGATTTATCTCAACTGCTCTGTGTACCCCTTAATACACAGGATCTAGACAAAATGACTAGCAATATGGGCACCATCTTCTCCGATACGTTAGAAGCTGTTGCCCCCATCAAATTGAAAAAAGTTAGAGAAAAACGTATTGCACCATGGTACAATAGTAATAACCAATCCCTCAAAAAAGAAACTCGCAATCTTGAGCGCAAATGGAGAAAAACTAACTTGGAAGTTTTTAGAATTGCATGGAAAAACTGTATGTCCAGATACAGACAGGCTTTAAAAGCTGCTAGGGCTGAGCATTTCCGCGAACTCATAGAAAATAACCAAAACAATCCAAGGTTTTTATTTAGCACAGTGGCTAGATTAACAAATAACCAGACACCACCTGAGCTAAATATTCCTTTACAGTTTAATAGCAATGACTTTATGAATTTCTTCACTGATAAAATAGATAACATCAGAAATACAATAACCAATGTAGATTATACTGCATCTAATATGTCAACTTCTTTCGTCGCACCCAAAGAAAAACTGCAGTACTTTACAACTATAGGACAGGAAGAGTTAAATAAACTCATCACTGTGTCTAAACCAACAACATGCCTATTAGATCCCGTACCCACTAAATTACTAAAAGAATTGTTACCTGTGGCAGAAGAACCGCTTCTCAATATTATCAACTCATCGTTATCTTTAGGTCACGTCCCTAAACCATTCAAGCTGGCGGTTATTAAGCCTCTTATTAAGAAACCACAGCTAGACCCTAGTGAACTGGCAAATTATAGACCCATTTCTAATCTTCCATTTATGTCTAAAATTTTAGAGAAAGTTATATGTGCTCAACTGTGCTCATTCTTGCAAAAAAATGATATCTATGAAGAATTTCAGTCAGGCTTCAGGCCCCATCACAGCACAGAAACTGCACTTGTTAAAATCACTAATGACTTGCTTCTTGCGTCAGACCAAGGCTGCATCTCACTGCTAGTTTTACTTGATCTTAGTGCTGCGTTTGACACTATAGATCATGACATACTAATAGATCGACTACAAAATTATGCAGGTATCCAAGGGCAGGCTTTAAAATGGTTTAGATCCTACCTGTCTGATCGCTACCACTTTGTTTATTTAAATGGGGAGTCATCTCAGTTATCACCAGTGAAGTATGGAGTGCCACAAGGATCTGTTCTAGGTCCTCTACTATTTTCAATATACATGCTGCCCCTTGGTAATATTATTAGAAAACACGGGATTAATTTCCATTGTTATGCTGATGATACTCAACTATATATCTCAACAAGACCAGATGAAACTTCTGAATTATCAAAGTTAACAGAGTGCGTTAAAAATGTAAAAGATTGGATGACCAACAATTTTCTGCTATTAAATTCAGATAAGACAGAGATATTACTTATTGGACCTAAAAACAATACACAGAATCTTTTGACTTACAATTTACAACTAGACGGATGTACTGTTACTTCCACTACAGTCAAAAGCCTGGGTGTTATATTAGACAGCAACTTGTCTTTTGAAAATCATATTTCTCATGTTACAAAAACAGCATTCTTCCATCTTAGAAACATTGCCAAGCTGCGAAACATGTTACCTGTTTCTGATGCAGAAAAGCTAGTTCACGCATTCATGACCTCTAGACTGGACTATTGTAATGCACTATTAGGTGGTTGTCCTGCATCTTCAATAAACAAGCTACAGATAGTCCAAAATGCAGCTGCTAGAGTCCTTACCAGGTCAAGAAAATATGATCATATTACCCCAATTTTAAAGTCTCTGCACTGGCTGCCTATTAGATTCCGCATCAGCTACAAAATAGCACTTCTTACCTATAAGGCACTTAACGGTTTAGCTCCTGCGTACCTAACTAGTCTTCTACCACGCTACAATCCATCACGCTCCCTAAGGTCACAAAACTCTGGACTGTTGGTAGTACCTAGGATAGCAAAGTCCACTAAAGGAGGTAGAGCTTTTTCACATTTGGCACCCAAACTCTGGAACAGCCTTCCTGATAACGTTCGGGGTTCAGACACACTCTCTCGGTTTAAATCTAGATTAAAGACACATCTTTTTAGCCAAGCATTCAAATAATGCATCTCATAAACTTTTTCTGCAGCTATATCTGATCAAATGTTCATTTTAATCTTTTAGCTCTGGTTTAACAAACCTTCCTTTTCTTAGTTTGAACAGCAGCTACGCTAATTATGTTCCTATTTGTTCTCTGTTTTTGCCATGGGATTGACATCCCATGGTAACTAGGAATTCACAAGCTCCAGTGTGGATCCAGAACACTTAAGAAGAGATGATGCCAACCCCACAGAGGACTTCAGATGATGCCAACCCTGAAAACATACAGCACTACCGAATTCTGCTACTAATTTATAGTGTTCTTTGTCTGTTTGATTACGTCATTAATTGATCTTTACCACACATCTCTACCATATGTACATCAAGCTACTACTACATATATTGTAAAAATGTCAATTTGGTGTAAAGCTGCTTTGCAACGATATGTATCGTGAAAAGCGCTATACAAATAAATTTGAATTGAATTGAATTGAATTAATTGATGAACATGACGATAAAACATTATTAAAAATAGGTTTAAAGTATTGGAAGGGTGCTTATGCTTATATCAGCCAAATCGTAATCATATTTCAGTGAAAGAGGCAAGATTGTCTTTTTTATATTAAATTCCTTGCCCGTGCGTTGAACTATCTGCAATACCAGGCATTACCACAAGGAAACGGTCGTACGCCAAGCTGGAATCTGACGTGGAGATAAGTACTTTTCCACGTCAAAGACGGTTTTTATAAATCTGTACTTTGACGTGGATTTGATCGTACGAACACTCTAAGATCAAATCAGTGCGTAAGAAAGTTTTATAAATGAGGCCCCTGGTATTCTTGAATGTAGCCCTCAAGCGTTCGTGTGCCCTGCTCGAGGGCTAACAACAGTCTTGTAGTGTCCTGGTGAAAAGTTGCTGGGTCCTTGTTCGGCCGAGTATTCTGTAACAGAGGTGCGAAAGACGAGCGGATCCATGTGCATACTTTTATTCAGAGGACGAGACATAGACATGGTCAAAAGGCAGGCAGGGTCGAACAACGGCAGACAGGTACACAGACAGCACACCAAGAGTAATCCTAAAACAGGCGAGGGTCATTTCAGCGGCGAACGTTATCCGTAGGGCGAGGCAGGAGAATGGTCAGACAGGCGAGAGTACAAAAGGCAGGCGGCGAGACAGAATGAACGAGAAAACTAGGCAAACCAGAAAACTAGATACAGGATAATGGGGAACGCTTTGTATGACTGTAAACACAAATCAATACTCGGCAATGACTGACAGGAAGACCGGGGCTTTTATACTGTCTCTGATTGGGCGCAGGTGATAGGAGCAGTGGCTGATGGGGAATGTAGTCTGGGGTGTGGTCTAACAGTCAGTGTGTGAATTTGAGCAGTTTGATTCTTCTTATTTTCCTTCAGACAAAGAGGAGAATTTTTGGTTTTGAAAAGAATTTAACCATTTAGGCGCCAGTTTTTTTTTTTTGTTTTTTTTTTGAAAATTGCTGGATTTTGACACCAAGATTTCAAAAGCTTGTGGCTTGAAAGGGCTTAAAGTTCTACTTAGAGGGCTTAGAGATCTACTGTAGGTTAGAAAAATGTTGGGCATGACCAAAAGTTTATGTGGGGTGTAAATATACTCATCTAATTTGCGTATTATGACGTCATCAGGGGCAGCCTTCTTGAATTTCACAATATTCAGGAAATAGTAGATATTGAATTGATGAACTTATTTGCATGTTTTTTTTTTTTTGTCTTTTTATCCTCTTTCCAAATGATCAGAAAAGAGGAAACCAACAATAAAACAGGAAAAAGTACTAAATTATTACTATGTTACTATACTATAAAGTAGTAAAACACATGTGAACAGTAGCCTACTTTTTGATCTGTTCATCAGTAATATTCAGGAAATAATAGATATATAGAATGGATGTTTGAACTTATTTGTTTTGGGGTTTTTTTCTGAGAACGCACATGTAAGCGAGAGAAAGTGTGTCTTTTTTATGAGAGTAAAGAGAATCCACCTGCTAGAGAAGAGATTTCTGCTTGCGCATTTTGACAATAATGCACTCTAGACATTTGCCATTAAAATAACGCCACAGATACCGCATCAAACGAACTATTAAAATAATAAGAAAGTCGCATCTGAAAGCTGCATCGTTTTTTTTTTAAATTGGTTAAAATGAATGGAGAATATTGTGTGAATATTGACCATTTTTGTTGGTGGTTCTAGATCACTTGATGAGGTCCGCAAATCCTTTTCACAGAAACTACGCTGCAAAAAGAATAAATAAAAAGCTTTCTTAGAAGGGCAAAAGAACTCATGGACATTTTCTTAATAGAATTAAAAAACAATAGACTGATGAAAATGCGGAACATTTTTTCAATATGTGACATGTGGAACAAGGGGTGAAAATGCTGTGCGGTGCAACGCAAAGCGGGACAGGTGGTCACCCTTCCCCTGCTGCCTCTACCAAGTCTCCCAGCTCTCCCACGCACAGCGCAGCCACTCCCACCTCTTTGGGGCACTGGATCCAGAGCCGCTGGATCCAGAGAGCTAGTGCTACCTCCAGCCCCACATTGACTCCCCATCCCCGTTGGGTAAAGGATCGTAATGATCGCTTGTTTGTGCTTCGTGAACACTTTCGCCTTACACGGCAGCACCATTGCGCTGCAAAGACGTACCAGGAGAAGCACGATTATTAGACGACCGATCGTCATTTCCAAAAGGCAAACATTATCCTTCAGAGTCAGAATCTGCAAATAACATTTGCAATACATCCTCACAGTACAACTTTTTTTTTAGCCATTTAAGGATTTCCTCTCACAAATCTCACAATTTGCTCGCACGCTATGAACTGAACTGCTCCTGCATCAATGACACGATAGCTCACTTGCTCTGCTATTTCCTCAAACACGCTGAATAGGAACATGATGTAATTTTGGTTTAGAATCAAAGTACTACATGTCTGCCATCTAGTGGTAGGGAATACAAATGAGATATTACACCATATTAGGAACTACAGTTTATTTTATTAAGTATGATGTCTTGCCGCAATTTTGCGACTTTGGCACTTAGAGGGTTAAAGAATTCTCAAACCCGTTCAAAGAGCCGTGCTGAAATTCCAAAGTTGCGTGTTTCACGTCCCTTGATCCGCGGACATTTGAAGACTCGCTTTCTCTTCTTGTAATATACACAAGGTCAGAAACTTACCTTGCCAATGGGGCCTTTCAAAGATGAACAAATTATCCCAGAGCACACAGTTAAGGAAACAGCATCCACTATTCTTACCAGCTCACTTTCTCTTCCGTTTCCTCTGTTCCCACCAGGCTTCCCCTTCCACATCCTCCCCTTCTGACTCTATTCTACCCACCTCTTTTTCGTCATCACTGTTATGCTTTCGATTAGAGAAATAAATAAAGAAAATTATCGTGAAATTTTGATTTACTTCTTCACATTGTACTACAAACATTTGTTAGTTGAAAATGCCGAAATGATGGGAAACGTCAACTCCAAGGACTCACAAGTGTATCCATCCGTTACACAGTGCATTTATGCACAATATCGAAGGGCCCATCAAGCAGCGACCTAAACACATGTCTTAAACCTAAACACAGTTGGGCCTCCCCAGTCATCTTGATTCCAAAAAAAGAGATGAAAAAATGTAAGGTTATTGCCATCAGAGATCCTCAAATCACTCTCTGGGGCAGCCATTTTTTCTACTATTGACCTCAGCAGCAGATACAGGCCTGTGGCTATGGACACCCAGAAAGAAACAAAAACATTTATCTTATATGATTTAGCAGTATTTATCTGTCCATTTAGGCTTTACCACGTTAATGTCATGCCTTTTGGGTTAAAAATGTTCCTGCAACATTCCAAAGGCTAATGGAAATGGTACTGGGAGAATTATGAGGAAGCATTTCCTTTATCTGTATTGATTATCATCTATTCACCATCTGTAGCTCTCCACAGCAAGATGGGTTGACCATCAACCTTAAAAAGAGCAAATTCTGACATAAATAACTTATAGTCCAGAAACATGTTGTTAGCATCAATGGCATCACTGCAGACTTAAAGGGGTCATCGGATGCCCATTTTCCACAAGTTGATATGATTCTTTCAGGTTTTAATGAAAAGTCTATAATACACTTTGGTTAAAAATTCTCAATGGTAGTGTAAAACAACACCCTTTTTACCTTGCCAAAATCAGCTTTGCAAAAATCATCTCATTCTGGTCGAGGCTGCTTTAAATGCAAATGAGCTCTGCTCACCCCACCCCTCTCTTCTCTCTGTGGAGAAACGAGCCTGTTTACTTTAGCCGCATTTAGCCACGTTTAGCCGCTAAACTTGCTAAGTAGCACATTATTAGGAAAGGCGATCACAAAGATTCATAAAAAAAAACCTTTATACTCACTTCTGCTGTAAGTGAAGCTGGATCATGAATGATTCACGTGAACATAGATGGATATATGTAGATCGGGAGGCGCATTCCCTTCACAAACAAATGTAATCCACTGCATCTTCAGTGGCTCAGATGTCGGGAGTAAATGACGACCACTACGTTCATTATTACATCCAGCAACACAACACCTCAATCGCTCTATCGGAGATATTCTTGTCTAACTTACATCCCTGCTCCGGCATCGAAACAAAGCGGGCGGACTGTTACAGCTGATCTGAGGTAAAACGCTCATGTCAATCAACTATCGTGGGAGCAGCCTCTGTTGGTGTGACGCCACAGCGACAGGCATCTGAGAACGGCTCGTTTTGAAAAAGGGAATATTATTTTTATAGATTAATTAAAAACCAACACACATTACACTGCCAACACACATTAATGTTCAAACAACATGTAAAAGTGAACTTAGCATCCGATGACCCCTTTAAGTGAAGTTGAGACTATTAGATCATACCTGTACCACAAAACATCAAAGCAGTCCAGTGCTTTCTTGAATTTGCCATGTGATATCACTGAATTGTCCTAATTTTTGCCCTAAAGATCACTGAATCCATTAATGCACTGAAAAAGGAGGGACTTTTTTTCAATGAAGACCTCAATGCCAGGAAGTTTTTAAGCAGCTGAAGGCACACCTGCCATTCTTGGACACCCAAATCTTCAACTGTTCACCATGTATACAGGTGCCAGTGACACTGGTCTCATTGCTGTATTAACCCATAGGAAAGATGAGGGACTGGAGAATGTTATTGCATGTAAACCAAATCCTAAAAGTTGAAACCGATTACTCTGCTACTGAGAAAGAGTGTCTTGCACTCATATGGGCACTTGAAAAATGGCAGCATTACCTTTACCTTGAAATGTCAAACCCTCCAGAGTAACAATTGGAATTGCATGAAGCACAGCATAACACCATGCTATCTCACAAGTATCCGTATGCCTTCTGCATAAAGTGTTTCTACCACGTGTAGCCTACATTCACATACATATATTTGCATGCACAACAAAATGTACAATACTGGTATATTGAAACCATCTTAAAGGTTAATCCTTTACATATTTATAACTTTACAGACATACAAAAAAGTGTTAGCACCATGACATAGCGCCAAAATTCCTTCAAACACCATCCATATAATTGCATTGCATGCACAAAAGAACCAATTTCAAATCTTTATTCAACAATTCTCATCTTCAGTAGCAAATTGCCAAAAAAAAAAAAAAAAAGCCACGTCAATAAGTGTTATGACAAAGGTTTTACAGTTATATCAAATGTTCTTTAACTTTCTCACATGCTTGAACATGTCATGTTTCAGGTGATTTTACTGATGATAATTGGACTATGTTGGAGATTTTTACATTTGTATTTTGTGATTTATACAGTATACCTTGCAAGTTGCTGATACAGCCCCAAATTTGGGTGATCCAGGAACCGGAGTCATTAAATTAATAATTCTGCTTCAACACAGTTGTGATGAAGCAGAAGTTTCCTAGGGGACTGTTCAAGCAGTGAAAACAGTAAATGAGCCCAGGGAATATCAGGGATCCCTGAAGTTAGGAATGTATCCAAAGAGAAGGCCACTTTTAGTCTGTCTAAAGCTAATTAAATCACCAGCTTCTGGATACATCTGGTCATAATTAGTCACTTATGACAAGAGTTGCTAAGACACAAAGTGAATGAAAATAAATTAATTGGTCTGACTGGTTCTAGTAAATAATTTCTACATGAGAAGCATTGAACCATTACACAGACAGCCCTATGTGTGTTCATGTCTGTTTAATGAGAAGTTTATGTTTAATAATTAATAGAAATGATCAAAACAGTACAAGACACACAGAACAGTAAGTACTCTCGTTGTTTTGGTCATTAGCATTTTAATGTACTGATGAGAATGTTCTGTCCTTGCTCTGGTCCCAGGCGACAAAAAAAAAAACAAATAAATAAATAAAAAATAAAAATAAAAAAAGCAGCAGTCATCCATAATCAAGTATATTTCATGAAAAACAAATTTATAATATCAGTATGATAAACAACAATAAACATTCTTTTCCATTTAAACACTCATTAATTCATCACTATGTTTTTACAATATGTTTGTAATTTTTGTTGTATAAGATCACATATTAATGGGTTGTCTTGAAAGTGTGGACTCACCCAAAATTACCTGCTTCAGTTATCTTCACATTTTCATTGGGATATTTAAATCATGGACATTTAAGAAACTATTGATATTCTTTAAATTTGGCTTATTAAAGTAGGCTCCTAAAAGACTTCTAAAGATTCCTTTAGTCTTAACTAGTCAGCAGTGTTATTTTAGCATCACTAAATATAAGTTATTGTTAATATTTTGAATCTTATTTTTGTATTTTCTGTTTTTAATTTAATTTAAGTTGAAGTTTGTCGTTTTGTTCTTTTTGTGAGTTTTATTAGTTGTTTTATTAGTTTATGTTGTCTTTGGAACTAGCTGAAATAAAAAAAGTTATTAGTCACAATTTATTTTAAGGTCCAGTTCTCGCTATTAAAAATCCATTAACTATGACTTTTGCCTCAATAACCTACTAATTTGCTGCTGCTTAGTAGTTAGCAAGGTAGTTGTTAAGTTTAGGTATTGGGGTAGGATTAGGGATGTAGAGTATGGTTATGCAGAATATGTGCTTTAGAAGTACTAATAAATAGCCAATATGTTATGAATAGGCATGCTAAGTAAGCAGTTAATAGAGAGAATTGTTTCCTAAAGTGTTACCAAGTAATTTTATTTGTTTATTTATTTATTTATTTATTTATTTAATGTATTTTATTTTGTTTCAGGTGGTTTGTTTATTTGTTTATTTATTTATTTATTTATTTAGACATTTATTTAATGGGTTTAGTTTTAGTCTGCAAAGAGAACACAACAGAAAGACAAGCCGGCTTTCTTAAACCCACAGGACCACAGGGGGAAAAATAGTGATCACATTTGATATTTGTAAGTAAAATCATTTTATTTCAACTGGAATAAAGAGGCTGGAGTAACTGTGCAATGCAATCAAAAATACAAACAGTATATTTAGAACATAAGTAGAACATTTAGAATATTTACATGGTGTCCATCAGCGGAAGTTGCCAATAAATTAGGTATTTTGAGATTATATATATATCATTTTTAATTTTAACTTACACCCTCGTTTTACCTAAGGCCTCAAGATTGCTAGACCCATTTTGTCTTTCCAAAAGTGAACACCGCCTCAAGCCATACCCATTTAGGAAAACAACAACAACAAACCACAGTAATAATGATGACAAGTCATTGTCCTAGCACTGTATCAGGGGAGGGGAGCAAGGAATATTTAAGAGAGGTAGCATGTCCTAAACCAGAAGAAAGAGGGGGAGCACAGTCGAAACAGAGCCAGATATAAGAAAAAGATTAGAACATTTTTGCACAGGCTGTTACAGAGCTTTGTTTTACAGATATGAAAAACAAAAAGAGAAATAGATTTGTTGAAGTAATAATAATTAACTGATCAAATCTCTTAGCTACAGTTGATGGAGGTCTGAGCATGAAATACAAGCCATATTAAAGGACACTATTGTTGTTTAAATGTAAGCATATTTCTATATTTTCAATCTTCAGATTATATTGTTTTCTCTGCATTAACTATAAACATGTTTTGTCTTTATAGCGAACTCGGAATAAAGGAATGGATGACAGGACATTCAACTTCTCTCATAAAGAACTCTACTTGATTGGATTCACGGATCTGCAAGAGTATCGTCGATATCTGTTCATTCCTTTTTTGGTCATCTTTGCTTTCACATTGTCTGCAAACTCAATTATAATGCTGGTGATTGTCAAAGAAAGCAAGTTACATGCACCCATGTACATTCTGATCTGGTTTACCGCAGCTATTGGGTTTATACAGCCAATATTTCTAGTTCCGAGAATGTTAATCAGTTTTCTGTTTGGCAAAAATATGATTTACAAGGATGAATGTCTTGTTCAAATGTTTTGTCTGCATATGGCAGGTTGTTTCCAGTCGACTATTTTGGTTGGGATGGCAGTCGACAGATTATTTGCCATTATTTTTCCCTTACAGTACCATGACTATGTAAACTTAAAATCTTCATTGATATTCTGTTTGTCCCTTTGTTTCCGTAACTTGCTTTACGTTGTTGCAATGGTTGGCTTGATCGGGCCGCTCTATTTTTGTAAATCAAATGTGATTTATCATTGTGTTTGTGAGCATACATCCATTGTTAATATAGCCTGTGGTGATCTGAGTAAGAACTACATGGCTGGGATAATCGGTTTCGGCTTATTATCAAGTGACTGTATATTTATAGTCTGCTCTTACATTGTCATTTTTGTGATTATAGCTCGCTCTCCTTCTGGTGAGTCGCGCCAAAAAGCCATCTATACATGTAGCACGCATTTAATGGTCTTAACGGTGGCATTTCTCTGTGCTGTGGTAGCATTTGTTGGCTACAGGGTTACTACCATACCTAAAGATTTCCGTGTGTTAGGTACCTTGTCATATCTTCTTCTTCCGAACTGCTTTAACCCATTAATCTATGGAATACGAACGAAGGAAATCAGAGTTCAAGTTGTTAAATATTTATCCTCTAATAAGGTTGATTCATATTAGTCACTTTCATTTTACTTTGTTGCCTTTTATCTTCAATTCCAATTCATTGTACATGAAGAAATGTTTGTTATTAGTATGTGTATAACACATACCTATGGAATTGTGTTTGTTGGTTTTAAATCTTAAATTGTTGAACAGGCATGGGGAATATTTTAAAATGTTATGTGGCCATTGAAAATGAAGTATATCACTGATTTTTATTTTGATTTCAGCAGTGTTTAGTTTAACTGACACTAATCTTTTCCAATGACAGATGTCAGAAGTAGCTCTTTTTTTGCAGCTATATATGAAAACATTTGCTGTAATAACCATTTTAAATACTATGTAAATGCACGTTTCATTCTAAAGTGTCGTGTTGAATGAATGAAATTAATTTACTTCGACAGCTTAACAAAAATTGGGCTTCAATAAATAAAATGTAAGGCTGTTTTTCAATGTTTTGTTTGTCTTTTTGTGAAGTGCTTTCCCCTTCTCTGAACCTGCTTTGTATCTTATATTTCTCTGCAGCAGAGTTCGTATAAATCAAATACTTCTTAACCAGCTTATCAAGGTGTTCAAGGTTACTCAATAATTACAGATAGGTGAGTTGGAGCAGGGTTGTAACTGAAGTCTGCAGGACGGTAGCTCTCCAGGAACAGGGTTGAAGATCCCATGCTCAGTTTTCCTCAAAGATTCAAAGACAGGTGAATTAGAGGCACCACATTTGCCTGTGAATGTGTGTACGTCTGTGTTTGTTAACCTATTCACCTATCCAGGATATTGCCTATGGCCCGAGATCCTCACAACCCTATAAACAACTACTACTACTAATAATAGTGCATTTTAATTACAGGCACTATTCATAACACTCAATGAGACCATATAAGCAAGTAAAACACACAAAACAAAATCACAAAAAAAACAATTTGACCTAAAAACACAGAGCCGACAGTGTTAAAACACGGCTTAAAACACATTAAAACCAAGAAAACCAAACTACTGCGAATTCCACAAATAAGGGGCAGCATAGCTAAATGCTTAAAACCACATAGAAAACACTAGTTTACTAATATATAATTAAAATATCTCCTTACTATTTTTTCAGACACATTAATAATCATAACTTTTCCCAGTGCTTTGCGGCAAGCTTTATGCATTCATTTGAGTGTGTAATATTTGGTTTATTTTTTTGCCCAACTTGTGCATGAAAAGAAACACAATTCTATTAAAGGGAAATTATTGTGAAATGTTTCTGAAATGTTTATGTTCAGAGAAAGATTGCTGGCATCAGTCATTTTAAGATGCTTTGTGATTTGGTCTTAGTGACTTAGGAGACCTCTTGACTATTCCTAACTTTTCACAGATTTAGGAGCTGATTTTAGCACTAAAACGCTTTGTGAAATAATCTTAGTGTAGAAATGTAGGAGTTCTAAAATTAGGACTGACAAGCACTTTATTTTTAAGAGTTTCTCCTAAATTGGCAAGTAATGAGCTACTTTTAGCCTTAAGATGTTTTGTGAATACACAGCCCCTGATCTCTTGCACAAGGTATTGTGCTTAAATGGTCAAATACATACACAATTATGTTAAAATGCCCACCTTGGCTTATGACTGAAGTAAACACAAACAGCTGAGAAAGAAAAGTGCATGTCTATAAATATATTCGATATGTGCATCTCTTAAAGTGACAGCAGACTAATATTCCTGCTGCTGTCTTGCATCTACAATGCTAATAAATCAACGAAAGAAGAGAAAAATCACTCAACCCACCCAGCACCAGACGTCATTTGGACGTCGTTTTTTGGGCTAAATCAAGTCGGCCCGTCATGGACTTCTTTTAGCCCCAAAATCGACGTTGAAAATTGGTTGTTGTTTGGTCCGTCGGATTTAGTCCTAATTTAGCCCAAAAATCAACGTTGAAAATTGGTCGTTGTTTGGTCCGTCGGATTCCAAGTATATAAAACTGCAGACCGGAGATCTCCAAAATGGGGCGGGAACTCCAAAAGTGGGCAAAACCTCCAAAATGGGGCGGGGTCTCGTCGCGCAAAGACTTTCCCTATTGGCTCTGGCTTCAGCCTATTGTTATTGACTTACATTTCAAAACTAAACTTTATAAAAGAAACAGCTTGTAGTTGTTCTCAAATAAAATAAGCTATGCTATATAAATAAATATGCTCAGTGAGAGCAGAGCCCCAAAGCTGGTGGCCAGTGGTTAATGATATAAACGGGAATCACCCACGAGCTCTCCTGCGAGCCATCCCAGTGACGCGCAGAGAAAAGGTTTCACTCTATCGCTTTGTTTTAAGCAACGAGGGCATCCCGGTTCTTGAAATTCGCAGGGTAGGAGGGGGTAGTGATGCTGAATGTAACTAAAAAGGTCCAATTTTCCGGTGTGGTCCGGTTGGGGAGTTACAAAACGGCCCGACGAGCTCATATCGCATAATCTTATTAACTGTTTATCAGTCACGCTATTCAGCGCCAATCCCAACGTGCAGTCAATTTCACTGGTTAAGGCTAGGGTAAGGTGTGGGGTAGGTTTAGAGGTTAGCATTTGTGTAGTATAGTGTAGGTAATCAACACTGCGACTGACACAACCAATAAAATCTTTAGAATTAGCTGTGGGGCGGAGTTTGCGCTGAAGTGGATTGGGGGGAAAATCGCGCATGCGTGTCATGTGCCTGTCCGTCAAAGGGAGGAAACCACGCCCTATTTTGGAGCGCCCACCCTGTTTTGGAGTTCCCGCCCCCCCTTTGGAAATCTCCAAGCTGCAGTTATATACCCCTCTCGGATTTAGTCGTAATTCACGTCCGGGACATTTGCTCGTGTGCGTGCCCCACCCATTTGAAATATTTTTCACAGACGCCATTTTCTTTCCTCGTGATGCGGAGCATATGAGTATGGAAGTTTTTTCCTAACAAAATTAAAATGAAAATTCAAATGCCTACAATGATCAAATCATAAATCAAACTCTCAAAACAACTGCGCAAATGATAAATCAAATGTTCAAATTATCAAATAATAAATCAAACTCTCAAGATGGCTTCTCAAATGAGAAATCAAATGGTCAAATGTGATTTAATTTCCTCATTCAGGGAAGCATTAACTGTATCAAAAAACAAATTAAAAGTCATTTGTATTTGATATTCAATTTTCACAATCAACCCAGTATAAACCTGTCATAATTAAATCTATAATTCAGTGCTCTAATGATAAATCAAATGCTCAAATCAACATCGCAAACGGCAAATCAAATGCTCAAATGATAAATCAAATGCTCAAACGGAAACCGAAAACACCCATGCAAATGAGGAGTGCCAATCAACTAGCGTGGGCGGAGCTTACAAGGCGGGACTGGGTACCGCATCCGCTGCTGAGTACTTGAGTTTTTGAATATAAAATGGACAGGACTTCAATTACAAAACTTTTAAGGGAAGCCGCCGAGGCACTGGAGCAGAGTTCATCATTGACAACCGGACCTCGCCTACAACCTACGGCTTAATGTGCACCAGATCGACGGGCATCTGGTGGGGTACAAGGTGAGTCTAATTTCAGTCAGCCATGTTGTTATCGCTTCAGTCCGCTTAATATCTAAGGTAAAAATGAATCGTCATGTTTTCGAAATAATTGTGAATTGAGTATCTTAGTTTATCTTTTTAATTAGTATATGTAGTGTATTGAGTGTACGAAAAAAAATCGGCGACACATAGAAATAGTGCAGTGATGTTGCACCTCCCGCAGGCACAGCAGCAGTCGAATGACAGTTCACTAACGATTCATCCGAGAAGTAGGCCCCATCCCCCCTCCCAAAGTCGAGTCTATATCTTCAACACATTATACAGTATAGTATACACATTGCATACTGCAATATACTAGGAGTTGTATGGTAGTATGTCATTTCAAACACAACTTCTGTGCTGATTTCAGTGTACTTGAGTTATGTTTAGCAGATTCTGGCAAATATTCTATGCATACAGAAAATGTTCATGCTATGCACAGTATACATACTGGATACTGCAGAAATCGTAAGATTAGTATGATACTATGGCATTCAAACATTATATATATATATATATTTAAGGCATTGACGCTTTGACTTTAGAACTTCTTTACATGTTGACATTTCTAGGTGAGGTGAATCGGTTATTTTCACCCTACCCTCGTCAGTCAGTTAATCAACTAAGAAGAACTGGGCATTTACACACACAGATTTTTTTTTTTCAGAAATTCCAAAGGTGCCTGAAAAAATTCAACTGGAAAGAGCAGGACTAGGAGAAAAGAAAATAATTTTCTCTGGTGAGTATGTAACAGTTCAGTTACACAATTAGTATATTTTATCTTACAGGGACACTGTGACAGTAACATAGTGTTCAGAATCAGAAAGAGCTTTATTGCCAAGTATGCTTGCGCATACAAGGAATTTGTTTTAGTGTCATTAGCTTCCAGTACACAGAGACAACAATAACACACAGACAATAAAATAAGATGAGAATAAAAATACACATATGTAAATATAAATAGACAAATAAAGAGAGAAATAAATAAGTGGCATGTACAGTGTTCTATAGAATAGAATAGAATAGAATAGAATAGAATAGAAAGAGATGCAGGGATGTATTAGGATGGAGGTGGTAACAAATAAATATAAAGTTATTGCACATATTTTTATTGCACAATGGGGGGAACATTTAACTGTTCATAAGGTGGATTGCCTGGGGGAAAAAATGTTCTTGTGCCTTGTTTCATATAGGGATGCACTGTTTAAAGTTTAAAGTTTGTTGTGGTATTAAAACGATATTCAAAAATTCATTGTGTTCGAAAAACAAAAATTCATTGTGTACATGTTCTGTAGACTACTGGTTTTTGTTCATGGTATTTCGGCTGCAACAGAATGTTTTGCAAAAAGACAAAAAAAAAAACAAAAAAAAAAAAAAAGATATCTAAATGTTTGAATACATTGTCTGGAATCCAAACTAGGAATCCATACGAATTGATAAGCAGAATCAAAATGGCTAAAATATTTAAATGATACCCAACACTAGTCCACATTGTCCTGATATATTTTGTGCAGATTTAGTTTTGTTTTAGCAAGTATTTTACAATTTTACCCAGAGAAAAACAGATTATGCAACAAACATTATACAACTCTTTCATGCAGTGAATTGATAAAATAGCAATTTGTTGTATTGCCTTTTTAATGCAATAGCCGATGTGTTGATGGTTTTAAATTTATCAAAAAATTAGAAATATCAGAGTCTGATGCGTTGGTGTATCTCTAGTTACATACAAGCTTTGTTTGATTATATTAAGAAATGATCTTCATGTTAATGTGTATTTTCTTCGCATTTTTTTCAGACAAATACTGTTCTTCATTAGAGTTTAGTCAAGAACTCATGCGCCAGTTTCCCAAATTGAGTGAGGCTGGTGGTTTTCAGCTTTTAAAGACATGAGGTTGCACCAGGACAAAAATTCTGGAACCCATCCCATGTCCAGAAGAAGGCTACACTCCTGAATATTTGTGCTCTGATGTAATCGGAATAGGAGCTTCAACAATTTATATAAGACCAATGCAAAAGATCTGAATACAGAAGTAAGTGTTTATAAAAATTTTATAAAATGAGAATTGAACAATTTCAGAAATTTGTGATATTTTGCAGAATACTCGAGTGCTTTTTTCATACAACTTTGCAAAAAGGTTAAGTTTGTGACAGATAAGTAGTTTCATGTTGTGACTGATTACCAATAAATGTGAGATGTGTTATAAATTGTAATATTATTAATTATATCATATGAATATTAAACATTTTAATGTTGTTTTGGCTACAGTTTGGTTTTCCACTAAAGGATTTACCTGGAGCAGTGGTTTTCAAACCTGTCCATGAACCACCCCCAGCACTGCACATTTATGTGCCTATATCTGACACAACTACTTTAGGTCATGCAGTCTACACTATTGAGCTGATTAGTTGAATCAGGTGTGATAGATGAGGGAGACATACAAAATATGCAGGGCTGGGGGTACTTCAGGACAGGTTTGAAAACCACTGACCTGGAAATATTAATTATATTTTATAAGTGCCCACAGACAGGATGACAGTAAGTAAATGATGAATTTTTATTTTTGGCTCCACAGTCCCTTTAACACTCTCACTGCATTTCTGTTGCATGTATTACATATACATATTTCTCGAAAACAGCTATTCCACGTGCCTACAACCGTATCCGTGGTGAGCTGCAACAGGCCATTTTCACCACAGTCGAGTATTTTTCACTTACAACAGATATGTGGTCGAGTACAAAAATGACACCTTACATGTCGCTGACTTTCCATTTCATTGACACGGAATGGACACTGGTGTCAAAATGCCTCCAAACAAGTTTTTTGCCACAGGACCACACTGCTGCTAACTTGGCCGATGCTTTGGATGAGGCTCTGCATGACTGGGGATTAAAAGAGGATAATGTGTCTTGTGTCACGACTGACAGTGGAAGCAACATTAAAGCGGCTGTTCGTAATTTAGGCTGGCCCTGGTTAAGCTGCTTTGGGCACAACCTGAACCTAGCTGTGTCCAACACTATTGAGAAGACGGAGAAAGCCTGCGCGGACGTGCCCTTTCTGTTTGTCGCACAATAAATGGCATGTTCTCTCACAGCTGGAAAAGGAGAAGGGAGCTGCAGAAAACCCAAGTCCAGCTTGGCCTCCCAGAGCACTCGCTCGTCACGGTAAGTTTACTCTTAGTTCTTATAAAAAGTCTTTAGTATAGTAAATAAAATATTCTAAAACATATTGTAAATAAAGTAAAATAAAATAAAAAAAAAGATTATAATTAAACTGCTTTAAAGTAGTTTACTTTAAAGGATATTCGGCAGAAAACCGTTATGCTTTGTCGAACAGCTTAAGAGAAAGTTTGAGATTTTTTCGTGCACTTTTTAGAAAAATTCCTTGTTTAATACCACATGTTTTTTTTTAATTATCATTGGTGGTAATAATAATAATAATAATAATAATAATAATAACAATAATAATAATAATGGATTTATTTTCTCCTTGAGGACTGTGCAACTCGCTGGGGCTCTAAGCAAAAAATATTTGATAGGATGCTAGAGCAGAGGACGGCCATCAATCGAGTTCTCGCTGAAGATCGTAAAGTCAATGTGAGCATCACATGGCAAGACGAGGATGTGTTGCAATCGCTGAACAAAGCGTTAAAGCCAGCAAGTGAGTTTACCGACATTCTGTCTGGAGAGAATTACGTAACCGCGTCATCTCTTCTCCCTGTGCTGCGTCTCATTAAAGAGGACACGTTGGCCCCATCGGATGATGACAGCCAACTGACAGCCAACCTGAAAGCCGGCATCATGTCTATTTTAGACGAGAAATATAAAGCTCTGCCAGAAGCAAGCCAGCAGCTTATGCGCAAGACAACATTCCTGGACCCGCGCTACAGAGGTGACTACGACCCGAATGTCGAAGAGATCAAGAAGATGATAGAGGAAGAAGCGGTCATCCTCGGTAGGAAAGCGCAGTCAGTGCACTCCATGAGAGAAGAGGGAGAACAAAATGAGGAGGAAGCCGACATCGTGGTCGACCCACAGCCCAAAAGAAAAAAAACGTTGGCCAGTTTATTAAAAAGAAAAGCAGACACTGTGGCAGCAAATTTAACTATTCCAGAAAAGGTGGTGTCGGAAATCTCCACCTATGCTCAGGAATCCCCCATTCACGCAGAGCAGGATCCTCTGGCCTGGTGGAAAGACAACCAAAGTAGGTTCCCCCTGTTGGCAAAGGTAGCCAAAAAGTATCTTTGCGTGTGCGCAACAAGCTGCGCATCCGAGAGATTGTTCAGCACGATGGGGAACATAGTGAGCCCCACAAGATCCCATCTTAAGCCAGAGATGGTCAACATGTTGGGTTTCCTGGCAAAGAACATGTAGACTGCACTGTTAATAAATGCCAATTTATAGTGTTTTTGTTTATTTATTTATTTATTTTTTTTTAAAGACTGCTGACTTGTCATTTTTGTAGCCTAATGTCATTTTGGAAGTTTTTCTTTTATATTCGTTTCTTGTTCATTCGTTTAATCTTATTTAAACTTTGTGCAATTTATTTATTTATCTTTCTATTTTATTTTCTTATTCGTTTTAAAAACGTTCTAACATAGGCTACGTAATAAACGTTCTATGGTTGTTATTTGTTTGGTTCCAACTTCCACAGTTTTTTCAGCCTGTAGCATTGTTGTGTTTTTTTTTTTCGTTATGTTAATAAAAGTTCTGTTTAATATCAGTGATTTTTTTTTTTTTTTTTGTAGTTTCGTTGTCATCCATTTAAACAATTGACGCCGAATTGCCAATTCCCGCAAAACTGAAAGAGAAAGTATAATACGCACACATTTATAAGCTATTTAAAAGCAGAAAAAAAAAAAAGAGGAAAAGAGGAAAGCCCCACCCCCACGGTGATACCGGTATTACCGGTGTCGTCACATGTCGATTAACCGGTGGGGAAATTTCCTCATCGTCACAACCCTACCTTCTACATACTGCACGATTTTAGCAATCCTGTAAGATTATTGCTGATCACACTGTGCGACATGGATCTAATAAGCTTGGGTACAACATGCATGTAGACGCAGAAGTCTTCAACGGATCGCAGGTTATCTTTGGTCACAAGTCCGTGACAATGGCCGTCTTTGAACCTCACTCACTGTACAACATAGGACCACAGATTAAGATTAAGACCGCAATCACAGAAATCGCCACAATTGTTTCACGATGCCCATCTTTCATCTGGGACCACTGAAAATTGTGCAGTGTGTTTCGGGCTTTTAAGGAACACTCCACTTTAAAAAAATAAATAAATAAATAGCTTGGCATAGATCAGGGGTGGCGAACGTCGGTCCTGGAGAGCCGCAGCCCTGCAGAGTTTTGCTTCAACCGTAATCAAACACACCTAAACAAGCTAATCAAGGTCTGAAGGGTTACTAGAAAGCTACAGGCAGGTGAGTTTTAATTAGAGATGGAGCTGAACTCAGCAGGGCTGCGGCTCTCCAGGACCGGAGTTCGCCACCCCTGGCATAGATCACTGAATCAGATTAGACCGTTAGCATCTAGCTCGATGCTAACGGTCCAATCTGATTCAATGATCTATGCTAAGCTATTTTCAAAAAAAGTGGAGTGTTCTTTTAAAGAAATAGTGAAAAAAGTTTTCTCATTGTATGCTTAACTTTTTTTCCTGCAGAATATAGACCCCCATTTTCACAGACACGCCTTAAGCTATGTGATATATCACTGCCTTGTTTTGTCTCAAGATGTACACCACTTTTTTTTTTTTTTTCTCTAAGGCCCTGTCTCGCAAGACTGTGGCCTTAAAGAAGAACTCCACTTCCAGAACAGCAATTCACAAATAACATACTCACCCCCTTGTCATGCAAGATGTTCATGTCTTTCTGTCTTCAATCGTGAAGAAATTATGGTTTTTGAGGAAAGCATTTCAGGATTTTTCACCATATAATGGACTTCATTGGTGCCCCGATTTTGAACTTCCAAAATGTAGTTTAAATGCAGCTTCAAAGGGCTCTGAATGATCCCAGCCGAGGAAGAGGGGTCTTATCTAGTGATACGAATTTTTATTTTATTTTTTTTTTTTTTTGGAAAATAAAAATTTGTATACTTTTTAAGCACAAAAGCTCATGTAGCACAGGCTCTGGGATGCGCGTTCAGAACGCTACATACTATTGAATCACGTTGAAAGGTCATTTGGGATGTAGGCAAAACCACAGACTGTGTTTACAAAGCGAATGCGCAAAGACTAATAAAATGTAAGTAAGTCAAACGAGGTTTACAAACAAAAAGGTACAACGATGTCGGACGTTTCTGAAGCTGTAGGAGAAAATAAGATGGAGTTTTCGCCATACTGACACAGACAATGAACTTAGACGTGATTCATAGTAGTGATGGGAAGTTCGGATCATTTTAGCAAAATATCATTAAAATGTTACATGTTACTTCCCTAACACATCGACTGCTTACACAAACGTTGATCACACTACAAACTATAATGCTATAAGACAAAACTATAATGCTATAAGAAACAGAAAAGATTAATTCAATGTTTACCTGGGTCTTTAGTCTATGATTAGCTCACCTCACCTCTTCTCTGACGAGTTTTCGGGTTCGAGTCGTTCGTTCATCAAGTGACAGCACCATCAGATGAACGAACGACTCGAAAAACCCGAAGATTCGAAACAGGTGAACCAATTCCAGTACAGAACCTAACAAGATGTTGCGCATGCGCGACTGAATGAATCACTCTCCGAGACGACTCGTTCTTCCCGAATGAATGAATCGTTCAAGAACGACCCATCACTAGTGAATAGGGAGCGATTTCTTATTCAGAAAAACTAACTTACTGTTTCGCAGCACCTGCAAATCGGTAATAAAAAGGGTACAAAAAGGCTCATGTGACTTACCTTATTCCATATTCACACATACGACGACGTATAGTCATCTCCGAAACGCCAAACAGTCTTGGGATTTCTGCACCGCGGTCAAGTGAGCCGTCATCTGTTAACACCCGGTCAAGCCAGCCGCCACCCAAAGTTTGATGCTCCTCTATTTCTTGAATTACGGTACGGATACATGGAGCGGCCAAAAAGCTTAGAAACCCCAGTATCTCAACGGTTATTCATCGATTTGCCCACTAACAAATCAAACTTATTAAAAAGTATGTTTACATGAGATATTTTAAATTATACACTTATATTACATTCGAAGATAATTTACAGTGGATTTTGTAAGGAAATTGAGGAAAAAATCAACAGATAAAATATTAATTTTTGAAGATTTAATTTATAATTACTGAGGTAAGGTCAGTAACTGGCAATGATGTGATGTTCAGTTACAGTTACAGTATGCATTATAACACTGATTGTTTCCTGCTTTTTCTACAGGCATTAATAAAATTCCTTGAAACATCCAATGGACTTTTCTTCGGGATGACCGTGACTCTCTCCATATCAAGTTTCACAGGGTTTTATTGTAGATTTTGAGAGAAAATGAAACACAAACTCTGTCAAAATACATTATAACGGTGGCATTTCCTGCTTTTTCTAATGGAATTAATAAAATTGTTTGAGAGTTCACATGCAATGTTCAATGAATTATTTTTCAGAGTGATTGTGAGTCTGCCCATGTCAAGTTAGTTGAAAATTAAACACAAAGTCTGTCAAAAATACGAGTCATTATAAATATGTGCCTCTGCACACATTTCTGCAACACCGTAATTACGTACCTTACTGCACGTTTCGGCAGTTTCAAAGTGAAATGTCCAGAGACATTTCATAAAATACACGTTCAATAGGTGACCTTGGTATGTATTGCTGCGTTTTAATTATGCTTCTTGAGGTACATATTGCAGCTGTTCAGAATTCATTTATCCGGGGCGTTGCTAAAGGTTAATGCTCCGTCTTATTGGAAATATCCCCTACACCAAATCCAACCCTAAACCTAACCGATAGTGTTAACAAATGCAAAACTGATTTAAAAAAAAAAAAAGCACTTTGTCATAGAGCCGTTTTACGTTAACTCAATCAGATTTGAGATGTTTTGTCGAGCGTAGTTTCGTGGGTTCGAACCGACGCTCTTCATCACCTAAGCGCAACGCCGTTACGCGTGAGCTATCGATTAGACTGTTTAGAAGCTCATGTATATGTATCTGTATATGTGACAACAACGTTCAAAAGTATCAATTTTCAAATCGCGCAGGATGTTAAAATAGTTTTAAGACAATAATACAATATTCAGCAGTAGTAATCGTCTGAAAATTAGGCTTTATTATATATTATATGTATTTATGCAACACCTAATTTTTATTTAATATATCTATTACACAGTAAATCTTAAACACAAAATTGATATACAGACATCTTTTTTTTATTTATAAGAGAATTTTAATAACAGAAGTACAATACAGTACATAACACAACTGTGATGGTGTAAATGTCAAATGACTAAATAAATGTACAATAATTGATACTTTTAGTAAGTCTCGCCGGTCTTTCTCACTCACAATCTGTGAGGAAAAAGTAGAGAAAAAAAGAACATTAGCATATCATGCATTAGATATTTGAATATTAAGACGAGCAATGACATGAGTGCTGCTGTGTAGCCCTTTTTAAATGAATAAAACTTTAGCTGCTCTAATAACAGAATATTTTAGGCATACTCCTTGATAATATACGTAACATTAATGAAAATTAACATTACATTAATGTGAAATGAAAAAGTATCCAAATAGTTAAAAAATAAAATCAAACGGCATGCCCATTTAATTTTTATACTGGTCTTTTACACTGGTCTCCTAGTTTGTAAAACAACACAAGCATTCACTAAAATAGACAGAGTAGGACCTCATACACAGTTGTGTAGTGCTGGCTGGAGACGTGGGTATACGCCCCAAATACACTCTGAAAAGAATAATTTACTGACGCCTTGACGTGATTCTCCGCAATCTCGGATTTTCTTTGTATCAGAGCCGTTTTGAATTTACCGGATCCTTGGATTTAAAAGTTTACAGGGGTTGGGATGAAGGACGGAGCGGGCGCGGGCGCTGCCGCATTTAAACCCAATCATCAAACATATTTCAAGAAATCCCACGCCACAGTTCTGAACGCATCACTGTCTTTACTGGGTGTCATTTATTCACATGCGACTAAATTAACTATTCATGTGGTGGACTTTCACGATTTTGGCCAAAGCAGGACACTATTCAATTTAGAAGTGGGTATATGCAAAGCCGACTGATAAAGAAGTGACGTAGGCTATACCTGCGTATACCTTGCACTACACCACTGCGTATACACCACGCATACTGTAGCTAAGAAAACATTACATTTAAGTACATTTAAATAATAATAATAAACATACCAGTAATATCGTAATTTAACGTTATTAAGGTAAGGGCATATCGTTTTAGGAAAAAGTGAGGCAAAACCTGAGGAAAAAAGAGCGCGAAAATGATTAACATAAAAATAACATCGCAGACATTTACTTAAAAAATGATCAAATTTAGTACGAAATTATCTAATTCTGACAACACATTACAAAGCCATATACAGTACTTAGACAGTAACTGAACTTACCCCGTATTTCTGACCTAGTTTATGTTTTTTTGTTTTTTTTCATGAGGCGTTAAAATAAGGGCCATATGTATACTAAAAATCTAAAACTTTGCACGTGCACACACACACAACTTTTATCCAACGATAAAGCGATTGTTGACTGCAAAAAAAAGTACCTAGCTAGGCTGCTACTTAACCTTATAATCATTCACAGAATAAAATGCTAACCCTGCACAGCGACAGATCAAATGTTGCATTAAACAGTGAAATCACTGTGCTGTAAACCACAACTTAGTAAAAATAAAGGTAAATAATCATATCATATTAACTTACCTTATAAACCTGCTTGCTGCAAGTTGTTTGACCGTCTGACAAGGAGAGAGTGAAGAAACCAGAACGTTCGATGGAGTGGAAAAATGAATAAACCGATTGAGTCAAAACTGGGCCAGCCCAGGTGTTCAGTGATGAAAGAACCCCTTAGAGTCAATTTCACCCAGCACAATTAACCCAACAATGTGTTTAAGCTTAAAAGTTACCCAGTGGCGTTTTGAGGAGGGGGTCCCCGTTAAAAATTGCATTCCAGAGTAAAATACACTTTTTTTTTTTGTTGTTGTTGTTTTTTTTTTAACTGGCTTCCCCTTGTAAAATTTGCATTGACATGAACAACAACGCACTGCAACGGTGTTAAAGTAACCCAATTCCGCGGAAACCACGGACTTGGCAACACTGCTGTTGCTGTAAATAGGGAGCAGATCGGGAAATAACGGACATATTTTCAAATTTTCAGTAATCCACTGATTGGAATAACGAAAAGACAGAAAGCAATCAATAACCTTGTTAAATATGCTGAGATGTGGAATGCCACACCTGTTTTCCCAAGTAAAAGCCAAATGTTAGCCATAAGTTAACATATTCCACAGTGTGCCATAGCCAAACCACATATGACTGTCAGTGGGCCATATACCTCAATACAAATAGTGATCCAAAAGAAAATTCCCTCCAATTCTAATGCCATGGCAAAACATATATGGGGAAAGTTTACACATTTGACCCAAAGGTTCTTGCTATCTGGGTGGGTGGTGACTATCATGAAAATGAGGGGTTGTCAAGCATTAGGGCCTATCATTAGGCCAAACTTCTGCTGTGATTGGTTAATAGGAGACCACTCTGAAGAGCGCATAAATACCACTTTGTGGACTATATCTGTTTTCAACGGTGTTTGTGTTTGGTGGTCTCTGCATGGTAATTGCTAATTGTTATTCTTCATTATTTTTGCCCATCTGTACGTTAATGTGCCAGGCACTTTCACATCGGTCAGCCAATGTTTTAGTTTTACTGATTATTTTTGGGGGGAAATCAGTGTTGTATTTTTCCGAACATTTGTTAATTATTATTTTATTTGAAATAGTTATTTACTGATTGATTTAAACGATTTAAATGCAGGAACAAGTGGGTTTATGTATTGGTTAATTTTCTTTTCTTAGTGTCTTTATTAATTAATTGCTTTTGCAGGTTTCATCCTAAGCAGTACAGCCTATTCCACTTCTCACCTAATACAAGGATGGATATACACAGGTCAGCATTCAGTTACCCGAACTAAAACGCACTGTTTAAGACATGATACACAACTGAAGAGTACCTATCGACATCCATTGCGTACATATTTTGCAATGCTGTCTTATTTTTTGTATCATTATTATTAGTGATTTCATAGTTGTATATTCATTTGTAAGTGAAAATCTCGATTCCAGCAATGCTGACACCCGTTCCTTTGCGCCACCTGGATCAGTGTACTCGGCGGCTAACGAATTTTCCTTTTGAAATTAGGAAACCAAAATCATGAATCTATCAGTTACAAATAGAAAAAAAAAAAAAAAAAAAAAAAAAAAAAAAAAAATTGGAAAACTAATTACCGGTTGTCCAAATGTTTATAAATGGAAATCGGGAATTAAAATACGCGTTTATCTTTTGGTCATTTGATATTCTACTTGGAAAAAAATGTTTTAATTTTGTGTCGATTTCTTAAAAAAAAATATGGAAGAACAAAAATATGTTTTCCTTTTTTTTTTTTTTTTTTGCTTTGCATTGCGTTGCGTTTATAGAAAACGAAAAATTACCCGTTGAAAGAAATAAAGAGAAAATTAAAAGAGGTTTGATTTTCGTTGTTCTCATTTTGTTTAAGAAAAAGAAAAACGAAAATTTAGTTCAATTTTTCGTATTTTTGTTCATGGCCAAAAACTGGATTATGATTTCATATTTGAAAATCATAATCCAGTTTTTGGCCATGAACAAAAATACGAGGGGCGGTTGGATCGGGGGTGGGGGCGTGGTCATATCTCACACAGACGAGAACAATGTTTGAGGATTTAAAGCATTTTTCTTAACAATTTATATAGGTTTTGTACAAATATATATGGTGAAATTGTCTTAAATTTTCTATAGAGCCCTTCTGCAGTTGAGAGTCCTTCAAAAGAGATAAATGTCAATGTTGAGGAGAGACCTTTTGGGGAGAACATTGGTGCTGCTGTGGTAAGTTAAACGGGTGGTAAAGGTGGCGGGGTTTGGGGGGGATGGTGGTGAGGGGCGGTCGGACTGGGGGGAGGGGGTGGTGAGGGGCGGTTGGATCGGGGGTGGGGGCGTGGTCATATCTCACACAGACGAGAACAATGTTTGAGGATTTAAAGCATTTTTCTTAACAATTTATATAGGTTTTGTACAAATATATATGGTGAAATTGTCTTAAATTTTCTATAGAGCCCTTCTGCAGTTGAGAGTCCTTCAAAAGAGATAAATGTCAATGTTGAGGAGAGACCTGTTGGGGAGAACATTGGTGCTGCAGTGGTAAGTTAAACGGTTGCTAAAGGTGGTGGGGGGTCAATAAGTCACCTTATTGTTACTGATGTTTCAGCCTGTGAGATATAAACATTTGTTCTTTAAATGCAACTCAAACGAGATTATGTCGTGATGGGAAAAGAAGACACAAAAGCGAACTGATAAATCAGACTTTATTAATGAAACTGAACATCAGGGCTGCAGTCCGTGCTAACAACTATAGGTCTCCAGTGAAAACGACGTGACTGAAATAAGTTTAAGACAAAAATACAACAAAATGGCTAAAAAAATATAAATGAATTAAAATACCTAAGAAACTAACAACAATAATAATAAGAAAAAGAATAGTCTTTGCGCTGTCTGTGGTACTGGATGACTCGTAGATCTCTCTGCTGCCCGTCTGACTCCCACCTGCTCTTATCTTTGGAATGTTTCCTGTCCTGACTGGACTTCCCCCAATAGCAAACTGAACTGACTCTATCCTTGTCTCTCTGCCCTGCTGGAGTTGATAGCATGGATGGCAGTTTGTTTGGAAATTAAGAATTAATACTTTTTTTGGGCAAATCTTTCAAATACTTAGGATGACCAAGATGCTGGAGACTGTGCCTTGTCTCCATACGAAAAAGAGGCTGAATGTCCATCTGTCAAAATAGTGACTTTTTATCTTTGTGTGCTATCCATTTGGTGTACTTTGTGTACAGACATTATTTTAGAAGTGACCCCACTCTCTTTCTCTTGTCAGGATGTGTGGGGGACTTGTGGCAGTGACGTTTCCTGTAGTTCTTTAACAGGTGACTTGGAATCAAATTGTGCTTCCACAAGTGAAAAGGTGACTGTACTTATTCTATTAAATGTAGCAAAATGTATGCATATCCTAATACAATGACACAAGTAATGAAGTCAATACTTTGGCATTTAAAGTCTAAATCAGTTGAGTAATTGTAATGTGAGGAAATATATATATATACATATATATATATATATATATATATATATATATATATATATATATATATATATTAGATTATTTTTACATTATATTATTATTATTATTATTATTATTATTATTATTATTATTATTATTATTTGTTCTGTCCCATGCTACAAAGTTTTTTGGATAAATGAAATCTATGTAAAGGATAATAAAAAGTAAAATAGTACTGTAGAAAAACTATTCTTATTTGGTGTTGTAATTTATTTTGGTCTGTGTTGGGGTTTACAGGTCATTTGACCTCTTCAACATATAGCCAGTTGTGAAGGCTTTTATTTCCTGACACACAAACTTAAGTTATAGTTTGAAGGGTATATAAACACAATGTATGGAATGCCAGTTATTGAACATGGGAGATGGACATAAAGGACAATAGAAAGTGAAGAAATATTAAAAGACAGAAGTAAGCTTAAGATATAATAAATTAATATGTAAACTTTATATTTATGTATTTCTTTATCTTTTTTTCCTCTATTACAGACTTGGGAGAAGGAATTCTGTCAAAATGAGTCCCCTTCAACACACAGCAGTGAGGGGGACAAATACTTTACATGTGCTTTGCCAGCTCAGCCCTGCTTCTTTTTTATAGAACTAAAAGAATGGCAGGCACTAAGACAAAAACAGCATGGTCGACTTTTTCAGGGTCTTCAATGGACCAACATAATTGCCAAGGGCATCAGGTCCGTGCATCCACACTGTAGCTTTGGGTTTAAGCGGCACAGTGTTAAAACCCTGCTCTCACAGAAACCAGGAGCAGTTTTTACATGTGTGGGCTACTGCCGGTTTACAGACTGTCCAGTGACTGTACATGTTGAAGTCACGGATGAGAGCACCCTCAAGGCAGCAGTGGTTTTCTCTGGAGGCAATGTGTGTCATAACACGCATGAGCTCAAGAGAAGGCCAGTGCGTGCAGATGCACGGCAGTACACCGCAGAACTCCTACAAACTAAACTCCCTAGGAGTTTATACTTGGAGTGTATGCACAAGCTTCCTCACACGGTCATTGATTCCGGTTGCAGGGATGATGCTCCATCCAAAGACGTGTTAAAAAACATTGCGTGGAGTGAACGAAAACTAAAATGGCCACATTCGGATGAATTAAGAAGTTTGAAGAAAATCATTGATGGCCAACCTGGCACGGACAATGATGTTCTGCAAAGGGTTTTGATGCACCCAAAAGGAATCATGCTGTGGTCGAGGAAGACACTCTCTGTCTTTTACAATAGATCTAAGGAGGATATCGTGTATCTGGATGCAACAGGGAGTGTGATTCAAAAGAGTGCACAAAGTCCACCATACTACGTGTATGAGTTGGTGGTAAGAAACCCATACAAGGGTGCTTCACCTTTACCTGTTGCAACCTTTGTTACATGTGACCACACAACAGCATCGGTCACATACTTTCTGCAGTCTTTCCAAACAGACCTACTCAGAATGTGTGGAAGTGGGGCGAGCAAAAGGCCTGTAATGATTATTTGTGATGGCTCCCTTGTGCTTATGCACTCTATTTCCATCACATTCTGCAGAACAGGTCTGGAGGATTTACTGCAGAAATACTTCCTGCTGATCACAGGACAACATCCTGCAGATACATTTGACCTCCCTATTCTTCATAGATGTTTAAGTCACATCATGAAGAATGCCAAGGATCTATGCAAAAAACAGTAAATATTTTTGGAGTGTGATTTTAATTTTGTATACTGTTTGAAATGAAATGTACAAAGATAATAATGTTCTTGATTGCTTTCTTTGTAGGATTCCACAGCACTACAAGCTAGCAATGCACGTCTTTGGGCTCCTTGCGTGCTGTTCAACTTTAAAAGAAATGGATGAGGTGGTTTATAGCTCTGCCGTGGTTTTTTGCAGTCCTTGCAGTGGACCAAATGTACCAAAACACTACAACAACTTACGACTGCTCATGCAGCAAAGAGGGAGCTTTGAGCTTAATGAGAAAGACGTCACTGCTGAAGACTACAAGGTATTAAAATGAAAGTAAATGTTCATATAACAAGACTTTTTCCACCACATGGCCTCACAGCTATAATGCATGCACTATACAGTGTAATAAAAACTAACTGGACCTGCTGAACCCTCTGGTTGCTAAATATTATGTGTGCTGAGTAGACGTGGGTTAAAGTGAAGTTTCTGTCTATGCGTTATCCGAATAAATCAACACCTGTCAAGGACGTATCAGGCATCTTAAATCAGATCAGCAAGCACAGATGAGCCACAATAGTGTTAAACAGAATAAATTAAGAATGAACACATTTAACATTTCAAACTTCTGAAATTCTGAATATTGACTTTTAGCATGATTTTGGAACCACACCCCTCATGAGTCATTTCCAATCTACAATCAGCAATGCAGTTCTTGATCTTAATGGTCCATCCAATATTTATTACTCGCCAGAATTCATTTCTGCTCTGGCTAAATATTTCCTCCCGTATGCCACCCTGTGGTCTGGTATGATGCTAGGTAGGTTTAACTCATGTTAACACATTTCATTGATTTAAGACAAATAGCTATTAATCAGTACATCAGTATAGCATTTGCTTACTTTCACAATGGTTAAATTGCTTTTAGGAGATCTAGGACGACATGGGAAAAGTGCAGTCTACCAGAACTTGAGTAAATTCTATAAGAAGGTCAGACAGTCAAAGAAACAGGTAAATTGTTGCAAGAAGCATCTGATATTTCATTCTTTTAAAATCATATTATAGTTGTTCTTAGAGTGTCAACAGCTAAGAGATGTACATTATTTTTTTCAGAACTTTACGCAAGACAACCATACGCAAGGGATAATGGAGAAAAGCCAGTGGGACCTAAAAAAAATTAGGTTCCAAAGAAAAAGGCTGAAGAGACTCGATGACTTCGTGCAAATTTATCAAAAGATGCATGATGCTCTTCTTGTCGAGTATGCAGATGTGAAAAGATGCAGGAAAAAGGTATGGAATACTTTTTGTTTCTTGATTGCTACTTTAACCTGCTCACATTTTAAAAGCAATAAGCTTGAGTACAGTTTTTATCTTACAAATGGGCATTTATGTTTTAGTCTGTGTTTGTGTCTGACAACACATCTTTTTAAGTTTTTTTGAGTAGAAATGGAAGTGTGGAAGAGAAGTCAGAAGCGCAGAGGACTTTATGTTTCTCCTTTAGTGCTGGACCTGTCATTGAAGGTAAAAATTAAAAGACGCTTTAAATGACGCATAAAAAGCACAAAAGCATATGTTGTGATTTTGAATATATGTACATCCTAATTAGTCTTCAGTAATTTTTCCCCTAAAACCAATGTATCCAAGATGTTTTAAATCTGTTGTAGCTATTTCTGTCTGACTTAGTAAGTTTATTTGTTTTTTTTTATTATTTATTTGTTTTTTGTTTTTTAAACAGAAAACAAGAGAGGACTCTCCACAGCCACATTTAACAGATGAACAAACTGAAGTATTCATGCAAACACAGGTGTGTGTGCAAAAAAAGTGTGTATGTATGTATATATTAGGGCTGTCAGTTTAACGCCTTAACTTAATTAATTCGTTATTAAAAATAACGCCATTCAAATATTAACACGCTGGCCCCCGCCTCCAGACCTGTACATTGTCTTATATTTCATATTGTTGAGTATTGACAAATATGATGCAGGGCAACAACTCCATACATGCAGTTATACCCTAAAATTTAAGATACTGGTGCAAAAAATGCCCCTGTATGTATTTTGTCTCATATATATCACATAACACACGCTATCACATCTGCAGCAAGAGCAATATGATAGGATTGCTGATTTTGTCCTGATCTATCACGAGCTGAAACGTGATTTTATGCAACAGTTCAGTAAATAAGAAGCTGATATTGTGTTATATTTTAAATGCAAAGTTATGTGTGTTTGCTCAGTTCTGCAGAGAACATATTACTTTTAAAGCCACAGCAGAATTGTAGCACGTGTCCAAGCAACACAGAGGTGTTTAGTTTCTGAATGAATCTCATTTTGATCTATTTGTGTAAATAAATTATTTAAAAGCATTCATAAAGAAAGAGATTTACTTGATTCCTGAATGAATCCCTGTTTTGAACGAATCAAATGAATGAACGGATGACTCATAAAGACATCACCATCTGCTGGCAGATTTATTTTCTTATTTAGAGTATCATTTACACTTTTATAATAATAATAATAATAATAATAATAATAATAATAATAATAAAGGGATAGTTCACCCCCCAAAAAAATACAAAAAAATCCGTTTACTCACCCTCATGTTGTTTCAAGCCTTTCTTTTATGATAATTTATTTGAAACATAAAGTAATTAATTACATTAAAAATGATCAGCTGACATATACACATATATGTGTTTCCTTTAGTCACCTGATTCCTGCCATTTTTATTAACAGAGTTAAGAAAACATGAACACATCTGAAGCTCCAGCCACATCAAACACGACAGAGCATCAGGAGGAGGACAGAAGTACTCAATGTACCAATGACGCTCCATTACAGGTGATATTAAATAAAATGAAGAATTGTCAGCACATAGACTGCACAGTAGTGATTTGCGAATGGCGGTTATATCCGCGGGCGTTGCGGATAATCCGTTCTGGAAAAAAATGCGTTTTGATTATTTGCGGGTGGATGAGAAATCAATAATGATGCGAATATGAACTACATTTTCTAAATAAACCTGTTTTTAAATACTTTTTTATCAGCCAGACGATTTTGCTTAAACACGGATTATGTGGGTTAATGTCAAATACAAAGACATCTGTTCCCAGACAGCACACGTACGTCTGGCCGACGTCGGCCCGTGAGCAGAACGTCGGCCTCATAAACTATAAGATCTAATAAGGATCGGCCAGGTATAGGCGAGTGTGCTCTATTTCGCCAGCTCATCAAAGGTCGGCCCATGAGTTTGCTGACGACCGAAGGCCGATGCCGCTCTTTTCTGTTTGAATGTGGACGGTTATTCGTCTCTTAGCAACCCACCAGAGAGAAGGCGACTCATCCGGGACATCTGTGGCGTTCAGGTAAGTTTTCGCTTGAGTTAAATTGGGAAAAAAAGTCTTATTTTGTGAATTACGTGTTACTTAGTAACTAGTAAACGCTCGGTGCACTGTAGTACAGGGAAAAAGGCTTTGCAGCGAGCCCTGTTTGATTTTGACTCATTTACAACTAATGTTAAGTTGTTTAGCTGCTTAGCTAATGGTAACAGCGTCTCCACAGTGAGCTATTGTTGCGGTTCCTTTTCGAAATAAATGAGTTTTAAAGTCATTATTGGATAATGATTGAATGAGACTGTGAATTGTTCATGTAATGTTTTAATTCTAGACGTTTACTTATGTAAAAACTGTGTGACTTTGACGTTTTAAGGAGTTGCCATGGAAACGGGGCGGCAACACGACACCTGAAAGGAAAACTCGGTCTCTCGCTGATGTTGTCACTGCTTTTAGGTAAGTTACGTGCCTTAAATCATACAAATGTTACATAAAACTGTTCCTGACTCCTTTCTTACTTGTAATTGACAGGTTTCTGTCGAATATTTACTTTATAGAAATGGTTTAATGTCTTCGACAAAGTCCGTTATCATCTCACAGACGAGGTAGGCTAACGTTAGAGATTAAGCTCTTGTTTATGAAACGTTGGCCTTTTAATCAAATCTTCTCGTGTGTATATAGCAGGTTTTGACTGAAGTGTAAAGGTTTTACTGCCATTTTGACTATGGGTTATTGGAAGTAGGCAAATTTATTTAACCTAAATGGCTGAAAACAAGTTCAAATGCGTTTTGATCTTTTAAATTAAACGAATATTGATAAAAATGGTTCTGTGGTTTCAGGAGGACAGAAATAAACCCTCGACAACAGATGCGAAGCTGCAAGGTTTCAAAATTTCAGTAGGAAATATACAGGAGAACTGAAGAAGCTCATGAAATAACTAAATATGCATTTTTTTTCCACAAAATATATTTCACCTATATCACCATGCATCATTATTATTTTCTTTTTTTTTCTGCAGAGTTATATACTTATTTATTACAGTAATTTTAAGAAACTAAAAACATAGATTCTGTTATCTAGTTGTAGTATATTATATATTCTGTATATTCTTTCTATTTTCTGCATTTTACCTGTTTAGCTTATTTCCTTCTAATAAACCAGCAACTGCATACTAAATAATGTTGTCTCTGTGACAAATTGCTTGTTTTGTTCCTAGATTTTTCCATGCTGATGGCCTGCTGCACATCAACAGACTCAGAGTGAACCTCCTTCTCCAAAGAACTATAAACCATTGGACTAGTAAGTAAAATCTCAAACATACACTACTGTTTCATAAGTTTTGGTACATGGTAAAGTCTTTTCTGCCTGCCACAACTTTGTGTATTTGATTAATAATACAGTTAAACAATAATATTGTGAAATTAATATAATTTTTAAAATAATTTTGTATTTTTATATTCTTAGAGAAGTCATTTATTCCTGTGTTGCAAAGCTACATATTCAGCATCATTACTCCAGTTGTCAGGGTTTAAAAATTACAGCATTTATTTGAAACAGAAATGTTTGCTGTAACGTTTGATAATGATAAGATATTGATAATAATTAAATGTTTCTTGAGCATTAAATCAGCATATTAGAATGATTTCTGAAGATCATGTGACACTGAAGACTGGAGTAATGAAGCTGAAAATACAGCTTTGATAACAGAAATTACATTTCACAGTATATTTGCATAGAAACTGTTATGTTAAATTATAACAATATTACACAATATTATTGTTTTTACATTTATTGTTGACCAAATAAATGCAGCCTTGGTGAGCAGAAGAGACCTCTTTCAAAGATGTAAATAAAAGTTTATGAATTTACAAACTTTTGAAAGGTAGTGCAGTTCCTCCAAATGAATGTTCCTCCCACTTAAAGGGATAGGTCACCTAAAAATAAAAGTTTTGTCATTAATTACTCACCCTCATGCCGTTCCTAACCCGTAAGACCTCCGTTCATCTTCTGAACAGAAATTAAGATATTTTTGATGAAATCCGAGAGCTTTCTCACCCTCCATAGACAGCAAGGGTACCACCACGGTCAAGACACAGAAAGGTAGTAAAGACATTGTTAAAATAGTCCATCTGGCATCAGTGGCTCAACTGTAATTTTATGAAGCTATGAGAATGCTTTTTGTTTGCCAAGGAAACAAAAATAATGACTTTATTTCTTCCCTTCTGGGACAGCCTGTTGTCATTATCAAGAGTACCACGATGTATGCCTGTGCTTTCCTCTGCTTGTAAACAAGGCGCAGCACATGCATGTACTACATCAGCAATTACACACGTGAGTCGTTATACTGTCTGTACTCTGTAGTTACCAAACACCTCTGAGCGGCTAAAACAGGAACCCATTGCATTTGCGACACAACAAGAATACAGTGTTGGTAAAGAAAAATTATCTTTTTTGTTCTTCTTTATTGCACAGACTTATGGCATAAAGATTTATTGTATTATGTTGATCAACAAAGAATACATTGCCCCTGCTCACCCCCTCTCCCTCCTTCTCTAATTGAACAGGTGATTAATATTCTCATTCCCACGTAACCCTGTGACTCTCCACCACAAACATGTGACAGAGACAAAAACATGTTAACTTTTTCATGTCCACTACACTCTCCATAATGGCGGCAAACTGGACCAGAAGAAAAGAAATAGAAATCGTTGAATATAGTTGTTATTTTAGCCCATAAAATTATTCTTATAGGTTCATAAAAGTACGGTTGAACCGCTAATGTCACATGGACTATTTTACAGATGTCCTTACTACCTTTCTGTGTCTTGACCGTGGTAGGACCCTTGCTGTCTATGCAGGGTCAGAAAGCTCTCGGATTTCATCAAAATTATCTTAATTTGTGTTCTGAAGATGAACAAAGGTCTTATGGTTTTGGAATGAGATGAGGGTGAGTAATTAATGACAGAATCTTCATTTTTGGCTGAACTAACCATTTAAATTATATGAAATGTGTTTTTGTATTTTATTGCTTAACTTTTGAATAGCCTTCCTATTAATTGTTCTGGCACAATCTTTTAGTTTAAATTAGATTGAAATACACATTTTTAGTCAAGTATTAACATAACACATCTCATAGCACTGCACTACAGTTATATGTGATTTAAAGGAAAAGTCCATTTCCAAAACAAAGATTCACATATGATGTACTCACCCCCTTGTCATCCATAACGTTTATGTCTTTCTTTCTTCAGTCATAAAGAAATTGTTTTCTGAGGAAAACATTTCAGCATTTTTCTTCTTATAATGTACTGATATGGTGGCCCGATTTTGAACTTCCAAATCGCCGTAGATTTAGCAGCATAGTACTGTAAAAACAGTACAATACCACATTTATACATTACAGTAAAATACTGTAATTTATATTGCATTCTGGGTAATTTTGACTTGGCGGGAATATTTTACAGTATATTTTAGTGTTGCTGTAACCTTGCTGTAGCCTGACTGTAATATGCCAGGCAATAATACAGGACTGCTGTAAATAGCGCATCACACAGACAGAACACAACTGCTGCTGACCGGAGAGAGAAGCAGAACGGCTGATTACTGCAAATTCGGTAAGTTCATATTTGATTATATTTTTAGTTTGGAATGAAACTGCAAGTTTAGCCGCAAACGTTATTATCTAACTCCCTCAAAGCTGTGGTCGAAACTCCGTGAGTTACGCGCTCATTCACCCGCTGAACTTTTCATATCTAGTAAATTAACGTTAGCTTATGGTTTATTTCCACCAAAACTAGAGTCAATGTTTGTTGGAACTCTGGAAAGACAAACCGAGGCCATTTTGGTTAGTTTTATTTTGTATTCTGTTGAGTTTCAACAAAACTTGCTTTACTATGATATGCGAGGTAAAATAACCTCTGATTCGAGCCTGTCAATGACAAAAATGAGCACTTTTTAATACATACATTTACGGTGCGTCAAAAAAAAAGTCAGGTTCACGGTCGCGGTTAATACTGGACATAGTCGCTATTAGTCAACAAAGATAAGTAAAATGCATGCCAAAATCTTCAGCAAAGTCAAGCATAATATGTTTCTTTTTTTAAATAACTGATGTATTGTTGGAGTGTATGAAATACACATGTATATGCAACAGTCTACGTGACTTTAGCCTATACATCGTCAACAAGTAGTCAAACACATTATTGAATCAAATTTATTTGATTTTTTTTTTGCAGGTCTACAATGTGGTCCACTTGTCTTTGCACCCTGGGAAGGGCAATGCTGTCGCATGGCAGTATTTTGTAAGTTTCATTTAAATTAATTAAATTTTTATTTAAGGTCATCAAAAGTTTACATAAACCTTGCAGTATCTGCAAAACATTACTTTTTTTTAAAAAACAAAATAAGAGGGCTTATAAAAAAAATGCATGTTGTTTTTATTTAGTACTGGCCTGAATAAGATATTTCAAATAAAAGATGTTTACATATAGTCCACAAGAAAAAATAATAGTGGAATTTATAAAAATGACCACATTCAAAAGTTTTCATACACTTGATTTGATCCACATGATCCACATCAGTTTTCTTTCTTTTTTTTTCTTTCTTTTTTTATGTTAAATTTACCTGATCTTCAAATTTTTCTGAAGAACAGGTGGTTTAACTGTTCCGGAACATGAACAACTATCAGTAAACAAAAAAACAGCTGTGGATCATTCAGGTAACAACACAGTATTAAGAATCAAGTGTATGTAAACTTTTAAACGGGTCATTTTTATAAGTTCTTTTATAAGTTCTTTTCTCTTTTGGACTAAACAATAACATGCTTTTTTTTATGATAATCTCTCTTAAAATTTTGCAGATTAAAGGCAAGGTGTATGTAAACTTTTGAATTCAACTGTATTTATTCTTTCATTTATTTTTCATCTATGCTACAGAATTTTTATTCACTATTTTTTTTCCCATGCTCTGTTCATTTTTCCTGGTGCTGTGGATAACAGATTTTGTCTTTGTGTGTTCCATGACTGTTTCAGTTTCACCACTGATGGGAATAAGTATACTGCCAGACGGGGAGTGAGCAGAAGATTAGGACAGTGGTGCAGAGTGATGGCCATCAGCCCTGCATGTCAACAGCTTCATTCAGTCCAAAATGATGTTTAAATGGAGGACTTCATAGAGAGGGTCAGTGGCCTGTTTGTCACCACCCATGTGTCCTGCATTTAGGGGTGAGGGTTATAAGACACTTGTTGTTGTTTTTGCTAATTTTAAGATGGTTTACTTTTTAGATAGTTTTAAGATAAATCAAGTTCTCTCTTAGGACATTGATTCCCAGTCCAGCTCTCAAGATGCATCTGTTTGTTTCATTTATATTCTTGCACACTTAAAATGCTTTCATGGCTGTAAAATGTTGATGCACTGTGCTCTGGGTAGCAAACACAATACTAAAATGTTTTGAAATGTTTTAATAAAAATACTTTTGTAAATATGTTTGGATTGTCTTTTGATTTGAGTTTTAGTAGTATCACAATTTTACTAACTATTTGTATGTACTATTCCTACTACACAATACACAATTATTGCACAATAGCAAATTACAGTAAAAACAAAATTGCAAAGTACAAAATAATACAGTTTCTTTACTTTTTAATGTCAAACACCCGTCTTGTCTTACTCTGCCTGGACTGTTTTTTTTTCTTATTCATGTCGAAAAACTCCCATCTCATGTTCTCCCTCAACTTTGAAATCATCATATATCGCTGTTTTACCTTTTTGTTAAGGGTGTTGATCCTCTTTGCATGTTCACTTTGCAAAGACTCTGTCGGTGCTTCTGCAGTGATGGAGTTTTTCGACATAACCTAACTGTCTTGAATCAGAATACACAGTGTTCAATTAAAGCAAGGCAAGACGAGCGTTTGAGAATAAAAAGTATTTGAATTGTTTTTTTGTTTTTTTAAAATAACCGTTTCACTAGATAATTCCGTTCTTCCTTGACTGGGATCATTTACAACCACATTAGGGATCGTTTAAAGCTGCATTTAAACTGCATTTTGGAAGTTCAAACTCGGGGCACCATATCAGTCCATTATATGGAGAAAAATGCTGAAATGTTTTTCTCCAAAAAAATAATTTCTTTACGACTGAAGAAAGAAAGACATGAACATCTTGGATGACAATGGGGTGAGTACATCATATGTGAATCTTTGTTTTGGAAGTGGACTTAAATAAATCACCTTTCTCTGAAATAAATAATAAAAGCTGTTATACTAATCTTTCTCCTTTTGCTTTACTGTTTCTATCTCTGGATGCCCATCCCAAGGTTACTAGAGTTTACGCCAGTTCCAGATTGGATCCAGCCTCACTTGTGAAGACTTCAGATGATGGCAACACTCAACAAGACTTCAGATGATGGCAACTGGACATACAAAACTGACAAATATTAATCTTATATTGCCTTTACGGGTAAGTTTGACGATTTTCAACCTGCTTTGTATTACTGCAGTGTTTCTAATATCTGTAAATGAACAATATTTAATCTTTCTCTGAGTTATGTGTACCTATCCCTTTTATTTGTAAGCAACACTCTGCAGGATGAAGAAAAAGAAATGACAAAATGGCAAAAACGCACTTTTTGGATCATCAAAATGCTGAGTTTTGCTGACAAATAAACTGGGTATCTCTGAGAAAGATTAAACATTGTTCTTTTACATATATTTCCAACACTGTAACAATACAAATTGGATTGAAAATTGTTGAACTTTAATAATCTTAAAGGATAGTGTGTGAGCACATGACTAGAGACCTTAGTAATATATATATATATATATATATATATATATATATATATATATATATATATATATATATATATATATATATATATATATATATATATATATATAAATTATTTGTATCATATAATTTCAAACATTTTAACTGCTGTAGTGTTTGCTTTGTTTTTATTTTATTTATGTCATTCTTGTATTATTGTAACTGTATTATTGTGTCTTGTATTTTTGCCATGAAAATAGTCTTAGATTCTGGTGTGGCAATGAAAATAGGTAATTACTAGTACTGAACACATGACATGTTTAATGCTTGAGCTGCTGTCATATGGACATTACTTTGTTGCCAGAAGATCTTCCCCAGTAAGTCTCAGTCACCTCTGGCTAATTAAATTTTTTTTTTTTTTATTGTAATCCTGAAAAAATGCATTTTCTGCAAACCTACTTTGAAATAAGTATTTGAAAAGTTGCTTGTACTTATACAACAGTTAACAATGGTTTTACTATAGTAAAACTGTAGCAACCATAAGTGTTTTAACAAGTTTAGTTTTTTGTGTTTTTTGGTTCATACCAAGGTTTGATGCCATGGTTCTACTATAGTTATATTGTAGTAATACTACAGTAAAACTGTGGTAACCATGACTATAGTAATCATATTTTTAAAATCATGGTAAAATTTGTAGTAACTATGGTTTTACTGCAAATACTGTAGTAATGGTTATTCTTGTACTTAATATGGTTTTACTGCAACAGTCAGTTAAACCATTGGTATTGTAGTAAATCTATGGTTGATTTTGTTTTAGTATGGTTTTACTGCAAATGCTGCGGTAAAACCATGGTTAATCTTTGAAAGAGTACACACTGGATGTAATGCTTCTCATTTGTATGTCACTTTTGATAAAAGCATCTGATAAATGTAAATGTATTTGTATGTTTAATATGTTTATTGAAAATATTAATAAATTTGCGACTGTTGTTGAGAGTGGTGTGTGTTGTTTTATTATAAACCGGCGGCTTCTGCCGCGGGTGATCCTAGAATAACGATGAGCAAAACGCCAGTGAGCACACACGCAGAGCAGCCGGGATTTACGGCTGCATCGGCCGAACGTCGGCCGGAAGTCATTTGCGATCAAATGCCGACGTCGCGGCGACATCTTGCCGATTAGCAAACGCTCCCTGAGCGACATCGTGCCGATGGAATTTTGTAAATCGGGTCGACGTCGGCCCGACGTATGTGTGCTGTTAGGGTTGATACAACCTACCTGGGGTGATATATTTATATATATATATAATATGACTTTGCCTCAACAGAGAATGTGATTTGGATAATCGGACTCATTTGAATCATGGTAAGGAGTTGATTGTAACATTTTTAATGAACTGTTAGCCGACAACTATCCCCACCTCAAACAGCAAAAACATAGCAAACTGTTTTAGCATGTGGGTTTACGTTAGCATGAATGCAAAGTATCAAATTCAAATAAAGAAACGGGTTATGTACGTCAAATAATTGTATCTACCACATAATGATTGCTGGACAAAAAATAATCTGAATCTTAAAAAATCTGATTTTTTATTTTTATTTTATATTTATTTTTTAAAGTTTATCACATTCACATGCCACTACCACGGCTCCTTTCGGACTTGTCAAACTGACAGTGACTAACCCCAGTGTTATAACGCCCACATCATGGTCTACCGAATGAATAGCTAATTCAATGGGATTTGAATAAATGCAAATATTCCCTAAAAGCACCCAGTAAAGACAGTGATGTGGTCAGAACAGTGGCACCGGCTTCCTTTAAAATATGTTTGATGATTGCGCCTGATGCGCCCGCGCCCGCTCCGTCCGCGCCCGTGCCAATATTGCTGCCTGTTTATCCGTGAGATCATGTCAGAGGAGGCGCGCAGAATGATAAAATAATAATTATTATTGCTTACTAATTTGAATCAGAAAATTATTACGAAAACAATACCTTAAAATGGAAACAATCAGATTTTACGATCAGAAATTTCTTAAACTGAACCCCCGCAAACTTTTCAGTCCAATGATCCAGTATGCGTACAAACAGTAAGTTCAGAACGGCTCTAATACATAGAAAACCAGACCGATTTCATCAGAGATGGCGGAGTGTCAAATCCAGATGTTAATTAACATTATACTTTTCTGGGTGGATTTGGCTTAAAAGCGAGTTATTAAGCATAAGTGTGCAGAGATGTGCAGATCAGTTGAATCAATCTGCTGTTAAAAATGAAGCATACATTCATCATATAATCATACAGAACTAAGAACTATATCACTATATCACTACATTTAATATTTTTTCCAGGATTGTTTCTGTCAGTAAATTTAACATTATCAAGTACATTTGTATATCTACAGTAATATGTTTTCTTGACCCACAGCTAACTGAATTATGGGTGAAAAATGACACCGAAGTGGTCGTTTCTGTGATCCCCTCTCAAATAAGAGGGAACAGTTACATCATCCACCACAGTGAGCTCCAATCACTTAGACCGCACAACTGGCTCACCGGTGAGGTATGTAGGCCAAATGGTACTGCAGCATGATCACTGAGTTATTGAAAAGTCTCAGTGACGTAATCATCTAAATGCATTAATGGATTAGGTTACTTATGTTATGCTGCCCTCATAACAATCATTTCAGTTCTGAAGTATTTGTAAATATGTGTTTTTAAATTAATCCAAATTCGCAGACTGGGAAAGTTTTAATGCAAATGCCAGTAAAAATACATAATACATAATTTGTCTGTGCACAAAAAAAAAAAAAAAAAAAAATCTAACTCTAGCTTGCTCTGTTCTTTTTCTATTCTATCAGTTTTATTTTTATTCTATATTTTAACAAAAACTTGCTACGTGTACTGTGTTAAGCTAAGTGACACTTGTCATAGCACTTACATATCATTGCTCTTTTGTTAATTGTTCCTTTGACCTCATTTGTAAGTCGCTTTGAATAAAAGCGTCTGCAAAATAACTAAATGTAATGTATTGTAAATTTAGTGATTGGGTTATGGTTTGGCTTGGTTGTTAATGTAATAAGTTCTGATATGCTCTCTGTCTGAATATTAAATGTGATGTTAGATCATCGAGTGCCTCTTGCATCACACTGTGAACCATCTCCATTTGGACAAAAACATCTACATAATGAACCATTTTGTAGCTGGTGTGATCCTTTCTGGGGACAGAAAGGCACTTAGGTGTCAGAGTTTATCAAAGGTAAGATTTACTTGTTTCTACAAAGGGTGAAGAGTTTGATAATGTACACTATGATGAAGGAAAACTAAAAATTATGTAAATTATAGATGTTAATGTGTTTTGGGTTTATCATATTTTGACAGTTCTTTTTGTGTTACAGGTTAACTTTGATGAGTACAAGGCCATTGTGTCTTTTATTAATGTAGAAAATGTGCACTGGAAGTTTCTGGTTAGTTTATATTAAACAATTTATATTTATGTACATTGCCTTTTGTTTTTGTTGTTGTTAATAATCGTGGAATAATTCAATTTTTCATATTGTTACAGTACATCAATGCAGCAGAAAGCTCTGTTTACTTAGTTGATCCATTAGACAACTCTGCAGAACAGGCAGAATCAGACCTTGCTGCCAATAAATTCAGGTACTTATGCTATTTCAGCTATTAAACCTAACCATTTACAATGCATTATATTCATGTATTTATGTCCGTTTATCTATTAGTCAACAAAGGACAATGGATGTAGACAGATAGAAGTTAATATGATCGAAACAGAAATAACAAAATCTCCATTTAAAAATCATCTGGGGATCAGTGCAAGTGCAATATGGTCAAACAGTGGTGGTTTTCTAAAATCATATACATTTTAAATTTGGGAGTAATTGTTATTAAATGTATGATAGAAATTAACATTTCATTGTCGCACAGTGAATACTTTCAAAAGAGGACCATCCACCACCGTAAAAGAGACTGGGCTGGTATTAAGTTCAGAGGAGCAATTATGCAGCATCCAGTCCAGCAAGACGGAAGTAGTTGTGGTGTGATCGTCATCATGGTACATTGTACAAGAATGTCAGAATACAACTATTTCACAAAATATAAATGATCTGAATAAATTCAGCATTTGTTTTTTAATTCAGTTTTTGTTTATATTGCGCATGCTATACATATATTTGGAGAAGAGCTATTTACAGTATTTAAATTACTAGGCAATATCATTCCAGTGTACATCACATATGCTTTTAGATGGCAAAGGCAGTCATGGAGGCTTTTCCAAAACTTCCCAACATGGAATTTACCACCACTAAAAAAGAGATGGAGCTGGAACGTAGAGCTTTGGCACTGACAATACTTGAAGCATCAGGTGTGTCAGTTTTTTCATATGCATACTGCCATATTTAGATTTAAAAATTAAAAATAGTATTTCCATTGCCATCAGTGTTTGATGCAGAGAGCAATTGCTCTATGTGTTCAGCTGCCAAACCACCAGGACCAGGGCCTTCCATGACTGACTGGGTAAGGTGTTGTTTTTCACTTTGTTCATTTTGCACATGTTGATTGATTGAAAGGTTTGCATTTCATGGCTTTAACAGAAAATGGACATCAACCAGGAAACAAGGGTATTGAATAACCGGTAATGACATGCAACAAAATGTCACCAAATAGAGTCACAATTTATCTTGTTGTTTGTCCCTTTACAGATTCAGTGTGACGGCTATAGTCGGTGGTTCCATGCAGAGTGCCTCCAAATGGACGAAAGACAGCTAGAATTTGCCAAAAAAGCAGCCTGGGATTGCTGCTTGTGCAAATCTTACACTTTTCTTTTCTTTTTCTTTTTCTTTTCTTTTTCTTTCTTCGTTCTCTCTCTCTCTCTCTCTCTCTCTCTCTCTCTCTCTCTCTCTCTCTCTCTCTCTCTCTCTCTCTCTCTTGTTACCAAAATTAAACTGTGATGCACATTTTTGGTCTCTTTGTGTTTTTTTTTTTTTTTTTTTTTTTTCCCTTTTCTTTTCTTTTGGGGTTTGAGGTCAAACATACTAAATTACAACAATTGAAGGTCATTTTAATAATCAATGACCACAATAATTACAACTTAAGTCTTTAATGAGAACCATTTTATCTAATAAAAAATGTCACTTTTTACTTCATAGAAGCAAGTTAAAAATGGCTTTTGTGGAGAAAATTTGTTTGAATTGAAGTGTTTTTGTACTAAACGTGTTGTATTTGTCCCTTTACAGATTCAGTGTCACTGCTGTAGTTGGGAGTGCCTGCAGATGGAACACAGCACCGTTTAATAACCAAAAAAAAAAAAAAAAAAAATGCAGTGTGGGAGTGCTGTTTGTGTTTGAGAGCAATTAAACTTTCATACAAACTCTTTGTCTGTTTTGTAATATTTTTTTTTATTTATTTTTATTTTTTTTTTGGCTATTGAAAATGCTTTTCTTTTCCTTTTTTTTTTGTTTGACAGATTCTACAGTAAAACTCTCACGGTCATCTTGAAGAATCCATTGGAAAGGAATTTTATTAATGCCATTAAAAAATTCTGAAAATATCAGTGTTGTAATGTTTTTCTTCACAGATTTTGTATTTAATTTTCTCACAAAATTTACATTAAAAACCGGTGAAGGCTACCACAGAGTCTATTGAAAAATAATTTATTCAACATTTAATGTTAACTCTGAAGAAATTTCTATGATGGCAGTAGAAAAGGCATATGATGATCTTTACTGTAATGTATTCTGGCTGATTTTGTCTTTTATTTAATGTCAGCAGAAAAGTGGGAAATGATCAGTGTTACAATGTATTTTGACAGACCATGGTTTTCATTTTCTCTAAAATTCTAAGACAAAAAGTTAACATAGACAGAGTCATGGGCATTCTGAAGAAGTATGAATAGAAATCTTGCTATCAAGTTTGAAGGAATTTGAATAATGCATGTATAAATGTGAAAGACTGGTCAGTGCAATGTCACAGACTTTGCCATTCATTTTCTGTACAAATCTTGAGTGAAATTGCGTGAAACTTGACACAGACAGAGTCTTGGGCATTCTGAAGAAGTATGAATAGAAATCTTGCTATCAAGTTTGAAGGAATTTGAATAATGCAAATAATGCATGTATAAATGTGAAAGACTGGTCAGTGCAATGTCACAGACTTTGCAATTCATTTTCTGTACAAATCTTGAGTGAAATCGCGTGAAACTTGACACAGACAGAGTCTTGGGCATTCTGAAGAAGTATGAATGGAAATCTTGCTATCAAGTTTGAAGGAATTTGAATAATGCATGTATAAATGTGAAAGACTGGTCAGTGCAATGTCACAGACTTTGCAATTCATTTTCTGTACAAATCTTGAGTGAAATCGCGTGAAACTTGACACAGACTAGAATAGAAATTTTTCTGTTAACTCTAAAAAAAAAAAAAAAAAAAAGTTTATTTGGATAGAGTGCAGGATTCGAACACGTAACGCCTGGAGCACAACGGTGTTGACTTTGACGCGCTGCCCCTCAAGGCTATCGGCGCCATCCTTTTGAAAGAATATATAAAAAATATATATGCTATACTATACATTGTGTCAGACTTTGCCGTTAATTTTCTGTGCAAATCTTATATGAAAACTTGTGAAACTTGACACAGACAGAGTCATGGGCATTCTGAAGAAGTATAAATAGAAATCTTGCTGTCATGTTTGAGGGAATTTGAATAATGCATGTATAAATGTGAAAAAATGGTCAGTGCAATGTCACAGACTTTGCCATTCATTTTCTGTGCAAATCTTCACTAAAATCCTGTCAAACTTGACAGTCAGAGTCATGGGCATTCAGAAGAGTGCTGGATTCGAACACAAGACACCCGGAGCACAACGGCGTTGAATGTTTGCGCGCTGCCCACAAGGTTATTGACGCCGTCGTTTTAAAAAAATATATAAGAGCATATACGAATATATATGCTATACGATGCATTGCGTCAGACTTTGCGATTAATTTTCTGTGTAAATCTTGACACAAACACAGTCTTGGGCATTTTCAAGAAGTATGAATATAAATCTTGCTGTAAACTGTGAAGGAATTTGAATAATGCTTGTTTAAATGTCAAACAATGGTCAGTGCTATATAATGCATTGTGACAGACTGCCATTCATTTCCTGTAAAATTCTACACTAAAACCTTGTGAACACAGATAGAGACATGGTTGTTCAGAAAAATAATTTATTGAAAACGCTGAAGAAATTTTAATAATACATGTAGAAAAAGGAGCAAATATTCAGTGTTAGAATGTATTTTAACAGACTTTATTTTTCCAGAAAACTCCACAATATAATATATTCGAATGTAATATAACTGTATCTTCTATAATGTAAAATATAAATACGTTTTGTAAATACTTTTTTCCCTGTTTTCGAGCACATTTAATGTTTAACCGCTGAAATAGAGATGTTTGTCAGCTTTTTGGGCGCTTCGTGTCTCCGTACCGTAATTCCACTAATAGACGTGCAGCGGAATCCAGATGGCGGCAGGCTTGACCGGGTGTTCACAGATGGCGGCTCACTTGACCGCGGTGATTTCTGCCGCCTTCACACCACTCATTAAATATGCCTCGATGGTCTCTGCTGGAATATTTTGAGTTGGTAATGGATTTCTCCTGACTCTTTGTACCTGCAGTTGCCTCAGCAGCTCGTTCAGGTTTGCAACCACCACGCTGTTGACCTCGGTGTCTGTAAGGGCCGATATTTCCCCCATTCTCTCCAGAACATGTTCCACTGTTGACTCCACAACATTTTCACTAACCCTTCCCAGAGACACATCTTGGGATAGGGCACGCAAATCTGAAATTACGCCTTGAAAAGCCATAGTGCTGCTAGTAGTTGTCGTCGAACTCTTCCACCGTTTAAGCTCCGCCCACGCTAGTTGATTGTCACTCCTCATTTACATGGGCGTTTTTGGTTTCCGTTTGAGCATTTGATTTATCATTTGAGCATTTGATTTGCTGTTTGCGATGTTGATTTGAGCATTTGATTTGCCGTTTGCGATGTTGATTTGAGTATTTGATTTATAATTTGTGATGTTGATTTGAGTATTTAATTTATCATTTGATCATTTAATTTATCATTTGAGCATTTCATTTATCATTAGAGTACTGAATTATAGATTTAATTATGACAGGTTTATACTGGGTTGATCGTGAAAATTTAATATCAAATACAAATGACTTTTAATTTGATTTTTGATACAGTTAATGTTTCCCCGAATGAGGAAATTAAATCACATTTGACCATTTGATTTCTCATTTGAGAAGCCATTTTGAGAGTTTGATTTATTATTTGATAATTTGAGCATTTGATTTATCATTTGTGCAGTTGTTTTGAGAGTTTGATTTATGATTTGATCATTGTAGGCATTTGAATTTTCATTTTAATTTTGTTAGGTAAAAACTTCCATATATGAGGACGGGAAACAACGAAATAAAGTGTTTAATCTTACACAAAAAATGTGTTGTGTACTATCATATGGTTTTATAACGATATTAATGTGCTGTATGCCGCTAAACTTTTCTCAAAGACTTTTTTTCCACTCGCGATGTGGAACAGACGAGAGCGCTGTGCAGTTAACATTACTTCTAAACTTTTTCTCAGAGAGATAACCTTATTTCCTTTCACTTGCGATGCGGAGCAGACAGGGCAGTTGGCTTTATCAAGGAAACACCAAAGTAAGTGTTTTACCTCATTTACATTTTGTATAATATCACTTTATGACCACATTAATATGTTGTGTGCACCTAAACATTTCTCACAGTGATATTTCTGTGTTGTGCTCTCCTGAACTTTTTCTCAGAGAGATATTTTCTTTCAGTCACGATGCGGAGCGGACGGGAAAGTTGGTTTTATCAAGGAAAAATGTTTTACTTTACATTATGTGTAATATTACTTTTTGATGATATTAATATTCTGTGTGCACCTAAACATTTCTCATAGATCTTAATTGTTATGCAGTGCTGACATGGAGGTTGCTTTTAACAGGGAAACACTAGAAGTAAGTGTTTTATCTCATTTAAAATATGTATTTAAGTAAGTGTTTTACTTCATTTACATTACGTATTTTATAAGATAATATTACTTAATGATGATATTTATATGATGTGCACCCTAAATGATCCTAAATTTTTCTCATAAATATTAATTGCTATGCAGTGCTGACGTGGAGGTCGCTTTTAACAGGGAAACATTTGAAGTAAGTGTTTTATCTCATTTAACATTTGCGTTTTATACGGTCATATTGATTTATAGTGATATTTATGTGCTGTGCTCTCCTGAACTTTATTTCAGAGAGATATCACAATGCGGAGCAGACGGGAAAGTTGGTTTTATCAAGGAAAATGCCAAAAGTAAGTGTTTTACTTCATTTACATTGTGTAATATTACTTCATGATGATATTAATATGCTGTGTGCACCTGAACATTTCTCATAGATCTGAATTGCTATGCAGTGCTGAGGTGGAGGTCGCTTTTAGAAGGGAACCACTAGAAGTAAGTGTTTTATTCTTATTTAAAATATGTATTTAAGTAAGTGTTTTACCTCATTTGCATTATGTATTTTATAAGATAACATTACTTTATGATGACATTTGTACATTCTGCATGACATCTGCTTGCTTTAATGGCCAGATACACTGGACATTCAAGTCTGGAGCGAAAGGAGTTAACATGGAAATGGGGCGAAAACTCAACTGTCGAGCAGAAAAACACATCTCCCACTGTTGTTTTCACAAATTTCAGGTAAGTTTAGTCTCTAATATTACACAGATAGAACATACGTGAGAACATATGTGTTCCTGACACTTTCTTTCATGTAAATGACACACTTCTGTTGAATATTTGCTTAGAAATTGTTTATTGTCTTCAGAAAAAGTCCGTTAGCATCTGAACAGTAATGCTAACTATAAGAGGTAAGTTAGATTAACTATTAACTTGAGCTCTTGTTTATGAAAGTCTGGGCTTTTAATGTCATCTTAATTAACGTTACTTGCTGTTTTGCTTTTTTTATAAAGGTTTTGCAAGCAATTTGTCATTGGATGCAAGGAAGTAAGCTAATTTATTTAACCTAGAAGTATGCAATGTACGGTTAATCGGATACAAAATTAACATGGAGTGTGAAAATGGGCTGATGGTACTTTAAAAATGTTTTGACCTTTCATGGTAAACAAATATTGATTCCACTTGTCCTGTGACTTCAGCAGTTTCAGAAAAAAACATATACGACACAGGAAAAGTTTGAAAAAGCTTAAATTAAATTACTTTATATGTATCTTTCATAATATATTTAGCCTGTATCACCATGCAGCTGTAATTTTCCTTTGCAAAATTATATATATTTATATACTTTTATGTTTGTTTGCTTGTTAGTTATTTTAAAAGTACCTAAAAATGTAAATTATGTTATTAAATTGTATTGTTTTGTATATTCTACATATTATTTATTTTTCTTTTCTGCATTTCACCTTTGCTATAGTTTACTTCTAATAAACCTGACATTGTATAATAAATATTGTTGACAGATTGTTTATGTTCCTTCCTAGAATCTTCCATGCTAATGGCCGTGCACCAGAGTTGGAGCGTATCTCCTGTCGAAGAACATCTCTAGACATATGAAACGTATGGCTAGTAAGTAATATCTTAAACATACACTACCATTCAAAAGTTTAAGGGTCAGATTTGTCATGTATTTGAAATAAGTCTTTTATGGCAACAACTGCTGCATTTATTTGATTAAAATACAGTAAAACAGTAATATTGTGAAATTACTATTTTTAAATAACTATTTTCTATTTCAATATGTTTTAAAAAGTGATCTAACCTGATTTTGCAGCATCATTATGCTTACACCGTGTCTACACTGGACGCGAGTGGCACGGCACGACAAAATACAGTAGAAACCATTATAATCATTGATGCTGTCTACACTGGATGCGGCGAGGGGCGACACGACAAATCCCATACAGCAAACTGCTACCGCATTCCATTTATGACGTGCTCACACACAGTTCAAATGATTTGCAACGGTTGCTGTAGACACGGTGTTATCTTCAGTGTCACATGATCCTTCACAAATTATGCTGAAATTCAGCTTCGCGAAAACAGGAATAAATTACATTTTACAATGTATTCACATAGAAAACAGTTATTTTAAATTGTAATAATAAACATTACTGTTTTTATTTATGATCAAATAAATGCAGTTTTCTTGGTGAACACAAGAGGCTTATTTCAAAAACATAAACAAAACTGACCACAAATGTTAATAACACAAGGGAAACAAATATTAGTCCATTTATTCTAATAAAGTGCAAGAAGCTCTTAAAAATATTAACGTAAACAGATTTTTTTTTTTTTTTTTTTTTTTTTTTTAACCTTTGGTGATTTGTATTGTATACCAAGAATGCAATGCACAGTGATGTAGATTGTCTGTCTATGCTGGATGCAAACCAGAGCAACCATTGAAAATCATTTGCTGTCGGGGATTTGTAGTGTTGCGCCGTGCCTCATCCAGTGTAGACAGCATCACTGATTATAATAGGTTCTATCGTATTGTGTCGTATTTTATATGCATTTTGCTCACGGTGTTAAAACTGGTATGATGCCATTCATAACTAATAAAACTTTTCTATTTCAGAGACTGAAAATCATCAATAAAACACAAGGTAATGATAATTTATTTTAAGAATATAGTAAGACTAACAAGAATAAATAAAAATGCATCTGTGACTTCATATTGCTTCTTATTTTTCAGTGGATTGATAGCTCCAACACCAATTAATCAGACCCGAGCAGCTGATCAAGGATCACCAGAAACTCTGTAGAACTTTGCTCCTCAATGCCCAGAACTGGAAACCAGAGTTGTAAGTCATCAATCTAGCAGTCATCCTGCCTCTCTGAATTGTCATATTGCAGGAGATCTCAACATTGTCTCTCGAGGTCCACTTACATGCGTTTTGCTCCAACCTAGTCCAGTGCGCCTGAACAAACTAATCAAGGTCTTCAGTTTAACTATAAATTTACTTAAACTATGGGTGTGTATCTCTCAGGTCCCTTGATCATTAGCCAGTGGTTAAAGGAGAACTACACTTCCAGAACAACAATTTACAAATAATGTATTCACCCCCTTGTCATCCAAGATGTTCATGTCTTTCTTTCTTCAGTCGTAAAGAAATTATGTTTTTTGAGGAAAACATTTCAGGATTTTTCTCTATATAATAGACTGATATGGTGCCCCAATTTTGAACTTAAAATGCAGTTTAAATGCGGCTTTAAACGATCCCAAATGCGGTTGTATACGATCCTTGCCTAGAAAGAAGGGTCTTATCTAGCGAAACCATTGGTTATTTTAATAAAAATAATACAATTTATATACTTTTTAATGTCAAACGTTCGTCTTGTCTTGCTCATCCCGACCTCTGTTTTGTTCCGGTTCATGTCAGTTAGTGTATGTCAAAAAACTCCCATCACATGTTCTCCATCAACTTCAAAATTGTCCTATATCACTTTTTTTACCTTTTTTATTAAGGGTGTTTGATCTTCTTTGCATGTTCACTTTCCAAAGACTGTGTCGGTACTTCTGCAGTGATGTAGGATGATTTCGAAATAATTTTTCAAGTTGAGGGAGAAAATACAATTGGAGTTTTTTTTACATACCCTAACTCCATGTTTCCCAGCCCTGTTCCTGGAGGCACACCAACAGTGCACATTTTGGATGTCTCCCTTATCTGACCAATATATTTCTGGTCCTCGAGTCTCTACTAACGAGATGATGAGTTGATTCAGGTGTGTTTGATCAGGAAAAGTTGGAAAATGTGTAGTGTTGGTGTGCCTCCAGGAACGAGGTTGGGAAACACTGCCCTAACTGTCTTGAGCCAGAATACACAGTTGAGGGAGAGAAAGGCAAGAGTGTTTGAGATTAAAAAGTATTTTAAATTATATTCTTTTAATGAAAATAACCAATGGTTTCGCTAGATAAGACCCTTCTTCCTCGGCTGGAATCATTTACAACCGCATTTGGGATCATTTGAAGCCGTATTTAAACTGCATTATGGAATTTCAAAATCGGGGCACCATAGCAGTCCATTATATGGAGAAAAATGCTGAAATGTTTTCCTCAAAAAACATAATGACTGAAGAAAGAAAGACATGAACATATTGGATGACAAGGGGGTGAGTACATTATCCGTGAATCCGTTTTGGAAGTGGACTTCTCCTTTAAGGGGTGCCTTAATCACATTTTTTTACTGTGCACTGAAATGTGTGCTCCCTAAATAGCTGTGAAAACCAGGAAGCATCGATGCTTATAGGAAGTTCTGAAGCTCAAAACTTAAGAGATAATTCACTACAAAATGACATGCGACCGATTTTAAAACACAAACCAATATCATATTTAAGCATAAACATACATCACTAGACAGGTAATGTCTAATCTAGCAAACATTTACAATTTATTTATGGCTGAAATCTTCCACATTCATGTAACAAAGTATTTATCATGATGTACTATAAATAGCATTAAAAGAGATATTCATTTTAATGCTGTGTGTAAATATCAGTAGTGATGCTGTACAGTGAGGATGGAAATAGTCACCAGTGTGTAGTGAGCCACTGTCCTTATCAATGTCTGAATTTGTGAACACAATTTATCAATTCACAACCTAGCAAACTATTAAGGTGATTGAGACGCCAGAGTTGAGAACCCCTGACACACTAATTAATTAATAATCACTCATGAAGAATGAGTACACTTTCATTTGAACAGAAATATGCAATATTTGACTCATATTCAGTGATGTTATTATTTTCTATTCCCTTTTGTTTGTGCGTCAATCACAGCTAAATAAAACCAAAGTCCATTCAGCCACAGGTCACTGCATCTTTTGCTGTGTAAGTCTTTTTTTTTTTCTTTTTTTTTTTAATGTCAAACACATTCTCAGTATTTATATATGTTTCGGCTTTTATAACCATTTTAGGGATCACTGTTTCAGTACGGTTCTTATGTACTGTCCATTAAACATTTCACAATTTTTTTTAGTACTTGCATAGTAATTTTAATTGTACCACATTTGTGATGCGTATAGAGGAAGTGACATAAAACTGTGTTGAAAATTCTAGAAAATTGTTCTCATGCTGTAAGTCAGTTCCCTCTCTCTCTTTTTTTGTTTGTTTTTAACATTTACATTTTGGTTCTTGATTTCTTTCTCATTTTAGATGCTGGAGAAAAAGCAGCCAGGCTAAAGCATTTAAAGTGGAAACTTTTGTCGTGGCTCCAAAATCCAGGATTGGGATGGTGGAAGGAGCAGAAGAACCAGAAGATCAGAGATCAGGCAGAGATCTACCGATGCTCCTGAGGGAACCGTTTAACTAATGTGTTAGTTAATCCAAAATTTTTCAGCACTCACCTTCATGTCTTTCCAAACCTGTAAAACTTTTGGTCATCTTTGAAACATAAATGTAGATCTTTTTAATGATATCTGAGAAATTTCTGTCCCTCTATTTCATAGTTTATGCAACTACCACTTTCGAGCCTCAGAAAGGTAGTAAAGACAGCATTAATGTAATCCATGTGACTCCAGTTGTTTAACCTTAATTTTATGAAGTGATGTGAATGGTTTATATGCACAAAAACATTGCATTTTTATTCACACATAAAAAAATAAAATCTTATGGTGCTTTTGTGAAAATGTGTTGGAGATACCTAATGTATGAATAAAGACGGAATTGTGTTGTTGCTGCTGTTTTCTGCATAAACAAGGCATCTGTTAAAATATCTTTATTTGCATTCTGCACAAAAGTTTCTTTCACTTTGTCTTTCACTTTTCAACCAAATTTTCACGTTGTTTAGACGTCTGGCATTGTCGTCTTTTAGACGAGTTTTTGCTGGGTGGGAATGATCTTGACTGACTGATCCTTATTAAAGCTACTAAAGTTAATGTATAAATGTTTGTTTATTTATTTATTTATTTAGGGTGAGGAAATGGTGAAAAACCAGGCACACACTGGTCAAGTGAGAGATTTCTCTTTTTTTATGCTTACTGTATCATCATACCTTATGCATCTATGAACTGAAAAGTGAAAAGGGGTCATAGATTACGCTTTCAGCTTCTTGACTTTTGTTAGTGTGTAATGTGGCTGTGTGAGCATAAACAACATCTGCAAAGTTACAACTCAAAGTTTAATGCAAAGGGAGAAATTGTCTTTTACAGAATTCGCTTTTTATGGCCTACAACAAACTGCTGGTAGGGACTACCACTAGCTACTTCCTAGGTTAGTGACATCACAAACCCTGAAATTTACATAAACCCTGCCCCCGGGAATATGCAGCTACCCATAATGGTAAGAGGCGTGATTTTTCTGGACAATGTGCACTAGGCAGTTAGGCTGCGTGTCCTCCAAAGCTTTTTTAGCCGGCTGAAAACGCAGAGTTGTAAGCACTTGAGAGTGCAGCATTTATTCCTGTTGAGATGCTGTAGTTGCTATGATACGAAATATCCGCTTAAGTAATGGCAAACGCATCATGAATGAAATGCTTCTCTAAGCATTGCTTTTCATAACAGTAATATGGTAGTCCAGCAATTCAGTCTGTTAAAGACATAAATACTCAAAGACAAGCAATATTAACTTCTCCAATGTTGTTCAGCCGTAGTACAAGCAGGGTGGTCGGTATTAGTCCCGCCCCTCCTCCACTCTGTTTGGTTAGCTGACTACAAAGTAACAGTGATGAGCAGCGTTTTACTCAAAGTTAAACATTCTTCGACTCTCGGCGCCGAGAAAAAAAATGCCTGAACGCTCAGCATGGAAAAGACGCTCAGTACTGAGCACACTCCTGGCGTTTAACAAACGCTGTGCTCCTATTGAGAATAATTGAAATAATACACCATGTCGTGGGGAAAAACGCTTTGGTGGACACGCGGCCTTAGCGAATCTGGGCCAGCTAACCAATCTCATCCCATTGGGAATTTCTGAGGAACCAGGAAGTTAACAGACCGTTTTTTAGAACAAAAAAGCTGTGTAGACTGAAGGTAAAATATGTGAAAAATTATGTTTTTTGTTGTTGTTGTTGTTTTTAAACAAAGCATAAACACGTTATAATGCACCCCATAAACAGAGTCAAGCCTTTGAAAAAAGCCAGTAGACCACCCCTTTAAAAGTATGACCTCACTTCTATTCTGCGGTTCTGGTGCTGCTGTTCTGAAACTGCTGGTGCTGTGGTTCTGCAGCTGGATGTGTCTCCTGATTACTGACCTAACCTCCGTTTCCAAGAGGGAACGAGACATTGTGTTATGATGATGCTATGGGGAAACACCAGTGGCAACTGGTAGAAAGTTTTCTAGATAAGGCGCCACATCCAGCACTTTTAGCATACATCCCAGTGTGATTTATCCTAGTATAATAAAAGGAAAAATATCAAGACTTGAAACTCTTTAAATAAAGAAAACACAGATATATATATATATATATATATATATATATGTATCCATTCCGAATTATTAACCCTCTGGGGTCTGAGGTGATTTTGGGGCCCTTTAGACAGAGCAAAAATAAAAACTTTCTGAATTTGTTGAAATTTGGCGATCTGAAGGCTGCTCAACATCACCATTTCCTCTGTCAGAGTGAGTGTTTGTGCCTAATGCCCATATGTACATAAACACCACTTACCATGGCAAACTCCTGTAAAAACATGTTTCTTCAGTGATTGTCCATTATAAAACACCTGACAGGCATCCCACCATACTGAAATGTGCTCATGCAAAAAGCTATCAGAGAGCGCATAAATATGGTTTATTTGTTTGCATATTAGTAATAACGGACTCACACATGTCTAATAATGTATGACCCCTGTATGTCTTTACCTCCATTGCAATAGTCATCCACCAAAACTAAAAAAGTAAGATACTGGTTTGCTTTATTCAGCCCATACAAACTTGTTCTAACTTCAGCTTAAAGATTATTAATCAAGGTCTGTTTGTTTCCACCAATTGCTGCACAAGTTAAAGTACAAGTTAAGTGCAGTACAGCTTTGTTTACAGTGGCAATAGCGGTTACAGCAGTATATTGCTGTTCTTCCATAAGCACCACCTGCTGTCAGACGGTGAATTTGCATTCTCACTTTTTTTTTTCCCCCTCATTTTATGTAGCACAATTTCACAAAGCTAAAGTCAGACCATTCTGTGTTTGCTTCAAATTTTGGAATTATACAGTCTAATTTAAATAAATAAATAGCTAATTATATATATATATATATATATATATATATATATATATATATATATTTATATATATATATATATATATATATATATAATTAGCTATTTATTTAAATAGCTAATAAACTTCTTGTTTTCATTTTATTTTTTTCTTGTCTCTTGCTTGAATGAATGAATGTAATCAGCACATCTGCTTGTAAACAAAAAAAAAATTATAATAAAAAATCAGTAATTGGAATAAGCCATGAAAAATCATGATAGGTGCATCCCCAAATTTAAGAATATTTGAAATTAAAAAATTAGGACATAAATATTAGACTGTCAGCTTTTAGTGTATTTCTCTTATTTATAATGTATGTATAAATCATTTTATGTCATTAAGCTGTGCAGATTCTGTGTGAATGATTGGTGGTGAAATTGGCTGTAATACAAGGTGCACCAGATAAAATCTTGCCTAGGGCACCGAATTGGTCAGGGCCATATTGTCTTATATTGCAACCTCACATACTATTTAGGATGGATAATATGAGCATTGGGATGCAGGGACTGTCTTTATCAAAGGGTCACTGAATCATTGGCTCACTCGATTTTTCAGTTATTAATGAAATACCACTGTGTGATGCTCAGAAAGACACAACAATTCTGCTGTGGCTTTGTTTGGAACTATTTCCACTGGTGAAATTGAGCAAAAACAGACAACACTGACGAAATTGCGTCTAAAATGTAACACGATTGTTACTTCTTGTTTATTGAACTGTTTTATAAAATTAATATAACATTTGCATGCCATCTGTTCACAAATGTTAGGTTTTCAAAATTTGACTTGCAAGAAATGCAAGCAGTACAGTATGTTATAAAAAGAAAGGTTTATTAAACTCAATCAAATCAAAATAATACAGAAACATTTTTAAGGACAATAAATCACAAGCATTAAGTGGACTGGAGTAAATGGGTTTTGCCATTACAGTTAAAATGCAGTCAGTGTCTAGTGTCATACTGTCGCATTATGTAAAGCAGAAAGTTTCATATCAAGTCAAAGCTAGCTGTGTAAACCCTAAGAACTAAAAACTCCCTTTTTGGTCTAATACAGGACATTTCAACCTCCCTACATATATTAGCACGGCTGCTCACTGAGGACTTTGATGTTCTGAGTGGCATTGAGGGGAGAGACAAGCAACAACAATCAAGCAATCAGACAGTGATCTCACTACCAATTTGACCCTGACGCTTACCTAAACAAATGTCCAATCAGTTGAACTATTTGCTTTACAAAATGACTCACTGCATTGGAAAAAAAAAGTATGATGAGGACATCTGCTGGTCAAAAGCAAGCGAATGCAAAAATCTAGATCTGCTAAACACATTGTTAATAACAGGATACATTTCCTGTTTATCTTTAGTCAATGAAAGAAATCACAGGGTAGAATTAATACTATATTTTTTAAATGTATAATAGTAACCATGTAACAGCCCCATCATAGTTTTCAATCGAGAACAAAACAAGTAAAAACTAGATTTGATTCATTTGACTGGATGAAACCATGCTTGTGTTTTCATTGAGAAAATGCAAAACTACATTAAAAATAAGAATGCATTTGCATCCGAAACAACTAGATTAGATCAACAATTAGATCAAGACAGGGACATTCAACACACAAAAGCTTTTATAAAATAAACTGTGGTATTGCTTGCATTGCTTTTGCATTCTTACTAACAATCCAGAATTGTGACAAAGCGGCTGTACAGTTTTAAATAGGAAATAGTGCATCAATAATGCAGAAGGGCAACAGTAAACATTCAAATCAACCGGGGAGGGGGGGTGGGCCATGGCAGAGCAGGAAGTTCGGGGAGCCATGGCAGAGGAGGGAACTCAGGAGGCCATGGCAAAGCACTTAGAACAATTACTTAGATCAAGGACATAATTAATTAAGTCCGGTACGTGTCTGCGGCAATCGCCAGGAATCAGAACAATTAATCATCTTTTAGTCCCATCCGGAAGCACGTATTGATTGAAGTTTGGGTCTGCTATTCTGTCACGGTGTGTGTGGCTGTAGAGATGCGGGTGCGGGGCTACTTGCTCAAAAACCATGGAAACAAATGAGGAACTGAATTAAGAGACAGAAACAAAATCAAATATGGGCAAACAGGAACTAAGGCTGGGGGGGGGGGGCACGGAACACAAAGTCCAAACCCTGACTGTACTCCCCCCTCCCAGAAGGCACGTCCCACGCCGTAACTCAACTCCATCTTGGCCGGGGACACATGCAAGGCGTCCATATTTTCGGGGCTGAGGATGAGGATGATTTGTAGGAGCAAGGGGTAGCACAACACAATGAAACAACTAATAGCAGACCAAGAAACAGGAGAACACAGGACTATAAATACTAGAAAAGTAGGGAGAACTAAAACAAGTGGGGCTAATTAATCAAAAACCATGGAAACAAACGAGGAACTGGATCAAGAGACAGGAACAAAGCCAAGTATGGGCAAACAGGAACTTAGGCTGGGGGGGAAACACGGAACACAAAGTCCAAACCCTGACAATAATCACCATGTATGAATTAAAAAAAAAAGGTCTACATCTTAAAGGTACACACATTTTAAAATTTGATCAATAAACAATTAAATAAGCTAAACACTTTCTTATCCCTTGAAATCTCTTACATTGAGAAAAATACAGTGTGTATGCTTTAAAAGATTATGAGGGTGAGCTCTATGGGAGTAGCACACAGACACTTGGGAACAAAACATGGTGTATTTAGGGACTATGATATCTACCTTTCATTCCATCCTGAGATGTGAAGAAGACAAGGCAGTGACTGAAAAATTAATTAGAGGAAAAAGGTTTCCATTTCTATCATAACCAGAAAGGGGGTACTATGATTTATGTGTGGGTGTATATATATTGTTTATTTATTCATTTTCATTTTGCCTGTCAAATAATGATCTAAGTGTCTAGTTTGGACCCTTTTTCTCTAGAAAGTTTTTACATGTACATTTACATCACAGTAAAGCAAAGGATCAGAATCAAGGTAAACTGAAATATTGTATACTGATAAAGACTACGGTCAAAGACATCTAATAAGCATTACTATTGTTGTAATTAAGTGGATAATTCTTCTGGAAGATCGTAATATTGAATGGTACCTGAAACCATTTACAGTAATTAGCAGTAATTGTACTCATCAACAGATATGTTTGTTCAACAATGAAAAAAAAAAATGTATGCTGCATAGTGGTTGTGTTGTTTATAGGCATACCTGATCATCTTTTTTTCTCTTTTAGTTTCATCAACATAATTTGAACAGAATACTGCATGTGCAGAGGGATTTTTCAGAATGAATAATCTTACTGCAGAAAATATTTCATTCACAGACTTTAAACTAATTGGTTTCTACAGTCTAGGAGAATGGAGGCCTTTATTATTTGTTCCTTTCTTTCTGATGTTTTTATTGGCGATTACAGCAAATTCTATTCTCATATATTTAATCATCTCTCAAAAATCTCTACATTCTCCTATGTATGTACTAATTGGCCTTATGGCTGTTGTAGACCTAATGTTGCCAATATTTTTTGTACCCAACATGCTTCTAAACTTTTTATTTAACTGGAGTGGGATTTCTTTAACTGGTTGCTTGATACAAATGTTTAGCCTTCATTTTGTTGGAACATTTCAATCTACTTTGCTTCTGTGGATGGCACTGGATCGTTACTTTGCAATTTGCAAACCTCTTTATTATCACAAATACATGGAAATCCCGAACTTTTTAAAGTTTGTTGTTGTGCCAGTAATCAGAAATATACTCCTGATAGTCGCCACAGTCTCTCTGGCAGGAAAGCTGTCATTTTGTGTAACAAATATCATTGATCATTGTTTTTGTGAACACATGGTATTGGTTCAGTTAGCATGTGGAGATATCTCCATTAATAACATTGTAGGACTTTTGACTGTTTTCTTTATCCCAACTGCAGATTTTATTCTTATCAGTATTTCTTACATTGTGATTTTCACCTCTGTGTTCAAGTCTGGCAAAACTAACATGAAGGCCTTAAACACCTGCATTACTCACTTCATTGTTATGTCAGTTACATTGACCTTTGCCTTAATTGCATTTTTGTCATACAGAATAAGAAATAATTTTTCTCCTAGTAGCCGTGTATTTGTGAGCACAATGTACTTACTTTTCCCAAGTTGTTTTAACCCAGTTATTTATGGAGTGAGAACAAAAGAAATAAGACAAACATTTCTAAAGTTTATAAAAAATGTAAGGGTCTTAGCTTTGTAATGAATCAAATAAAAAATGAATGTTAACACACTGACTCTGTCACATTAATAGAAGGGAATTAATAGAAATGGAGGATGGGGGGGGGGGGGGGGGGGGGGGCTCTCTCTGCTAAAGAGCTGATGACCTGAATCAGGTGTGTTTGAGGCTGAGAACCACCAGTATGTGCAACAGGGGTCTTTAACTGTCAAAAGAAGCACAGCTCACATGCCTAGGTGCAATATACCCATAAGGAAAACAACATTTAGAAGAGGACATCTAAACTAAACTATCTAAAAATCAACAGTATATTTGTGCATAGAGCATAGATAGATCATACTGATAAAATCCACAGAACTATTTGCCTAAAACTAAACTAAAAGCCTTTCCAGTGGCATTTCTAGTTTTTTAAAAACATCATGGGGAAATCCATGAAATTCCATAGTTTAATTCTCTCCATCAGCCCATTACCAGATGTCTACAATAAATAAAATTGATTTCTAATGAATATTTAATTGACATACACATGCCACAAAATTTATAAAATAATAATAATATAACAATATGAATATATGAAGAACAATATGCAATATAATCAGGGGCGTAGCATCTGGGTATGCAGGTGCATATGGGCCATATTGGGCTGAGGCTGAAATTTAGCGAGTTTGAAGTAAAAGTATTTGATGGACATACAATATGTGTCAGGAGCATTCACTCAGTATCATTATCTCATTTTTGACCAAGATGGCTTTTAGCTGGTTTTGCATCTGAACTCTTCATATTTCCATCTATATTTGCGCGATCACTCAGCTTCACTCACAGCAGAAGTGAGTATAAGGTTTTTTTTTTTTTTTATGAATCTTTGCAATCACCTTTCCTAATAACGTGCTAGTTGGCAAGTTTAGCGGCTAAATGCAGCTAAAGTAAACAGGCTCGTCACTCCACAGAGAGAAGAGAGGGGCGGGGCGAGCAGAACTCATTAACATTTAAAGCAACCTCGACCAGAACAGGATGATTTTTGCAGAGCTGATTTGGCAAGGTAAAAAAGGTGTTAGTTACACTACTATTGAGAAATTTTAAACAAAGCATGTTATAGACTTTTCATTAAGACCCTAAAGAATCATATTACCTTGTGGAAAATGGGCATCCGATGACCCCTTTCAGTACATAACGTTACATGAACGTTATGTACTTAAGAAAAATCAACAAGTTAACCAAGCTGGAGCCCATGATTGAGGGGCCCGTACAATTTTTATTTATTTATTTTTTTTTGCATATGGGCCAGGGGCTGACTTGCTACACCACTGAATATAATATTAACATAACACAATAATAAATCAATAATAAATTATAACAATATGCATTTCTACGTGACAATAATTCTTCCAATATATATTAGAAATATATCTATATAGAAATATATCTATATAAATAATTATATAATTAATTATATGGAAATAATTTTAATACAATATATTTTATTTGATTCACAATAGAATTTATTACACATAAACATTTAGGCTGCAACGGCTTAACAGAAACTATGAAAAAGAAGATCATTTGATAAACATCTCAGTATTTTTTGTTCATATGATGCAAGTCATGGTAACCAATACAGTTTTGTCATCAACAGCCTTCAAAATACCTTCTTTTGTGGAACATGAAAAAAGATATTTTGAAGACTGTGGATGACAATGCTGATTTGGTTAACATGAGGGCGAGTAAATGGTGACAGAATAATTTTTTATTTTGGTGAACTATCCCTTTAATGTTTTTATTTTTATTCTTCTTATTATTTTTTATTTATTCTTCTTATTATTATTATTATTTATGAAATTATACTCTAAATAAGAAATAAATCTGCCAGCAGCTGGCAGTAAATGTCTTCGATCCCAGTACACAGTGCATACTGCCTACTATTTTTTGAAGAATAGTGTGTGAAACAGTATACAATAAGCAAAATTTTTTCAGAGTAGTATGCTTGTCACACGACAAACACTTAACATTAATTCAGCACAGCTGTCGAGGCTGTTACCTTACAAACAAATGTGCTAACAGTTCTTTTTACAAAGGCTTGTTAATAAGGATTCATACTAGTAAACAATGCTATATTGCCCAATTGAATTCATTTCATAATTGATGAACTTTACATACTGGACAACTAAATCAACACTTAGCTGTCTTTAACTGAAAAAGTAATATATTCTAGTAGTTACACAAATAATGATAAATTCTGTTTACACAAAAATAACAGCATTTTCTTTAGGAACAGACGTGTAAATAGTTGTTAGGTGACAGATATTTATACTTTAGTACTGTAGCACATTAACAGTATGAAATAACATATTGAGTGTAAATTATCATATATATAAATTTTATTAGATGAATGCCACTTTATTGGGACAAAAACCTCCCTAAACCTACAGCTAAGCATAATAACACTGTATTATTAATGAGGCGTTTAATTTCCACTTTTCAAATATTTACTTCATTTCATTGAAAATAAATGCCTTTCTGATCTGGTATTTGATGGGGAAAAGAGAAGTTTGACAAAAGGCAGATTCGAACACGGGTTGATCGCGTCGAAAGTACACGTCTTATGTCTTTTACTCGCTGCGCCACTGATACTGTCTTTTGCAGTGCTGTTTATCGCAACCAGGCATTGGTGGGAGGAGTTTTTGTGAATTTTTATTTGAAAATATAGTACGTCATCCGGGTATTCCATGCATATAGAAAATTTGCATACTATGCACAGTATACCTTCTGGGTACTGCAGAAATAGTAGGAGTAGTATGATAGTATGGCATTTCGAACACAGCCGATGACTCTCTTTATGAATGGGCCTTTGAATCATTGGTTCACGAGCAACAATTCTGCTATGGCTTTAAAGGTACTATGTTCTCTGCAAAATTTAGCAAAAATATAAAATATAACACAATATCAACTTATTTACTGAACTGTTGCATAAAATCACATCTAAGCTCATGTTAGATCGGGACAAAATCAGCACTCATGTCATACTGCTCTTTCTGCCTGTGTGATATCCTGTGATAAGTGATAGGCTATATATATATATATATATATGAGACAAAACACATACAGGGGCATTTTTGCACCAATATCTTGAATTTTAAGGCATAACTGCATTTGTGAGATAAGGTCCTTGTTGCAGATCCTGGCAGATAGATACAACTTTAAAATGCTCACTGCCGTTCGCCATGCAAAAATGAATAAAAAAAAGTCAGAAATCTATAAATGTAGTCAAAATGCACACATGGTAAAAGTGGTAAAAGTACTCAAATTTGTTATTTGTTATACTAGTAATTTTATAATACATCAAAAAGCAGGACTGAAAAAACTAGGGACTGAAAATGTCAGCTGCAGCCAAGGTCTTAATGAGCTTAATGGCACAGTTTTTTTTTAAATATCGGACACTTAGCATCAGTCAGTCAAGCATTATAATATGACATTATGATAATTTAGCATTAAGCTTTAGTAATTATAACTTTAGTGATTAGAATAACCATGTATGAACTTAGGACTGGTGGTGGTGCTTAAGATATTGAAGATTATAATTATAAGATTATAAGATAACAAAACATAACAAAACTCGTGTTTGTGAGACAAAGCAACAGCTAGTCATGTGCCTTCACACTAGAGTTTATGGTTCGTTAAATACAGGTATGCTGCGCATCCATTCAGATGAACTAAAAAATAAAATTATAATAAATTATAGTAACGCCACATTTTATTGTCAGTAACAGTAACGGCGTTGTAACATGTTTACATGTAAACATATGTTTTAGAGTGCTGGTGACACTGTGAGCAGCTACGGCCTTTGTAGATTTTTTTTAACTTGTTCACATGAGACATGTCCATCTGTAGAGCTGACAGTAGTTTCCAACCAGCAAACAAAGCCAGCATTCTCCCACTGGAAGTTGGGGCAGTGCCCCACTTATAACCCTAACCTTAAAGCTATAATCTCCACCCTGAATGCTGGCAATATATTTAGACCAATATCTTGCTTCCATATCGTGAGACCTGAAACCTGAAAAGTCAAAGCGGCTATCACTGGTTCCTGGATCCTGAATTGAATTAATTGTCTTGCATAGCTGGGCTCTGTAGCCATTGCAATTGGCTAGGGACTGTCCACTTAAGCTGTGGCCACATACATGATATTTCAAAATTTTACACGCAAAGTAGGGCCATTGTCTCTTGTCAGTAGTATTGCGATGTACAAAGCACCACTCACACACTCCCCCACACTGTGATTTTTTTTTTTTTTTTTTTTTCAGGTCAGTACTAAATAAACAATAACATGCATTTTGTATGATTCCTTTTATTTTGGTAAAATAATACAAATTTGTAATGATTCTGAAAGGGGGATGCAAACTTTTGACCTCAACTGTACATACAGATGCTGTAGGACAAATGTCACCAACTGTTGTCAAGACTGGAGCATCTTTATGCATTTTATTCATGATTTATTATTTATATTATATTAATTAATTTATAATACTTTTTTTTTTTTTTAAAAAAGTGCCTTACACTAAATCAAAACTACGTAAGTCTTTTTATGCGATATTTAATTTGGTGCGTTAAATTGCAAAGATTTAATTGTGGAGAACTACAAATAAGCCCAAAAGGTTTGCCATTATAAACTTTGTTTTTAAACACATTGTGTGTCACAATCAGCAGCTGACCCAAAACACAGGTATGATATTACTTTTGATTGGTCGAAGTCTAATTATCTCCAATATATATAAGATAACTGAGCCCTTAATGATGTCAACTGTGCCTCATGGTCCAATCTAATCTCAAACCTGTGCCCCTTGTGTGCTACTTAGAGCGGTTACTGGTATCTTTGACCTTTGTTATAGTAACAAAAACTAAGTGGGCTCTTGAGATGGGCCCAGCCAAATAAAAGTCCAGCAATCAGTAATGAATTAAACCAGTGTTTCCCAACCATGTTCCTGAAGACCCCACGCCCAATGCTACACATTTTGCAAGTGTCCTTAATCAAACATCTGATTCAGCTCCAGGAGCATGGTTTATTAGATCTTTTTGTTAGACTGTGCTCAACTGATAATGGAAAAAAAAAAATTTCTCAATGTGTTTTTGCTGTTCATTTAGAGAGCAACAGCATATTGTGGGCCTGAAAACCCAAACTTTTAAAAAACAGATTTCAAAGTGCAACAGCACTCTATTGTCTCTGCGTAAACTACAAAAAAAGTGACTCATATTTAGTACACACTGCATGTTCAGTCTATAGGCATATTTGCGTATGTGCGCATACTACTATCCACACTTTGAAATAAACTGACTTGAAATATGCTATCTTTGCTGATAAACTCAGCTCATCTGATATTTTTTTTCTCTCTATTTAAATCTGGTATAGCCCACATGAAGGCCTTGGTCACCTGTATTACTCACTTAAAGTATACAGACATGAAGTAGTTTGATTTTTGCTCTGATTGCATTTGTCATACCAGTAATTACTGTTAAAAGACAGGTAGGTAACTCATTTTTAATTTACACCCTTTATGAATAATAATGTAATATATTTAGTCTAAACGGTAATAAAATTTTGTACCAGTGTGAACTGTCTATTTTTACCAACCTGATGGTCCCCTTTAAATGATCCCCTGAAAAAATGTGCCACATACTGTAATTAAATTAATGTCAGAGCTGTGGCACAGTGCTAAGAACAGCTGATTCATGGGGACTGCGTCTGTCCTGTGTTATGTCCCAGGTGTTGCGTTTTATGTTATTAAATTGTTTATTGCATTATTTTAGTGTCATATGTGTTATGACGGTGGTGTTTAGTGATGGTGTTTTGTCTTTTTGTGCATGAACCATCTATGTACTAGTACTGGCCATATTTTATGGACAGGTCACTTTCGATCAACTCTGATTCATCATGTGGCTTTTTGATATATCAGTAGATTTTAGTAAGTAGATTGGTATATTAACATTACATTAAACACCTGGCAGCTATTTCATTTCACTACCCTGGAGAGTACATGCTATATTTTTTTCATTCTCAATATTTGGATGTAGTTATTTAATACTTTCTTAGGTACCGGACGTTAGTACAATGAAGCAACGGATCTAAAATATGTTTGTCACGAATGTTGCAAGAGTTTACGCTACCTTACAGACCCCCCTCAGCAGAACTAATTAACCCAGACAAAAACAATCAGGTAATTGCTTCATTCTTCCTGGAACAGCACCTTCATCTACTTGAATGTATGGCGTGAGGTCATTAGAAATCGTATGAGGTCAGCGGCTGTATAGTTTTTTTGTCTCATTCCTATGGGAGTAGATATTAAACTCAGTGTATATATGTTCTCATTCACCTGGCCTCGGGTCTTAATGGGGGCCCCTGCTCTACAGGTGAATGACCAAACGACAAAGAAACCAAGAAACTCGCACAGGTACGTTTCACCATGCAGTCAGTTCTGAGCAATAATTGTCAAAGTGAACACAAAACTGATCATGTGTTTTTATGTGATTGTAGGAATGAATGTATGTGTATTGAAAATAAACGAGTATAACTAAGTTGTTGTTGTTTTACCTTCTACAATTATTTAATTACTTTATTTGTTTTGTTGACAGGTCTTCTAAATATAATTTACAAAAACTGGTTAATACATTGTTGTATAGTTACTGTCTATGCAGGTAAAGTGAGAAATAGCAAAGATGTTAAGTGCCAACAAGAGTATTGTTCTAGAAAAGACTTTAGAATATACCAAACAATTGATAGATATTTCATAGATGACACATTTGCTGCAATTTGGAGTAATCGTGTGCTAAATAGCAATTTAGTGAAATATGTCTAATGCATTTAATATAGAGGTGTTGCAATGTGTTGCTAAACTACATGGTTCACCACAAACGTGATGTTTATTTAATTACATCAAGTGAAAAATAATAATTTTGTGCTTACCCAATGAAACAGGTTGCTGTGACCACATTCAGAGTGCCATGATTGAGGGACTCCAAGGAGCAAACATCTCGCATACAAAATTCTTATTTATGGGATTTCCAGAGATCTACAAATACAGACGTCTGCTTTTCCTGCCATTTTTTCTAAGTTACGTTTTAGTTGTGGTGGGGAATTCTTTGTTACTTTCTGTGATCAGAAATACAGAAAGTCTTCACAGTCCCATGTACATACTAGTGTCTGCTTTGGCGGTTGTCGACATCATTGTACCCACTGCCATTATCCCAGCAATGCTTCTTGGTTTCCTCTTTGACTTGAATGAGATATCTTTAACTGGATGTTTGACACAAATGTTTGTTACTCATTTCTTTTCTTCTGTAGAATCCACCATACTTTTAGCTATGGCTTTAGATCGCTTTGTGGCCATTTGCAAGCCATTACATTACACTGAAATCATGAACTCATCCATGTTTTTGAAACTGTTGCTTTTCACACTGATCAGAAGCTGCACTATAATGTTTGCGCTGGTTGCTTTGGCTGCACCTTTGTCTTTTTGTGAATCTAATGTTATCCTTCATTGCTACTGTGACCACATGGCACTTGTTAGCTTGGCCTGTGATTCAATAACCAAAAATAATGCAATGGGATTAGTCGTGATTATCTGTTTTGTGGGAATTGACATATCTGTTATTTTCTTCTCCTATGTGAAAATCTTGCATGTTGTGTTGGGGGCTGCAGCTGGAGAGGATCGCTGGAAAGCATTTCATACCTGTGGTACACACTTAATAGTTATGATGTGTTTTTATTTTGTAGGTAGTATTACCTTTCTCTCACGAAATCTTAACATTCCAATCCCAGTTGATGTTAATACCTTTCTGGGTGTTACGTATATATTATTTCCTGCAAGCGTCAATCCAATCATTTATGGTGTGCGAACAAAAGAAATAAGGAATGCTTTATTGAAAATGTTCAAAATAAATATTAATAGAGTTTCCATTGTAAAGGTTTCAACAATAAAGGTTTGAGTGTCTGTGCATTTGGCACTTTGTCTATCTAGTAATCACATTTAATGAAACAGAAATGTTTGTAGTTCTGTAAGTAGTCTTGGTGTCAGAAACAGTGAACATAACCAAATAAACCATGTTAATCTGCACCCTGTGAGGAATTTAAGTCTGTTCAACTGTGAATTGCAAAAAAAAAAAAAAAAAAAAACACCCTGTTAGTAAAAAAAACTTTTTTTTTTAACATTCACTTGATTTACAAACCATATCCACTTCTGTTCCCAAATAGAAACAGTGTGTTAAAGCTTTAATATTACAGATCTTTCATGCTAACAATCAAGTTGTTGCTTCACACCTAAAATAGAGTGACCCAGGTAAAAGAGTTTTTAAGACAACAATCCTGTTCTATTACAGTAAGAGAACAATCCAAAAAACGGGAGCAAAACATTCGCATCATCTTTTAACAAGTAATATAGGGCATTAGATCCATTTCCTTTTGCGAAATGTATTCAGAAAATTTACATGTTAGGTTTTTATTCATAACACTGATGCCCTGATATTGTGCCCTTTAGCAAGAAACTTAATCCAAAGCTTTGTCCAGGATGACTGCGTCTCCATATGGTATTTCCAAAAAAAAAAAAAAAACATCTTTGTATCTATAAACATTTAAGTTAATTCCAAAAGTCCTTAAAAATACAAATTAAATTATCATGATTTATACCTTGTTACTGTTTATTTACATAAGAAGGCACAGGTTGATAATTTGCTCAAATTCATTAAACCTATTATGTTAACTCCAATAAAAGAGATCTAATTTAAGCAGTGACAACTGAATAAATGAGCTTAGGGATTGTCAGAAATTCCCGAAGTAATCAAGCGTGCAAAGAGAGGGACATTTCTAACTGCTCCAGAGCTAATTAAATAACCATCTACTTGACACAGCTGCTAATAATTAGCCACTCATGACCGAGTTGCTCAAACAGTAAATGTTAATGAATATAAACTGACTTGCAAAGTAAACAAAAGGGCAATTTATATGAAAATCCCCATGTGTGCACATGTTTTCAAGTCAGCCCAGGTCAAGTGGGAAGTAACTATTGTAGAAACAGGCCTGTAGGGTGACATGGATGATGAAGCCTATCCTGGCATCTCAAACTTTAGGCAGGGAAACACCCCAGACAGATGTTGCATGTCTTTGGATTGTGGGGGAAACACACAACCAACATGAGGAGTATAGAGGGTCTGCACTTACGTCACAGTTTGGTCAGTTACCCGGATGCGCGACCATATTAGCGATTGTAAACATCATATAGATTGCACGATTTATGTACTACTGAATATGTTGTTCTGCTAATTTATGCTGTCTAAACCACAGAAAAAAAATGTGTGGAAGCTGCTAAATCATATAGAGAAGGACTTAGTAAGTAGAAAAGGGTGCAATATTTTGACAAACTAAAGTTAACAAGTGGTAAAGATACGTACGAGCGGTATTAATTAAGATATTAGACTGGAAACCAGTGTTGGGCATGTTACTTTAAAAAAGTGATTAGTTATACTTACTAGTTACTTCTCACAAATAGTAATTGAGCTAGTAAATTAGTTACATCATTATAAAAGTAACTAATTACCAGGGAAAGTAACTATTGTTTTACTTAAAATAAAAAAAAAAATAATAATAAAAAAATAAAATAAAATAAAATAAAGGTCAAATATGTCAAATAACTTGGATGCCCCCAATATAAAATGTTAAACGAATGAAATGGACACTAAGTCAAACCTACCTTCCTGCAGAGTTCAGCTCCAACCCTGATCAAACACACCTGAACCAACTAATTAGGATCTGAAGGAGCACTTGATGATTACAGACAGATGTGTTTGATCAGGGTTGGAACTAAACTCTGCAGGAAGGTAGATCTCCAGGAACAGGGTTGGGTGCCCCTGCTCTACGGAAACCCTGGCAATAGAATCGCCATTGGCTAGTAAAGTTTTTTTTAGTTTACTCATTAGACCAATATTAAATATCTAATATATATATATATTTAATCAGCAGTTCTTAAAAGCTGAAGAATTCCAAAGGAACTCCGTTATTTTGACAGGAAAATACAGCAAAGAATAACGTTTACATGTAGCGTGTCAATTCTGCATGGTATATAAGACTCTCCCGCTCTGTCTCTTTCTTTGTAAGTGTGTGAGATAAAGCGACAGCGAGTCATGTGCCTTCACACTACAGTTTACGGTTCATCAAATACATGTACGCTGCGCATCCATTCAGATGAACTGAAAAATAAAATTATAATAGTATTACAATAAATCATTGTAATGCCACATTTTATTGTCATTAACGGTAACGGCGTTGTAACAGGGAAAACAGTAGTTTGTTTGATTACACGTTACTGGAAAAAAATAACACCGTTATTAACGCTGTTTATTTATAATGCCTTTATTCCCACCACTGGTTATAACTTTTGGCAGTCTGTAGTACTCCAAATGTTTTTCCCGGTGCGACAGATTAGTATAGCCCAAAACATGACAATAATATATTAGAATATTTGTTTGGTTCAATGGCGTTGTTCAGTTCAGTACCATCGATATGGCCGATTGATGGCGTGTTGTGAAAACACTCTATATGGAAACTCCACACAAAAAGGCTCAACTGTAGCTTGAACTGGTGACCGTCCTGCTCTTTGTGCCACTCACTTATTTTGTATATTACACAATTAATGTGTGAAACACAAAAAGGTATTTTGCAGAATGCCAATGCTGCTTTTACCCTACAATGAAAGTGAATAAGACCAGGGATCATTAATTTGTTAGCTATTTTAAATAGTATCTTAAAGCAGCCTATACTGTAGTTCACCACAATATTTCAGTTATGATGGGTAGAGCATGTTGGGGAACAAAAATTATTACATTTTTGCTGCTTGATTGACTTAATGTTTGTTTCATTAAATCTGAACCAAGAAAACTGCAATTTCAAGAATCTTTTAATATTTGCCATTAATTTATTAATTTCTTAATTATTTATTATCCTACAAAGCAATTAAATATAATACATTTTTGTATGATTCCCAAATAAATTAATAACATTCTTTAATCTGTATTCATCATTGTGCATCAACTACCCATTTACTGAATGCATTTATTGCAGCACTTATGTTGGATGATGTATCTGGTAAAATGGTGCTGTTTATGGTGCCGGTCTATTAATCTGTTAAGGAGTGGTAATTTCCGTTAAATGTAAAATAACTTCTATAGTAAGCAAGACGTTTTAGGCAAGATGATAATAATACTTCCAAACAACCTTTCAAAGAGCATCTTTTGAAAAGACTTGTTATGACTAATTGTTTTCCAATTTAACAAGTCCCTGTGCAATGCTGGGGGAGGTAAAGATAAGAGTATTTAAGAGCTTGCTTAGTGAAGAGTTTGCTTAGTTGGGTAGGGAGAGGCAGAACAAAGAACAGACTAATACTGTATAAGACTGTTTTAAGGGAGGACAGCAGAGCTTTAAACTAAACATGAAAAACAACAATTTTGCTGATTTTATCTTAATTGTTTATGCTTAATACATTGTATAGGTAATCATGTATTTTCTTTGTTTTGTTGAGCTATGCTTTAAATTGTCTTTAAAATGTTTACATTTTCATGCATTTGAGTGTGGGATTAAATAGTTTACAAATTCTGAGGAATAACTGCTGTTTATTTTTGTTACTTTATTTTTGAAGGTCTACTGCACACTTTTAAAAAGCGGAATGGGTGACCAGTCATTCAACTTCTCTTTTACTGAATTCCAGTTAATTGGATTCACAGACCTTAAAGGGTACCGGCCGCTACTCTTCATTCCTTTTTGTATCATTTTAGTGTACACATTATTTGCTAATGGCATTTTGATGACTGTCATTGCAAAAGAGAGAAAATTACATGCTCCCATGTATATTCTAATTGGACTGATTGCAGCTTTGGGGTTTTTTGTGCCAATATACTTTATTCCAAGGATGTTGGTTGGTTTTTTGTGGGAAATGAATACAATTACACGACATGAATGTCTAATGCAAATGTTTTGTCTGCATTTTTCTGGTTGCTTTCAGTCCACTATCTTACTTGGGATGGCTGTGGACCGATATTTTGCTATTATTTATCCTTTACGCTACAATGATTTTGTAAATTTGACAAACTCACTTATGTTCTCTGCGATTTTTAGCATTCGGAACGCTATTAGCATTATTGCCATGGTTGGTCTAGTTGTGCCACTTACTTTTTGTAGAACAAATTTGATTTACCACAGCTTTTGTGAGCACACATCAGTTGTCAATCTAGCTTGTAATGATATTACGAAAAACTATTTAGCTCTTACAGTAGCTTTCAGTATAACATCTGCTGACTGTTTTCTGATTTTTTGCTCTTACGTCATCATTTTTGTTGTTATATTTCGTTCACCTTCCGGTGAATCCCGCCACAAAGCCATTCACACATGTACCACTCACTTAATGACCATAGCAATAGCCTACATCAGTGTTACCGCTGCATTCGTTGGGTACAGAGTAGCTACAATACCTCGAGATGTCCGTATCATAACTAGTGCGTTGTATCATCTTGTTCCTGCAATATGTAACCCTATCATTTATGGTCTCAGAACCACAGAAATTAGAACCCAAATTGTGAAATATTTAAAATGTAATAAAATTGCTACATATTGATTGGCAAATACACTGCTTGAAAGAAATTTATAACAAGTATATTTCTATTGATTGTCTGTTGTATGAGGGTTTTTCCCTTATAGTTTGTTCACCATATGTGCCTGAGTTCATTATACTCACAATTCACTCTCTATTGGTATTAATACTGTTGGTAGTTAATACAGATTAAAAATGATATAGTTTTATTACTGTTGGTTATGTTCTGTTTTATGGATTTTCTGTTTTGTTCCTGTTTCCTTTGTTCCTGCTTCTTATTTATTGCAGTGGACACTGCTTATGTTGCACACATTTCGACTAATGCTTGTGGTTCAGTCTTGTGTTTGTATGTATTTGCCTGTGGTTTTCATTGTTTGCTGGTGGATTATCTTCATTTTTGTTTATAATAAAAATTAGCTGTGTTGAGATGCACCTCATCCTTGTTTGCTTGCCTGCTGTGACAATTACAATGTTCATACATTGTATACTATATACTGTCATTTCCCACCAAACTGAATAAATGATGGATGCAGTCATTAAACTGTCAAATGATTTAAAGTGTGTGTAAAGGCAATTCAGTCAATTGTTTCTAAATGCATTATAAATGTTAGAAATGTATTGCTGAAAACACAAGACTGAACTGTGTAGAACTGAACTGAAGTAGTACTCTGAACTATGTAGTACTGAACCATTTTTCACCATTTTTGTGTTCAGGATTTTTTGGTCAGGCATAAAATTATGTCTCGATGATGCACTGGAGCCACTGAGCATGGCCCCTTCCTTAACTAGAGCGCATTACCATCTGTGGTTCATCTGTTTAGTCGAGTTACTGTCATGACGGTTAGTTACTACAGCCAATTTTGCTATAGCTAGCTATGCCTTCGTCACATAAATGCAAAATGTTTCCTACGAGTGGGCGTGGTTTCACCACAGACAGCGAACACACCCCCAGCATCTGAGAGCAGAGAATATTGCTTATTTTTTGAAGATTTTGATATTCTTATTTTATGTAGGCCTACTTGATTTTTTTTTTTTTTTTTTTTGTGGTTAATAACACATTTTTCTGTAGTGTGACAAACTTAGAACACATATTTAATATTGTTTTACAGTGACTTTAAAAAAAAAAAAAAAAAAAAAAAAAAACTGTGGATTACTGCCATGCATGTCTATAGATGAGACTATTGCTTGTGGTTAAATATGTTTAATCACTGGCAAGAGGCCTGTGTAACTGTACCGGGTACCTCTCTGTGAATATGCTTAGTATTACACTCACCATTGTGATTAAGTCCATATAGTCCAATGTAAACCATCTTTTGAAACGCTTATAACCTCATCCATAACTACAACTACTCACTGATGACATTTTGCAATGAAAGTAACCTCACTGTATCAATACAATTCAATACAAGTTTATTTAAATATCACACATTTAAAAACAACTGGTGTTGACCAAAGTGATTTACAAAGCTAAAAGAAAACAGACAGTAAAAACACATAAAAAATTTAAACAACAGAGGAACAATAAAAGTTTTAGTTAAAAAATGTAAAACCTATGAAAAAGGTAAAATAGGGGAGAAAAGCATTAATCGAAGGATGTTAAAGCACGATCACCCCTGATTTTAAGTCTAGTTCTAGGAACATATAGAGGATCAGAATCCCCAAATCTAAGTGATCTTGACTGTGAGGGTGGATGTAGTAGTTCAGATAGGTACTGTGGTGTCTGGTTCTGCAAAGACTTAAAAACAAATAATAAGACTAAAATTAATTCAGTATTTTACCAGTAGCTAATGAAGTGAAATCAGAACCGATGTGGTGTATTGATTACTATCATTTCTTCATTCCCATAAAATGAACAATATACTGTACTATTAAAAAGTCTTATGAGTATCAGCTACTAAATCACTGAATGAGGGGGGGATCCTCCTTATATGTTTTTATTATTTTTTATTGCTCTCCATTCTCCATCTTCTCTATTTACATTTGATCTTGTGAGTCTCCATGAGATCATGTGGCACTGTCAAATCCTTCCTACATTCGACAAGTGTGTGGTCTCACGGGCTGGTCAAGTCATGTATGCATTCAGATGATTATAAGGCTAAAAATCAGTTGAAACTGTCTTCATGTCTGTGGTCTTCCATGGTTTTAAAGGGTTAGTTCACCCAAAAATGAAAATTTTGTCATTACTTACCCACATGTTGTTCCAAACCCCTAAAACCTTTGTTCATCTTCTGAACACAATTTAAGATATTTGATGAAATCCAAGAGGTCTCTGACCCTCCCACAGACAGCAAGGGTACTACCACATTCAAGGCTCAGAAAAGTACCAAAATGATTGGCAAAGTAGTCCATGTGACGTCAGTGGTTCAACTGTAATTTTACAAAGCTACGAGAATACTTTTTTCCACAAAGAAAACAAAAATAAGACTTTATTCCTCATTTTTGTCTCTACTGCATCACTTGTGGATGTGCATTCACGAGAGTACTCCGAAGCATGTGTGCGTCTTTCTCTGAATGTAAACAAGGCATGGTGCATGTATTCAACGTCATAACACCGGATCTGGGTCAACGCCGGCACCAACATACGTATGCACCATGGTAGCGTACTCTCGTGAACGCTCGTCCACAAGTGACGCAGTAGAGATGAAAATGTGGAATAAAGTCGTCAATTGTTTTATTTGTGCACAAAAACTATTCTTGTTGCTGCATTCACGCCATGCCGTAATTCCGAGATGAAAACACGTGACGTTCTACTCTATCTGAATTATGTTTCTCTATGGCAACACTATCAACACCAAAGCCCTCACATGAACTCATAATTACTACTTGAAAACTCAGAATGTTTTTAGAATTATGACTTAAACCAGTTACAGATGTACCACGTGACCTCCGTCAGGTTCGATTTGGCTCTACCTCCAAGTCCGACAACATGGAAAGCTATGAATAAAATGTCACGTGTTGTCATCTCGGAATTACGGTAATTACGACATGGCGTGAAGGCAGCATGTAGCTTAAAGTTTATTCACAGTTGAACCACTGATGTCAGATGGACTACTTTGTTGATCATATTGGTACTTTTCCGAGCCTTGAATGTGGTAGTAATCTTTTGAATTTCATCAAGGTCTTACGGGTTTGGAACAACATGAGGGTGAGTAATTAATCACAGAATTTTCATTTTTGAGTGAACTAACCCTTTAACATCAGTTAAGATTTGAAAAATCATCTAGTGTGTGGCCAGCCTAAGTCTTGTGTCTTGTAACCATGGAGGGTACTAGTCTGATGTCAAGTGTGATCAATACTAAACCCTTTATAGATTTGTGTGTAGATTTCCTGGCAGATGCCCTTCAAGCCCTGTTTTCTGCATATGCAATATCATATCATAATATCATAACACCATCTTGATAAGATCTTATTTTACTATTGATTTTTCACAGATGTTTTACCCATATTTAGAATTTTGCATTGATTTAAGCTGTGATGCATGGGTTAAAGGAAATGTCCATTATCATAATGGATACTCTTCTGGCAGAAAATTTCTATTACACTTTCTTTTCTTTTCTTTTCAATATTTTTCTTACAGTTGTTCAGCTAGGCAATATCTTGTTCATTTTTTTGAGAACCAGGGTATCAGGGTTATATATAACAAGACATTCCTTTCATTATGCTTCAGTACCTGGGACTCAAGGGGAGACATTCATTTTCTAAAAGAGTTAGGTGAGAGCCCAACCGGCTGTAACACAAGGTCCACACCCTTAGACTAGGCCCACAAGGAACCCCCCACACTTCGTAAGCTAACATACTGTTATATCCTCCCAAGTCCAGTGGGCTGACCAGACGAAGACAGGAGGGACTTGGAGTAGGAGGACCCAGGTCACAGCCATGATGACAACCCACAGTGGACCTGACGAAGGGAGGAGCCACGGAGGAGGAAGGGCTGATGACTCCAGGGGGCCAACCAACTGTGATGGAGCAGGTGGTGGAGGAACGGAGGGACGAGCCGAAGCCGGAGGAACAAAGGAGCCCGGTGGATCCAGTGGATTGAGCTCAGGAACTCCGACGAAGAAGGGAGGAGAGGAGGCTGGTCGGCATACACGTCCATGTTGAACACCCCCTCAGCCTCTAACAGTCCCAGATACATAAACTGCTCACCCTCAGCCATATTGCACTGGACAGAGCTCCTCTCTGCGATTCCACTGGCCTCAGCATTCTCCCTCGTGGCGGGCATTGTAGCGGGCTCAAACACCTGGACTGACATCACTTGCAGTTCCAGTTCCGCAGCTATCCATTGCTCTGTCGCTCCATGTGGCAATGGCTCGTCGACCGCTGCAAGCCCAGGCTCTCCGTCAATAATGGGCTCGGGCTTAAGCTCCGTACAGCGGGGAGATTGTGGGCTGGGCTCTGGGTCGGGAGTGGATCTGGTGAGATCATCCACTCCACAAAGGCGGCGAAGTCCTCTCGAGGACCATCTTTGGACAATGGCTCTCTGCACGCAATGTTCAAACTAGCGTCATAAAATGAGCAGAGCGCATCGTCCGGGTAGCTGGTGGTGTGAACTAACACAAGGAACAGTCTTGGAACATGAAGCTGTCCATACAGGACTTTCTGATCTTAAGGCATCTTCATAACATGCCCAATCTAGCACATTTGGGGCTAGCAAGACAGGGCTGGCCCTGGCCAATTTGCTGCCCTAGGCAAGATTTTACCTATCGCCCCTTGCCTCACAGACCATTCCACCAATAATCATTATTTTTAAACGTTCACACAGAAACTGCATAGCTAGATATTTCAAAAGTGCATCTGAAGAGAGAAATGGAGGAGTATGTGTGACTAATGGGTGTTACATTTTCTTATTAAAAAAAGATGATGATAATGAAATGGTAACATAATAAGGTCAGTTGTTAATGGTAGAGAATGTTTTAACTAACTTTAGCTAACAATAACAATACATGTTAAACAATACATGCATAAAACGTTTTTTTTTTTTTTAATAAAGCCTAGTTATATACAAACATTACTAAATTAGCCAATTCAAATAAAAAATACCATAAATACCCAAATACTTTGCAACTATAGTGTAAAATATTATTAAAGCGTGTTATCATGTGACACAAAAAATCTTGGATCTCTGGAACTCCAGACATTGTCATTACCCTATTCATGCATTTTGATGCCCCTAGCATTTGCCTATGCCTATGACATGGGCCGGCCCTGCAGCAAGACTTCAGAACTGGATACACAATCGAACCATGTGATCCCCAGAATTCACTGCAGGCATCTTATATGAAAGTGTCCAGCAAACTTTAGTGGCAGCTGCATGCTGCCCAGGCTTCACAGCTGTGGAGAAGAGGGCAAATTCAGATGGCTTTATAGCTTTATAGGAGTTAGATTAAGTGATTTATATCACAGTCCACTGATAGGATTCTGTCTAAGTTCTACGATGAAAACAGTGGGTGGGGGGGCTGGACCTCTATTGGCATATCACCTCCATCTTAGTACTGTTGACTGACAGACAGAGTCTACTGTAGGCCAGTGTAGTGCCAACACATCCTTATCATGCATTGAATTTGTTATACTATTCAAATGTAATGCCTGACACTCAATCAAAACTCCATTATATTAATTCTGCTGTTTATTTTTGGTGAAATATAGACACATACACTCTTAAAAATAAAGGTGCTTTAAAAAGTTCTTAACAGCAATGCCATAGAAGAACCATTTTTGGTTCCACAAAGTACCATTTAGTCAAAGGTTCTTTAAAGAACCATCTCTTTCTTACCTTTTTATAATCTGAAGAACCTTCTTTTGTCACAAAGATCCTTTTGTGAAACAGAATGGTTCCTCAGATGTTAAAGGTTCTTTATGGAACCATTTGAACAAAAAATGTTCTTCTATGGCATCGTGAAGCACCTTCATGTGTATATGTGAAAAGATTTTCAATGTTGTTATCAATATTGTTTTTAAACCTGTTGTTTTTTTTTTTTTAATGAAATGGAATAAATTAAAAGTAAACAAAATCGGCAGCTGACCAGTCATGCAATGTATCTTAATGTATCTATTTTTATTTATTTATTTTTTTTCCCCTTCAGTTCACAGGTATGACATCACTTGTGATAATAAGTGGTCAGAGTGTAATTAACACAAAAATAAGATAATGAGACCCTTGGTGATGTCAGCTGTACCTTATGGTCCAATCTAACCTTAAGCCTGTTCCCCTTGAGTCCTACTTAGCGTGTTTACTGTCAAGTAGTAAGTTTTAGACCCTTGTTATAGCAACAAAAACATAGTGGACCCTTGAGATGGGTCTAGCTAAACAAAGTCCAGTAATAAGTGATGTATTCCCTAACTACTAAGAGTTCCCTAACTACCATCATAAGGTGGCAAAGCTACACAAGGTTTATCACCACTCCTAATTGTCAGTCAAAACTAACTGCAGAAAAGTAATACTTGTACATGTAATTTATGAAAGTAAAAATGAAAGAAAAACTCAAATTTACTGACCATCCATCCAGTGTTTCCCTCTTTCTAATGCGATTATTTCAGGTTACATAGGACAAATGGAATAGATGAACAGCTAGAATATCACCATACGTACATCTAAACTCTAAACAAATCTTATTCTGAACTTTGGTTTTTAAAATGTTGCGCTTTTTAAGTTTTTAACCTTGATAACACCAAAGACAAGAAATCAAGTGACATTTTTTTTAAATTAATTAATTAATTAATTTATTTTTATTTATTTATTTATTTTTTTGTATACCTGTTAGACGTCAAAAATGCTAGGAAAACCTAGGAAATCAAGTAAGTTAAGCAAGTGCATAAATTATATAAAAGTGGCATGAAAAAGACAAGGGATTTTCAAGAATGACAATTTACAAAATGTGCAAAACAATATATATAGTCAGTCTAATTATTTTGTACCATTTAATAAATGGCTAGGTTGTAGAATAATGCCTTTTATGTGGATGGTTTCTTGACTATTCTCTACGGACATATTTTCATTATATTTTATGTCATAGCTACAGCATAAAAACTTGACAATGGTAAAAAATTACTATAATATATATAAGTATTTAAAATGTTATAATATGAAATATTTGTTTATATGTCACTTACAAAAATGGAATTGTAAAAGTATATATATATATATATATATTTATATATTGTCAGAATGCAACTTTTCAGTTGCTATCAACATAGAAAGGGTATATATGGTGACATTGATATACCCTGACCCCTTGGTACATGCTTTTGTTCATACGATTGCTACGCCAATACACACCTAAATTAATCTCTTTTGCAAAGTATGTGTTGCATAATTGATAATTTGTAGATGGTTCTCATACAAAAATCGTATTCACAAAACATTTTATCTTACCACTTAGAGTTCTCCTAAAGAACAGTAAAGGTTTTTAGCTATAAGTTATCCCTTAAAACCTATTAACAATACATCATACGGCTAACAGTAGCTCAGAATTCGCAGATTTAGGAGAAAATCTTAAAAATAATAGGTGTGTCAGTCCTAAATTTAGGACTCCTACATTTTTGTTCTAAGAGTATTTCACAAAGCATTTTAGCACTAAAACTAGCTCCTAAGTCTGTGAAACGTAAGGAGTAGTGAAGAGGACTCCTAAGGCACTAAGACCAAGCCACAAACTAACCTAAAATGGCTGTTGCCAGCTGTCTGCCTGACAACATCACGATTTTGAATAGAAATATTACAAAACCTTAGAATTAGACACTTTGACAATATGCCAATGATAACCGTAAAAAGAAAAGAACGATCCAACCGCATGTCAGCGCACGTGATTAGCTGCTCACATGTGACACACACATATCAAGAAGCGTCCGAACACGAAACACGTTCACACAGAATGCGCTTTTGCGTTGACAAAGATGCAACGCGGGCAGTGGAATAGGAAAAACATAAAAGGAGATGGGAGTGAACGTCTTTTAACTTAAGTGCCGCATTTTGTAATGCTGTTTCATGCTTGAGACGCTGCAAGAAACACAAGCAAGTGCAACAGCCAAACGGGTCCATGTTTACAATCGGGATTTAAATTTTTTGCCATACTGCCCAGCCCTACTATCAACCATGATTATTCTACTCTGTTAATTAAAAGGCTGTTTATGCATATTCAATAATTGTTTACGCAAAGCATACATGTAAGAGGCTGACATTTAGACTGAACATATATCAGCCAATCACTGTGTGCATAGTTAGTAATCATGCTACCATCATCCGTGGCAACAAGGTCAACACCTCCCTTACTCTTAACTTAAGACTTCTCTTTATTTCCTTAGTAAAAGTTTGTCTCAGCAGCTTAGTGGTAAGATAAAATGTTTGTGAATACGGGCCCTGATGAGACAAACTTTTTCTAAGGAGTAGAGAGGTCTTAAGCTAAGAGTAAGGGCGGGGTCGACCTTGTTGCTATGGATGATGTCAGCATGACTACTAACTATGCACAAAGTGATTGGCTGATAAAGGAGCAGTCTCTTTTAGAGATTTGTTCGCAGAAATATTGTAGAGCGCGGTATTATGTTGCCATATACAAATAATTTTTTTTAAATATGTTGCCACATTCAAATAAAGATTTAATTTTTCATTTAAAGATTTAATTTAAAGATTAAAATGCAGGCTAAGTGTCACTAATTAAACAAGTATATGTTCAGCTGATTGTCAGCCTTTTACATGTGTGCTTCTCATAAACAATTAGCTGATACGCATATAAACATCCTTTTTATTAACAGAATAGAATAATCATGGCTGATAGTAAGATATGCAAACGTAAATAGAAAACCAAATGGGACACAAGAACAGCTGTTACTTCTTGCCCAACATGTTAATGACAACAAGGATATAATCAAAGGAAAATCTGGAGTCGGTATAACCTCCAAAACCAAAAAAGTTGCGTGGGAAAACATATGTGTGCAGATAAATGCAGAGTGTTTGTAAAACGTTTAAGTTCAAAGGTAGATTGCTAACAACAGCCATTTTGGGATAGTCGGGATTTGGTCTTAATGACTTTGGAGTCCTCTTCATTACTTATAACATTTCACAGATTTAGGAGCTAGTAGCATTTACTAGCAAACATTTAGTAGTCCTAAATTTAGGACTGACATGCCTATTATTTTTTAAGATTTTCTCCCAAATCGGCAAGTTATGAGCTACTTTTAGCCTTAAGATGTTTTGTGAATACGGGCCCAGATCTTAGAACTCTTATCACTGAAGTAATGTGTGCAATCTTACTATATAATTAAAGGAACGCAGCATGGTGTATTTAGAGACCAGGATTACATTTCAAACTTTCATTTGATTCAAAAAAAAAAAAAAAAAAAACATAATGATAGCTAAACAAATGAAATGAGAAAATGATACACATTTCAGATTGTCAGTGTAATAGGTAGAGCACAGGATAATACAGCAAGCAGAACCTGAAAAAGGCTTATATAGTTAAACGTGACATCGTATCTCTTTTACTACATTTATATCTGATTGTTCTGCTGTTTAAATGCTGAAATATTTACTGAACATCTGACTTGTAAATGTCAGCTTGACTTTTTTTTCCTCATCAAAGCAACACAGTGTAAAAAAGAGGCCTCACGGTTGAGATAAAGCTTAGCCTTGAGATTTAAAACATCTTGGATTCTAATCCTTTGATACTGATAATACATAAAAAGATCATTTACAGGTAAATTTTTATTCATAATGTAAAAGTGAAATAACCAAACCACATGACTGTGAAATACTTTAGTTATTATGTATCAAATGTATCGTCCAGTGGCATAGCCTACTATACTTATGGAAAATGTTTAAGTGTTTATCTAAACTGTTTATTTATTTATTTATTTAATTTTATTCCTTTCTTTCTAATGATTTCATTGTTTCTTGCAGCAAATTCTGTTGATGGCTGTTGTAGATTTGATCTTGCCTATATTTTTTTGTGCCTAACATGCTTTTAAGCTTTTTATTCAACTGGAGTAGAATATCCCTAGTTGGTTTTTTGATTCAAATGTTTTGCTTTCACTTTGTTGGAGCATTTCAAATTACTTTGCTTTTGTGGATGGCACTGGATCGTTACTTTGCCATATGCAGACCTCTTTACTATCATAAATACATGGTAATTCTGAACTTTGTAAAGTTTGTTTTTGTGCCAGTAAACCGAAATGGACTCCTGATTGTCACCATGGTCTCTCTGACTGGGAAACTGACATTTTGTGTAACAAATGTCATTGATCACTGTTTTTGTGAGCGTATGGCATTTGTTCAGTTAGCATGTGGAGATATACAGGGGTTGGACAATGAAACTGAAACACTCGCCAATATAGTGTTGGAGGTTTCATGGCTATATTTGTGCAGCCTGGTGCCCAGTCTTCACTGATTGTACATTACACCAGTAAGAGCAGAGTGTGAAGGTTGTCTATGCGCACCCAGTGGTTCAAACATTGTACCTTGAAGGTAGTGCTCTGTATCAGGATAATAATGCACCAATACACACAGCAAGACTGGTGACAGACTGGTTTAATGAACATGAAAATTAAGTTGAACATCTCCCATGGCCTGCATAGTCACCAGATCTGAATATTATTGAGCCACTTTGGGGTGTTTTGGAGGAGCGAGTCAGGAAACGTTTTCCCACATCAGCATCACATAGTGACCTGGCCACTGTTCTGCAAGAGGAAAATGGCTCAAAATCCCTCTGGCTGCTTTGCAGGACTTGTATTTGTCACTCCTAAGATGAAATGATGTTGTATTGGCTGCAAAAGGAGGCCCAATGTCATACTAATTGTGATCTAAAACCAGGTGTTTCAGTTTCATTGTCCAACCCCTGTATCTACTAATTACTTTGTAGGACTTCCAACTGCATTCCTTTCATTTGTCATACAGAATAAGAAACCATTTTTCTACCAGTAGTCGTGTATTTGTGAGCACAATGTACTTTTTCCAAGCTGTTTTAACCCAATTGGTTATGGAGTAAGAACAAAGGAAATAAGACAAGATTCTCCCATGCAGGTTTTTGTTTTTTTGTTGTTGTTTTTCAACAAGCAGTTGAATGTAATAATGAGAGTATTATCATTAAAGGAACAGTTCACCTAAAAATTTCAATTATCTGAAAATGTACTTACTCCTAGGCCATCCAAGATGTAGATGAGTTTGTTTCTTTACGAGATCAGATTTGGAGACATTTAGCATTACATCATCTGTTCACCAATAGATCCATTGCAATGAATGGGTGCCGTCAGAACAAGAGTTCAAACAGCTGATAAAAACATCACAATTATCCACAACATGACAGGTGATGAGATGCTAAATTTCTCCAAATGTGTTCTGATAAGGAAATCAAATAGCCTACATCTTGAATGGCCTGAATGTGAGTACATTGTCATTTTAAGTGAAAAAAAAAAAATCATTTAATTAATAAAAAAAAATAAAAAACATAATAATAAAAATTGTGCATCTTTATTGTTTTAGGCATAACTACATCAGTTTGATTTGAGTTTCTCCATTACTAACCTAACTGAGTATTTTAACACACATACTCTATCAGTCGAAGTGCAAAGAAAATTTCAAATATTTCTTTTGCCTATCCAAATCTGACACATACTACAAAATCCTGTCTACCAAAAAAAAAACCCCATTTACTCCATTTATGCTCTTTCCTTGTAAGATATACACAGTCACTTAGATACACCATAATTGCTCACTTACATCCACTGCACACCTAAAAAATAAATAAATAAATCACACACAAATAAATATAGAAAAAAACCTAAATCCTAAATTTTGCCCACCTCACCATTGCTATTTTATTAAATGGGTTTCTTTTGTTATTTTGTCTGGCTCAATCAGACAATGTGTTGTTTGAGGTCAGCAGATGTACAGTGTAATCTACAGCATTGTACCTAATGATTAGAAATAAGAAAATGTAAATAATGGGGACAAGTAATGAACTTTATTTATTTATTTATTTTGAGCAACACTTTTTATATGGAATGTCTTATCCCTTCACTTAAATGTCACTTAAGTATGTATACTTTAAGTATGTCACTTAAAGTTATTTAAATTAAAAATATGCAATTTATATATGTCTATATTTGTGACGAGGAGTCAACGTGAGTAGGATCCATATGCAACTTTATTAAAGTCAAGCTCATATACAAAACAAGCAGGGTCTCACAGGGGCAAACAGAGCAATGCAGACAATCCAGAGACAGAATCAGAGTCCAGGCGAGAGATTGGGGCAGGCAGCGGTCAAACAACGTAAATCCAAACAACCGTAGCAGAGGGTCACAAGGCAGGCGGCAGACAGACAGACAGAGTATAAAGGCAATCGGTTGGCAACAAGAGATCAGACAGGGTATAAACGCTCAGAAATGTCAGCAATAGCAAAACAAGACTTCGCGAAAGGGTAAGCGTGCTATTTATAGTCCATGAAATGGCTGACACCTGTGCAGGTGATCAGCCCCAGGTACGGGGTTATGGGAAATGGAGTCCGAATTGCAACTAGTACTCCGGTGACGGTTCCCTCTGGTGGTGATCGGAGGGAGCCACAGAGGCTGAATTCGTGATAATATTATAAAAAATATGCAAATATTTTGGGCCTGTATTGTGACCTATAGCAGGAAGAGGAGCTCTGTTTCTCAATGGGAATAGTGCACAGGCTCAAGGGAACACAACGTGGAGTATTTAGAGACCATGATATGTGTAAAGTTTTCATTAGACTCTAACTTGTAAGACAAAGCATTATGGTAGAAAAACAAAGTACAGTAAAGTAAGCTATATCAATTTCTATTCATACTGGGACAGATTATTGTATAAAAGCTCCATATAGCCCATACTGGCATAACGTTATATCTTGTTTAGTCCAGTTGCATTTGAATTTTTTTCCGCACTTTTTCACATTGCTTTTTATGAGAGTCACTCTAACTAAAAGTATCAAATGCAGCTTATTTCTCTCTCTCTCTGTCTCTCCCTTCACAGCGGCTTCACATCACGGTTTAACCAAGAGGCCATTTAATAAGTGATTGTTTATCTAACACTGTCGAATGCACTGTACTGTAGTATAGCTAAATTGGATCGATAAGCATGAAGAATATTTCTACTCAAAATATTTTATTCGCAGACTTCAAACTGAATGGTTTCTACAGCTTAGGGGAATGGAGGCCTTTTTTATTCATCCCTTTCTTTCTGATGTTTTTATTGTCTATCACAGCAAATTCTATTCTCATATATTTAATCATATGTCAAAAGTCTCTGCATTCTCCCATGTATGTACTAATAGGTTTGATGGCTGTTGTAGACTTAATCTTGCCTATATTTTTTGTACCTAACATGCTGCTTAGCTTTATATTCAACTGGAGTGGGATATCCCTAGTTGGTTGCTTGATACAAATGTTTTGCATTCATTATGTTGGTGCATTTCAGTCTACTTTGCTTTTGTGGATGGCAGTAGATCGTTACTTTGCAATATGCAAACCTCTTTACTATCATAAATACATGGAAATCCCTAACTTTTTAAAGTTTGTTGTTGTCCCACTGATCAGAAATGGACTGCTGAATATCAGCATGGTTTCTCTGGCTGGAAAACTGACATTCTGTGTAACAAACGTCATTGATCACTGTTTTTGTGAGCACATGGCACTGGTTCAGTTAGCCTGTGGAGATATATCTATCAATAACTTCATAGGACTTTTGACTGCTTTCCTTATACCAACTGCTGACTGTATTCTTATTACATGTTCCTATGTTGTGATTTTTGCATCTGTGTTTAAATCTGGTAAGGCCCAAATGAAGGCTGTAAACACTTGCATTACTCACATCATTGTCATGACAAGTAGTTTGATTTTTGCCCTGATTGCATTTATGTCATACAGAATAAGAAATAATTTTTCTACTAACAGTCGTGTGTTTGTGAGCACAATGTACTTACTTTTCCCAAGTTGTTTTAACCCAATCGTTTATGGAGTGAGAACAAAGGAAATAAGACAAAAGTTTCTTCAGTTTATAAGCGAAGTAAAGGTCTTTCCTTTGTAAAGACGTCTATTTTATATATGATTAACAATATAATATGCTGAAATTGTAACATTTAAGTAAGGATATATCGTTCTATTAAAGTTCAAGATTAAAATAATTGTTATAGTTGTGATTTGTGTCAAGCTTTCATGTCACTATGAAATGTGAGAAAGTATTATGACAGAAAAACAAATTACAAAAGGAAGTGGTATAGATATAGATTTCTTTTGAAGTATGAATTTCTGTCAAATGGACATGTTTTTACAATATTTTAGATGCCATAACATCATTTATCCAAATATATGCAGTTTATATGTGGCTTTATAATGACAACATATCATGAGATTTGTCATTGCAGCCAAATATTGTAGTATAGTGTAGGGGTCGACTGATGTGTTTTTCAGGGCCGATGCCGATACCGATTATTACAGATCAAGTAGACGGATAACCGATATTTTGAACTGATATATACGTCTAGTGTAAAAATTAAAATTAATGTCAAAATTAAGAATAACAAGGGCTCTGACGAAAACTGCCTTCCCTGGTGCTAATTGAGTATAGAACTCTCACACTGCACTTCTCTCTCTTGTCTACCTCTGTGCATCCATCTACAATAAGGGTAATATAACGAGAGAGTTAAGGAGACTCATGTCCCGAGGCAGGAAATTCTTATGGCGATGCAGAAGAATATCATGCCGCAGATCTGTTTTCAGAGTCAACGCTTACCAGTGTGCATAGATGCTGCTCTGGCTCTGTCCCAGGGCATCCGAGTACTAAATTACCAAGGACTGACAAATTTTAGTGGAATTCAAAGAGCTGACATTCTGGTATATTGTTCTCAATCATCTGCAAGGGCTGGGACTGAGGATGCATCCCAGATGAGCATGAATTGAGCTGTCAAACTTTGGCTGTCATTGTAGCATTACGCTGGTTTCATCTAAACATTCAGAACTGACATGTTATTGTCACGACAGTATGCTGACGGTATGACAATATCATGAATGATATTAACATTGACACAGTACTGCAAAGTTTATCTCCAAATCTAATTGAGTAATAGAGACCATAGTAACCACAGAAAGTCTGCTAACCTGTTGCACAGAGGAGAACAGGAAGGACCTGCAGCGGGTAGTAAGGGCAGCTGAGCGTGTCATTGGTACGTCACTGCCCACACTCAGTGACATCTACACCGGCCGACATGCAACAAACCCCTACCACTAGATTAATTTTGCACTATCCCACTGCACTACCTCAGAGTAATTATATTCTTATATTGATATTTTGTATGTAATTTGTCTTACATGTTGCTGTCTGCTTATAATGTCTACTTGTCTTGTAAATGTTGTTTATAAACACTGTTATACTGTTTGTTACCTACTAATCTGAAGAGCTGCTAAACTGTATTTCGTTGTTTCTAAACAATCTGAGCCAGCTAATCAAGGTCTTTGAAATTAGTTAAATACTAAAGGTAGGTGATTGAGAAGTTTGGAGCTAAATGCTGCAGTGACCTTTTAGAAACTGAATTTGACACCTCTGTTTTAGGCAAAGTTTCAAAACTTTGGAATCAACATTTTCTGATTCCATTGCCCATTCTTACCTTAACGTATTGACATGTAACTAGTGTCCTTGTGTCATTTATCTATTCGCTGTCAGCCATGATTAATTAATTTCACAATAGCCTATAAATCAACAGTATACTGTGAATTAACAGTGATTCACTGTAGTATTCCACTGGTCATATGGTCTCAACATGTCTGCATTCATAAACTTCCAGAGGATTAAAACAGCATTATTAGACTACCGACATGTATTCATTTGAATGTATAAAATGTTACAATCTGTCAATTTGTTCTTCAATTTTTTTTTTTTTTTTTCTTATGTGTAACATTTTGGCTGAAACAAAAATGAGTACACAAGTCAAAATTAACAACAACAACAACAACAACAACAACATGTTTCTAGTAAAGTCAAACTTAAGATGGGTTTGTGTACTTCACGCAAAAGAACAGATGCCTCCTGAGACATGTTAGATCCTATAAAAACGCTGGCATACTGGTGACTCAAAGTTCTTCTAAAACACAGTGGAGTTTAGTAGAGACTTTTTTTTTTTTTTTTCCACCAGGTCAATGACAGAACTTTGGCTAAAGCAAAATGGAAAATGCAACAAATTTTTACTTTATGTTGTTTGAAAATCTTGGATATATAAGATATTCTTTATTCAGTTTGGGATTTATTCTGTACTGTGCTATTATATTTTTTAATGTTCTTATTATTCTTGCAATACTTCTGGAAAGGACATTACACCAGCCAATGTACATTCTGATTTCATGTTTGTCTGTCAACTCTGTGTTTGGTACAGCTGGCTTTTTCCCAAGAGTACTGACAGACTTGCTGTCTGATATACACTCAATCTCCCGTGAAGCATGTTTCTTCCAGTCTTTTGTCATTTTCACGTATGCAGCAAATGAGTATACAATATTAATGTTAATGGCATTTGACAGATTTACTGCAATTGGCAAACCTTTACAATACCACAACATAATTACACCAAGGTTTCTAACTATTTTAATAGTTATGAACTTGGCTTATCCAATGATTTTGCTTGGTATTGCTGGTCTATTAACTACAAAACTGACAATGTGTGGAAACAAATTGTTTAAGGTATACTGCCACAGCTATGAAATAGTCAAGCTTTCCTGTGAAAACACTGTAGTTAATAATGTTTTTGGCATGTTTATAATTATTGTAACTACTGTCATCCCTTTGTGTTTAATATTATATTCTTATATAAAAATTCTCATCATTTGTCAAAGAAGTTCATCACAGTTCAAAGGCAAAGCATATCAAACTTGTATTCCACACATAGTGGTCCTTTTGAATTTCTCAATTGCTGTTATTTCTGATGTTACTTTGAGTCGGGTTGTGACTTTACATCTTCCTATAGGGCTGTCAGTTTTTCTTTCACTGGAGTTTCTTATTATACCACCCATCCTCAACCCACTTGTTTATGCTTTAAACCTACCTGATATTCGCAAAAAAATTATTTACCTCATAAACCCATTCAAGTAGGTGCCCTGGTACTAAATGTTGCACTTAGAATATAGTATAGAAAATGTTTGTTTGTTTGTTGGTTGGTTGATTTATTTATTTAAGATTTGTAAACCAGCTAAATTATAAGTTTCACACTTTAATACTTTTACTAATTGCAAGAGTAAATAAATGAAGAGAATAAATGAAGCCATAATGTGGTACAATGTACTATTCTGAAATGTTCTTATCATAAATTAAAGATTTGATTGATTTTAATAAAAAGAAAAAAATCTATTGTTTACTGATAAAATGTTAATTCATCAGTTGTATGCTATTTAAAAAAATCATAACTTTGCATACTATTTTTTATTTTTTTTTTTCACCAGGTCAATGACAGAACTTTAGCTAATGGAAAATGCAACATATTTTTTACTTTATGTTGTTTGAAAATCTTGGATATACAAGATATTATTTATTCAGTTTGGGATTTATTCTGTATTGTGCCATTATATGTTTTAATGTTCTTATTATGCTTGCAATATTTCTGGAAAGGACATTACACCAGCCAATGTACATTCTGATTTCATGTTCTAGATTTTCATGTTCGATCTAGGCTTCTGTGAACAGTATTTGATTTAACTGGCCACCTCAATCATTTTGACATTGACGAGGACTACTAGGCCACTGAAGCAAATAATTGTAAAATATATAAATAAATAACTTGTACACCAAACAGAGTATGACTTTGTAATGAAGTGGAATTGTTTTGTTTTTTGTTTTTTTTTTAATCTTAGGCCTAGGGTAGAGTAGGGGAAGTACATTTTTTATTGTGACTATAGACTCCGTTGACAAGAGTGATGTAGAAGTATTTGCCATGAAGCTTACACTGGTGACGTATCTAAAAGAAAGTAGATTTCACCAAAAAAATATCTAATTTTCAGCAGTAAGACAAAACTATTTTAAAACTTCTTGTTTTGTCAAACATCACGGTGATATATGATATGAGAGTAGTAAGGCCTGTATATATGGAGTAAGTGTTATTTAAGAAAAACAATTATATTTTCAGAATTTTTTTTTTTTTTTTTTTACATAATCTGTGGAGTAAAACACCCCCCATCTAGGTGGGGTAAAATGACCAAATTACTGTCATTACTCTGTTCTGAACATCAAATCCTTTGTTTTTCCATCAAATTTATTCTAACTAGTTGGTTGAATAAAATATTTGGACTTTATATTTAAAAATTACCTCAAGTTAGCATCAGATAGCAAGTTAACTAGCCAGTTAGCATCAGCTAACAATATTTTTTTACTTCAGTCGTAAAGAAATTATGTTTTTTGAGGAAAACATTTCTGCATTTTTCTCCATATAATGGACTAATATGGTGCCCCGATTTTGAACTTCCAAAATGCAGTTTAAATGCAGCTTCAAACGATCCCAAATGCGGTTCACTCTAAAAAATGTTGGGTTGTTTTTTTAACCCAACTGCTGGGTTAAGCCTGTTGGGTCATTTAGTTGGGTTGTTTTGCTCAGTGTTGGGTTGTTTTTGTGTAACCCAACATTGGGTTACTGATTTTATCCAATCAAGTGACAGTTAAGAGAGTAAGCCACTCCCCCTACTCGACGAGCCAAGCGCTACCTTCGCGGCCATTTTGAATCACCTCAGGAATCGCCTCAGGAACAACCGTCCTTCAGCGACGACAGAAAAGGTATGTTTGTGGGTTTTTAATGTATGAAACTAATACTGTACACCAACAAATGCAAAAATATACCAAATTTGGCGGTTCACATTACATTAACAGTATTAAAAAGTATAATCTATCTCTGTTCGTTTTGGTTTGCTAATCGGTAAAGGTATGCCTGCTGTAATTACGTTACAGCCTTTTCCTGTCTAAGTTATATTCAATATTTATTGAAAACGTATTTTTGGTCAACATTTCCTCTGGAATATGTGACTTGGTGAGTCGTTTAGTTAACGTGTCTTTATATTAGTTTAAGGTCGATACTCGAGCGTCATATTAAATGCAAACGTTCATATAACGTTACCGGCAACTGTCACAAACACCACAGTTATTCTGTCACGAAACTTAGTTTTAATACATTTTTAGGCGAGTGTACATGTTTATACGTAAGAGATGTGATTTATGTAAGCAATGCCTTTTTGATAATCTGTTTAGACACTTTCCGAGATATGAGTTTCTGTCAGCGGTTGTTTAGCTGGCATTCGAACCGTGCTGCGCTCGAGCGCGGTTGCCCCCACTCCCGCCTCGAGCTGAGCTGTCTTTTTATTTAATAAAATAAACCAGTCGCGTCATTTTTATAGATCAAATTCATATACAAATAGTGGATGAAACTGAGTAAGCAGTCTTTTCTTTTTGTTACTATGCGATCCTGAATACAGTTCCCTTTAGAGGTATCTAGTACTGCACTTGAATGTCAGTTACACACGAAAATAATTCACAATATCTGTATTTATGTATTTTTTTTTTTTTTTCCTTTTTCAGATTTCACAAGACTTCTCTGTTTTATTCCCCGACCATGCAGAGAGACTTTTCTTAGATTGGAAAGTATGTTTTAAAGACAAAATCCTTCTCTTTGCCCGCCAGGAGAAAAAGGCTCAGGAGCTTCTCCAAAACGTAGATAGTTTGTCTTCAGGTACAGTTGTGAGTCCAAAAACAGAATAAGAAGTCTCCAACCCTGCTCTTGGAGACCCACCATCCTGCATAGTTCAGCTCCAAACCTAATCAAACACACCTGAACCACTGCTTTTAGTATTTCAGGATTACTTGAAAATGCACAGGCAAGTGTGCTGAAGCAGGTTGGAAATAAACTTTGCAGGACGGTAGGTCCCCAAGAGAAGGGTTAAAGACCTCCACTTTAAATTAATGACAAATAGAATAATTGATACCAAATATTCATCCACACAGATGCTCAAAGTGACCTTGCACTCAGGCTGCTTCCTGTGATACTGCCCACCCCTGTCTACAAAATTGGAACGAAAATGTTCAAACCAAGCCTGGAAGAAAATATCAAGGCTTTCACTGAATTCAAGAATGTAAGTAATGTTTTGCACACATCACTATGCAAACCATACCAGGAGCAACCTAAAATGATTTTTCATATGTTTTAGCCATGTGAAAGTGTTAAAGCGTGCCTGCACTGAGAAATCAATTTTTACATGAACTTAAAAGTTCATGTAAAAAAAAAAAAAGTAACATCATGTAAGTGTCATAACTGAGACCGTTCACATCACGGAGAATTTAGCTTTTACTGACACCAGGCCCAGAAAATGAACAGTTGAGGAATGTGATCATTTGTGACGTTATAGGGCAAATAAACCCAGCCTCCACATAAGATGATGAACACGTCCTTCTGTAGCCCCGCCGACTGATTCACACATGTGCTCAAAACCAGATGAAGTATTAAACATCAAACATGCCGTGGAATATCACAAAGTATTGTACAGTAACAGGTTCCTGCAGAAAACAGTGTTTGCTTAACCTTCATTCGGACTCTGATGTTAGTATTATGTGGTTAAAGTTTATTTTTAAAGACGTTTCAGCTCACGTGAGCAAAACATGGAGCGTCTGTTCATTTAAACGCAGATCCGTATGTAAACAAAGTGAGTCAGACATTATAACAACGCTCCTTCATCAGTATTGGATCTGACAGGATTCTGCAGTGTTTTTATGTGACTAAAATGCTTATACTCTTCTTCACTATTGCGTTGTTAGAGATCGCTTGATCCTGTTATATGTAATTAGATGTTTTAGCTGATGTGAGTTAAATGCAGCATGTCTGTTCACTTCGACGCGATTCTTGTGTAAACAAAACGGAGGTTAACGTTGCATTTGCAGGGAGTTTGACTTTTTAAAACAACACTGCTTCATCAGTAACTGATCTGACAGGAATATGCAGTGTTTTAATGTGAGTATGTGTCAATATTGCACTGTAAAAGACCGCTTGATCCTGATTACTCGTAGCCTGCGTGTCTATTCACAGAAACTCGTAACGTAACTTACTACGCAAAACTCTTATCCAATCACAGAGCTGTAGGCGTTTACTTCAAAGTCTTCAGTGCAACACGCCCATTAAAATCGATCGTTTCTGGAGCCTACCTCAAAACCAGGGTATAAAATAACATATAACTTATTGATTCTTATGATTTTTAATGTAAAAACCACACGAATATCATAAGTGGACATCAGACTACAGTATTAATTAAGAAAAAACATCAGCTCAGGAGAGCTTTTAATTAATTATTTGTCATGGATTGGATTTTGTTTAATGCTGCATTGTGTGTGTAAAGTGATTTGTATGTTTTTAACGTTCTTCTGTTTTTAACAGGTTGGCACTAACATGGTTGAGTACCTAAAGGAGGCTGATCTCACAAAACCCTTCCCCTTTGTCCTTGGGCTTGGGGATTGCAGTAACTGCCATCAAGCCTTTGTTGTTGTCGGCAAGCAGGCACTTCAGCAAAACACACTTATCTGTGCTGTGGACACATGCTTTAAACTTTTTTACGTGTTGGACATCCATTTTCTGAAGCAGTGCGCACCAGTGTGGGAATTTTTGCAGACTGTTGTCTACAAACTACCAGGAACAGAATCCCCTTCAGTAAGACTGCTTCGTAGCTATTTGTCATGTTAAGTGTTACTGGACAACAACTAACCCTCTCTAAAATGTTGTTTATATGAAGAGGAAAGTTGTCAGATTAATATATACATATAGAACCCTTTCTGAAATGTTGTGACTTGATATTTTCATATATTTATGTGCATCTACAATGTGAGTTTATGAAGTTAATATGGGTTTATATGAATTGAAAAGTTGTCAGTTAAATGTATAGAACCCTTTCTAAATGTTGTGACTTGATATGGGGTTGTTAGAGGAAAGTTGTCAGACTTACATATTATATATATAAAAATGTATATCTTAAATGTTATGTGAGTTTGAAATTAATATGGTTTTATATGAAGAGGAAATTTGTCAGACTACTTAGATTAGAATCTTTACTCGTGCCACTTTGTTAAACATACTTCTAAAATGTATGAGTTTATAAAGAAGAAAGTTGTCTTACTACACACACACACACACACAAAAACACACATGTATATTTTAACATTTATTAATGCAAATTGTATTTTTTATTTTGCATTAAAATAGCCTTTTATAAATTCATTTTGTCTCTTTTTTTGTTGTCTTAAGTAATTCTCTTTGATTATTGTTTATTTTCTTTATTATTAAATAATTCAGGTTTGTTTTTAACCAGCAACGTAGTATTTTTTTTGTCAATAGTCTAGGTAAATAAAACAACCCAACGTGTTGGGTCAAAGATTTAACCCAACAAGTTGGGTTAAAATAACCCAACGCTGGGTTTGTCCATATTTGACCCAGCGTTGGGTTACCAAAATAACCCAATTTGGGTTATTTTAACCCAGCGTTTTTTTAGAGTGTTGTAAACGATCCCAGCCGAGCAAGAGGGGTCTTATCTAGCGTAATGATCAGTTATTTTAATAAAAGTAATACAATTTATATACTTTTTAATGCCAAACGCTCATCTTGTCTTACTCTGCCTGGACTGTTTTTGTTCCGGTTCATGACAGTTAGGGTATGTCAAAAAACTCCTATTTCATGTTCTCCCTCAACTTTTTTGTTAAGAGTGTTTGATCTTTTTTGCATGCTCACTTTACAAAGACTGGGTTGGAACTTCTGCAGCGATGTAGGATGATTTTGAAATGATTTGTGAAGTTGAGGGAGAAAATACAGAAAATACAGTCTTGAGTCAGAATACACAGAGTTCAGGAAGAGAAAGGCAAGATGAGCGTTTGAGATTAAAAAGCATTTAAATTGTATTATTTTAATTAAAATAACAGATTCGCTAAATAAGACCCTTCTTTCTCGGCTGGGATCATTTACAACGATTTGGGATCATTTTATGGTGCCCCACATTTAAGTCAGTCCATTATATGGAGAAAAATGAAGAAATGTTTTCCTCAAAAAACAATTTCTTTACGACTGAAGAAAGAAAGACATGAACATCTTGGATGACAAGGGGGTGAGTACATTATATGTGAATCTTTGTTTTGGAAGTGGACTTCTCCTTTAAACTGCTTGTACTCTAAATTTGCTGTATATGTATAAAACAAATTACTTTGTCAGACTGGGGGGCATTTTACCCCACGTGTGGGGCAAAACACAGACTAATTTAAATTTTACTACTACTAATTTACTAATTTAATTTTTGTTTAAAATCTAATAACATGAAAACTATATATAACTAAATATTCATACTTTTAATTTATAATTATAATTATATTAAATATAATTTATGTCATTGTCACTAAAACTATGATAACTATTCTTGAAACATTCAACTTTTGTTTCACAGAAAAAAAAAAAAAAAAAAAAAAAACACTCCTTAAGGGGGGTGGGAGTTGTGTAACTGTGATAAATCATACTGTCACCAATTGGCCAGACTCTTTTACCTCCACCACCCAGTGCTCCTGGTCACCGGAATACTAATTATCCACACCTGTTTCCAGTCAGACCATTATCAGCACACTATTTAAGCACACACCTCAGCCTCATTTATTGTCTGGTCTTGAACTTGGAAAAAAACTCCCTTACCTGTTCTCCACACTTACCTGTGTTTGCTCCTGAATATCCTGTGTCTTTCATCTGCTTGAACTATTTACTCCTGCTGTACTCTCTTGTTTGTTTACTTTTGTCCTGTGTCAAAATAAAGTTGTTTCTGGTTTCATATATCCTCTGTTCAGTGTGTATTTCCTGACACACACTTTGCAAACCTTACTGTAAAGAGGGATAAACTATAATCATCTCAACTCTTCAGCCCTGCTGTAACGAACTACTTTAACTTCATGGGTTTGAGTGAGAAGGGATATGGGGCGGTGACAGCGGTGGAGCAGATGCTGCGAGCTATCTCTCCCTGTCATCAGCATCATCCCTAAAGGCCTCGAGGATTCCCACAAGGCCAGTTATCCTGACATCCAGCCTGGAGGCCAAAAGCTTATGGACAGACCAGGCCGGTGCATGTCTGCACACTATGGCAAGGTTACAGGCGTACCAGGCCAACTTGCCTTAGGACCTGGAGTAGGCAGTTAGCAGCATTCCAGCACTTCCTCCCTTGCCATTCCCAGGTCCATGGGTCTGCTGAGCAGGAGCAGCTATCTAGCTCCTCATACTGCCAGACCCGAAACAGACAGTTGCAACCTGCTCTCGGTCGGGGTCTTCCAAACAGAAAATGGATCTGCGGATCGTTATTTTGTTGAGGAAGGCCTCGGCCAAACGGTCCTGACTTTATCATCGTCAGGACATTAAGGGCAGCCCTCCTGGGAAGCAGAGCTACATATTTCAGTATATGGTGCCTTTAGGGAGCCACTCTGATACCCCTGCCACCCCTGTTGCTTCAGGGCTCAGTGGGCTCTAACGAGCAAATTTCCCCGCTGCTGCCCGGCAACGGTATGGCAATTCTCATCCCCTCAAGCAAGAGTGCTAGAGTGGATAAATTGGTCACTTCCTGCCAGTCATCCACTCAGGACAACAAATTAAAATCTCTAGCTATAATAGATGCCAGTCCTAAGGGGCTGGCGTCCTCAGCCCAGCTGATACCCCTGCCACGAAATTCCCAACTGCCGCCCATCAACAGTTCAGCACGGGAATGCTTGTCCTCTCAAGTGAGGGCACTAGAGTGAGCAGGTTGCTTGTTCCCTGCTGGTCATCCACTTCAGGGCACCGAAGTGACTCCTCTAGCCACACCAGAGGTCAGCCTCGAGAGGCTGGTTCCCTTAGTAGACTTCTGGCAGCGTAGCAACTTCTGCTAAACGTCTCACAATGGGTCTTGCAGACTGGAGGCTACTCGATTCCCTCGTTTAACGGTGTCATTCCCACACTAGTGGGCCCCGAGCAGGCTCTGGTAATAGAACAAGAAGTAGACACTCTTTTGAAGAAAGAAGCCATAGAACGTGTTCCTCCTCTCAACAGAGAGTCTGGGTTCTACAGCTGTTACTTCATCGTTCCGAAGATGGAGTTCCTAGGTTCGCATTTGGGGGCGAAGCATACCACTATTAAGTTCTCCCCATCACATAATTAAAAAAAAGGCACCCGATGAAAAACGATACATTTCTGAACCTATAGGGCCCGTCCACACAAAGCCAGAGCATTCCCTATCCATTGCTTGTTCTACAAAAAAAATCCACAGTGTCGTCTCAAGAAATATCTGCGTACACACAAAACCACTGAATCTGACTCAAAACTATGTAGTATACATACCAGACCAGTATGTGATGCTGTAATTCTGCCACAGAGATATACTAAAAATAAAAAAGAAGAGTTGGAGCATGTGCATAAACACTGTGCGCTGTATACAATCCCAACACAACAAAACGTTTCTTGTTGTTGTTGTTGTTGTTGCTGCTGCTGCTGCTACGTGATGTAGTGGTGTCGTGGGGTGATGACATCATTGTTTCACAAAATATATGGAATGGTTGTACATACGAAAATGCAAGGGTGTCATTTTCAGATTCATCTACTCTGGGACCCAGTTTAAAAAATAGCAGTTTCAGGCTCCCAAAACACAGATCTGTCTGGGTGAAACACAGATACAATACAAAATTTTTACAGATACAGCTAAACGTGTCACTGTGTGAATGGGCCCTTATAAAAAAAACAGTCAAGCGAACAAAACTACACAAATGTTTTAACAGATAGATCAAATGGTGACTGTTAGACTGTTATGTCCATGCTCAGATCATACTCACCTGTGTATGTAAGGGATGATCAAAGCGCATTACTTCCCCTTTTTACTCCACGCATTACGGTGCATGTGGCTAGTAATTACTGGTAATCTTATTGTATTTTCTACATTCGCTATTCATTCAGCGTTTGTTTGCCTGACTGATTTTTGTTGTTGCAAGCATTAGTGTGAAATCTCTGATCCATCAAGGATAAGAAGATCTTGTTGTTGCATTAAAATAGCCTTTTATAAATTCATTTTGTCTCTTTTTTTGTTGTCTTAAGTAATTCTCTTTGATTATTGTTTATTTTCTTTATTATTAAATAATTCAGGTTTGTTTTTAACCAGCAACGTAGTATTTTTTTTGTCAATAGTCTAGGTAAATAAAACAACCCAACGTGTTGGGTCAAAGATTTAACCCAACAAGAGAACTTTCACTTGCAGATCTTCATATATTCATCCATCTCGCAGCTATACTGTATCACACCATTAACAAGCTGTTAATGCGGTCATGAGCTGTAGTTCCGTATTGCATCTAGTATTCTAGATCACTAACGTGGGTGACTTAAGATGAGTGTTAAGAACATCAAAAGCATCTTACCGTATTGCATGGCTTGTGCTAATGCGGTTTTCAACAGACATTATTCTCTCTTTTCTGAGACTATGTCTAAACAGAGTGTTGATCAGCTGGGGTATGAAGAAGATGAGTCAGAGGATCTGGCCCCTCAGTCACATGACTCCAATTCATTGGGAGCTCTGATGGAGAGGGCAGTTGAAGCTTTAACAATTCCGGTGGTCTTTGAAGTACCAACTGCTCCATCTCGATTTGATGTGGTCAGTGTTTCCTCACAATCTAGGCCGTTCTCATCTGCCGGTTCTTCTTCTTGGACATTCTGAAGGACTAAGTAAGAACTGCAGGGCCATGGACAGAATTTTGCATCTGCTTCACGGAGAGGTTGCTAAAACAGCTTGCCTGGCTAACAGGGGGGCTATTCTTCAGCTGTATCTTAACCATCTGCTGCAAGGCCTCAATAAATCTTTCAGCCCAGAGAAGGTAGCTGAATTAAAGCTTGTTTTTTTCTACCTTGTTGAGGGTGTCAAAAGGACAAGCAACCTCAGTAGGAAGGTCGACGGCTCGGTTGTGGACGGCAAGACAGCATCTGTGGCTCTCTCAGTCCAGACTGCCCCCAGCGGATTGCACGTCTTTGTTAGTGCTTCCGGTAGCTTCAGCAATGTTTGGGCCTGGTGCTGTCGAGATGCTGCAGCAAGCCCGTGATGCTCGAGCTTGTGCGTGGGAGATGAGGGGATTTCTTCACAATTTCGGGCAGACTCCAGCAGCTGCTGAGAGAAATATCGTCATGCTCATAATGAAGGCCAAAAATCAACTGGAAGGCGAGACACTGTAGATGCAAGAGATCTGAGGTTGATGCAGTCAACAGCAGCTCCCCGTAAATGACCGGGGGATGAGCCTCCTTTTCGTTCCTGAAGATTCCCAGAGCCCAGTGTGCTTCCTCCCTCCTTCAGCCCATGTAGCAGCCTGGAAAGGCATCACAAACAATACTTGGGTCATCACAACAATGACTCAGGGTTATCGGCTTCAGTTTATAACCAGACCACCTCTTTCAAGAGTTCTGATAAAGTCCTCAACATCCAGTCATTCAGAAGAAATAGCCTTGTTAGAGGAAATCAAAACACTTTTGGAGAAAGAAGCCATACAGGAATTAAGGTTGGAGATTCAAAACTGGGAGGAACACAGGTATTTTTTTTTTTCATTTCACACTCAATGGCAGGGTTTTCAGTTACGCGTCTTACCCTTTGGCCTGTTTCCCCGCACCTTCACACAGTGCATGGACGCAGCACTCCCCTCCGACACATCTCCCCTCCGACATCAAGGTGTGAGAATACTGAATTATTTGAATGATTGGCTAGTGTGTGCACAGTCAGAGAAGATATATTGGTAGCATGTGGAGCTGGTCATCAATCACATTCAGTCGTTAGGACTCCAACTGAACACGGAGAAAAGCCAGCCCACTCCTTCGCAGACAGCCCAATTTCTAGGGATGAACCTGGACTCTCTAAGCATGAAAGTTTCTTTGACGTGGGGTTTCTTTGATCAGGCTCTTGTGTCCCTTTTTCGGTCCGGCCAGAAAGTTCAATGGAGGACCTGTTTCAGGCTACAAGGTCTCATGGCCGCAGCTGCTCAGATAATCCCTCTGGGGCTCCTTTTTTATGAGTCCAGTGCAGAGGTGTCTGCTAAGGTCTGGCCACTGTCAACAGACAGATATGATGTGCGAGATACCTGTCACAAGAGGACTTCTGAAAGCCTTCCGCTGGTGGAACAAACCAAGCAATACCATGAACGGTTCTTGGCTGGGACCTGTTCTGCGGAGGCAGCTGATCTTAACGGACACCTCCATGAGAGATTGGGGAGCGGTGCTCAATAGTACGTGGGCCAGAGGCCTTTGGGAACCACCCTGGACGTCTCAGCACATCAATGTGCTGGAACTGAGGGCCATTCATTTAGCACTGGACTACTTCCTACCATACCTGGTAGATCGCCATGTTCTAGTGAGGACAGACAACGTGGTAGCAGCATCATACATAAACAGACAGGGGGCACTGACATCCCCTCTACACTGCAAGGTGGCTCACAACCTCATATCCTCTCAGTGAAGGCAGTGCATCTTCCAGGACTGCAGAATCAAGCAGCTGATATGCTGTCAAGTGGGGGTCCATGGCCAGGAGAGTGGCGTGTCCACCCAGATGTGGTGAAGATCATCTGGGATCATTTTGGGATGGCAGGTGTAGATCTTTTTCGCCTCTTGGGAGACAACTCATTGCCCTCTCTTTTACTCACTCAAGAAGAGGCAGACACCTCTGGGGTACAACGCATTGGCACAAGAGTGGCCTTAGGGTCTCCTCTATGGTTTTCCCCCTTTCGGACTACTTCCTTCTTTACTGCACAGGATACAGACAGAGTCAGTGGAAGTGATTCTTGTTGCTCTGTTGTGGCCCCACATGCCCTGGTTCTCAGACATTCAGCCTCTCCTGGTAGGTCCTCCCCTGGAGCTTCCACTGGCTGATAAGCCAGTTTCTAAACCCTCTGGGGTCTGAGGGTGTTTTGGGGTCCTGAAGAAGTTTTGACATGCCTTAACATTTGTGCTTTTTTTAGCATCTTAAAAACATATCAGTGGCTAAAGTCTGATTACATTGTAAGCAACATAAATGTACATGTTTGTGTTTTTGAGAAAACAACGTTTATGTGTGGTTAGTGAAAAACAACATTTTTTTAAGTCACTGAAATAAGGCCATGAAACACATATAGAACATTAGTTTACAAGACTTTTGAGAACTGGATGTGGTAGTCTAGAGTTTTTTCTACAAAATGATATGAAAATCATCTTCACTCATTCAGAGAAAACAATATATTGAGGTAATTCACACTTGAGAGACAGAGCCCTCCCTAATGGCCCATCAATGAGACTGTGACTGTTAGGTAAGAAACAATGAGAGATTCAAAGAATGGAGTTTTAGATTCTTTGTATTTTATTTACAACACAGTATAATCAAAATATACATAATGAAGGTCAAAAAACACATTACTGAGCACCCTGATCTAACCACAGAGACGTGAACAGACTTTGTGTAGTTTCTGAAACTGTTTTCTGAATTCTGTTTTTCAAGTGAAAAAAGTAAATCATACCTGATATCTCTAAACTCATCATCAGTAGTCAAGGAACTTGCTTTACACTAGAATATCAGTGTAGTTGAACATCTGATGTTGGTGTGGTGCTCTCTAAGGAAACAGTTTGAAGAGACAATTGAAAGACAGGAGGAGTCATCTGTTGTGCAGGTATCAGATCACAAAAAAAAAAAATCAAACAACATAAGCAAAACATCTGTGAGCATGTTAATATCAGGAGCATCTGTAAAATATATATTGTGTATATATAGTGTATGATTTTGTAGTCATAGACTCACGCATTTGTACTAAAGCACATTTTATATCTGAGAAACTAATCATTATTGTTTATCACGTTAAACATCTATTCATGAACAGTGTATTAATAAACATGGACTAAACATACACTCAGTGTAAACACTCATATTACATCCTATTGTTATACAATAGATAAATAACTAAATAAATAATATGATCTTTAAGTCATAAACATCAAAATGCTTTGTATGCATTATACAATACAAAAACATTTTATGTCAGGGAAACTATATTATCATTGTTAAGCGTAAGTGTAAACACTATTACCTTTATATCGCATTGTTTTCTATTGTATAGAACGTTAAAAAAAACATCCTGGCGTCGTGAGACATTTAGATGCAATGAAATGAAACATACTTCATAATGTTTCACTTGCTGTAGTCAGGAATTATAGATTGAAAAAGTCTAACTAGTAAAATGTGTATAAGTTCTGTCACGGTAACACAGTAAAAACAAATGCAAGCAGGCTAATAAAAGAAAGACTTACTCATGTAAATATCTCCTCTGATGGATTGCGCCCTGTGTCACATGGTGTTCTTTCTCTGAAATAAGTCTTATTCATCGCAGCATGTCTTCTTCCAGAAAGGACAAGTAGTCCAAATGAACTTGAAAAAGTCTTGATGCTTTGTTTACGGTGATGTGGGCGTTTACGTTTTGCGCACGTGACCTCACATGGCAATTATACTATGAAAAGTGAAGCAGCTCGTGGGCATGATCTAATTAACAGTAATGAAGCAGACGGGAGAGACTGGACATTGTGTTGGTTTCATATGGATTACTTCATCAGATAATATTTGTTTTCGGTAAGAGGGGCTTCATCTTAAAGTAATATCAAGCTTTCTATAGATATATCTTTTGTGTGTGTGTGTCACATATTCACTGAGTTTCATTTTAATGATGCATTTCAAAAAGATATGTGTGGAGACTGAGACTGCTGAATGTGCACCCTGTTTATTTTCTTTGTTTTGCAAAAGCATAATGTTTTGTTGATACTGAAAAGTAGACCCTTTACAGTGTAACGAACTGATTTGCTCTGGGGTGCCAACTTATAATTACTTATAAGTAAAAAAAAAATAAAGTCAGTTCTACATAGGATTCACAAGAATTAAAGAAGAGAAATCAATTAATAATAAACCTTGAGAACCCTTTTTTGAGCCGAAGACAAAAACAAACAGGAATACCTCAGTTTACTTGCATTGAACTATATGTTCTATTTGTTCTCCTTTCGTGATATGCACTAAAGAAATTCAGACCTATTAAACCAGAACAGGAAAAAACAAATATCAATGAAACAATCAAATAAATTCACACAACTGAACTGACTGAAGAGGTACCTCTTTGACCCAAAAATAATCTTTAACAATATAATTAATGCAGTGTGATATAACCCTTTTTCCTATAGACAGGTCTGGTTCAACCAGTCACATCAAATTTAAACAGAGCCCAATGACTATTAAACATATTGTCCACAAGGACTCATTTCATTCAGTTTAAACTCTTAAATGATTCAATTCAAGCAATTCAAACATGCAATGATTCATTTCAAACAGTTCAAGCAGATCGGATGTTCAATGATTCAATTCAAACAGTTCAAACGTGCAATGATTCATCTCAAACAGTTCGAAATTGTCAGCGTCTCAGTTCAAGCAGATCGGATGTTCAATGATTCAATTCAAACAGTTCAAACGTGCAATGACTCATCTCAAACAGTTCGAAAGTGTCAGCGTCTCAGTTCAAGCAGATCGGATGTTCAATGATTCAATTCAAACAGTTCAAACGTGCAATGATTCATCTCAAACAGTTCGAAAGTGTCAGCGTCTCAGTTCAAGCAGATCGGATGTTCAATGATTCAATTCAAACAGTTCAAACGTGCAATGATTCATCTCAAACAGTTCGAAAGCTCAATACGAACATCCCAAATTTCTCAACGAGCACTGGCTATACACAGACAAGCTTTTAAAGAAGAGAGCCCACAGTTCAAATAAGAGGTGCAACAACGATGATGGGTCTTGTGAATAGGCATCAAACACGTGAAGATTCGGCTGGTGCATAGTTCGTTTTTACAAACAACACCTACCCTCTTTAAAACGTTTTAGGGACATAGTACCCAGCTACCCACATATATAGAACATAAACAGCAAAATACTTGTATGTGACGTAGCTTCAGTCATGAAGATTCGGCAGCCGTTTATGAATCGGGAAGCTCCATCTGTTCTATGGTCATGGTGAGTTTCGTCCGTAATTACTTTAAAAGAACAAGATCGGTTCTCACAGTGCGCAGATTCTGTGCAATCGATCCAATCTTAGTGTCGGTCTCCTCCACCCGACCAATACAAAAACAGTTTAGGGATAGCAATACCTGGGTACACACGTCCTTTCTACAGATGTACATGCACTTCCTTTTATACGCCTCTAGATGAATCAACAGCGCAAAACCACATCGCCCTCGTGTGGACAATTTCAGTCACTAGCTCGTTACAACAGATTTAAATTATGTATTACTCTTATGTGTACAATCAAAAATGGCTGAGCATTTTAGGTTCTTTTTGCTTCTGTCATTACAAGATGCAACTGGCGTCGCTGACACCACCGTCAACCCCAGGAGGTTAAAGGTGCTCGATGCCTTAAAGCACGAAGGTCTGAATCATTACCTCCGTGGGATTTGGATACTGTTCTCAGCGCTCTTTATTTGGCTCTCTTTGAACCCCTGGATTCAGTGGACTTGAAGTGGCTGTCAATGAAAATTGCATTCCTAATAGCCATCACTTCAACTAAAAGGATCAGAGAACTGCACACCTTGTCAGTGCATGCAGACTGCAGTAGATTTCTACAAGATGATAAAGGGGTTATACCCCGTCCTAATCCAGCCTTTTTGCCAAAGGTCTTGTTCCCTCTCCATTTAAACCAAGTGACTTAACTGTTATCAGTGATCTGGTTAATACTTTTGATTGTTTTCCACACAAATATATGTTGGTGTACAACTTGATTTAATAAAGTTATGCACCTCCTCTTCCAGACGTGTCTTACAGTTCCCCATACGCATTTATTCTGGTGGAGAGATCGATAGAGACAACTCGATATGATAGAGAACGTGGGGTTACATCGTAACCTTGGTTCTCTGAGTGAGAGACTATCTCTCCACCGCACTGTCGCTCAGAGACGTGTTCATCTAGAGGAAGTAATGCGCTATGATCATCCCTTATATACAAAGGTGAGAATGATCTGTGCATGGGCATAATTAATGTCTTACAGATAATCCACGTCACATGCCACAGGTGGTGTCATAGTCCCCCTGGGGTATGCATTCCGGTTGAGAGATAGTCTCTCACTCAGAGAACCAAAGTTACAATGTAACCCCACGTTCTCGGACAGATGTCCTGACATTTTCTGGTATTATTCAGAATTCACTGTACAGATGGAATAAGGTTCTTATGCTGGAATAAAGTGTTTTTTTTTCCCAAACATAACACTTCTCATTAAACCCAAAAAGTTTTATTTTGGTCTCATCCGTCCACAAAACATTTCTCCAATAGCCCTCTGACTTTCCCACATGATCTTTAACAAACTGCAGACCGACAGCAGAGTTGTGTTTTTTTTTTTTCTCTTTGCAACTCTACCATTCATACCATGGTTGTTCAGTGTTCTCCTGATGATTGATTAATAAACATTAATATTAACCAATGTGAGATTGGCCTCTATGTGCTTAAAAGTTACCCTTAAGTCCTTTGCAACATTGCAGACTATTACAAGTCTTGCTTTGGAGTGATCTTTGTTGGTCGACCACTCCTATGGAGGGTAATAGTGGTCTTGAATATCCTCCATTTGTAAACATCTGTCTGACTGTGGATTTGTGGAGTCCAAACTCTTTAGAGATGGTTTTGTAACCTTTTCTAGTTGGATGAGCAACAGCAACTCTTTTTCTGAGGTTCTCAGAGATCTACTTTGTTCATGCCATGATTCACTTCAACTAACATGATCAGACTTTGATAGATTCCTGTTCTTTAATTATACACTGGCACCTGAATGTCATCCTATTGACTGATTACACATCTAAACAGATGGAATCTAATTTCACCTTAAAATTAACTGTTAATCCTAGAGATTCACAAACTTTTGCAACTCACAAATATTTAATGCTGGACCATTTTTTCTCAATAAATAAATAAATAAATGACAAACTATATATTTTAATCTCATTTGTTTGATTGGGTTCTCTTTGTCAACTTTCAGGACTTGTGTGAAAATCTGATTAACTTTTTGGTCATATTTATGCAGAAATATAGAAAATTCTAAGGTAACTATTTTGCGGTTTCTTAACTAGTTGCTTATTAGCATGCATATTACTAGAACATTAGCCATTTATTAGTGCTAATTAAGCACATATTAATGCCTAACCCTAACCTGACCTTATTCTACATATTCTACATCACTAATCCTACCCAATACCTAAACTACCTTGCTATTAATATTATTAACTATTAATAAGCAGCAAATTAGGAATTTATTGAGGGAAAAGTAGTTCAGTGTGTGTGTATATATATATATATATATATATATATATATATATATATAATATATATATATATATATATATATATAAATAATTGTTTTTTTTGTTTGTTTTTTTTTTTTTTACATGATTCTTAATGACTTAATCACAATTTCCATTTTATTTTTACAGGCTTTACATTTTTATTTTAGTGTTGTAATTAGCAATTCAGTTTCAGCATTAAAGCAGATTTGTTACAGCATTAAAGTTTTTTAAGGGTCAATATTATGTTAATTGCATCTTCTGCGCTCCATAAAGCCACTCCCATAATACCTGTCACCACTCAAAATCAGAATAACTGTATAGCATGTGTGTAAGACTTCGATGCAATTATAAAGTAATTATAATAGCATAACATTATTGTATTATTTTCAATTTAATTTTTAAATTATTATTGTTTTAAATTATTGTCCCTGGATCAGTAGGGTATTCTTGTAATAAAGTAGCAGTGGCTGGATCTAATCCTGTTTACATAAAATAAGCCTGTTGTAATGCCAAGCCAGCAGAGGGAGCCCTTGCCCAAGTACTGACTGTTACCGCTCCCTCTGCTTCCTCTACGGTAACTCTGTGAATTATTGTTTTGCCTGTGTGGACTCTATCAAGTGTTTTCCTTGTTTCATTGCAGTTATTTCCATGGTCTTTGTTTTGTTTCATTGCCATAGTTTTTGCCTTGTTTCATTGCCTTGTTTATTTTATTACTTTGGACTGCTCTCTTGGATTTTGGTTTACCCTGTTTTATGATTGTATCGCTGCCTGCCTTGAGCCTTGCCAGTGTTTTGGATTATGCTTTTGTCTTGCCCTTGGATGTTACTGTTTGCTGGTGTTCGACCTTGCTTGTTTTGACCAAGATCTGTATAATAAAGCTTGCATTTGGATCTATCCACAATGTCTGTTGAGTCCATTACAGAATACTTCGCCCCCCACAGATCCAGCAGCTTTTGAAACACAGATCAAATATGGATCCAAATATGGCGTGATGCCTCTTTCATCTTCACCAAGGTAACCGGCCTATTGAAGATTATGTCATTGATTTTTGTGAACTATGTCATCTTGTGGATTTTCAATGATGTGGCGCTTAAGGACATTTTCCGCAATAAATTAAATGAACTCTAGAACAATACATTGACTTTGCTTTATTGCTGGCTGGTTCAGCATTTACTGTGGGGATCGCTGATGAGGAACCCTGCTATCCTCCAGTCTCTGCCACCAAAAATCATTTGCAAGTTCACAAGATAGCCACCCCATCTGACTCCCCAGCCAAAATGGCCGCCACGCCTGAGCCTCGCCTGAGTCAAGTCAAGTTACAGCTGTGTTTCCTGAGTCAAGATACAGCTGTGTTTTTTGTGTTGTGTTAAGTCAAGTCACAGCTGTTCTTCACGAGTCAAGTCAAGTTACTGCTGGTGTTCCTGAGTCAAGCAAAATCAGAGCTGTTGTTCATGAGCCAAGTCAAGCCACAAGTTATCTTCATGACCCAAGTCAAGATACAGCTGTTACTCCTGAACCAAATCACATCTCAGCTGACCTCCCAGAAGCTCGTCACATCTTAGTTGACCTCCCAGGACCTCGTCACGTATCAGCTGACCCTCCTAAGCCACATTACGTCGCAGCTGTTCACCCAAAGCCTCGTCACATCTCAGCTGATCGTCCAGAGCCTCGTAACGTCTCAGCTGAGTCAGCTGACATCCCAGAGCCTTGTCATGTCTCAGACATCCTTCCAAACCCTTGCCAGGTCTCGTCTCATCTCCCAAGCCACACAGAGCCCACGCTCAGAATTCTCTGCCTGTTCCGTCACGGCCAAGGAAGTTGTCCATGAACTCTTTACCTGTCCTGTTCTGGCCAAGAAAGCCGGTCCCATACCCTCTAACTGTCCAGCCACGTTCAAAATGGTTACCTCTGAACTCTCTGCTCTGCTGTGGAGATTCTTGCTCTCCTCTGCTCTGCTGTGGTGGTCATCTGCTTCACCGTGTAAATCTTCTGATTCCTCTGTTCCATTGTGGGGACCTTTGCTCCTGTTCACTCTGCTATGCTGGTCGCCAGCTCCACCCAGGCTCCCTGCTCTGCCTGCCCCGCCATGGCTCCCTGCTCTGACCTTGGACTGTTAACCCTGTTTTATGATTGTATCGCTGCCTGCCTTAACCCTTGCTAGTGTTTTGGATTACGCTTTTGTCTTGCCCTTGGATGTTACCGTTTGCTGGTGTTCGACCTTGCCTGTTCTGACCAAGATCAAGATAATAAAGATCGCATTTCGATCTATCCACGCTGTTTGTCGAGTCCGTTACACCTGTTCCCGAGCAGGTTTAAAAGTAGGGCCACTGCATCCCTCTGACTGTATGCTTCATGATTAAACCTATGAATACTGTACTACAGCTAAACAGCTTGGGGAAATGTAAGTATTTGGCTTAAATAATTTACATGTTAGAAATGTATGTGTAATACTGTTACCTCTCATAATTCCTCATTAATTCTTTTCTGATGACTAAAACATAACCTAAAATCATAGAGTTGACTATTCAATTCATCTAATGCACATCAATGGATTAACTTAAAAAAAAAAAAAAAATGTATATAATAAGTGTAAATAATTTGTCTTCATAGCTCAATTGATGAAGTTGTTAAGACCACCACTATTTTCATGAAACTATAACAATAATAGCCTCTTATAGGCACACTTAGTTCAAATGAAGGCATAAAATAATTTCATTTATCTTTTAATCAAATGAGAGTTAAACTCTTTATTTTTAGGGGTTTACTATTAAAATTGATGATTATTCTTTTAAGCAAAATTGTAATAATCATTGTAGTAGTAGTAGTATTACATATATTCTGCTGCACCACAGTAATATATCTCTGACAAAGCTAAACACAACTTATATTTTGACAGGTTGCCATGAGGACCTTTTGAGTTCCTGTAGCCTATTATATGATATGATGATAGATTTACTCATATGAAATGGTCAAATGCTCATGAAGTTACCCTCAGAGCAGATCTTCAGATGTTCATGTATTTATGTCCTCATTTAGTGAGACAACAGACGCAGCTGAAATCACAGCGAGCATCATCACGCGCTTCCATATGTGTATAAACAAAACCGTGTGTCTGTTCCATTCACATTCACAGAGACACACAGAACATGCAGGATTCATATTTAAATGGTATTTTTGCGGCTTAATATTTAAAGGCACTAGTCCATATCGTGCACTAGTCCATATCGCTAAGAGTACTACTGCTGACCTACGTTTAATTAACTCATCCAAACTTTATAGCGTTATACAGTAAATTCCATTTATGACTGGATTCCGCAATTCCGTCCGCGTTTTCCGCATTTGTGGAAATCATAGATAATATTCAAGTGTCTTGCAACTTCAGTGTATCGTTAGTGGATTGAGATTTATTGCAACTTCAGCAACGTCTGCTGTTGCCTTAACTTTGAGAGACAACTGATGCGTGAGTGTTCACTGAAGCCTCCGGTTAGCAAGCACTTTCGGTGTGAGAGAGTATTCTGCGTTGATTGGTCGGACTCGTGACTCAACAAATCAGATTGGCGGTGGGCGGAGGTTGCTCTCAGCCACAGAGTGGTGAGTTCCGACAGGCTGCATCAGCATCAGAGTGTTTCAAAATGAAAATATTTTAATCGGGTTTGAAAATGACCAATACTGATAATCATAAAAATGACTAATATCGGCACTGATAATCGGTTAACCCCTAGTATAGTGTATCTATGTATGTGTGTGTGTGTGTGTGTGTGTGTGTGTGTGTGTGTGTGTGTGTGTGTGTGTGTGTGTGGACAGTACAGGGCAAAGGTATTAGGCCTGTGAGGGGCCATACAAGCCATAATTCATTCTGGCACTCTCACACACTTACATACTCCTTTTTGCATAAATATATTTCTGCTCTCGCACACATACTGTCTTACATACATACAAAGGTTAGAAGATCAGTTTGCTTCAAACGACCCAGCCTCAGTGTGGAAAGGTCTGAAAGCCATCACAAATTACAAGACGCTACCCCCAGCACTGAGGTGAATCAACAACTTTGCTGAAGACCTGAATGAGTTTTATTGTAGATTTGAAACCCCCCCCCACACTCGTTCTGACCATCTCCTTACACAACCATTAACACCTCCAACAAACCCCTTCTCCCCCCCTCCTGCACTTCAGATTAGTGAAGAAGATGTGCGCCAGGTCTTCAGAAAGAACAAAAGAAGAAAAGCACCAGGCCCAGATGGTGTGACACCAGCCTGTCTGAAAACCTGTGCTGATCAGCTGGCACCCATCTTTTCACAGATCTTCAACAGGTCTCTGGAGTTGTGTGAAGTTCCATCATGCTTCAAACGCTCCACCATCATCTCCGTCCAAAAGAAACCCAAAATCACTGGACTTAATGACTACAGACCTGTGGCGCTAACATCTGTCATCATGAAGTCATTAGAAAAACTGGTTTTGGCTTACCTGAAAGACGTCACTGGACCCTTATTGGACCCCCTGCAGTTTGCTTACCGAGCAAACAGGTCCGTAGATGATGCAGTAAACTTGGGACTGCACTTCATCCTGCAACATCTGGACAGACCAGGGACTTATGTGAGGATCCTGTTTGTGGACTTCAGTTCGGCCTTCACCACCATCATTCCTACACTCCTCCAGACCACCTCTCTGTTCCTAGCTCTCATCTCTCAGTGGTTCACCAGCTTTCTGACAGATAGGCAACAGCTAGTGAGAATGGGGACACTAATGTCAAGTAGCCGCACCACGAACACTGGCGCCCCTCAGGGATGTGTTCTCTCCCCACTGCTCTTCTCCCTGTACACCAACGACTGCACCTCTAAAGACCCCTCTGTCAAGCTCCTGAAGTTTGCAGACGACACCACACTCATCTGCCTCATTCAGGATGGTGAAGAGTCTGCTTACAGACAAGAGGTTGAGCAGCTCGCCGTCTGATGCAGTCTTAATAACCTGGAACTCAACACGCTCAAAACAGTGGAGATGATCATGGACTTCAGGAGAAACGCTCCTGCACTCACCCCTCTCAGCATCATGGACAGCACTGTGGCTGCAGTGGAGACATTCAAGTTCCTAGGGTCCATCATCTCCCGGGACCTGAAGTGGGACACTCACATCGACTCCATTGCAAAAAAGGCCCAACAAAGGTTGTACTTCCTTCGACAGCTGAGGATGTACAACCTGCAGCAGGAGCTGCTGAAACAGTTCTACACAGCCGTCATCGAATCTGTTTTTTGCACATCAATAACTATCTGGTCTGGCTCAGCTACAAAATCAGACACCTGAAGATTACAGAGAACGGTTCGGACCGCAGAGAGGATTATTGGTGCTCCCCTGCCCACCCTTCAAGAACTGTATACATCCAGAGTGGGGAAAAGGGCTCAGACAATCACTCTGGATCCCTCACACCCATGTTATCCCCTTTTCGAACTTTTGCCATCTGGTCGGCGCTACAGAGCCACAAATACCAGGACAGCCAGACATAAGAACAGTTTCTTCCCTCGGGCAATCTACTTTATGAACAGTTAAATGTTCACCCATCCCCCCATTGTGCAATAAAAATATGTGCAATAACCTTATATTTACATCTCAGTACATCCCGACATCTCATTCTATTCTATTCTATCCTACTCTACTCTACTCTACTCTACTCTATTCTATTCTGTTCTTTTTCTATCATCTGTAGCACAACTGTATATACAATTTATTTATTTTCTTAAATCGTATATTGCAATTTCTGTCTATTTATATTTACATATGTGTATTTTTTTATTCTCAACTTATATTATTTTCTCTGTGTTGTTGTTGTCGTCTCTGTGCACTGGAAGCCTGGGACACCAAAACAAATGCCTTGTATGCACAAGCATACTTGGCAATAAAACCTGTTCTGATTCTGATTCTGATACTGTTTTCTTTCGCCTACATATATTCCTATTCTCAGACACTTTACATTTTTCACATATATTCTTGCTTCATATATACATACATGCATATATAATTGTATATACATATATTTTACATTTTAACAGCAATAACTTCAGAAACATTCATTTTCTGTGTGACTTTATCAGTCTCTCACATTGTTCTGGAGGAATTTGGACCACTCTTCTTTTCAACGTTGCTCCAGTTTATTAAGGTTTGTGGGCATTTGCTTATGCACAGCTCTCACCACAGCATTTGAGTCAGGATGAGCTCTGAACTTTGACTGGGCTATTGCAACACCTTGATTCTTTTCTTTTCAGACATTCTGTTGTAGATTTGCTGGTGTGCTTGGGATCATTGTCCTGTTGCATGACCCAATTTTGGTCCAACTTTAGATGTTGGACAGATGCCCTCACATTTGACTCTAGAATACTCTGATATACAGAGGAGTTCATGGCCAACTCAATGACTGTGAGGTGCCCAGGTCCTGTGGCTACAAAACAAGCCCAAAATTATCAGCCTTCCTCCAGCATGCTTGTCTTTTGGTATAAGGTGTTTGCGCTGATATGCTCTTTAGGTTTCACCAAACTTGGCGCTGTGCATTATGGCCAAACATCTCCACTTCGGTCTCGTCTGTTCAAAGGACATTATTCTAAAAGACTTGTGTTTTGTTCAGATGCAACTTCGCAGACCTAAACTGTGCTGCAATGGGTTTTTTTTTTTGTTTGTTTTTGTTTTTTTTTTGTTTTGTTTTTATATAGAAGAGGTTTTCTTCTGCCAAGCCTTCCAAACATGCCATTTTTGTCCCATATTTTTCTAATGGTACTGTCATGAACTTTATCATTTAACATGTTAAGTGAGGCCTGTAGAGTCTGAGGTGTAGTTCTTGGGTTGTCTGTCATTTCTCTGAGCTTTATACGGTCTGATCTTGGGGTGAATTTTCTGGGACGTCCACTCCTGAAAGGAGAGGTGTCTGTTTAAAATGTCTTCTACGTGTGAATAAACTTCAAATTGTTTTGAGGTGAGAGCTTATACTGCCTCTGGACTCCACTCTGCTTGCCATGGCTGTCCTGCAGGTGTTCAGGCCAGGGTCTACACAAGAGTAGTCCCAACCCAGAGCATGCAGGAACTGCGTTCAGTGACTGACTTTGTCCTCTGAAGGTAACAAGTGCAGGATCTGAGGTGGGCAATGTCCACATTAGTGGACAACAGTCACCAAATGGTTAACATAACTCATAATAGTTTCATTTTTCTGCTCCCAGTGTTTCTGGCCCTCCCATGTGCAATGGCCAGGCACTGAGATTGTACATCAGAGCATGTTTTAATTCAACAGGTCATTCATCGAGTCATGTCTGTGAACTCCAGTTCCTGCATTCATCAGTGACTACAGACTTGGTGGACAAGGCAGTTGCGCCCTTAAGGATACAGAAAGCTATCCCCCATATGGGAAGTGCTGCAGACATGGGGATTACTTCTGGGACATAAGAGTTGGTGAGCGCTGGTTTAGGGATACCAGCTGCACGTGCTGACACCAGCAGTGGATCCTTCACGTTGGATGCCAACCTCTGATGCTTAATGACAGGTTCTATAGGCAGGACTATGGAGGAGGGTTGCAGCAACACAACCATGACAGGACGTGGCTCTGGGATGACTAACGTGACATGGCGAGGCTCTGGGAGATCAGCTGAAACGTAGCGAGGCTCTGAATGAACAGCTGAGACGTGACGAGCCTCTGTACGAACAGCTGAGACTTGACTAGATTCAGGGAAATCAGCTGTGACTTGACCTGACTCAAGAAATTGAGCTGTGACTTGACTCAGGGATGGCAACAGTGACATGATGGGGCGTTGCTGTTGCCGCCATTTTGTGAAATACTCCTTTATCACCGCCATTATGAGAACGCGCTCCGGTACGGCCGCCATTTCACGAGCGGGTTTAATCAACAAAGTTATGATCAGTATATCTGAATGTTCCTTAGCTTGTGGTTGACTAAACATCGCAGCCACCATTTCAGTAACAGATGTGGTGTTGCGTTCCTCCTCTGCGACACCCACAGTAAACAAAAGAGACAACAGTCAACAAAGCATAATCCAAGAATTTAGAGACCGTGGCAAATTAGAATAATTTGCGTTATATATGTTGTATATATGTTTATAACATGTTGTTTCAGCGATCACGGGCCTTGTTTAAGAGCTAACAAAATTCTTGCAGTGCCCATACCTGGCCAATGTTCCTCTGGAAAGTTGCTGGATCCTTGTGTGGCCGAGTATTCCATTACAGAGCGAATTAGACATGAAGCGGGCGAATCCATGTGCAAGCTTTTGTTAATAGACAGAGACATGACCATACACAAGCAGGGTGGAACACCAGCAAAGATGAAAGAGTAATCCAGGGACAGGCGAGGGTCAATCGGCGGCAAACGTAATCCAGGGGGCGAGGCAAACGGTTAATCTAAACTGACAGACAATAGTCCAAACGAGGGGCGAACAGGGTCCGAAACAGTAATAAGTACGTAACTGTAACTTCACTGCGTAATCAGTGAAGTAGAGCACGGAAAATGTAGTCCAGGGTGTAATGCAACAGTCTGTGTAGCGTGAGAGTCAATATGATGCACAGTCAACCTCTGTTGGCAGGCAGACCGCAGACCATGGACAGGATTCCTGACAATAGGAACTGGTGGGACAAAAAAAAAAAGTCTTACAGAGTAAATGCAGACCAATAGGCCTGCTATAGGAACACTAAGTATTTGCAGAATAATAATAATAAAAATAATAATAATAATAATAATAATAATAATAATAATAATATTTTATTTCCTTGCAAAAAAAAAAAAAAAGGGGTTTAATATAGTATGTAAATATAATAGTGTGTGTGTCATTGTTTTTTTTTGTTTTGTTTTTTCGAGTGTTTGAGAACCACTCCTCTATGGAAACACACAATGAGAACAGTCAGACTCATGGGAATACAGCATGGCATATTTAAAGACCATGATTTGTGTCAAGCTTTCATTTCTCTCTGAAATGTAAGACAATTATAATGGAAAAATAAATGACATGAAGACGTGGTACAGATTTCTATTCATTAACGTACTGAGGAGATCACAGCTTAATGAATGAAATACCTGTTTCATGTAATTTTTCTGCTTTTTATATTATTGTAATGACTTGAACATCTAACTTGTGTACGTGTCAAATGTAGCTTTTTTTCTCCACAGCAGCTTTATAATCACAGAATAACAGAGGCCTGACAATTACGGTAAATCTCAACACCACATTTTGACAACATACAATGTTAAAGATTAATTGTTATAATTATTACAAGCGTTTTATAAGTGATGTTTCTTACATGATGTATATACCAGAATCACAAGATTGTAATACTATAGTGATTATTTATCTAACACCTTCAAATATGATGTACTGTAGTATAGTCTATTGTAAAAATGGAAAAATGATCAATTTTAGTTTTTGTCTTCAGGCTTTGAAACATTTCTTTGAACAGAACGCTGTTTATTAAAGGATTGATCAGCATGAAAAATCCTTCCGCTCAAAATATTTCATTCACCGACTTCAAACTGAATGGTTTCTACAGCCTAGGAGAATGGAGGCCTTTTTTATTTATCCCTTTCTTTCTGATGTTTTTATTGTCTATTATAGCAAATTCCACACTCATATGTTTAATTCTATTTAAAAAGTCTCTGCATTCTCCAATGTGTGTGCTAATAGGCTTGATGGCTGTTGTAGACTTAATCTTGCCTATATTTTTTGTACCTAACATGCTTCTTAGCTTTTTATTTAACTGGAGTGGAATATCACTAACTGGTTGTTTGATCCAAATATTTTTTATAAATTTTGTTGGCTCATTTCAGTCTACATTGATTTTGTGGATGGCAGTGGACCGTTACTTTGCAATATTCAGACCTCTTTATTATCACAAATACATGGAAATCCCTAATTTTCTAAAGTTTGTTGTTGTGCCAGTAATCAGGAATGGACTCATGAATATCAGCATGGT